>CM077151.1:82846170-83508170 GCA_039583875.1 Platanthera guangdongensis
TCAAGGAAACCATCCAACCAATCATAACGTCCTACACAGACATTTTAGCGGAAGCAGATTAATAAGTTGCAACAAGAACCCAGCACTAAAGCATGAATGCCCACTAATACCAAATAGAATGTTTATACATACACCAGTATAAGCCCTTAAGGCCTTACAACATGGTTCACTTGATATTACATTTTTACAAACCCACGGCACGCATGCCGTTCATACATGAATAAAAGTTAAACACTAACACTTAGGCCTTCGAGGCCGGCTTCGCAAATTAGGCTTTAGCCCGCTATTGACCGCTTGGTCCAGCAGCACCTGCAAGCAACAAACCACGCACGGTGGCAAATAGAGGCAACGGTCAGCAATTAATGACCAAATTATAACGATCCCGCCCCTGCTCGGGGCGGCGATGCTCCTTCCTGCATTCATTAGCATAAGCGAGCAATATAACAATTCATTTATCACAGATGTTGGCTCGCACGGCCCCACGCCCCGTGCTCTTAGGGAACATTCTCGGTGAACCAGTCGATGTCACGTCAATTAAAGCCATAGACATTCTGTACTCACTGTTTGAAGTTGGAGACCGGGCGGTCTGTCTTGGCGGGTGGAGACCGCGCGGTCTGGCGGTTTGACTCGGCGACTTGTAAACCGGGCGGTCTAGCAATCTTCTCAGGCGACCTCTCTGCATCTCTTATTGTAAGCCGTGCGGTTAGTCCTTCTTTCTAACCGCGCGGCCTGTGCGGTTTACTTTGTACAGTCCGCTTAGCTTGTAAATTTTAGTCCCACATCTCTTATTTGTATTCTCTCTTCTCTCCTCCATTCTATATAAGGGAGGGCATACCTTTGTAATAGTTATCTTTTTGGATAATAAAATTTCGATTATTCAAAAGTTATTCGGCTTGTTCTCTTCTTTTCGCTTCCTTTCTCTACTTTCTAACATGGTATCAGAGGACACGGGGATCTTTTCCTCCTGATTCTGTGCGCTCTCTGTTTGTTCGTGGGGCTTGCCTTCTCCTCTGTCCGCGCGGCTTGTTTCTATCCGCGCGGCTTGTTTCTGTCCGCTGCCTGTTTGCGCGGCTTGCTCTTCTTGTTTCTCTTCTCCTCCTGCTCTTTGTCGCAGCGACCTGTTTCCGTGTCGCCGCGCTCCTTTCTCTTTCCTGCCGCTACGACTTCCTAGTCGCTGCGGTCTGTCTCTATCCGCGTGTGTTGTCTCTGCACTCGCGGTTTGCTGCTGTGATCTGCCTGACCGTGCGGGTTGTTCCTTTCTTACCCGCATCTTGGTCGCGGTCACCTGCTCTTCTCCTCTCTTCTGTTCGCTCGGCCTTTTCAGTCCGCGCGACCTCTTCCTTCCCCGCTGTGCCCTTGACCGCATTCTCGCAACTGCTGTGATCTGCCTGACCGTGCGGGTTGTCCCTTTCTTACCCGCATCTTGGTCGCGGTCACCTGCTCTTCTCCTCTCTTCTCTTCGCTCGGCCCTTTGCAGTCCGCGCGACTACTTCCCCGCTGTGCCTTGATCTGAATCCTAGCCGCTCGTGTTCACGCGGCTTCTTCCCTTTTGTTCCCGCCGCGGTTTCACGCGGATTCTTCCTTGTTTGAGCGGCCTCTCCGCCTCTTCGGTCTTAGCCGCTTCTCTTGTTAGTCGCCGCGACCTCCTTGTTTAGTCGCGCGGCTTGTGCTCTGCACCTTGGTCGTGGCCCTTCGTGCCGCTGGTGTGCTGTCACCGAGACCGCTGCAGTTTCTTCTTCCTCACTTCATGGCTTTCGCCTCGGTTGTCACGTCTTCTGGTCGTGCACACGTTGTTACTCAGGGCAAATGGCTGATCGATACTGGTGCTACGATCATATGACCGGCCATCTCCCGTGTTTCTCTCTCCTAGAAAAACATGCTCGCTTGCCCCCAGTTACTCTCGCTGACGGCTCTTCATCATCAGTTCATGGCACAGGGATCGTTCATGTCACCCCGTCTCTTCACTTGGCGGATACTCTATATGTGCCCCAGTTCCCGTGCAACTTATTATCTGTTACATCTCTTTGCAAGCAATTACAGTGTTCCGTCACATTTACTTCTACTTCTTGCTCTTTTCAGGATCCGGACTCCCAACGGACGATTGCTACTGGGACTGAGAGTGGCGGCTTATACTTCCTAGACAACATTTCTGCTTTTTCCACCTTCTCCTCCACCTCCACAGATCTTCTCCAATGGCATCTCCGCCTTGGTCATGCTCCTCCCCGTCTTCTTCGTCAACTTCTGCCCCACCTTCCTCCTCAAAGTCCTCCGCTCAACTGTGAGGCCTGTCAGCTTGGCAAGCATCACCGCTCCTCCTTCCCTCCAAAGCACGTTCGTAGCTCTACCCGTCCGTTTGATCTTATCCACTCCGACATCTGGGGTCCTTCTCCTACTCTTACCATTGGTCGGGGTAGTTCCTATTTTGTCACGTTCATTGATGATTTCTCTCGCTGTACGTGGGTGTATCTGTTAAAAGATCGCTCCGAATTATTCTCTGTATGGACATCCTTCTATCTCATGATCAAAACTCAGTTTGATGTTTCTATCAAAGTTTTTCGGTCTGATAATGCCGCAGAATATCTCAGTCGTGACTTCTCTACATTCTGCATGCAAAATGGGATTCTTCATCAAACTAGTTGTGTCTATTCTTCACAACAAAATGGTGTAGCCGAACGCAAAAACCGACACCTGCTCGATGTCGCTCGCACCTTGATGACCCAGATGCATGTTCCTCGCTCCTATTGGGGCTATGCTGTTCTCCTTGCCTGCTACCTCATCAATCGCATTCCCTCCACGGTTCTCCATGGCCAAACCCCGTTCTCCATTTTGTATCCGGGCAAGGAGCCGTTTCATCTCCCTCTCCAAATCTTTGGATGCACTGCCTTTGTGCATGCCCCTTCTGCCACCCGTGATAAGCTCTCCCCTCGCTCCACCAAATGTGTCTTTCTGGGGTATTCCACCACTCAGAAAGGCTACTGTTGCTTTGATCCCGTCCTTCGTAAGCAGTTCGTCTCTGCTGATGTCACCTTCTTCGAGAATACCTCCTACTTCTCGGATGCCTCTCTCCTCTTCTCCCAGCTTCTGATTCTCCTGCCGTTCCCTTCGTTCCCTCGTCTCCTCCTACACTCTCCACCACTACACCGTCTCCACCCCCTCCTCTTCCTCCACCTCTCTCTCTCCCTTCCACACCACCCTCTCCCTCCTCTCCGCTGCCGTCGCTCTCTTCTCCCGGGCCAGCTTTCTCTACCACGGATGCTCCGGATGCCGCGGGCCCGGCTGACCTGGATCTTCCTATAGCTCTTCGCAAAGGGGTGCGGACGTGCACCTTACACCCCTTGCTGCTGTTGTTTCCTATGATCGTCTTACTCCTTCTCACAGGGCCTTTGCACTGGCTATCTCTGCCACTGCCACACCCCGCTCCTATCAGGAGGCCCTTGCTATTCCTCACTGGAAGATGGCCATGGATGAGGAAATGGCGACCCTCACTGAGCGGGGTACCTGGACTCTGTTCCTCCTCCCTTTGGCACTGATGTTGTTGGCTGTCGCTGGGTCTTTGTGGTCAAATTTAGCCCAGACGGCACTGTAGATCGGTATAAGGCTCGCCTTGTGGCTAAGGGCTTTACTCAGACCTATGGGGTTGATTACTTTGACACCTTCTCCCCTATGGCTCGTCTCAGCACAATCCGGGTTCTTCTCTCTGTGGCCGTCATCGGGATTGGCCAATTTCTCAGCTGGACGTCAAGAATGCCTTCCTTTATGGTGATCTTCACGAGGCCGTTTACATGGAGCAACCTCCTGGGTATGTTGCTCAGGGGGAGACACGAGTATGCCGGCTGCAGAAGGCAATTTATGGCCTCAAGCAGAGTCCTCGAGCTTGTTTGACAAGTTCAGCGGTATTGTGGCGGCTGTTGGTTTTGTGCGAAGCTCTGCTGATCACTCTCTCTTTATTCGCAAAATTCCTTCTGGGCTGGTTGTTCTTGCTGTATACGTCGATGATATTCTTCTCACTGGCGATGACCAGGAAGGGGTAGCCCTGACAAAGCTACATCTTCGCCAACATCTGATCACTAAAGATATGGGCTCTCCAAAGTACTTTCTGGGGATCGAACTCTCTCGGAAGCCCGACTCCTTAGTTCTCTCTCAGCGTAAGTATGCCCTTGATCTTTTAAAAGAGGCAGGATTGACTGGAGCTAAACCTGCCCGATGTCCCATGGCTATTGGGGAGGACAAAACCTGGACAGATGATTCGCCTCTTCTTTCAGATAGTTCGCGGTACAGGCGTCTGGTTGGTAAGCTCATATATCTCACAGTGACCAGACCCGACATTTCTTATGCTGTGGGCAAGGTGAGTCAATTCATGCAAGCGCCCAGGGATTGTCATCTTCAGTCCGCCTTGCGGATCTTGGAATATGTCAAAGCAGTGCCTGGGAAAGGATTACTGTTTCAGAAGAATGGTCATCTGAGGATTGAAGCCTACTCAGATGCAAGTTATGCTGATGACAAAGGGGATCGCAAGTCTACCTCAGGTTTTTGCACCTTTGTTGGGGGAAATCTGGTGAGCTGGAAGAGTAAAAAGCAGTCTGTTGTCTCCAGGTCCAGTGCAGAAGCTGAGTATCGCAGTATGGCGTCAACCACTTGTGAGTTGAAATGGTTGCGGGCTCTCATGCTAGATTTAGGAGAGGTGTACAACCATCCTCTACCTATGTTCTGTGATAACAAGGCCGCCATATACATCTCCAAAAATCCGGTATTCCATGAAAGAACAAAGCACATTGAGGTTGACTGCCATTTCATTCGTGAAGAGATTTTAAAAGAACAGATTTGCACTCCGTTTGTCACATCTGATAAAGAGCTAGCTGACATCTTCACCAAGCCAGTCTCCGCCTCGTTTCTGCATGTTTGCGACAAGCTGGGCATGATTGATATATATGCTCCAGCTTGAGGGGGAGTGTTGAAGTTGGAGACCGGGCGGTCTGTCTTGGCGGGTTGGAGACCGCGCGGTCTGGCGGTTTGACTCGGCGACTTGTAAACCGGGCGGTCTAGCAATCTTCTCAGGCGACCTCTCTGCATCTCTTATTGTAAGCCGTGCGGTTAGTCCTTCTGTCTAACCGCGCGGCCTGTGCGGTTTACTTTGTACAGTCCGCTTAGCTTGTAAATTTTAGTCCCACATCTCTTATTTGTATTCTCTCTTCTCTCCTCCATTCTATATAAGGGAGGGCATACCTTTGTAATAGTTATCTTTTTGGATAATAAAATTTCGATTATTCAAAAGTTTATTCGGCTTGTTCTATTCTTTTCGCTTCCTTTCTCTACTTTCTAACACTCACAACCGCCACTTTGACTGCCAAACCTATGAGCATTTTGTCTTCTTGGCCTGAGTCACGACAATTTAAGCCAAAGACCGCCGAAGACCCTAATCTATGCCAACGGCAAGTTCCACGTACCATTAGGTCTCTTTAACCGAACGACATAGAACGAGTACAGTTCCATCTAACCCGTGCTCACATCGCAATGACAATTTAAGCCATTTGTGCGGTCAAACTTCTCCCGAGTCCCATTTCCATCACAATTCACATAACCCGGTTATGTTCAAGTTGGCTCTCAGGCCACCAAGTTGGCAAGATCACGCATCCGCCCAGTTTTCCGGGTGCACCTTTGGGTTAATCCCCAAGGCTCCCTGTTGCAATCTACCGTGTAGAAAACCCGAAAAACAACCAATAGCACGGAGTCTTTTCCGGCATTATGCAATGCAACATCACCGATCCAGACCAACATGTTCGGATAGGCTTCACACATCATGCCTATGTCCATTCTCGCTTACGGACTCTAAACAACGGGGACTTCACATATCTACCCGAAGGAACGTCTCCAACTCACCACAAACTCGCGAGAGCGGGATTCCTATGCAAAGAAGGAGAGCTACTCATGCTCAAGAAGAGAATCGTTACCCTTGCGTTCTTCTTTTGCGCCATGGAAAAGTAAGCGGATGAAAAGAACCGCACTAGCTTTGCCTCCGTGGATCCGGAGTCGGCTCGTGATTTGGAGCTTCGAAGCTCCTCCAATTGCCGGATCTAGCTTCTTATTCCTTCCTTGGCTCTCCTCTCTCTCTAAGTTTTAGAAAGATAACCACTCATGAAAAGTGAGGGTTTCTAAGGCCCAATCCCGGGTATATCCCTTTAAGAACCACCCCAAGCCGTTGGATCATTAATTAAAGAAACGAACGGCTTTGATTCGGGACTGAAATGCCCAATCTGGACCGCACACAGCCTGGCACACGCCCGTGTCCAGGGTCGTGTGCCTCATTCGCCGTCAAAATCGACTCGCCTGGAACAACACACGGGCATCGAACACGCCCGTGTTCGACCTGACACGCCCGTGTTCCACCTGACACGGCCGTGTGGCCGGATGTGTACCCCCATCGATTTATCCCGAAAATAACCCGAGCACTGCACGGGTTCTAGGAAATGCCCGTGTCCTTGCCCGTGTCTACCTCAACACGCCTGGGCTCCAGGCCGTGAACACGGTCTCAACACTCGACACTTCGTCGAGCGAAGATCTTCGACCTGACGATACGGCCTTGGACACGCCCGTGTCCTAGGCCGTATGCCTTGTCTCGACACATCGTCGAGCAAAGTTCGTCGACTCCCGAGACGAGTGTCGACACGGGTCGACACGCCCTATGACACGCCCGTGTCGCAGGCCACGTGCCATGTCTCGACACTTCGTCGAGCGCAGAGTGTCAACTTTGTTGGCTGAGTGTTGACACGGGTCGACACGCCCTGGGACACGCCCGTGTCCCAGGCCGTGTGCCTCCTGCCAGAACCCAAAACTGGCCAAAACGTCCCCCGTCGCTCTTTTGAGTTTCGGGGCGTTACAACTCTCCCCGTCTTAAGAGAATTTCGTCCACGAAATTATATAAAGGAAAGACATGTACAAAACCAAAATTTGTACCTGAACGGAACAACTCCGGATACTCGTCAAGCATAGTCTGCTCTCTCTCCCAAGAGAGCTCCTCACGATCGCAATTGTCCCACCGGACATTGACCATCCTGATCTCTTTATTGCGTAGCCGCTTGACCTCCGAGTCCTCAATCCGCACGGGCTTGACTTTTGTCGTCAGCCCACTATCCACAGGCACTTGATCAACCGTGATCACTTGCGAAGGCTCTTGCACCACCTTCCGAAGCACCAAAATATGGAATACATCATGTAATCCACCAAGCTCCACTGAAAGCTTCAACAGATAGACCGCTTCACCAACTCGCTCCAGAACCTCAAACGGCCCAAGGTACCTCGGCTTAGCTTTTTCAATCGCCGCACCCGCGAGACACCCTTGAACGGCTTGATCTTTAAGTACACATAGTCGCCCATAGCGAACTCCACGTTCCTGTGCTTGACATTATAGTACTTCGCTTGCCGGTCCTGAACGATAAGCAACCTCTCCCGAATGGTTCTCACCAAAGAAGTAGCATCCTCCACTTCCAATCGCTTATACAACTTTGACTCACCCGTTTCTAACCAAGACAACGGCGTGCGACATTTTCTACCATATAGGGCCTCGAAAGGCGCCATCTGAATACTCGCTTGGTAGCTATTGTTGTATGCGAACTCCACCAAATAAAGATGGTCTTCCCATTGCTTCCCAAAATCCAAGACACACATGCGGAGCATGTCTTCCATGGTTCTATTGACCCTCTCGGTCTGCCCATCCGTTTGCGGATGGAAGGCTGTGCTGAATATCAACTTTGTCCCCAACATTTGCTGCACAAGCCTCCAATCATTGGACGTGAACCACCCATCTTGGTCACTCACGATGCTGCGGGGCACACCGTGAAGCCGTACAATGTTATCCACATAAAGTTTTGCCAACTTCTCCACCGGATCATCCTTCCTATGCGGAATAAAATACGACACCTTCGTTAGCCGATCAACAACCACCCAAATGACATCGTTCCCCTTTTGCGACCTTGGCAAACCGTGCACAAAGTCCATATAGATGTCGTCAAATTTGCACTCCGGAATAGGCAAGGACTTAAGAAATCCTCCCGGCTTTTGACACTCCGCCTTCACCAAGGTGCAAGTTTGGCACTTTGCCACGTAGAGCGCCACATCTTTCTTCAAACCCAGCCACCAAAATAGTTTCTTTACATCGCGGTACATTTTTGTGCTCCCCGGGTGAATCGAGTACTTGGTATGGTGTGCATCGTACAACAACTCCACCCGCAAATTGCCCACACTTTGGACGCACAAACGACCGTCTTTCCAAAGCAATCCGTCCTCCACAACGAATTGAGAATTTGACCCATCCAGAGCCGCTACCATGAAACTGCTTCATATGAACATCCATATCCAAAGCCGCCGAATACGATCAGCCAGGTCATATTGGACTTCAGTTCAATTCAGAACTGCTTCAGCACTTGATTGCCTATCCACACAAATAATCTCTAATGCTTCCAACTCCCACACCAACCGCTCATCATGCACCGATAGACAATTGGCTTGAGCTGGGGCTCGGTGACTCAACGCGTACGCAACCGCATTACCTTTACCCGACACGTAGTGGATCTTGAATGTATAGTCCCCCTGGAACTCCATCCATCTACGCTGTCGTATATTCAGATCCTTCTGATCAATTAGATACTTCAGGCTCTTGTGATCGGTGTAGATATCAATCTTCACACCATACAAATAGTGTCTCCACAGCTTCAAGGCAAAAATCACAGCCGCTAACTCCAAGTCATGGACCGATAGTTCCTTTCATGCACTTTTAGCTATCTCGAGCGATAAGCTATTACACTTCCGTGTTGCAGTAGCACGCAACCCAAACCGCTGCCCGAAGCATCACTGTAAATCTCATAGCCTTCGGTCCCACATGGCGAACTCAGCACAGGCGCCGTGGTCAACCAACACTTCAACTCCTCAAAAGCTCGCGTGCACTCCGGTGTCCAAATGAACTTATGCTCCTTCCTCGTCAAAGTAGTGAGAGGTAACGCTATCCGCGAGAAGTTCTCTACGAAGCGCCTATAATAGCTGGCAAGCCCCAAAAAGCTCCGGACTTCCGCTACCGTAGCAAGCTCAGGCCACTCCCGTATCGCAACAATATTTGCCGGATCCACAGCAATACCCTCTCCACTCACTATATGACCGAGGAACGCCACTGAGGATAACCAAAACTCGCACTTCGAGAACTTGGCATACAGTTGATTCCTCCTTAGCGTCTCCAAAACCAAATGAAGATGCTTGAAGTGATCTTCCTCACTTTGCGAGTACACCAAAATATCGTCGATGAAGACAATCACAAAATGGTCTAAGTACTCTCTGAAAGTCCCGTTCATCAAATCCATGAACACTGACGACGCATTAGTCATCCCAAATGGCATGACCGTAAACTCAAAATGCCTGTATCTCGTACTAAACACTGTCTTCGGGATATCACTCTCCTATTCACAGCTGATAGTACCCAGCCTTGAGATCCAACTTCGAGTACACCGTCGACCCGACTAACTGATCAAAAAGATCATCAATCCGGGGATCAGGTACTTGTTCTTCTCCGTCAACCTTGTTGAGCTCTCGATAATCAATACACAGCCTCAAGCTTTCGTCTTTCTTCTTAACAAAGAGGACCGGCGCGCTCCAAGGCGAAAGAACTTGGGCGCACATACCCTTGCTCCAACAACTCTTGCAGTTGAACCTTCAGCTCCGCCATTTCCTTAGGCGCTAGCTGTCACAACCCGCATTTCCTCAACGAGTACCTCGTATCAGAGCAAGAGGAACTACGGGTTATGATGCCACGTCGTGCAGGGGATAACTGCACACGCTCAGGCAACCCTTGACGCTTACTTTATGAGTTGAAATCCAACAATTCAATGCACGAAAACCTTTGAATTTACTGGCCGTATCCCTCGGCCTTAGGCATCAAAACACATTTGTACGCGGCGGAAACACTTTGTTTACTTATAACGATCTCCTATATGCAGTCTATATTGATACAACTATAAGAAATCATCTTTGTTTACGTCATTTGGAAAATACGTGTTCGGTGACCAAAACATGTTTGGCACAAGAATCACATGAACAAGATAAACTACATGAATCATCCTAAATAAAACTAAGCATGAAAAATCATATTCATGGAGCATAGGTAAATTCAAAAGCATCATAAGGCTAGTGAGGGATAACACAAAACAAGAAAAACAAGCTAGGAAAATTGAAAGAGAAAAACTAGCTATTTTGCATAATCAAAGACAAGAAAGATGATTGGCAAGGGTGAAGAACACCGCTTGCCTGAACCTAGGCGACGCCGCGATGACTGCTCCTCTTTTTACTTGCCTTGCTTTAGCCTTGCTCCCTTGAGTTCCTTTTGGAATGAGGAAGAAGATGAAGAATAAGGTGACATGAGGAGGAGAAAACTCTGTTTCGGCCTTATTTCCTCCAGAACAGAGCTGGACCGTTAGATGCAGAATCAAGGAAATGAACGGCACAAAAAAAACTGGAAAAAGTCGATTTTCGGGCCGGTCACGCCCTGTGTCCCGCCCGTGACGCAGGGCGTGTACCTTAAGCGGCGCAGAAAGTCGGCAAATCCAAGTTTATCCACACGGTACACGACCGGGTACACGCCCGTGATGGGTCGGTCACGCCCGTGACCTAGGGCGTGTAGCCCGTGTCTCGACACCTCGTCGACAAAAAGTGTCGACACTCGACACAGCTTGACACGCCCTGTGACACGCCCGTGTCACAGGCCGTGTCCCTCTCTCGACACCCGACACTCGACACTCGATACTCGACACTCGACACTCGACACTCGACACTGCGGGACACGGCCTGTGACACGCCCGTGTCACGGGGCGTGTACCCCATTCGTCGAGCTCAACTCGACACAAGAAAAATTCATCGAGTCAAGGAGGTCACGCCCAGGTCACGCCCTGGGTCACGCCCCGACACGCCCGTGTCGGGGGGCATGTCACGCACAAAAACGACTATTTTTCCCTGTTTTGAAAAATGTTTCTGTGTCGTACTAGACCATTTTTGCCTTAAGAACTTTTTAAATTTTTGTTTGCTGTACCAGCAACTCGTTTTGAGCAACCTTACCCGGGCGCGAAAAAGTGCAAGCATTCCTAAGAGGCCTCACCGAGTCCCCATCTGGACTCCGGTTTGCTGGGGAATCGTGCAACTCGGCTACCAAAAACAACCACTCGCAAGGCCGCGGGAAAAACCATGCTCGAACAACGGTTAAAGCCAACGTAACGCCCATCAAGCGTACGCAATCAAAAATCCGGGGTGTTACACTAGCCGATATGGAGATCGTGACACGGGCTTTGCACCTGGCACTAGCTCAATCGTAAAATCTATTTCCCGCTGAGGTGGGGCTCCGGGAAGATCTGTGGGATACACATCAGGGTATTCTGATACCACTGAAATACAATCCAACGCGAGCTTCGACTTTGCAACCTCCACTAGTGTAAAGAACAGTTCTGCACCGGCACGAACCGCCTTCACCACCTGAAGAGCAGACATCAACGTCTTGCTCGACCCTTTTAAGCCCGTAAAAGTCGTTTCACGACTTGCTCCCAGCTTGACTTCCTTGCTACCGCAATCTATATGGGCCTGCTGCTCCGAGAGCCATTCCATGCCAATATGACGTCGAACTCCACCAACGGAAGTGACGACGCTTGAAGATCGAACTCCTGATTCCCAATACGAATCTTAACATCGCAGATCCTATCCGCGCACATCGAACACCCATTGGGCAACAACACATCCAACTTATCCTTTGCCATCGAAGAAGGGACTCCAATGCGTGATATAAATCCTTCGGACAAGAAGGAGTGTGAAGCTCCCGTATCGAAGAGTGCACTTGCCGGATTTTCACAAATCAAAACAAATCCTAAACAAGCAGTGGTAAGGTAACATGTGCATAATAAGTATTTAAAGAAATTGACTTTCTATAAAGTAAACCGTACCTGTCACCACATCAGCCTGTTTGATGGCCTCCTGTTGGCCAAGATTATAGACCCTTGGTTGGGCCGGAGCATAGTGGGACGCGGTCGACTCCACCGCCTTGCCCTTCTCTTCATAAGTCACTCCCGGCTTCTCTCGGACTTAGGACGTCCGCTCCAACAGTCACGGGCAAAGTGCCCCGTCTTTCCACAAGTAAAAACACGCGCTCGGGGTCCCGACTCGTAGTCGCCCCAGAAGAACCAGAAGGAGCTGGACCCGAAGTCCTATGCTTCTTGAAGGACCTCTGATAGCCGGACTTTGAAGTCGTCGGTACTTTGAATTCAGATTTCCTATCACCCAAGCTTTTCTTTGCTTGTACATTCTTCATATCCTTCTCCAAGGACCGGGCAGTGTTGACCAAGGATAAGAAACCCTGCGTCATCGGCCCCGAGAGTAGTAACCTCAACTCATCTCTCAACCCTTCATAGAAGCGATTAGTCTTGCACTCCTCATCCATAATAGTGGAGCTAGCATAACGACTCAGACGAGTAAACTCGTGGAGATATTCAACCACGCTCCTCTCACCCTGAACCAACTTCAGAAACTCATTCTCCAACGCTATCTTCTGCGCCGAAGGGAGGTATCTAGACAAGAACAATCTCGAGAACTCCTCCATCGAGACATCAACAAGTTGCCTACCTCTCAATAAGTGCAGCTCCAAACCTTCCCACCACATTCTCGCTTCACCGTCCAGAAGGAACATAGCGATGGCGGTCATTTGCCACTCCTCCGTCTCCGTTGCTGTCATGACTCTCTTCATCCTGGAGATCCAGTCTTAAGCTTGAGATGGGGTTCACAACCACGAGAATACCCGAGGGTTAAAGCTCATTACATGCTTAAGCTGCCTCTCGGTTGCCCTCCTTGGCACCAACGGTTCCACTACCACTTGTTCCACTCTCCTCGGCTCAGCCTCTTGCAGCGGTAGCTTCTCCATTGCAGGAGCGGGCTGCTGCATTTGCCTTGCAGGCTGCGCATTTATCACGGCCAACACTGCTTCAGCCACCAATCTTATGTTCTCAGCCGATAGAGGTGTTGCAGGAGCAACATCTGGTGCACTGCTAGCCTCAGAAACTCGACGTTCCGACGCCTCAACGCCACTTCTGGTCACCTATAGTGATACAAAACACCGTTAAGCGACCAAATAAAATTACAAATAGCAATTATAGGAACACGCAGGTTCCTCAAACACGTGTATTTTCATTCCTAAGTGGACATTCATGGGTTCTTTTACTGTTATAACGATGACGCACACAATGTGCTCACCACCCCTTAAAAAGATTTCGCCCACGAATTCATCTTAAGCCCGACCAAAAACCAGTAGTCTGATACCAAATTGTAACACCCCCTATCCGTCGCATAGCATATAGCAGTAGGTCCGGCCGGGCCCGACGCCATATACTACAGACAGACCGGGTGGTTACTCATGGAAACCATCCAACCAATCATAACGTCCTACACAGAGCATTCTAGCGGAAGCAGATTAATAAGTTGCAACAAAGAACCCAGCACTAAAGCATGAATGTCCACTAATACCAAATTAGAATTTTATACATACACCAGTACAAGTCTTAAGGCCTTACAACATGGTTCACTTGATATTACATGTTTTACAAACCACGGTACGCAGGCCGGTCATACATGAATAAAGAAGTAAACACTCCACTTAGGCCTTCGAGGGCCGGCTTTGCAAATTTGGCTTTAGCCCGCTATTGACCGCTTGGTCCAGCAACACCTGCAAGCAACAAACCACCGCACTGGTGGCAGAACAAGGCAACGGTCAGCAATGCTGACCAAATTATAATGATCCCGCCCCCGGCTCGGGGCGACGATGCTCCTTCCCTGCATTTCATTAGAATAAGAGATCAATATAACAATATTCATTTCATCACAGACGTTGGCTCGCACGGCCACACGCCCCATGCTCTCAGGCCACATTCTCGGTGAACCGGTCGATGTCACGTCAATTAAAGCCATAGACATTCCAGACTCACCAACGCCACTTTGACGGCCAAACCTATGAGCATTTTGCTTCTTGGCCTGGGTCACGACAATTTAAGCCATATACCGCCGAAGACCCTAATCTATGCCAACGTCAAGTGCCACGTACCCTTAGGTCTCTTTAACCGAACGACATAGAATGAGTACGGTTCCATCTAACCCGTGCTCACATCACAACGACAATTTAAGCCATTTGCGCGGGTCAAACTTCTCCCGAGTCCCATTTCCATCACAATTCACATAACCCGGTTATGTTCAAGTTGGCTCTCAGGCCACCAAGTTGGCAAGATCATGCATCCGCCCAGTTTTCCAGGTGCACTTTTGGGTTAATCCCCAAGGCTCCCTGTTGCAATCTACCGTGTAGAAAACCCGAAAAATAACCAATAGCACGTAGTAGTTTTCGACATTATGCAATACAACATCACCGATCCAGACCAACATGTCCGGATAGGCTTCACACATCATGCCTATGTCCGTTCTCGCTTACAAACACTAAACAATGGGGACTTCACATATCTACCCGAAGGAACGCCTCCAACTCACCGCAAACTCGCGAGAGCGGGCTTCCTATGCAAAGAAGGAGAGCTACTCATGCTCAAGAAGAGAATCGTTACCCTTGCGTTCTTCTTTGGCGCCATGGAAAAATAAGCCGATGAAAGCACCGCACTAGCTTTGCCTCCGTGGATCCGGAGTCGGCTCGCAATTTGGAGCTTTGAAGCTCCTCCAATGGCCGGATCTAGCTTCTTCTTCCTTGCTTGGCTCTCCACTCTCTCTAAGTTTTAGAAAGATAACCACTCATGAAAAGTGAGGGTTTCTAAGGCCCAAATCCCGGGTATATCCCTTCAGGAACTACCCCCAGCCGTTGGATTATTAATTAAAGAAACGAACGGCTTTGATTCGGGACTGAAATGCCCAATCTGGACCGCACACGGCCTGGCACACGCCCGTGTCCAGGGCCGTGTGCCTCATTCGCCGTCAAAATTGACTCGCCTGGAACAATACACGGGCATCGAACACGCCCGTGTTTGACCTGACACACCCGTGTTCCACCTGACACGGCCGTGTGGCCGTACGTGTACCACCATCGATTTATCCCAAAAACAACCCGAGCACTACATGGGTTCTAGGACACGCCCGTGTCCTTGCCCGTGTCTACCTCAATACGCCTGGGATCCAGGCCGTGTACACGGTCTCGACACTCGACACTTCGTAGAGCGAAGATCGTCGACCTGACGACACGACCTTGGACACGCCCGTGTCCTAGGCCGTGTGCCTTGTCTCGACACATCGTCGAGCAAAGTTCGTCGACTCCCGGGACGAGTGTCGACACGGGTCGACATGCCCTGCGACACGACCGTGTCTCAGGCTGTGTGCCATGTCTCGACACTTCGTCGAGCGCAGAGTGTCGACTTTGCTGGCTGAGTGTCGACATGGGTCGACACGCCCTGGGACACGCCCGTGTCCCAGGCCGTGTGCCTCCTGCCAGAACCCAAAACTAGCCCAAAACGTCCCCCGTCACTCTTTTGAGTTTCGGGGCATTACAAGGGGCAACCACAAGTCTAGTCCCAGGAGCTTGCTACAACTGTGGGAAGACGGGGCATTTTGCTCGAAAGTGTTGGAGCGGACGTTCAAAGTCCGAGAGGAAGTCTGGAGCGACTTATGAGGAGAAAGTGAAGGCGGTGGAGTCAACCGCGTCCCATCATGCTCCAGTCCAGCCTAAAGTTTATAGTCTCGGTCTGCAAGAGGCCATAAAGCAAGTTGACGTGGTGACAGGTATGAGTTAATTTATAGCAGATTAACTTTTGTAGTTGTTACCTCTTTTATGTGTTAGCTTCGCATTCCTTCTTGTCCGAACGATTTGTGACGCGCATCGGGGTCCCTCCCTCGATGGCAAAGACAAGTTGGATGTGTTGTTGCCCAATGGGTGCTCAATGCACGCGGATAAGGTCTATGTAGTCAAGGTTTGGATTGGGGATCATGAGTTTGACTTGCGAGCGTTGATTCTACCGTTAGTAGAGTTCGATGTAATCTTGGTATGGACTGGCTCTCGGAGCAGCGAGCTTACATTGATTGCAACCGAAAGGAGGTTAAGTTGGGATTAAATTCTGAATGGGAGACTACGTTTGCGGGCATGAAGGGGTCAGGGAAAGTTTTGATGTCAGCCCTTCAGGTGATCAAGGCAGTTCGGTCTGGGGCAGAGCTGTTTGTCACTCTAGTGCAGACTTCGATGCCTAAGCCTAGTATGGACAGTATCCCAGTTGTGTCTGAGTATCCTGATGTGTTTCCAGATGATCTCCCAGGAGCTCCTCCTTAGCGGGAGATAGACTTTACTATAGAGCTGGTACCGGGTGCCAAACCGGTGTCACGCTCCCCCTATCGAATAGCACCAAAAGAGATGGCGGAGTTGAAGGTGCAACTGCAAGAGTTGTTAGAGCAAGGTTATGTGCGTCCAAGTTCGTCGCCTTGGAGCGCACCGGTTCTCTTTGTTAAGAAGAAAGATGGGAGCTTGCAGCTTTGTATCGACTACCGGGAATTGAACAAGCTTACGGAAAAGAATAAGTATCCGATTCCGAGAATTGACGATCTATTTGATCAGTTGGTTGGGTCAACGGTATATTCGAAGTTAGATCTGAAGTCCGGTTACTACCAATTAAGGATAAGGGAGAGCGACATCCCAAAGACAGCATTCCGTACGCGGTTTGGGCATTACGAGTTCACGGTCATGCCGTTTGGTTGACCAATACGCCATCCATGTTTATGAATCTTATGAACAGGACGTTCAGAGAGTACATGGACCGTTTTGTGATAGTATTTATCGACGATATCCTGGTGTTCTCGCAGTGTGAAGACGATCACTACAATCACCTGCACATGGTGTTGGAGGCGTTGAGGAAAAACCAGTTGTATGCTAAGTTCTCCAAGTGTGAGTCCCTGGTTATCCTCGATAGCATTCCTTGGTCATGTGGTTAGTGGAGAAGGGATAACTGTGGATCCGGCGAAGATAGTGGCGATACGGGAGTGGCCTGCTTTGACTACAATGGCGGAGGTCTGGAGCTTTCTGGGGCTTGCTGGCTACTACAGGCGCTTCGTAGAGAACTTCTCGCGGATAGCGCTACCACTCACGACATTGACTAGGAAGAATCAGAAGTTTGTGTGGTCTTCGGAGTGTGAACAGGCTTTTGAAGAGCTGAAGAGGCAGTTGACCACATAGCCTATTTTATGTTCCCCAAGTGGAACCGAAGGGTTTCGAAATCTATAGTGATGCTTCAGGCAGTGGTTTGGGCTGTGTTCTGCTACAATATGAGAGTGTGATAGCCTATGGTTCACGACAATTGAAGGCTCACGAGAGAAATTATCCGGTCCATGACTTAGAGTTAGTGGCCGTGATATTTGCTTTAAAGCTGTGGAGGAACTACCTGTACGGTGTGAAAGTCGATATATACACCGATCATAAGAGTTTGAAGTACTTGTTAGATCAAAAGGATCTGAACATGAGGCAACGAAGATGGATGGAGTTCCTAGGGGACTACACCTTCAAGATACATTACATGCCAAGGAAAGGCAATGTAGTGGCGGATGCGTTGAGTCGTAAGGTTCCTGCATAGGCCAATTGGTTATCGGTACATAATGAGAGATTGGTCCGTGAGTTGGAGGCTTTGGAGATATCTTGTGTCGACAAGCAGTCTAGTACTGAGGCAAAATTGTTTTGGACCGTGGTGCAGTGTGACCTAGCTGATAGAGTTCGGCGGCTTTGATTCAGGATAACAGCAATGAAGCGGATCTTGGATGAATCTTTGGATGAGTCAAATTCCCAGTTTGCTGTTGAGGATGGGTTGCTAAGGAAGGACAGTCGCCTATGCGTTCCTAGTGCGGATAATCTTCGGGAGGAGTTGATGTACGAGGCTCATCATACCAAGTACTCAATCCACCCGGGAAGCACGAAGATGTATAGAGACATGAAGAAATTATTTTGTTGGCCAGGATTGAAGAAAGATCTAGCACTTTATGTGGCCAAGTGCCAAACTTGTACCTTGGTTAAGGCGGAGTTCCAGTAAGCCCGGAGGTTTCCTAAAGTTCTTGCCTATCCCGAAATGGAAATTTGACGACATATCTATGGAGTTTGTGCATGGTTTGCCGAAGTCGCAGATGGGAAATGATGCCATCTGGGTGGTCGTAGATAGGTTGACAAAGGTGTCGCACTTCATCCCGATCAGGAAGGAAGATCCGGTGGAAAGGTTGGCCAAACTCTATGTGGAGAATATTGTACGGTTGCATGGTGTGCCCCACAGTATTGTTAGTGATTGAGATGGACGCTTCACGTCGAATGACTGGAGGTTGGTGCATAGTCTGTTGGGTACTAAGCTAAAGTTCAGCACAACCTTTCATCCGCAGACAGATGGCCAAACCGAGAGGTTCAATCGGACGTTGGAGGACATGCTTCGCATGTGTGTCCTAGATTTTGGAAAGCAGTGGGAAGATCACCTGTACATGGTGGAGTTTGCATATAACAACAGCTTTCAGGCGAGCATTGGAATGATGACTTTCGAGGCCTTGTACGGGAGAAAGTGTCGCACGCCATTGTCTTGGTTGGAGATGGGTGAGTCAAAGCTTTTAAAACATCAAGCGGTGGAAGATGCCACTTCAGTGATACAGACAATTCAGGAATGGTTGAAGATCGCTCAGGACAGACAGTCGAAGTACTATAACACCAAACATAGGAACGTGGAGTTCAGTGTTAGGGACTGGGTGTACTTGAAAATCAAACCGTTCAAGGGTGTTTCGCGGGTTC
Organism: Platanthera guangdongensis; assembly: GCA_039583875.1. Taxonomy (NCBI): domain Eukaryota; kingdom Viridiplantae; phylum Streptophyta; class Magnoliopsida; order Asparagales; family Orchidaceae; genus Platanthera; species Platanthera guangdongensis. The sequence continues at coordinate 82,864,955 of CM077151.1, forward strand.
GACACTTGAAGAAGCTGAGTCCGAGATACCTTGGACCATTTGAGATCCTGGAGCGTGTTGGCGAAGCAGCGTATAGATTGAAGCTGTCAGTGGGGTTGAGTGGGCTACACGACGTGTTCCACGTATTGGTGTTGCGTAAAGAGGTGCAAGAGCCTTCGCAAATAGTTGCGGTTGATCAAGTGCCAGTTGATTACGAGTTGATGACAAAGGTCAAGCCAGTACGTATAGAAGGCGTTGAAGTCAAGCGACTACGCAACAAGGATATCCGAATGGTCAAAGTCCGTTGGGATAATTGCGGACGTGAGGAGCTTTCTTGGGAGCGAGAGCAAACTATGTTGGAAGAATACCCCGAGTTGTTCCATTCAGGTAACTTGTAATTTTGTGTACCTTTACATAATTTTGGGATGAAATTCCTTAAGTGGGGGAGATTTGTAACGCCCCAAAAATTGTATTTGAGTTGGTCGCATAAAAAGGGGATTTTGGTGCCTGTATAGGGGTACATGGCCTAGGACACAGGCGTGTCCAAGGCCGTGTCTGGCTGGTGTTTTGGCCGTTTTCAACCCGAGAAGGACACGACAAGAAACACGGCTGGATGACACGGGCGTGTCATTTGACACGGGCGTGTGCCCACCCGTGTTAGTACCCGTGTTCAGCAGGGTTGTGTCGGTTGGCGTGGCGGTTATATATGACACGCCCCCGAACATGGGCGTGTCGAGGAACCCGACACGAGCGTGTCTGAGCCCGTGTGAGTCTCTGTGTTCGACGATCGTGCCTGGATAGAGGCACACAGCCTGGGACACAGCCGTGTGCCAAGCCGTGTTCAGCCCAGGTCTGCTGATTTTTGAGCGGATCAGAGCCGTTCAGTTTTTTTATTTTAGATCCAACGGCCTAGGTGGTTTCCTACTCTGTTAAGGCCGTGAATGGGTGTTGAATCCTTCATTTCTCTCCAAAGCTTTCTCTCTCCAAGGAGTTAGAGCAAGGAGGAAGAAGGAGGAGGATTCCGGCTGCCGGCGGAGCATCGGAGCACCGTTTTGAGATCTGAGAGCGGATCCGTGGAGGAAAGTTCGTTGCAAAGATTTCCATCAGTGTAGTTTTTCCATGGCGCCAAAGCGGACTACAAGGGTAACGATTCTCCACTTGAGCATGTGAAGCTCTTCCTTTTTGCATAGGGAAACCTGCTTCCGCGAGTGTGCGGTGAGTGCGTGGTGTTCCTTGGGGTTGATGTGAATAGTCCCCCTTATGTTGCATATAGAGTCCGGAATCGAAGTACGGGCATAGGCATTGTGTGTGAAGCCTACCCAGACATGTTGGTCTGATCGGTGATGTTGCATTTGTTATGATTTGCCAGAGAAGACTCCGTGCTTTGGGTTTTCGGGTTTCTACGTGGTAGATTGCATCAGGGATCCTTGGAGGTTAGCTCCAAGGTGCACCCGGAAAACTGAGCGAAATCGTTGTTCTGCTAACTTGGCGATCTGGGAACCGGCCTTGAACATAACTGGGTTATGTGATTGATTGGAATATTAGGATCCGAGAGAAGCTTGGCCTGTATGTATGTCTTAAGGTGAACTACGCGGTTAAGCAACAGGCAAGTGGAATTGGACCTGGGCTATGTGGTTCGGTGCGAGAGACCCAAAAAGGGGACTGGCTATTGGCATAGTTGGGAGCCTTAGACAGTGGTCAGGAAGGCTTAAATGCTCATGTTGTTGCCATCCTGGGGGTGGTGGTGAAGACGCTGAAGTGTCAGGATTCACCGTTAATGTGCCCTGAGTGCACGGGGTGTTTGGCCGTGCGAGCCTACACCTGTGGCGTAGAATGTTTTTACATAATTGTTTAGCTGGGCTAATGATATGCAGGAAGGAGCACTGCCGTCCTGAGAAAGGGACGGGGTCGTTATAATTTGGTCAGCTTTAGCTGACCGTTGCCAGTTTGCCACCATGCAGTGGAATGTTGCTTGTAGGTGCTGCGGAGTCGAGTGCAAAATAGTGGGCTGGAGCCCATGTTGCCGTGCTGGCACTCGAAGGCCTTAACGAATAGTTGTTTTCATTTTGTCACGTGTGGCCAGCCTGCAAGCCGATGTATGTAAGACACTATTTGATAAGTGAACTATTGTAAGGACATAAGGCCATGTACCTTTTAGTGTATTTGGGTTTCATTCCTGTTGTGTGGATGTGGACATTCATGATTGTGTATTTAAGTTTTGGGTTCTTTCAACTATTTAAAAGCTTCCGCTAGAATGCTCTGTGTAGGACGAGTAGTCTTAATTAGATAGTTTGGATATTCTTATGTAACCCTTCCGACTGTCCGTGATATATGGCATCGGGTTCGAGCTGGTCCTTCTGTTATATGCCATACGACGGATGGGGGTGTTACATGCAGTGGCGATATACCCGGCCTCAGTTGTAGAATCGCCAACTGTTTCCTACTTTGAACTCTTCCAGCTAACATCACCTCCATTCAGGCAAAATACAACCCTGACTGAGACTTTGAGTCGTCCCTATCAGTTTGAAAGCCAGCATCCATGTAACCTCTTACAACAAGCTCTTCCTCTCAACCAAATACCAAGAACGTATAATTAGTCCTTCATAAGTACTTCATGATATTCTTAACGACATTCCAGTGACTTTCACTGGGATCAAACCGATACCTGCTAGTTATGCTCAAAGCATAAGAGACATCGGGTCTAATACATATCATTGCATACATGATTGACCCAATTGACAAAGCATATGGAATCAAATTCATGTGGTCCTTATCTTCACAATACTTAGGACACCGGTCCTTTGAGAGACTCACACTATGAGACATGGATAAGAATCATTTCTTGCACTCAAGCATGCTGAACCGTTTCAACACCTTGTTAATGTACGTACTTTCGGTCAAACTCAGCAACTTCTTCGCTCTATCTCTATAGATCTTAATACAAAGTATGCAAGTCGCTTCACCCAAGTCCTTCATAAAAAAACAGTTCCATAGGTTGTTCTTAAAAACTTGTAGGGTCGGTTTGTCATTTCCGATCAACAGTATGTCATCTACATACAATATCAGAAAGACAACGATGCTCCCACTAATCCATTTATAAACACACGGTTCATCCTCATTCTTGATAAAACCAAACTCTTTGATCTTTTCATCGAAACGAAGATTTCAACTTCGAGAAGCTTGTTTTAATCCATAAATGGATCTATACATCTTGTATATTTTAATAGCTTCACCTGGAGATACAAAATCCTCTGGTTGTGTCATTTACATTTCCTCAAGGAGGTTTCCATTTAGGAAAGCTGTTTTGACATCCATCTGCCAGATCTCGTAGTCATAATACGCAATAATAACAAGTAGTATTTTGATGGACTTAACCATGACAACAGGGGAAAAGGTCTCTTCATAGTCAATACCATTAATGTTCTTGAAACCCTTAGCCACTAGTCACCCTTTGAATGTCTGTACATTCCCATCCATGCCGGTCTTCTTCTTGATAACTCACTTGCACCCTAAGGGTCGTACCCCTTCAGGTGGTTTCACCAACGTCCAAACTTGGTTTTCATACATGGAGTCCATTTCAGATTTCATGACCTCAAGCCACTTCTCGGAGTCTGGTCCACTCATAGCCTCTTGGTAGGTTGTAGGCTCATCACTATGATCCACAAGCAACACATTATCTATTTGAGACACGCGAAATCCATATCTCTCAAGCTTAAACATTGCTCTACCAGATCTACGTGGACTTGTATTTCTACTTAAGAACTCTTTCTCAAGAAAGACACCGGTCCTTGTGACAAACACTTTGCCCTCGGACGGTGGGTAGAAATAGTACCCTTTAGTTTCCTTAAGATACCCCACAAAATAACACTTATCTGACATGGGTTCCAGCTTGTCAGACATTTGATGTAGAATGTATGCCTCACAGCCCCAAACCTTAACGAACGAAATAATAGGATGCTTCCCAGTCCATATCTCATATGACATCTTGAGAATCGCTTTCGTTGGAGGACAATTTAGTGTAAAAGCAACAGTTTTCAGAGTAGAACCTCAAAAGAAAATTGGCAGATCTGCATGACTCATCATCGACCGTACCATGTCTAACAGAATACGATTCCTCCGCCTAGACACACCATTATATTGCGATATTCTAGGTGGAGTGAGCTATGATACAATACCACACTCTTTCAGATGATCATGAAACTCATGACTTAGGTATTCGCCACCTAGATCTGATCGGAGTGCTTTAACCTTCTTACCCTGCTAGTTCTCTACTTCATTCTTAAACTCTTTGAACTTTTCAAAGGTTTCAGATTTGTACTTCCATAAGATACACGTATCCGTAACTACTGAAATCATCAGTAAATATGACAAAGTAGAAATATCCATCTCTAGCCATAAAACTCATGGGTCCACATACATCACTATGTACTATACCCAAGAGATCATCAGCCCTCTCATTGATACCAGTGAAAGGGATCATAGTCAACTTGCCTAACAAACAAAATTCGGATCTCTCAAATGATTCATAATCAAATGAGTCCAGTAGTCCATCTCTATGGAGCTTGGATATGTGTTTCTCATTTATATGACCCAAATGACAATTACAAAGGTACGTAGGATTCGAGTCATTCATTTTTAGTATTTTAGTATTTTTTATATTATAGATCTGATGGTGTAAGTTCAAAATATATAAAACAATAAACATTGGGCTATACCATAACAAACATCATTTTTAAATATAGAACAACAATTGTTCTTAATAATAAAATAATATCCAATCTGAAAGTGAGCTGTTAGATCAGGAATACTCAAGAGGGGTGGGGGGGGGGGGGGGGTAAATAGAGTATTCAGGGTTTATAAAATTTTCTTCTGATTTAATCTAGTGCAGAAACAAAATTAAAACAACAATCCTAACAAACAGCCACAACACAAAAAACAAAAGAAAAGAGCAATCCAGACAACACAAGAATTTATAGTGGTTCCCCTATACTTGGGTACAACCACTCTTCTACCACCCTGGTAGGAATCCACTCAGATTTTTGATCAGGTGCCTGACACCAATGAGCTTTTGATCAGGTGCTCAAAAACCAATCCTCAAGTCTTTTGATCAGGTGACTTGCAACCAAGAATAACTTTTGAAGGGAGTTATAACCCTTTATATAGTGGGGGGGGGGGTGAGAGATGATTATGTCTTCTCTTTCTCAATATACAACTGAGAAGACTGGTGGATATTTGATTTTAGCATAGGCTCCCCCTGAGATATAGAATGGTTCAGGTAGAAGAAGCCTTGTTGCAGGGTGATAGGCCTTCGGTAGTACAACCTTGATCAGCAGTTGTTCAGGAACTTCTTTGACAGATAGTGATGTAGTTGTCCTTTGAAGTATCCTGGAGTGTTGAAGACAGAAGCCTCTTGATTTTGATTAGGTGTTCTTCTTCTTCAGATAGCTGATGATCTTCAGGAATATGGCTTCTTGTTGTGTCAGAATTCCGTGTTAACAGATAGCAATGAATCTCTTGTTTCAGACTGACTATTTTTTGTATCTGTCGTCTCTCTGTATTGTGTATCTTGTTCTGTCTGTCTATCTGTCTTTAGGAAATAGAGAGAAAATCTCTTTTATATTTCTTGTCAAAAATGATCTTTCGAAATTTTGAAATCCTCTGCAATCAATGCTGACAGCCTTGAGAATAAATGACATTGAATTATTTCCCCAACTGTCCCATGGAAAAACGACAGGCAATAATCCTGGAGAAGACCATGAGCAATGCTCTGTCTAACGGTTATATTCCAGAGCATTTTTGAGCATTAATTACTCAGGAATTATTGCAGTAAGAAGGGGACAGAAGGATGGAAAATAACTAAGTCTGTATTCGTCGAACTGATAACAGAAATCGTCGAGCTGAGTTCACAGTTCGTCGAGCTGAGTTGCTGAGTTCGTCGACCAGATGACTTCTGTTCGTCGAGCTGAGTTCCAAGATCATCGAGCAGAGAGCAGAACTATATTCTCTAGAAACTTTGCCTTTTCTGTGTATGGAGTTCGTCGAGCTGATATCTCGTTTCGTCTACTGAAGTTCAGCAAAATATTTCTGTACTTAGAATAATTTCAGATGCTTCTGGATGAAGGTGTTGAAGTGAAGTATCCAGAATTCGTCGACCTAAGAGTTGGTTTTGTCGAGCTGAGGACCACTTAACTGTTGCTGGATAACTCTAGCTATTGTGGTCACAGTTCGTCGAGTTGAGAATCAAGTTCGTCGACCAAAGTCTGACTCTGGACTTAGAATAAATAGATGTTTTCTGATCTTGAAGTGTTGAAGTATAGTGTCCAAAGTTCGTCGACCTGAGTACCAAGTTCGTCGAGCTCAACTTAGAGAATTTACTTTGAGATCGTCGAGCTGAGCACGACTATCGTTGACCTGAGTTCGATGAACGTCGAACTCATTTTACTTGGTCTTTAGAAAAACTCTAAATCTTGAGTCTCTGACAGTCTTGTTGATAGCTGGTCCATGTGATGTTGATTATAAGGACTTGACCTAGACTCTAGGACACAACCATGACCCTGGATATACATTGTGGGTCATATGATCCTAACTTAGTGAACCTAGCCCAAATCTTACTAGGGATCCAACAATCTCCCCCTATTTGGGTGAGGTCACTAATTATAGACTCAAATCAAAATTGAAAATCACAAGGAATGAAAGCATATATCTGGCAGAGATCAATAACACATGCAGCAGATATATATATATGTACATAAGCTTTGTTCAGAAATAGAAAGCAGTTATAAGAACATAACAGAAGTAAAGCAGTTCAGAATCACTTCTTTTATTTCTTCTCTTTGGGCATTACTTCTTTACCTTTATCTCCAGGCTTGGTAAAGACAATTTCTATGTTTGGATCTGAGGCTTGCACTTTTGTCATGGTCATATCAGCAGCCCCTATAATCTTCAAAGATGTGGCTCTGGGGACAACTGCTTTTGGGTGCAAATTCATGTAGTCATCAACATTGAAAAATGTGTTTGCTTTCTCAAACCTCTTAAGCTCTTCTTTCCTGTACTTAGACATTGTGGAATACAGAGAAGGATCCTTTCCTTCAGCTTTGGCCTTGTTAATCATAGAAAGGCCTATAAGTTCTTGGAACCTGGTCATTCTAACTGTATTAGCTATTTCAGGATCTTCAAAAGGAACAAGAGGAGAATTTGGTCTTTTAGGACTTTTAGCTTTCTGATCTGTAGGGAATGATAGTTATTGTTGATGCTGCTGTTGTGGTTGAAGCTGCTACTGTGGTTGATGCTGAAATTGATGTTGATTGCCTGAAGAGTAATGCCTATGCTGGCTGCTTTCAGAAGAAGATCTCCCTTGATGTCTCTGATTTGTTGGGAATTGGGTAGATCTTTGGGAAGTTATGCCTGAAGCACTAACAGCTGGAGGAGGAGGAGGAGGTGGATCTTTTCTGTATTTCTGAGATGGAGGAGGAGAGTATCTTCTGCTTCTCTTTCTCTCTTTTTGTTCATTTTTGGATAACCACATCCAAGCTGACATCCCTTTATATGGAGTTATCTTCTGGAGAATATAGTAGGGAGTGTCATTGGCTTGATTTGGCTTAGGAACAGGAGGAGGAGATTTTCTCTTTTTAGATACTGACTTCTTCTTTTCTTAGCATCCTCATCAGAATCTTCATCATCCTCATCATCATCATCATCACTGCTATCCTGTGGATTATCATATAATGCATCTAGCTTTTTCAGTGTTCAATCAGATATAATGGGTTTCTCAACTTGGGATGGAGCTGGAGTAGATGCTGGAGCTGGAAGAGAAATTTCAAGAGGAGCTGGAGAAATAACTATGACAGTGCTTTCAGCAGTTGCCTTATTCTCTTCTTCAATGTCAGCCCTGATTAACTCATCCAGATCAGGCAAGGGTGGGTCATCCATTACAAAAGTTGGGACTGAAGGGGAAGAGACATTTGGGGAAACAACTTTAGGAAGAGGTGAAGTAGGAACCTCTTGAGAAGCAAAGTTGTCCTTAAGATGCTTACCCAATTTAGGGCTTATTGGAGAGGTGTATGGGATAATGGCCAAAGATGGCTTAGTATACTCTGCTGGAAAGAATCTCAAGTATGCAGTATCAAAAATGCTTAACAAATTAACCAAATATACTGTGGGATTTAAAATGAAATCACCAACAGTAATTAACACTTCTGGGACTGCATCTTCCATATCCATATCAGTCTCAATAAGCTGAATTAAATCAATTAAATCTGTATCTGTATCTTCTGGAGTAACTAAATCTATATCTGTAAGCTCTGCATCTACTGTCGTTGCTACTGCCTCTGCATCTGCTGGAGCTGGAGCTGCTGAAACTGAAACTGAGACTGCTGCTACTTGAGCTGCTGCAGATTCTTCATCAAGCATCTCCCCCTGCCTGGTTTCAGTAATAACTGGAGCCAGACCCCTAAATGAAGAGGGGGCAGCAGAAAGGGCAGAGATTTGAGTAGATAGGGTAAAGATGGAAGTAGCAAGAGGTGTAATGGCCTCTACTATGATGGTTTTGAGGAGGGGTGTGATGAGAGCAAGGACAGATGAGATGGTGGAGGGATCCAGTGATGAAGTGGCAGATGTAGGTACAGATGGTGGTTGAGGGGAAATAATTGGAGGGATGGTAGATGTTGGGAGGATGGTGGGATGGAATCTTGCATGTGGTCATCCTGGATGGATGAATTTAGATGAGGAGTAGTATTGGGAGGAGATGTCAGGAGATTGAAGGATGGTATGAAGGATAAGTGTGGTGGAAGAGGACATGAAGGTGGTGTTGGAGCTGGTATATCATTGGGGGATTGGGGTGATTGAGGTGGAGTGGGTTGATGGTATTCCTGGGTGGGTAAGGAAGGGAAATCAGTGAGGTTTATTGGTGGAGAGGTGGCAGGTAATGTAGCTGTAGTAGGAACATGATCAGAGGGTTGTGGTTGTTGATGTGGTTGAAGTTGTTGTTGGAGTTGTGGATGTGGTTGAAGAGAGGGAGTATGAACTGTGGAGGGTGATTGTTGTTGAGTTGCTGGAAGGGATGGAGGTGTGGGGATGATCTCTTCAGTAGGGTGGGGAGTGGCTCTAACAGCCATTATGCTTTCAGAAGCTGGGGTGGAAGAGGTTAAAGCCTTGGATGGCTTGGATATAGTCCTCTCCCACCTGCCAAACAAGGCACAAGTGAGCCTCTTGCTGGCATTAATGAATATGGTCGGGGTGACCAGTGATTCATCAGCTTTTTCTTCCAAAAAGATCCCTAGGATCCTTCCAAAGCACACTTCCTTTTTATTACACGTTTTCTTAATAAGATCAAAAATGATCTGTGCCCAGTTCACCTTCTTCTTGTTAACCAGTGCACACATGACCAAAAACTGATGCCTGGTAATATAGTCATGTGCAGTGTGCTTGCCTAGCAAGACTTTCCCAACAAAATCTTCCAGAAATTTGTATTCTGCAGATAAATGTTTCTTTAACAACTTATTGGGGTTATCTCCAGTATAACCCATCAAACTCAACATCAGATCATATTCTTCAGAATCTATTTCCAGTTCTTCTTCTCCATTATCCAAACAAAATATTTCAGTTAATATGGCGGGAGAGAGGGAGAAAGCGTTACCCGCAATTGTGCCAATCGTTGTATTTTTTCTGTTGTCGATGATGTATAGACCCATTCTCTTATCTCAGTTCCAGATAATTTTATCCTTGTTGTCATCAAATTTTTCAGTTGTTGCTCTTCCAGAAGTTGCAGAATGGTTAGAAATATCGGATCTGAATGCTGAAATGAGTCGAAGTCGACATCCAAGCCGGTGTCGAACTTCATTGCAGCTAGGGTTCCTGCTTGAATCGCCATGAAATCACCTACAAGAGAGAAAAACAGCGATCAAGTGCAAAAGGAACAAAAAGTGCGGGATGAAGGTCGAAGAAAACCTAGTTATAAGATTTTCTGGAATATGAATCGACAAACTCCGTTCCACGAAAAAGTAAGAAATTCTACGACCTGAGATCGACGAAATAATTGATAGTGAAATAATTCGTCGAGATCAGCTGGAAGAGTTGAAGACATTTCGTCGAGCTCCGTTCGACGAAAGTTTTCTTGAAGTGGATTCGTCGATCTCCATTCGATGAAAACAACTTCACTCACAGAGAGTTCGTCGACCTTCGTTCGACGAATATCTCCCGAACTTTCCCTAGTTCGTCGAGCTCCGTTCGACGAACTCTGGAAAATTCGTCGAGTGCAGACAGAAACTAAACCAAATCTTCTTCATTAATCATTCCAAGCTGATTTATAAAGAATATGTGATTTCTCTCATCCAGAGGTTTGGTGAATATATCAGCTCTTTGTAAATCAATGTAAATATAGACAAGATTAATTTTATTTTTGTCTACACACTCTCTAATGAAGTGATGTCTAATGTCTATATGCTTAGTCCTACTGTGATGGACTGGATTTTGTGCTATTGCTATAACACTTGTGTTATCACAAAAGAGAGTTGAATTATTTAAGTTGAGACCATAGTCTAGGAGTTGGTTTTGGATCCACAGCATCTGAGAACAACAACTGTCTGCTGCAATATATTCTGCTTCAGCAGTTGAGGTGAATACAGAAGACTGTTTCTTGCAAAACCAAGATACCAACATCATACTAAGGAACTGACAAGTCCCTGAGGTGCTTTTTCTATCAACCCTGCATCCAGCAAAGTCAACATCTGAAAATCCAGTTAAGTCAAATTCTGACTCAGTAGGATACCATAGGCCTAGACTAGGACAACCCTTTATATATCTCAAAATTCTTTTTAAGAAAATTAGATGAGATTCTTTAGGGTTCACTTGGAACCTAGCACAAAGGCATGTGACAAACATGATATCAGGTCTGCTTGCTGTTAGATATAGTAGGGACCCAACAATGCCCCTATATAATTTCTGATCCACAAGGTTTCCCATGTGCATCAGAGTCAATCACAACATTAGTAGCCATAGGTGTTTTCTTTGCTGAAGAATCAGCCATCCCAAACTTCTTTATAAGCTCTTTAACATACTTAGCTTGAGAGATGAAGATGCCATGAGGCAACTGCTTCACTTGGAGACCAAGGAAGTAGGAAAGCTCACCCATGCTACTCATTTCAAATTTTGAATGCATGAGGTCAGAGAACCTCTTGCATAATTTGGAATCAGTAGACCCAAATATGATGTCATCCACATATATTTGCACTAACAATATTTGATCCTTATGATGTCTAGTGAGAAGTGTTCTATCTACTATGCCTCTAATGAATTTATGCTCTATTAAAAAGCTGGCTAGGGTCTCATACCAAGCTCTTGGAGTTTGCTTGAGACCATAAAGAGCTTTATGCAATTTGAAAACATGATAAGGGTGAGTTGGAGAGACAAAACCTGGAGGTTGTTCAACATAAACCTCTTCTTTAAGTACTCCATTCAGGAATGCACTCTTCACATCCATCTGATACACCTTGAATCTCTTATAGACTGCATAGGCCAGGAATATTCTGATTGCCTCTAACCTTGCCACATGTGCAAAGGTTTGGTCATAATATATTCCTTCCTCTTTCCTGTATCCTTGACCAACATGCCTAGCCTTGTTCCTCACTATTGTACCTTGGGCATCCAATTTATTTCTGTATATCCATTTGGTTCCAATAACTGGATAGTCCTGGGGTCTTGGAACCAAATCCCAAACTCTACATCTCTCAAATTGATTTAGTTCCTCTTGCATTGCAATGATCCAGTGGGGATCTTGCTCTGCATCATGGATGGATAGAGGTTTAACCTGAGAGAGAAAACAAGTATGCATCAAATCTTGGTTGAGTTGATGTCTGGTTTGTACACCTGCTGATATGTCTCCAATCACTTGAGATCTGGGGTTATCCCTTAGTGTTACAAAATCAGTGGGTGGAGTTGGTTCTACAACAACATTAGGAACTAATTCCTCTTGTGGAATTATGTTTGCTATTGAGGGAAGATCAATTCTTGCAGTGCCTTCATCTTCACTTTCTTCAATGACTTGTGGAGAAGGATGTGTTGGAACCTCTTGGGTGAGGTTTAGTCCATCCAAGCTCTCACACAAGTGAGGTACCTGCAAAGTGCTATTGGTAGAAATATCTTTCTCCTTGCAAGACATGTTAGCTTCATCAAATATAACATGAATAGACTCTTCAATTTTTAGAGATGATTTGTTAAAAACCCTATATGCTTTGCTTACTTGGGAATATCCTAGAAAGATTCCCTCTTCAACCTTAACCTCAAACTTTCTAATGTATCTTTTGTTGTTGTTGTGAATATAACATATACATCCAAATACTTTAAAATAGTTGATTTTAGGTTTCTTCCCTTTAAGTAATTTATAGAGAGTCCTATTTTTTAGTTTGTGAATTAAACTCCTGTTCAGGACATAATTTACTGTGCTCACAGCCTCTGCCCAAAAGGTTAGGGGCATGCAAGCATCTGCAAGCAATGTACCTGCAGCTTCAATGAATGTCCTATTTTTCCTTTCAACTACCCCATTTTGTTGATAAGTTCTAGGAGCTGAGAAGCAATGCCTGATACCTTCCTTCTCGCAGAACTCATGCATAAGAAGAGACTCACTCTGTGCCATGATCACTTCTGATCAATGCAACATGAGTAGATCTCAGAAAGGATACCCAAGTGAACCTTGAGAAGTCATCCAAAATAACTAAGGTATAGGATTTCCCTCCTAGGCTTTGTACAACAATGGGTCCAAAGAGATCCATATGTAGCAAATACAAAATCTTAGGTGAATCACTTTTGTTAACAGATTTAAAACTAGATTTAGTTTGCTTGCCTAGTTGATAAGCCCTCCAAAGGACTTTCTTCTTGTAGGGACCAGAAGGTAAACCTCTAACAAGGTTGTCTTTTGATAGCCTAGTAATATTTTTCAAGTTTACATGACCTAGCCTTTTATGCCATAAATCATTCTGATTACTAGTAATATTAAGTAAGCAAATATCAGAATTGACAGATAGAAAATAACCTAAATATATGTTGTCTTGTCTGTTTCCAATTAAAATAGTTTGATTTTCCTTATTAGAGATAATTCAAGAAGATGAGTTAAAATGTACCTGATAACCTTCATCACATAACTGACTTATGGGATGAGGTTATGCTTGAGTCCTCTGACATAAGTTACTTTCTTGAAAGTAACAGCTACAATCTTCACTTCTCCAAAACCTTCTGACTGGCCATATTTGGAATCCCCAAAGATAACCTTTGGCCCTAGCTTGGACTTGTATTTGTGTAAGATGTCCTTGCTGCCAGTCATATATTTGGAGCAACCACTGTCCAAGTACCAAGTCTAATTCACACTTGGACAACTTTTCACCTGCAATGAAATACAATTAATTGTTCTTGACCCGGGTTACCTTGGGTCTTTTGTTTTGCTGGTATGAAAAGCTATAAATAATAGAAAATTCTGGTTAGGATTTGTATCCTAAAGGGTGATATCTCCTAGGCGGTATAACCCAATCAGCTATAGGATTAAAAGGTTTCCTTGAATTATTTGAGTTGCTGTTGAAATTACAATTTCTGTTAGGTCTTTCTGGGTTCGACGAATTTCTATGAGTTCGTGGACCAGAGTTCGACGAATTGGGTTGAGATCGTCGATCTCTGCCCAGAGAATGAACATATTCATTTTCAGTGCCCCATGTTCGTCGACCTCTGCTCGACGAACCATATAGAGTTCATCGATCGCAGTTAGACGAATAATTATAACTATAGTTTTCGTTCAGAGTTCGTCGATCTGGGTTCGACAAACTGGCTGCATTTCGTCGATCTAAGTTTGATGAATTCTGCTAAACCTTGTTTTTACTTAAGGTTTTCAGACCTATTGATTTGGGAACATTTTCTATTATTTGTTTATGATTTATTTCCTCTTTCCCTTAGCAGAAACAAATTTGATTGGTGTTGTCAGTATGTTTTTCTTGAGGATGGGGGGCAAACTTGATGAAGCACCCAAGCCCAGCTTGTCATTGATTCTGACATTTACAGTACTTGTGATGTCCATCAGCTTGAGGCTTCTTCCATTAAGAGTTTCCTCAAGTTGTTTAGCCTCACAAAGCTCAGTCTTTAACAGTATTATTTGTTCATTAGCTAAGGTTAATTCATCTTTTAATCTATTATTTTCAGAGTTGACATTCTCTAGGTTTTCTAATTTTTCCCTAAGAGTTTTAATCTCCTTTTCTGAGTTTATTAAGTCTATACACATTGTTTTAAATTCAAATTTAAAAGAATCAGAACTGTAATCAAAAGAAGACAATACCTTGTCAGCTTCAGAATCTAAAACTGCTTCATTGTCTGAGTCCTCTTCTTCTGAATGGCTCTTGGAAGCATCAATTGCCATGAGGCAAACCTCCTTGGCCCTTGCCTCTTCCTCATCTTCAATGGAGCTAGAAGATGTTGATTCTTCTTCAGTCTCACTCCAGGTTTCAGCCACAAAACTCTTCTCCTTCTTCTTGTATTTGCTGGAAGAAGGTCTGCTGTTGTACTGTCTCCGGGTATCTTTCTCTCTTCTCTTTTCTTTCTTCTGATTCTCTGGACACTCAGAGATGAAGTGTCTAGCTTTCCTGCAACCAAATCATACCACTTCTTTAGTTGGTGTTTTATCATACCTTGGTTTGTCATCCTGTCTGGATGACTTCCTCCTGAAATCCTTTCTTGCCAACTTGTAGAATCTTTTGACAAAAATACTCATGAGTTTTTCATTTGTTGAGGGAGTCTCTGTCTCTTCAGTTGCCTTGAAAGCAATAATATGCTCTTTTCTTGCTCGAGGGGGTGTTCTCTGCTCAGCTGCCTCCCTGGATTTAATCAGCTGTTCATAGGACTTAAGTTTGCCTAATAGAGATTCCGTGGATATCTCATTTAGGCTTTTGGCTTCTTTGATAGGCAAGATCCTTGAATCCCATGAGCTTGGGAAGCACATTAGGATCTTGTCATTCACCTCAGTGAGGGTGATGTCCTTGTCCAAGGTTTTTAGCTTATTGATGATTGAGCTTAATCTATTATACATTTCAGCTACTGACTCAGCTTCCTCTTTCTTGAAATTCTCATATAAGGATATGAGGTTGGATCTCCTATCCTTTCTTTCATCTGCTGATCCAGCCACCATTTGGTTTAGGGAATCCCAGATGGCTTTGGCTGAAGTGCATTCAGCAACCTTTTGGAAGATATCATCTGACATAGTCTGTGCCAGTATGTTCATTGCCTTGGCATCAGCAACCTTGGCCTTCTTCCGAGCCTTAGTCCACTCAGGTGGAGGAACTGCATTTGTGCTTGAGGCTACTGTAGATTTAGAAGCAGTGGCTTGAGGTGGACCTGTCAAGATGGAATTGTAGATATCTTCATCAATAGAGTTCATACCCTGATCAGCAGTTGTTCAGGAAATTCTTTGACATATAATGATGTAGTTGTCCTTTGAAGTATACTGGAGTGTTGAAGACAGAAGTCTCTTGATTTTGATTAGGTGTTATTCTTCTTCAGATAGCTGATGATCTAACACAGGAATATGGCTTCTGTTGTGTCAGAATTCTGTGTTGACAGACAACAATGGAATCTCTTATTTCAGACTGACTATTTTCTGTACCATCGTCCCTCTATATTGAAAGTGTATCTTATTCTGTCTGTCTATCTGTCTTTAGGAAGAAGAGAGAAAATCTCTTTTATATTTCTTGTTAAAAATGGTCTTTCAAAATTTTGAAATCCTCTGCAATCAATGCCGACAGCATTGAGAATAAACGACATTGAAGTATTTCCCCAACTGTGCCATGGAAAAATGACAGGTAATAATCCTGGAGAAGACAATGATCAATGCTCTGTCTAACAGTTATATTCCAGAGAATGTTTGAGCATTAATTAATCAGGCATTATTGCAGTAAGAAGGGGACAGAAGGATGGAAAATAATTAAGTCTGGATTCGTCGAACTGATAACAGAAATCGTCGAGCTGAGTTCACAGTTCGTCGAGCTGAGTTGTTGAGTTTGTCGACCAGATGACTTCTATTCATCGAGCTGAGTTCTAAGACCGTCGAGCAGAGAGTAGAACTATATTCTCTAGAAACTTTGCCTTTTCTGTTGTAAAAGTAGCTAACACGCAGCTAACAAGCAGCTAACAGACAGGCAGAAATTTGAATAATAGAAAGTTTTATAATCCAAAAAGATATCATTTACAAAGGTATGACCTCCCTTTTATAGAATGGAGGAGAAAGGAGAGAGTACAAACAAACAACGTGGGACTAAAAATGTACAGGGCTGAGCGGCTAGAAATTAAAGAGACCGCACACGCCGCGCGGTTAGACAAATGGGCTAACCGCTCGGCAACTCCAGCAGGAAGAGAACACGCCGCAATAGGAGACTGATAGACTGCGCGGTCTCCAGGATTCTGACAGAGACCGCCAGACCGCTCGGGCTACAAATAGCAATAGTCTGAATACGAACCTGCTGGAAAGGAATCACTAGATTGCACGGTCAACAACCCGCCAGACAAGACCGCAAGGCCGCCGTGTCTAACACTTCAACACTCCCCCTCAAGCTGGAGCATAGATATCAATCATGCCCAGCTTATCACAAATGTGGAAGAAGGAAGTAGAGACCGGTTTTGTGAAGATATCCGCCAATTCTTTGTCGGAGGTGACAAACGGAGTACAAATCTGTTTCTTCAAAACCTCTTCCTGAATGAAGTGGCAGTCGACCTCTATATGCTTTGTTCTCTCATGGAAGACCGGATTTTTGGATATGTATATAGCGGCCTTGTTGTCACAGAACATAGGAAGAGGATAGTCATAGACCTCTCCTAGGTCAAGCATGAGAGCCCGCAACCACTTTAACTCACACGTGGTTGACGCCATACTCCGGTATTCGGCTTCGGCACTGGATATCGAGACAACAGACTATTTCTTGCTCTTCCAACTCACAAGATTTCCTCCAACAAAAGTACAAAAACCTGATGTGGATTTACGATCGCCTTTATCATCCGCATAGCTTGAATCTGAGTAGGCTTCAACCCTCAGATGACCATTCCTCTGAAAGAGTAGCCCTTTTCCCGGTGCTGCTTTGACATACTCTAAAATCTTCAAGGCAGACTAAAGATGGCACTCCCTGTGAGCTTGCATAAACTGACTAACCTTGCCTACAGCATAGGAGATGTCGGGTCTGGTCACCGTGAGATAGATGAGTTTGCCCACCAAACGTCTATACCTCGTGACATCAGATAGAAGAGGAGAGTCATCCGTCCATGTTTTGTCTTCTCCAATAGCCATGGGAAACCGAGCCGGTTTGGCACCTGTCAATCCAGCCTCTTGTAGAAGATCAAGGACATACTTCCTTTGGGAGAGAACCAACGAGTCAAGCTTCCGAGAGATTTTTATCCCCAAAACGTATTTCGGGGAGCCCATATCCTTCGTGACTAGGTGTTGACGGAGGTGTTTCTTCGTCAAGTCCACCACAGCTTGGTCATCGCCAGTAAGAAGAATATCATCAACATACACTGCCAAAACCACCAGTCCCGAGGCGGTTTTGCGAATAAATAAGGAGTGATCAGCCGAACTCCATGAAAAGCCAATGGTAGCCACAATGCCACTGAACTTGTCGAACCATGCCCGAGGGCTCTACTTTAGGCCATAAATGGCCTTCTTCAAACGACATACGCGTGTCTCCCCCTGAGCAACATACCCAGGAGGTTGCTCTATGTAGATGTCCTCCTGAAAATCCCCATAGAGAAAGACATTCTTGACATCAAGCTGGGAAATAGACCAATCCCTGTTGACAGCCACAGAGAGAAGAACCCAGATGGTGCTGAGGCGAGCAACCGGCGAGAAAGTGTCAAAGTAATCAATGCCATAAGTCTGAGTGAAGCCTTTGGCCACTAGCCGGGCCTTGTAGCGATCCACAGTGTCGTTGGGGCGAAATTTCACAACAAACACCCAGTGACAGCCAACCACATCAGTACCCACTGGTGGAGAAACAAGGGTCCAGGTACCCCTTTTAGTAAGAGTAGCCATCTCCTCATCCATGATAGATTTCCAATGAGGAATGGTAAGAGCCTCCTGGCAGGTGCGGGGAGTGGTAGTAGTAGAGATAGCCAAGGTAAAACACCTGCGAGAAGGAGAAAGCCGATCATATGAAATAACTGCTGCAAGCGGGTGTTGAGTACACGCCCTCAACCCTTTACGAAGAGCAATGGGAAGATCCAGGTCGACGCGGGCCTCAGCGATCGGAGCATTCGTGACGGAGAAGGCTGGCCCGGTACTAGAGAGAGACAGCTGCGGAGAAGAGGAAGAAGGTGTAGGGGTGAGACGGACAGAGGAGGGGACGGAGGAGGAGATGAGGGAAGAGGGGAGACGTCGATAGGTGTGGAAGGAACTGGGAGAGGTGGTAGAGAAGCAAGGACGTCAGGAGGAAGTGGGGATTCAAGAGAGAAGTAGGATGCATTCTCGAAGAAGGTCACGTCTACGGACACAAATTGTTTTCGCAGAACGGGTTCAAAACAACAATAGCCTTTTTGGGTGGTAGAGTACCCCAAAAAGACACACTTGGTGGAACAGGGGGAAAGCTTGTCGCGGGTTGCAGACGGAGCGTGTACAAAAGCCATACAACCAAAGAAACAGAGAGGGAGAGGAAAAGGTTCCTTGCTGGGGTATAGAGTGGAGAAGGGGGTCTGGCCGTGGAGAACCGTGGAGGTAAGGCGATTGCTGAGATAGCAAGAGAGGAGCACAATGTAGCACCAGTAGGAGCGGGGCACGTGCATCTGCATCATGAGAGTGCGAGCGACATCAAGGAGGTGATGGTTTTTGCGCTCTGCCACCCCATTTTGCTGGGAGGTGTAAACACAGTGGGTCTGATGAACAAGACCATGTTGCAGAAAGAAAGAGGAGAACTCATGACTAAGATATTGCTTAGCATTATCAGAGCGAAAGACTTTAATAGAAATGCCAAATTTACTTTTAATCATAAAATAAAAAGATTGCCAGATAGAAAAGAGATTAGTGCGATCTTTTAATAGATACACTCAGGTACATCTAGAAAAATAATCTATAAAAGTTACAAAGTAGGAACTACCCCGACCAACGGTGAGGGTAGGAGCAGGACCCCAGACATCAGAATGAATGAGATCAAACGGGCGAGAGGAGCCACGACCTTGCTTCAGCGGGAAGGAGGAGCGATGATGTTTGCCAAGCTGACACGCATCACAGTTGAGCGGAGAACTGGTCGGAGGTAAGTGGGGCAGAAGCTGTCGAAGAATCCGAGTAGGAGGATGTCCAAGGCGAAGATACAATTGAAGCAGATCTGGAGAGGAGGAGGAGTAGGAGGACAGAGCGGAAACATTATCGAGGAAGTAGAGTCCGCCGCTCTCAGTCCCAGAGCAATCGTCTGCTGGGTCCTCGGGTCCTGAAAAGAACAAGAAGTGGGAGTGAATAAGACGGAGCACTGAAGTTGACGGCATAAAGTTTTAACAAATAATAAATGGCACGGGAACTTTGGGACATAGAGAGTGTCCTCCAAGCGATGCGACGGGGTGACTTGAACCATGCCCGTCCAATGAACCGAGGATGGTGAACCATCCGCCACACGAACCGGGGGCAAGCGGTCATGAATTTCAAGGAGAGAGAAGCAATAAGGGTTGCCAGTCATATGATTTGTAGCACCCGAGTCAATCAGCCATTTACCTTGGGTAACGACGTGGGAACTACCTGAAGTCGTGGCCATAGAGGCAGATGGCCGAGAGGAGGCGGAGCTCGAGGAAGGTGCATCATGTTGAAATTTGTGAAGTGGAAGTGGGTGACGGGACAGGCCGGGAGGCCTGGGGCGTACAGCGTTGGCGGACTAGGCGGACTGGGCGGACTGAGATGTGCGGATAGGGTGTTTGCTGATTGGCTTTGCCAAGGAGCGGCCTGAGCGGATGGAGGCTTGCGGACTGGTGCATTTCTCAGTGGCCGCGGGTGAAAGCTTGTTCTGATAGGCGGTTTGGCTCGTGTCCGCGGGTAGCTTGCGGACTGGAGTGTCCGCGGTGTGGGCTGTTGCGGACTGGACTTAGAGCTTGGCTGAGGCCTTGTCGAGCTCTGGTGGCACATCAGGCGATTTGATGTGGAGATCGATTGGCGGACTGGGTTTGGAGTCTGGGGTTGGCTGCTGCTTTGGACAGAAGTGCGAGGAGCTCGCGGACTGATGGCGGTCTGTGCTAGGGTGTTTGGCGGACGGGAATTTGAGTCCGCCATGCTCGCATTTGCCTTTGATGGTTTTGGACTTGGTCACACTTTGTGCCAAGACCATGGTGTCCGCGATATCCGCCAAGTCCACTGTGACCGGGCGGACTGTTACTATCTGCCTTTGGTCGTGGACTTGTGGCGGATTGAGGTGTGAGTCTTGCGGACTGCCTCGGGTTGGTGCGGACTGCCATTGAAGGGGGTTGCTGTCCTGCAGTGGTTGGAGCTTTGCGGGCTGATGCCTTGTCCGCATAGCTTGGGCGGACTGGAGAGGGTTCGCCAATGTTTGCCTTGCTCCTGGCGGATTTCCTTGGTATCCGGCTAAGTCCTTGCGGACTCAGCGGACGGTGTTTTTGCTATCGCGCGGGCTGGGGCGGTGTCGCTATCTCTTGGGCGGTGACCACACTCCTCACCTTGTCTATAAATAGGACCCCCTGGCAAACTTAAGTAACTAGAGTGAACAGTAAGTTGGGTTGAGCGAAGTGCTGCGGTCTGTGTTTGTCAGTCCGCGCGGATTGTTTTAGGCTGACGGTTTGCTGTGTGTAGGTCGCGCGGGTAGCTTCAAGGAGCCAGGAGTTTGGCTGGGACTTCGGTCAAGTACTTGGAAGTGTGCGGTCTTTGCGGACTCAGCAGGAGGTCGCTCTGCGACTTGTCAGTTCTGTTTCATCTTTGCCAGCTTCAATAACCTGTCCGCCGGCTTCAGGCGGGTAGGGGTGTTCCTCAGTTCAGGTTCAGCAGGAGGCGAATAACGGTGTGTCCACGCGGCCTCGTGGCTTCGGCGGACTCCGTGTCTATTCGGCGGATTGCAGCTTAGCTCGGGCGATCTCAGCGGACTCGGCGACCTCGGCGATCTCAGCGGACTCGGCGACCTCGGCGACCTCGCGGTCTCGGCGGACTCCGGTGCTGTCCGCCCGGCTTGTTTTTGGTGCTTTCTGTTTTCAGGTGTTATACTAGCGAAATCATGTCTCGCTATGTATGCCTCGCGTTGTAAAGAAGTAAATGTATAAAAGACCTGCTTGTGCTTCCATTGTTTGTTGGAATTAACCTCTATTCCTTGGTTTCCGCTGGTTCAACGTGCGAACTGGGTAGTTACGAAGATATTAATTTGGCGTTTGGGCTATCTTGCTGACCACGTTGAGAAAATTTAACATGGTATCAGAGGTAGGTTTCTGAGGTGCAGCTGCGTGAGCGGAAGTCAGCCAGTGTTGTTACTCAGTGATTGAGTGGTGATCAACCTGTGTTGTTGCTCGGAGCTGTTGAAAGGTTGCCAACAGGTGTTGCAATGGAAGGGAGTTTTGCAAGAGGTCTGGGCATTGAACTCTTAACGCCGACTAACTTCAAGAAGTGGAAGTCGTGCATGAAGAGTTATCTTCTTGGCGAGGAGCTGTGGGAAGTCGTCGGTGGTGACGACAGGCAGGAAGTCACTGCTGCTTTCGGTACTGCTGAGCAGGTTAGGCTCTGGAGAAGAACAAATGGTAAGGCGGAGTTCATTCTGAAGAGAGTCGTGTCTCCGGAACTGTTTGATCACATCGTTGGGTGTGAGTCGGCTGCTGATATTTGGACAACCATAGATGAGTTGTTCAATAGGAAGAATGTGGCGCGGCTTCAGTTCCTGGAGAATGAGTTGGCCAGGGCAACTCAGGGAGACCTTTCCATCTCCAAGTACTTCTTAAAGATGAAGAGCTTATGTGCTGAGCTATCGGCACTGGATCCTGATGAGCCTATCTCTGAGGCAAAGATGAAAAGACACATTATCTGCGGCTTGCGGAAGGAGTATGTGGCCTTTGTCACATCTGTTCAAGGGTGGGCTACTCAGCCGTCGTTGCTGGAGCTGGAGAATCTGCTTGCCTCGCAGGAGAGCTTAGCAAGGCAGATGGCTGGAGTGAACCTGAATCAGGAAGGCAGCGAAGCTCTCTTCTCAGGCAAGAAGAAAGGATGGGAAGGGAAGAAGAAGAAGAAGGTGCAGGCCGCTGTTGAGAAGGAGACTTCAACTTCATATCTGCCGGAGAGGAGCAATGCTCCAAAGGAATGGAAGAAGAATCTGAAGTGCTACCGGTGTCATCAGCGAGGGCACTTCAAGCGGGACTGCAAGGTCAAACTGCAGCCTGAGCATGCTACGGGAAAGGAGGAAGCTTGCTCAAGAAGTGAAGAAGCAGAATGGGGCGGAGCCTTTATGACGGGCACTTGTGTCCGGGCCTTGTCTGCTGAGGACTTCAACATCGAGTGGATCGTGGACTCCAGGTGTGGTCATCACCTCAACGGAGACAAATCGAAGTTCACCTCCATGCAGGCTTACTCAGGTAATGAAGCTATTATCACTGCTGATAATACTGTTTATGCAGTAGAGAAAGAGGGGGTCGTATCATTGGGTAGTGATCAGGGGCCACTCACGTTAAGGAGTGTGTATCACGTGCCGGGCATGAAGAAAACCTCTTCTCGGTGACCAATGCGGTGGACGCTGGGTATCACGTTCTGTTTGGGCCAACAGACGTGAGGTTCCTTCGCAACGTATCAGCGGTGAAGGCTGATGTTGCTCATGTTGGGAGGAGGGTAAAGAACTTGTTTGTTCTTTCCACCAATGCTTATGTTGATAAGATGAGGGCCAATGATAGCGCTGCTATCTGGCATGAGAGGCTGGGGCATGTTGGCATGGACAAGATGAAGGCAATGGCGAGTAGAAGTTTGGTGAGGGGGTTGCCGAAGTTGTCCTCCTTTGGTGATGGGCATGTTTGTGCGGGCTGTCAATACGGTAAGGCACATCGCCTTCCGTTTGATAAATCACAAACAAGGAGCAAGAAGCCACTGGAGTGTATTCATGGCGACCTGATGGGACCAACGGTTACTGCCAGCCTTGGCGGAAGCAGATACATGCTTGTCTTGGTTGATGACTACTCAAGGTATACTTGGGTGTACTTCTTAAAGGAGAAGTCGGAAGCCTTCCGTTTGTTTGTGGAGTTTAAGGAGTTGGTAGAAGGCCGGCTTGGCTTGCGGATTAAGAAGCTTAGAACTGATAACGGGGGTGAGTTTGTCTCCTCCGAGTTTTCTAACTTCTGCATGAAGCACGAGATCCAACGGGAGCTTACTTGTGCTCACACTCCACAACAAAATGGGGTAGCGGAGCGAAAGTTCCGTCATCTGACAGAGACCTGCAAATGCTGGCTTCATGCAAAAGATATCCCAAGGTCCTTTTGGGCGGAGGGAATGTCTTGTGCTGCTTATGTTATCAACCGGATGCCACTCAGCCCTATCAACATGAAGACTCCTGTTGAGCTGTTGCTGAAGGAGAAGACGAGTGTTGGACAACTTAGGGTGTTCGGTTCAACTTGCTACGTGCATGTCCCGGATGATTCACGGACAAAGCTGGATGCGAAGGCAAGGAAACTTGTCTTTGTTGGCTATGATGAGCGGAAGAAGGGATGGAAATGCATGGACCTTGTGACGAAGAAGTTCGTGGTGTCAAGAGACGTTGTATTTGACGAGCTGACATCATATGGAGGTGGCTCGATGGAGCTAACCGGAAGTAGCAAGGGTGATGAAGCACTAGTGGAGGCTGCTGAAGGCTTGGAAGAGGAGCTTGCTGTTTCACCAGCAGCTCCTGTTGCTTCTAACTCCGAGGCTGAGCCTTCTGGCTCAGGAAGCAGGGGGAGCACTGCTCAATGCTTGCCCCAGGTAGGAGTGGAGCCTGAAGAAGCAACAGAAGCCGTGAGCAAGGAGCCGTGCCTTCGGAGATCGAAGAGGGCGGTTAAGGCACCGGCTCGCTACTGTGATGGGAATGCAGTGAGCTTTGTCTCCTGCTTCTTTGCAGGTCCTCTGGATGAGCGAGAGCCTACAAACTTCAATGAGGCCACTGGAGTAAAGGAGTGGGATGATGCCATGAAGGAAGAGATTGATGCTCTGAAGAAGAATGAAACCTGGGACCTTGTGCCCAAGGTTGATGGCGTTACTCCGGTTACTTGCAAGTGGGTGTATAAGTTGAAGAAGAAGGCTGATGGGAGCATTGATCAGTTCAAAGCTCGCCTGGTGGCTAGAGGATTCTCACAGCAGTATGAAGAAGACTATGAGGAGACATTCAGTCCAGTTGCGAAGATGACTTCTGTAAGAGTGGTGATCGCCTTGGCTGCTAGCAAGGGATGGAGGTTGTGGCAACTCGATGTGAAGAATGCCTTTCTTTACGGAGAGATTGACAAGGACATCTTCATGCATCAGCCGCTTGGTTTTGTCTCTGAGAAGCATCCAGACTATGTCTGCAAACTTAGGAAGGCTCTTTATGGGTTGAAGCAAGCTCCTAGATCGTGGTATGGGAAGATTGCAGAGTACTTGCAATTCTGTGGATACCTGGCTTCCAACTCGGATTCAAGCTTGTTCGTCAAGAAGAAGGGGGAGCTACGAGTCTTGGTCCTACTGTATGTGGATGACATGATCATCACAGGGAACTCGGAGGGGGAAGTAGCAAGGCTCAGGGCTGAGCTTGCTATACGCTTCGAGATGAAAGACATGGGAGAGTTGCATCACTTTCTTGGTCTGGAAGTGGAGAGGAAGGAGTGCGGGGTTCTCATTAGCCAGAAATGGTATGCTGATCGCATTGTGAAGCGGTTTGGCATGGGCGAAGGGAAGAAGTGCTCTACTCCACTGGAATCTGGGCTGAAGCTTCGACGAGATGAGGGAAGGGTTACTCATGATCCCTTGGTGTTCAGGGCTCTTATTGGGAGCTTGATTTATCTGACGATTACAAGGCCGGATATCGCTTATGCTGTTGGCCGAGTAAGTCGGTATATGGCTGAACCAAGGTAATCTCATCTAGTGGTAGCGAAGGGAATTCTGAAGTATGTCAAGGCTTCTTCTGATATGGGACTCCTCTATAGAAGGGACGCGGAGTTTGTGTTGCTCAGGTACACAGATGCTGACTATGGCGGTGATTCGGATGATCGAAGGTCTACTTCAGGTTATGTGTTCACTTGCGGTTCAGCTAGCATCTCGTGGTGTAGCAAGAAGCAGGACTCGGTGTCGGTTTCAACCACGGAGGCGGAGTATAAGGCTTCGGCCTTGGCAGATCGGGAAGCCGTTTGGTTGATGAGGCTTATAGAGGATGTTCATAAAGAAGTGCAAGGGCCTACTTTACTCCGGGGTGACAATGAGAGTGCTCTCAAACTGGTTAACAATCCAGTGTGTCACGCCAGGACCAAGCATATAGAGATTGATCACCACTTCATCAGGGAGAAGGTATTGGAGGGGTCTCTGCTGGTCGGGTATGTTCGGAGTGAAGATAATCTTGCTGACATCTTCACGAAGCCACTGTCGAAGGGGCCCTTTGAACGCTTGCGCAGCTTGCTGGGCTTGGTCACCACTTCCCACTTCAAGGGGGAGTGTTGAAATTTGTGAAGTGGAAGTGGGTGACGGGACAGGCCGGGCGGCCTGGGGCGGACAGCGTTGGCGGACTAGGCGGACTGAGCGGACTGAGATGTGCGGCCTGGTGGAAGGTCTAGTGGAAAGCCGGCTGTTTTCTGAGCGGCTTGTTGCATGGAGTCCGCGGACTATGCGGCCTGGTTTCTGCGGATAGGGTGTTTGCTGAATGGCTTTGCCAAGGAGCGGCCTGAGCGGATGGAGGCTTGCGGACTGGTGCATTGCTCAGTGGCCGCGGGTGCAAGCTTGTGCTGATAGGCGGTTTGGCTCGTGTCCGCGGGTAGCTTGCGGACTGGAGTGTCTGCGGTGTGGGCTGTTGTGGACTGGGCTTAGAGCTTGGCTGAGGCCTTGTCGAGCTCTGGTGGCACAGCAGGCGATTTGCTGTGGAGATCGATTGGCGGACTGGGTTTGGAGTCCGGGGTTGGCTGCTGCTTTGGACAGAAGTGCGAGGAGTTCGCGGACTGATGGCGGTCTGTGCTAGGGTGTTTGGCGGACGAGAATTTGAGTCCGCCATGCTCGCATTTGCCTTTGATGGTTTTGGACTTGGTCACACTTTGTGCCAAGACCATGGTGTCCGCGGTATCCGCCAAGTCCGCTGTGACCGGGCGGACTGTTACTATCTGCCTTTGGTTGTGGACTTGTGGCGGATTGAGGTGTGAGTCTTGCGGACTGCCTCGGGTTGGTGCGGACTGCCATTGAAGGGGGTTGCTGTCCTGCAGTGGTTGGAGCTTTGCGGGCTGATGCCTTGTCCGCATAGCTTGGGCGGACTGGAGAGAGTTCGCCAATGTTTGCCTTGCTCCTGACAATTTTCCTTGGTATCCGGCTAAGTCCTTGCGGACTCAGCGGACGGTGTTTTTGCTATCGCGCGGGCTGGGGCGGTGTCGCTATCTCCTGGGCGGTGACCACACTCCTCACCTTGTCTATAAATAGGACCCCCTGGCAAACTTAAGTAACTAGAGTGAACAGTAAGTTGAGTTGAGCGAAGTGCTGCGGTCTGTGTTTGTCAGTCCGCGCGGATTGTTTCAGGCTGACGGTTTGCTGTGTGCAGGTCGCGCGGGTAGCTTCAAGGAGCCAGGAGTTTGGCTGTGACTTCGGTCAAGTACTTGGAAGTGTGCGGTCTTTGCGGACTCAGCAGGAGGTCGCTCTGCGACTTGTCAGTTCTGTTTCATCTTTGCCAGCTTCAATAACCTGTCCGCCGGCTTCAGGCGGGTAGGGGTGTTCCTCAGTTCAGGTTCAGTAGGAGGCGAATAACGGTGTGTCCGCGCGGCCTCGCGGCTTCGGCGGACTCCGTGTCTATTCGGCGGATTGCAGCTTAGCTCGGGCGATCTCAGCGGACTCGGTGACCTCGGCGACCTCGCGGTCTCGGCGGACTCCGGTGCTGTCCGCCCGGCTTATTTTTGGTGCTTTCTGTTTTCAGCTGTTATACTAGCGAAATCATGTCTCGCTATGTATGCCTCGCGTTCTAAAGAAGTAAATGTATAAAAGACCTGCTTGTGCTTCCATTGTTTGTTGGAATTAACCTCTGTTCCTTGGTTTCCGCTGGTTCAACATGCGAACTGGGTAGTTCCGAAGATATTAATTTGGCGTTTGGGCTATCTTGCTGACCACGTTGAGAAAATTTAACACATCACCGGAAGGGCGAAGATGAGGATGTTTCTGCCAGCAATGCTCAACAGAATGGCCGGTACGACCACAGTGAGAGCAGAGGAACCTGGATGAACTGCGCCCGCCGGAGTGGATGCGACCACTAGGCCCCCCCCCACTGAGCCTGGTGAGCATAGGAGTCCTGGGAAGGAGGGGAGGTCAACAGATGGCGCTGGAGAAATGAAGTAACGGTGGCAATGCGAGCCGCGGTGGCATCCAAAGTGGGAGACTCCGCCTCACCCAAGATCTGCTTGCGGATCATATCATAGGATTCGAGAAGGCGGAGAAGATAACAAACAACCAGGAGTTCCTGGAAGTGTTTGTGCTGGTCAGCCAAGTCCGCGGAGAAGGGGCGATTCTGGAGGATCTCTGCGCCAAGAGCCTGAACTTGCTGATCAGCCGCAGCAGGAGACATGGAAGGGCAGGCAAAGAGGTCCTCATAAAGAGTATAAATGCTGGACGTCTGGCCCCCCTTCGAATATAGAGCAGCAAGGTGAAGCCAAGCAGCCTTGACCATCTCATCATGGCAGATGACGGGAAGGCACTCATCAGAAAGGCTGTTGGCCAACCAAGTGCGGACAAGAGCATCACTCGCATCCCAGTCATCAAATTGAGGAGAGTTAAGAGGTGGAGTGTCATCAGTGAGGTGATGACGTTTGCACTGAGAGCAAAGAAGAAAGGTGAAAGAAACGCTCCAATCGGGATAGTTGTAGCCAACAAGTTTGGAAAGCATGTTAAGGTTGCCAGAAGGAGTAGGAGAAGGAGGAGGAGGAGCCGCAGGGGTGGTGGAGGTAGAGATAATGGGGGTGGAGAGACCGGAATTGTCCATAGAGAAGCAGGAAACCGCGCGACCTAAGGAGGAGGCCGCAGGGAGAGAAAAAGGAGAGAAAGCCGCACGACCTAAGGAGGAGGCCGGGACACGAGAAAGAAACCGCAGCGATCAAGGGCGAAACCGCAGCGAGCTAAAGAGAAGAAGCTGCAGCGGCACGATGGCAGAACACCAGCGGCCAGGAAGCAGACCAAGGCACAGGGAAAGAGGTCGCGTGAACTGAAAGAGGCCGAGCGAACAGAAGAGAAGAGGAAGCAAGGGACCCGAGAGAACAGGTCAATAACAGACTGAAGCAAGTCACGCAAAGAGGGCAGAGATAAGGCAAAGAAGCCGCTTGGACAAGCCACGCGGACAGAAGAGCAAAAAGACGAAATCACGACGAATTGATCATTGGCTCTGATACCATGTAAAATTATCCAACACGCAGCTAACAAGCAGCTAACAGACATGTAGAAATTTGAATAATAGAAAGTTTTATTATCCAAAAAGATATCATTTACAAAGGTATGACCTCCCTTTTATAGAATGGAGGAGAAAGGAGAGAGTACAAATAATCAATATGGGACTAAAAATGTACAGGGCTGAGCGTCTAGAAATTAAAGAGACCACACAGGCCGCGCGGTTAGACAAATGAGCTAACCGCTCGGCAACTCCAGCAGGAAGAGAACACGCCGCAATAGGAGACTAATAGACCACCCGGTCTCCAGGCTTCTGAGAGAGACCGCCAGATTGCTCGGGCTACAAATAGAAACAGTCTGAATATGAACCTGCTGGAAAGGAATCACTAGACCTCAAGGTCAACAAACCGCCAGACAAGACCGTAAGGCTGCCCAGACAAACACTTCAACATCTGTGTATGGAGTTCATCGAGCTGATAACTGGTTTCGTCGACTGTAGTTCAGCAAAAAATTTTTGGACTTAGAATAATTTCAGATGCTTCTGGATGAAGGTGTTGAAGTGAAGTATCCAGAATTCATCGACCTAAGAGTTGCTTTCGTCGAGCTGAGGACCACTTAACTGCTGCTGGATAACTCTAGCTATTGTGGTCACAGTTCGTCGAGTTGAGAATCAAGTTCGTCGACCAAAGTCTGATTCTAGACTTAGAATAAAGAGATGTTTTCTGATCTTGAAGTGTTGAAGTATAGTGTCCAAAGTTTGTAGACTTGAGTACCAATTTCGTCGAGCTCAGCTAAGAGAATTTACTCTGAGATTGTCGAGCTGAGCACGACTATCGTCGACCTGAGTTCGACGAACGTCGAACTCATTTTACTTGGTATTTAGAAAAACTCAAGTCTTGAGTCTCTGACAGTTTTGTTGATAGCTGGTCCATGTGATGTTGATTCTAAGGACTTGGCCTACACTCTAGGACACAACCATGACCCTGGCTATACATTATGGCTCATATGATCCTAACTTAGTGAACCTAGCCCAAATCTTACTAGGGATCCAACACAATCATGTCCAAACATGAAATGAATATAATGTTTCCAGTTATGGAAGGAACAAAATAACAGTTATCTAGTTCTATTACAAGCCCAGTGGGAAAAAAAGGAGGTAAACTTTTACGGCGACGACAACAACTCTTGCTCCATTGCCAACACATATGTCCACCTCCCCTTTACTCAACAATCTTCTCCTTCCCAGTTCATGCACATCTATACAAATGTGAGAACCACATCCGGTATCCAATACCCAGGATGAAGGAGTAGAATGATTTATCTCTATAGCATAGATACTTGAAGTAAAAGTCATACCTCTTTTCATCTTTTATAGACTCTCAATGTATGAAGGACAATTCCTCCTCCAATGACCAGCCTTGCCACAATGGTGGCATGGTCCCTCTTTTATAAAGCCTTTCCTTTTCAATGCAGAATAGTTGGGCTCCAGAGCAGACTTAGGTCCTACTTTCATCTTCTTGAAGCCCTTGGCCTTGCCCTTACCTTTATGCACCATCAGTAGGGTGCTAGCAAGCTTATCCTTCTTCTTGTTGATCTCGACAATTCTTAACATTCGTACGAGCTCGAGCAGTTTCTTGTCTATTTCATTCATGTTATAGTTTAAGGCAAACAACTCATAACTATATGACAACAATTACACGATCAGGTCTGTGGACAACTCTTGACTCAGAGGGAAGCTTAGTCTCTTAAGGTTCTCTATATACCCAATCATCTTGATTATGTGAGTCCATACTAGGTCCTGAGCTCCCATCTTACACTAGAACAACACCTTAGTGAAGTCAAATCTCTCTTGATGAGATTGCCCTTGAAACAATTTCTTGAGATGCTCATCAATTTCCTTGCAACACATGTTCTCATATTGCTATTGGAGCTCAGAGTTCATGGTTGCCACCATGAGACATTCAATGTTTAAGGATTCGTTAAGATACTTCTTATAAGAATCCTTATCAGTACAGGACACATTCCTAGTAGGCTCTTCAGGGGATTCCTCTTCCAAAACATAGAGTTTTTGCTCTTGCCTGAGAATAATTCTTAAGCTCCTGTACCAGTCTAAGTAATTATCCCACTTAGCTTTTCCTTCTCAAGGATGGTTCTGAGGGATAGGGTGGAGTGTGAACCACTTGCTATGAAAATTCTACACGGATTAAATAAAGTAAAATCAAGACCACATTTCAAAATACATTGTATTCTTTCGATAAGGACTTTAATCAAAATACTCTCACTATTTTTATCAAACTGATAACCCTCGATATCAATTCGAAGAGTTTATACGAGTAACTCTCTTAGTGGAAAAGATTCATATTTCACCAACACCATGAGTCATCTTTGGCTTTTTGAAAGTATCTAGCATCTACCTAACTCACCTAGAGGAGGTGAATAGGTGATGTTTGTGTCTTTTCGCGGAATAAAAATTATCTAAAAATTCAACCACACAAACACAGATTTATAGTGGTTCCCCGTGTTGGGTACGTCCACTCACCCATCTCGCCTATCTACCACGAAGGATAAGATTCAGCTGCATCACCTTTCTCAGATTATCAATAATCTTACAACTCGGAGCAACGCTCCTACACCTCGGAGAACAAACTCTCCTACACCTTGATCCACAACCGGATCTACAAACTCGATCCACAGATCAGATCTACACCTCAATCCACAAACCAGATCTACAACTCAATCCACAAACCAAATCTACCACCTCGATCCACAAATGGATCTACTAACTCAGAGGTAAATCTCCTACAATATTTAAAATAATATTACAACAATAAACACGATTGCAAGTCTTCGATCCAATGTTCTTTGAAAGGGTTGAACTAGAAACTTGGAGAACTCGAAACTTGAAATCTTTTGGATCTTGAATATTTGACCTTCGATCTTCAAATAACTAGGACTGGAGTAGATTAGATCTTGAGAAAAAACAAGATCTAGTCGAAGAAGAAGATCTTTCGAAGTCGGTGGCCGATCGGAAGAAAGTCGCAAACAGCATGGGTGCGGCCGACGGGTTCTGATTATGGAAGGTTTTTATGAAATTGAATAACAATTAGGTTAAGATTCTTGATTTCTAAATCACCACTATCCTTTTTATAGAGATATTTGAAATAACAGCTATAAAAGATTTCCAAAAACGAATCGTAGAAATTACTGCGCATGTCCGACGGTTTCGAGCCAGAGAAATTTCGGAAAAATCAGCATAAGTAAAATTCGGCGGAATTCGTTGAAGATAGATTATGATACTCGTCGAATTTATCAGTGATATTCGTCGAATTTTCTTTAGCCAGAAATCCAGTGTGGACGACATATGACTCGACACATTAGGCGAGTATCGCCTGGGATACTCGTTGAATTCGACGAGTATCGTCAGTAATACTCGGCGAGTATCGCTAATGATACTCGACGAATTTTCCTTGGTCGATTTCTATATTTCCAGAATTTTACTTGAAGTATATACGACAAATTGAAGGGGCATCAGGAAGCATACATGACGAATTCAGCGAGTATTAAGGGGATACTCGATGAATTCGACGTGTATGAATAATCATACTCGCCGAATTTTACTTAGGTAAAATTCCTCTTCTCTAAGTCCATGTCCTTGGCCTTCCTTGATCCTTCTCCTGTACTTGGGATAGAAGTACACCCCAATAGAGAGATTATACATGAGTCAACACGATGGCCTACAAAATGATGGATTATATTGTGTAGTCCTGTGTTTACTGACCCACTGTAATCTGACATTGGTGTGTACTTAGCAATGTGAACCTGCAAGTTCATAACTAAAAAATAGCATCAAATACAATCTCAATTCATCTTAGCTTGACTAGACCCTTCCTCAAATCAAAGTTATTGCAGATACAATACCCAACAATCTCCCACTATTTGAAGAAGCCAAAATCCTACAGGCTAAGGTGAATTGCACATGATAAATAATAAAACATTAAAAAAATAATTAGCCATGGAAATACTCTACCAAGGAGGTTCCTATAGCATCCACATTAGCAAGGAAGTTCCTACAGCATACACCTTAGCTGTAAGGGTAACTGTTAGGTATTGTATCCATAATAACCTAGATTTGTGTGAAGTCACCCTTGAACTAAGATGAATTAAGTATGTAATTGATACTATTCTTCAGTTGAGTGCGCAGGTCATTATTGCTAAGTGTAGACCAATGTCAGTTTACAATGAGTCACTAAAGACAAGACCATGCAATATAATCCCTCATTGTGTGATCCATGGTGTTGACTCATGTGTAACCTCTCTATTGGGATGCACATCATCTTCAAGTACTAGAGCTATAGAAGAAAGGAAGGGTTGCTGGTGTTCAACAAAGAATAAAAGAAAATTTTTCTGAAAAAATTTCTGTGTTTTTCTCGATAAATCAAAGTCTGTTTCTCGAGAAGTCTAAGTACATTTCTCGAGAAAGCAAGTTATTCTCGAGAAAGCATAAGACTTCTCGGGAAATTGTCTGAAAATATTCTAAGTCCTTTTCTCGAGAAATTCCCTGAAGATTTCTCGAGAAGCCAAGTTAGTTCTCGAGAAA
The DNA here is from genome assembly GCA_039583875.1 of Platanthera guangdongensis. Taxonomy (NCBI): domain Eukaryota; kingdom Viridiplantae; phylum Streptophyta; class Magnoliopsida; order Asparagales; family Orchidaceae; genus Platanthera; species Platanthera guangdongensis. Next base: position 82,898,044 of record CM077151.1, read on the forward strand.
AGCAAAGCAGCTCTCGAGAAGTCGAAATCATTTCTCGAGAAGTCGAAATCATTTCTCAAGAAGCTAAGTCTTTTTTCTCGAAAAATCAATTCTTTCTCGAGAAATCAGTCCTTAAGTTCACAGAATTTTCTTTAAGTAAATTTATCGAGAAGGTCAGGCCATTTCTCGAGAAAGCAATTCATTTCTCGAGAAATCATATTCTTCTCGAGAAATCTGTCTTCAGTTCTAAATTTACGCTAAGTACTTTTCTCAAGAAACCATATCCTTCTAGAGAAATCAGGTTTTCACTTCAAAGAAAATTTCATTAAGTCTTTTCTCGAGAAAGCCATGTCTTTTCTCGAGAAAGCTTGTCATTTCTCGAGAAATCTATTTCTTCTTGAGAAATGGAGTTGCGAATTTTTCTTTTCAAATCTTTTGACGAGATTTTAAATTTTATTCTAAGTTCCTCATGATTGATCCAAGTGGATATTTCCTTAATCATTGGTGACCATTAGAAGATGTTCTATAAATAGTCGTTTCAAGAGGATTCGCTAATCCTAACAATAAGAATAATAATTACAGTAATCAGAATCACATTCACACTTTCCAAATTGGGGAGAAGCCACACCATCTTCATTGTCGTTCTTCTCTGTCGTTCCTCTCTCAATCCTGAGATTCACAAGGAGAAATGATTCGACAGATCCAAGATTCAAAGATTCTTCAACACCTACTTGATCGTGTCAGATTCCAAGTTTTCAGATCAAGCTTTCTCGGGTTTTCTTCCTCAACCTTCTTTACCGAGGCTTTCAGTTTTCAAGAAGGATGAGCAGTGAAGTTTTCAAATCTGGAAGAGTAAAACTTTTATTGTTTCAACTTTTATAGGAGCTTTTTCTTCAAGATTGTAGGAAGTTTGTTCTTCTGAGATTGTAGATCCGTTAGTGGATCGAGTTTGTAGATCCGGTTTGTGGATTGAGGTGTAGATCCGGTTGTGGATCGAGGTATAGGAGAGTTTGTTCTCCGAGGTGTAGGAGCGTTGCTTCGAGTTGTAAGATTGTTGATAATCTGAGAAAGGTGAAGTAGGCGAATCTTACCCTTCAGGGTAGATAGGCGAGGCGGGACAGTGGACGTACCCAATACAGGGAACCACTATAAATCTCTGTATTTGTGTGCTTGAATTTTTAGATAATTTTTTATTCTGTAAAAAGACACAAACATCACTTATTCACCCCCTCTAGGTGATTTAGGTAGACGCCAAATACTTTCAGCAACCTCACCCTTTTTGGTTTCCGCAGCTATATAATTAGCATTAGAACTTCTGGAGCTTAGCAAGGAAGTTCACATAGCATCCACCTTAGCTATAAAGGCAACCTCCCACTTTTTGTCTTTGAATAGACACTTGTGTATTAGCTTTCTCCCCCTCAATTTATGCACTCAAACTCCCAGGAATCCTTTCTTCAAGAGCTAGCACATCCTGCTTCATGACAACACTTGGGCTCCCCCTGGCCTCAAGATCATTCTGTCCCACCTGACAGTCGGCTCTTCTTTGGATTCAATATAGAGAAATGAATTTTGCCTTGGACCAAATTCTGCCTTTCCTGATGTAATTCTTGATAGATTTCCTCCTTCTTGCTTGGCCTTATTCAAGAGTCCATCTTTAGCATGCATGTAACGACTCCATCCGTTCATATAGAATATAATAGAAGGTCCGGCCAGGGCCCCGCACCTGAAATAAATTGTGCCTAACCACCTAGAGGGGGGGGGGGTGAATAGGTGTACTTTTTCTTTTTTACTTTAAGGCAGACAAACTGTTTTGTACTTTAAGCAGCAAATGCAAAATCTACAGCTATCACAACACAGCAACCACAGAAACAAACATTCACAAAGTGCACACAGTGTTTATAGTGGTTCCCCAAGGTCTGGGTACATCCACTTTCCCCCTTCGCCTATCTAGTAGTGTACTAGATTCGGCCTAACTTCTACACTTCTCCTCAGATCTTATAGCTCAGAACCCCAAACAGGTTCCTACAACTCAAAGTGTCCCCACTCCTACAACTCAAGCACAAAGCCTACCACTCAGTCTTCAACAATACCTACACTCAGGCTAAATAGCCCTACCTCAGCCTAAAATAAGGCCTACACTCAGAGAATTGATTCTCCTACACTCAGGCTCAAAAGCCCTACCTCAGCCTTTATAAATTTAGGCTTACAACTCAGATCCCTTAGGATCCTACAAAAAGATAATAAAAAGTTTTAGATCACCACTCATTTTTGAGAGAATGAAGAGGGCAGTCTTCTTGATCAGTTCTTGATAGCACTGATTCCTGAGATCAACTTTGTCTTTGCTTTCTTCAAGGCTTCTTGAGTCTGAACTCAGTAAAGATGATCTTCTTGAAGTAGACCGACTGACAACTTCCTTCTTAGGATGGAGAATTAAAGCTGGATCCTACTTTGCAGTCTGGTTCAGAACCTGCTTCTTAAGAGATTTGATTAACAAGTCTCTTTCTTGATTTCAGATACTGGAGTTCTCTCTCTCCAAGTAAATCTAAAATTTCTTCAAAATACTGATTTATAATTTTCTCTGGATATGTATTGATCTTCTTAATCTTCTGAAAAAATATCTTGATTGATTGATTCTACTGATTCATTCTATACTGTTGAAGGAGAAAGGCCTTTATATAGTCTTCCTCCAAGGTAACCGGCTGATCTGGTTTCTAACGAACTTCTGACAACTCTGACAGTTGCAGTAGACTGGCTGAAATGGCAACTGTCAAGTCATCCAGTCACTTCTTGAAAATAATATCTCTATCTAAATGTGTCGAGACTGATCTTCATTATGTGTCGACACAAATAGACCAAGTGTCGACACAAGTGAACTAAGTGTCGACACATGCCTTGGTGGTGTCGACACAACTTCTTCTGTTGTTGTAATAGCTTCTCGACACTGCTTCTATTGAATGTCTCGACACAGATTGAGTGTGTCGACACAAGTACTTCTTCGTTAAAACTTAGTTGAATTCTGTTGTGTGTCGACACATCTCCTTTGTGTCGACACAAGTACTTCTTCTTTAGAACTTAGTTGAATTCTGCTGTATGTCGACACATCTCCTTTGTGTCGACACACCTTCTTTTGTTATTGATACTAGCTGAGTGTCGACACATCTCCTTTGTGTCAACACAAGTACTTCTTTACTTTAACTGTGTTGAAACTTGCTTTGTGTCGACACAAGTCCTGTGTGTCGACACAGTTGATGTCGACAATGCCTTCAGTGTGTTGACACAGCTTCCTGGTGTCGACACATTGGATGTCGACTAAGCTACTCTGGGTGTCGACACTACCTCTAAGTGTCGACATGATATATGATGAGTATTCTTCATAGTGTGTCGACACTGCCTGTATGTGTCGACACTTTTCTTCTGGTGTCAACTCTGCCTTTTCTAGTGTGGACACAAATACTCCAAGTGTTGACACAGCTTCTCTAGGTGACGACACAAGCCTTCATAATTATCGACACTGCATCTCTAGGTGTCGACACATGGACTTAGAAACTTTTCTGCATTTCCTACAATTACTTAACCTGCACATATAAACTCAAAGCACATCAAATACACCTTGATGTATATCATTGAGTAGGGTGAGGCTTCTTCCAATCTGGTACACATTTTCCAATGTACCCAACAATCTCCTCCTATTTGGAGAAGTCATAACCCTTAGTCAATGATATACACCATTCATAACAAATACTCAATATGATGTATAACAGTATTATATGACAGGGTAAATACAAAACAAAACATGTATAAACAATCTTCTCAGAATAACAATGTAATAGATTGAACATTAAACATTATTTTGTTACAACTTCCAATTGTTTCATTTATCAAAAGTATACATGGATTTTAATGCAAATGATTACAAAATTGTAAACTTAGAAAATTCTATTCTATGGCTGCTCTGGCTCCTTGATAACAATGCCCTTTCCAAATTGAATCTTGGCTTGAATTGGAGCATCATTGTCATCAGCAGGCTTCTTGCCCTTAAGATCTTTCTTCTTCTGTTCTTCAGCCCTTATCTTTTGTCTCTCAAAATAATGATAAGGCTTAGGGAAATACTTGCTAGGCTCCTGTGCATTAGGAGGTAGCTTCCCAAGTTTAGCCTTCCTTCTGTACTGAACTATGACCTCTTGCCTAGCTTCATGTTTTCTCCACTCTTGCTTAGAATACCATTTGCCCCTTTCTAGGATATTATCCTTTGCAGCCTTCCAATCAGTCAGTATAATATTTCTAGAAGTTGGGCTCCACTGCTCAAAATATGGCCATAACTTAGCCTGTTCTCTGAACCTCTTCTTGGATAATTGAGCTTCTTGATCTTTTAATACTGCCTCTGGCACAGGCTGTACTACTTTCTCAATGATCACATTTTGAGCACCTTCTGGAGGGCTATACATAGATTGTATCTCTTGATGTATCATTTCAAAATCTGCTGGAGGGTAGATCACTTGAGCCACTTCAGCTTGCTCACCTCCAAAAACAGCAGGATGTATACCAGATTCAGCAACATTATCATCATCACACAAAGGTGGATATCCAAGGGTAGCTCTGATGCTGTTTGAAATCCATTTAGCATGGTCAGAGCCTGCTTTGACTAATACCCTCTCCCCCTTTATGACTTCTCTTTCTATATGATCCCTAAGATCATCCTTCTGAAATCTGATCTCAGCATTCAGATAGTTAACACCATCTTTATAAAAAGGTTTTAACTTTTGGAGCTTTTCAGTAATAGCCTTTTGAGAATCTGTAATTGCAGTTTTAAGAGCAGTTCGGTGTTCTTGTAATTGCTTGTCAAACTCAGCCTTGGCAGCAGTCCTTGCTGCAGTCTGAGCAGCTGCAATATTCTGCATTTCAGTTACTGTCACATTATGTGATTTAGTTAGATTGTCATTCATTCTAATCTGATTTTCAAGAACATATCCTTGTTTCACTGCCATATCATCAACCTATGTATTTATCTTCTCTTGATGAGTAGCCAGATATACCACTGCATTGCCTCCTTTGTGGAAACAATCAGTCATTTCTTTCTTAGTTAGATTAACTTCAAATCTTATAGATTTGATGTCTTGAGCCAGATCAAATTGAAGGGATTTATTTCCTTCATCCATATATTTTTCTAGAGCATTCCTTTGCTCATCCATCATGATCTGCAAAGCTACCAACAAGGAGCTGTAATCAGCTGTTGGGGGAGGCTGAGGAGTAATTGTTTGCAGAGCCTTCTTGTAGGTCTGGCTTCTCCTTTTGAAGACCTGTAGCTTTCTTTTCTTGGCTTTAACAGCCTCTTCATCCTCAGAAGCAGAAGTACTGGCAATGTCTACTCTATCCTGTGGAGTAGGTGGCAATTCCTTCTCTGCTCTTGGTAGCTCCTCAACATTCCTTTGCTCCTCAGTTTCATTTCTTGTAGTTTCCTCATGAAACTCTACATGCTCCCCCTCAAGACTGACCTTCTCCCCCTCAAAAGCTGCTTTCTCTCCCTCAAAATCAGTCTGTAGTAAATCAGGGAACAGATCTTCTAGAGTAAACTCCTGTTGAGTATGGACTGGAGAATCTCTTATCTCAGGAGCATTATCAGCAACTGATGTGTCTTCCATGACAACATCTTGTGGTTGGCTATGTAACTGAGTTTGCTGATCAGCATCATTTCAAGATTCAGTCAATACTTCATCCTCAATATGAAAAATTGATTGATTAACTTCATTGATTACCTCAAGAATTGTTTGTGTTGCCCTTTCACTGTCTAAGTGAGTTGGCTCGTCCATATGTTGAGGCTCCTCTTGGAGTGGATCCAGGTGAATATGGCTAGCAGATGGTAGCTCCCCCTGCCTCTAGGCATCTTCAGTCCTTACTGGTGACCTTCCAGTAACATCAGCTGCTTCCTTATCAGCTTCATCCTTATTAGAACTGAAAACTACTTGCTCCTATGAGCTACTTGAGGATTCAGGAGCCACAATGGCTTTCTTCTTCTTTTTCTGTTGAGGAACTTCCTTTTCTGGAGTAGACATGTCCTTTGTCAACACCCTATCCCACCTGGAGATAATCCTAACATCCATTCTCCTCATATGGTTTATCTTAGAACCTGCAGCTTGGTTCATCACTTCTGGAATAGTTCCAGCCAAGTACAAACTCATAATTCTACCCAGATTGAGCTTATTCAGACTTTCCTTAATCTTGTCAAACATTACTGCTGACCAATAAGTTTTGAGTTTGAAAATGATCCTTGTCATTAAACTGAACATGTGAGCTGATATCCTATCATGCCCACATGGCTTGCTCAGAATCACCTTTCCTACTATTTCAGACAAGAACTTGCCTTGCATGGTCATGCCTTTCCTATTAAAAATTGATCCAATCTTCATGCTTGAATCAAGTCCACACCATTGCAGTGCCTCTCTTATCTTTGATGCAGGTACATCTTCCTCTTCTTTAGTTCTAGGGAGATGTAGAACTTTTCTTAGACTTTTCTGGGTGACTTTCACCTTAACTCCTTGGACTTTGGATTTAATCTTAAGACCAGTTGCATCAAGGTTAGCTGCATTAAAGAATTCGAGGACCTCCTTCTTCCAAATCTTGATTGGCTCTGAAACTAGATACTCCAACCCAGTCTCTGCAACTAGGGTTACAACACCTTGAATTTCTGGTTCCATGTCGTCAAAGGCATGTCGCACTAGCTCATAACCTTCATTGATGTTCTCTTCTAGCTTGGGCGCCATTAGGGTTTGGAGAAATTTTGAATTTTGAGAAGAGAGATGTCGACACACAAGTTTGGTCTCGAAACTATGGTGAGCATGTCGACAAAAATGTGGAAGACCTATTTATACCTTTCTAAAATCGAAGGTGAAAAGGCGCGTCGAAATACTTGAAATATGTCGACACTGTCGAAAAGTGTCGACACTTACTTCTAATGTCTCGAGAACTATGTGTCGACACAAATATAGTCGATAGAATATATGTATCGACACTTATACATCTCAGTTCGACGATTAGTCGAAACTCTACTCGACGAAATTAGTGTTAAATCTAAGTGTCGACACCACCCTGGATGTGTCGACACCTACTCTGCATGTGTCGACACCATTTTGCTTAAGTGTCGACACATACTTCCTAGACGTGTCGACACCATTTCTCTGAAATGTCGACACCACTTCTATGTGTCGACACAGACAACTTCTTGTGTCGACACTATTTTACTTAGCCAATTTTATGAACCTATTCTAAGTTCAACATTCCTAATTCAATTTTAAAATTATTGAATTTGGTTTCATCTAGGGGCTTAGTAAAATATCAGCAATCTGATTATCTTTGTTAACATATTCTAGTGAAATGTCTTCTTTTTCTACATATTCTCTAAGAAAATGGTATTTAATTTCTATGTGCTTAGTCCTACTATGTGAGACAGGATTATTTGCAATAGAAATGACACTTGTAGAATCACAAAACAAAGGTGTTCTATTTACCTGGATACCATAGTCTTTTAGCTGATATTGTATCCACAAAAGTTGTGCACAGCAACTACCTGCTGCCACATATTCTGACTCAGCTGTGGAGATTGCCATACTGGTCTGCTTCTTACTACTCCATGACACCAGCTTTCCTCCTAGAAATTGACAGGTTCCTGTAGTACTCTTTCTATCTTCCTTACAACCTGCAAAATCTATATCTGAATAACTTGTTAGTAGAAAATCTCTATTCCTAGGGTACCAAAGGCCTAGATATGGTGTGCCCTTAAGATATCTCAAAATCCTTTTGACTGCAGTCAGATGAGATTCTTTAGGGCATGTTTGGTACCTAGCATAGACACATGTAGCGTACATGATATCTGGTCTACTAGCAGTCAGATATAATAGGGAGCCAACTATCCCTCTATACAAAGTTTCATCTACAGGTTTCCCTGCATCATCTTTGCTTAGAGACACACTTGACCCCATAGGTGTTTTCATGGTAGTGGATGATTCCATACCATAATTCTTTATTAACTCTAGGGTGAACTTAGACTGGCATATGGATAATCCATCATCAGCCTGTCTAACTTGGAGACCCAAGAAGAACTTAAGTTCCCCCATACTGCTCATTTCAAATTTTCCTTGCATAAGTTTTGCAAACTTCCTGCAAAGATTACTTTCAGTAGACCCAAATATTATGTTATCAATTATATTTAGACTAGTATAATCTTTCCTTTAGATTCCCTAAGGAATAGAGTCTTGTCTATTTTCCCCCTTGAGAATTTGTTCTCAATGAGGAAACTAGACAGGGTTTCATACCAAGCCCTTGGGGCTTGTTTCAACCCATACAATACCTTCCTAAGTCTATAAACATAATCAGGTTTGAGAGGATCAACAAAACTTGAGGGCTGCTCAACATAGACTTCTTCCTTTCAATTTCCATTCAGGAATGCTGATTTCACATCCATTTGGAATACCTTGAACCCTTGATATGTTGCATATGCAAGGAACATCCTGATTGCCTCCAGTCTTGCTACTGGAGCAAAGGTTTGATCAAAATCAATACCTTCTTCCTGCCTATATCTCTTTGCAACAAGTCTAGCTTTATTCTTTATGATGATTCCATTCTCATCCAATTTATTCCTAAAGATCCACTTTGTTCCAATGATATTATGGTCTTTGGGTTTAGGAACAAGCTTCCAGACCTTGCACCTCCTGAACTGATTCAACTCCTCTTGCATGGCCTCAATCCAATGAGGGTCTAGAACTGCTTCTTCAAACTTCTTTGGTTCCACTTGTGATAGGAAACTACAGTAAAGAACTGTACTCAGATTCCTGCTCCTTGTTTGCACTCCTTGTCTAGGATCACCAATTATCTGATTGGCTGGATGATCCTTTAAGTGTCTATTAGCTGGAGGTAGTCTTTCTTTAGGCTGAACACCTCCAGCCACTTCATTAAGCTGCACCTCTTGATCTTCTTCAGCATCTAGAGAGTCTTGTACTCCCCCTGGACAGCAGCCACCATTTTCCACTTGCTGAGTTGCAGTAGAATCTTCTGCAATGGTAAGCTTGTCCATCCTCTCATTTAAACCTGTAGAACTGCAAACACTACTTGGCAATTCACTGTTAATGAGCCTTGCTTCATCAAAAACTACATGTACAAACTCTTCTACAACTTGAGTAATCAAGTTGTAGACCCTATAAGCCTTACTATTATTGTTGTACCCAACAAAGATCCCCTCTTGGGATTTGACAACAAACTTGGTTAGATAAGACTTGCCATTGTTAAGTATATAGCACTTGCAACCAAAGATCCTGAAATAGGATAAACTTGGTTTTCTGCCCTTCACAATCTCATAGGGGGTCTTCTTGTGGCTCTTGGTGATAGAAGCCATATTGATCACATGACATGCGGTATTTACTACCTCAGCCCAGAAATACTCTGGGAGAGAAGTGTCACTCAATAGAGTTCTACCAGCTTCTATCAATGTTCTATTCTTCCTTTCAGCAATACCATTTTGCTGAGGTGTTCTTGGTGAAGAAAATTCTTGAAATATCCCAAATTCTTCACACAGTTTTGTCATACTTTGAGACTGAAATTCAGTATCATGGTCACTTCTGATTTTGACCACTGTACTGTCCAACTCATTCTGAATTTGTTTAACAAAACTATATATGATACTTGGGGTTTCAGAGTTTTGTCTTAGGAAGAACACCCAGGAATATCTTGAATATTCATCTACTACCACAAATGTGTAGACCTTCCTACCTAGACTGTGAACTGGCATAGGACCAAAAAGATCCATATGCAAGAGGTATAGACACCTCACAGAATCCTTGTTCTCAAGGCTATGAAAGGTGGATTTGGTCTGCTTGCCTTTTTGACAAGCTGAGCATATCCCATCCTTTATACACTTAACTTGAGAACCATTCCTCACTAACTCTTTGCTAAAGAGTTGGCCAATAGTCTTGTAATTTAGATGGGCTAGCCTCTTGTGCCATTTGACACAATGAGAGACTCTCTCATCAGCTACAAGACAAATAGGAGAAACATTATTCTCACACATAAAGTCAAGACAGTAAACATTCCTTTTTCTATAACCTGTCAAAATGATCTTTTGATCACTTGACCTTTTGATATGACAACCATTCTTGACAAATGAGATGTCATATCCTAAATCACTCAGCTGACTTATACTAATGAGGTTGTGTTTCAAACCCTTTACATAAGTCACTTGAGTAATTGTAATCTGATTACTAGAAATGTTACCAAATCCCTTGATGATTCCTTTTTCTAAACCACCAAAGGTTACTTTAGGGCCATCCTTGATAGGTGTGTAGTCCTTCAGCAACCCCCTAGTTCTAGTCATGCGCCTGGAACATCCACTGTCGAAGTACCATATAGGGGCATGGCCACTTGGACTCACCTTACTTGGTCCAGGCTGATCCTGGATCTTGTCTCCTTCAGATATAGCAATCAGTCCCTTACACTGATGGTATTCATGCTCATAAATTGAGTTCATTAGTTGCATGAACTCATCTTCTTCCTCTTCAGCAAATAACCCAATGTAGGCTTCAGCTTTTGATTCTGTTTCTGAAGATGACTGGTCTGTCAGACTCTTGTCTTTCTTAGCAACAAAGGACTTTTCCTTTTTGCTCTTAAACTATGTCTTCTTTTTGTCAGCTGACTCCTTCCTCTTTTCAGGACAGTCAGCCACTATATGTCCCTATCTATTGCAGCAATAGCACATAATCTTTGAAGATGTAGCTTTGCTTGGCTTGGACCTGCTTTTGTCATTCCTTGATGACTTTCTTTTCTGATAGTAGTCATCTTTTGGCTGAGAAGTTGAAGGCTTAGACCTCCACTACTTCTTCTTCAGAAATTTTTGAAAATGCCTAGTAAAAGCAGCAAAATCTTCATCACTTTCACTGCTATCTGAATTCTTGCTATCTGAATTATCTGAGACAGCCTCAGCAATTATTTGAGGTGGAGATGGAGACTTGCTTCTATACTTCTTAGTGGCTTCAGTCTTGAAGGCCACAGTCTTTTCCTTGTTCTCCACTCTAGTATTCTTCTCTTCCTCCTTTCTAGCCATTAACTGCATCTCATAAGATAGCAGTTTTCCAAACAAAGTTGGATGAGGTATATCAGCTAGTTTGGCCACTTCCCTAATGGAACAAATCTTGGTGTCCCAGTCCTTAGTCAGAGATCTTAAGAACTTGTCATTCAGCTCATAGTTGCTGAAATCTCTTCCATAGGACATCAATTCATTAACTATCCTATATAACTTCTTGTAACATTCTGTAATGCTATCAGACTTTCCTTGTCTGAAGGTTTCATATTCCTGATTTAACATTGACTTCCTATCTTGTCTTACTTTCTTTGAGCCCTACATATAGACTATTAATGTGTCCCATATTTCTTTAGAAGTTTTACAATGAATTAAGTTCTGAAATGTTGCATCATCAATGACACTAATAATTATATTCTGGGCTCTCTTGTCGATAGTGGCCAGAATGATTTCATCTTTAATCATTTCAGAAAAGTTCTTGGGAGTTTTCTGATTTGCATCCAGAATGGATATCTTCATTGGCACATATGGGTCTTCTTTAATTATAATATATATCCTTGGGTCAGAAGCTTCCATAAAGAGTCTAACCCTCTCTTTCCATATGCCAAATATCTCTTTTCTACATATTGACAATTTCATGGACCCCAGCTCTTTGTGATTCTCACTAGAACCTATTTTCTTGATTCTTGTTTGTTCTGAATCTGCCTACAGGATCTTACTCAGACTGTTAAGTCCCTTTTTGAGCAACCTCGCTTTGATACCACTTGAAAGAAATAGTGCCTAACCACCTAGAGGGGGAGAGGGGGGGGGGGGTGAATAGGTGTACTTTTTCTTTTTTACTTTAAGGCAGACAAACTGTTTTGTACTTTAAGCAGCAAATGCAAAATCTACAGCTATCACAATACATCAACCATAGAAACAAACATTCACAGAGTGCACACAGTGTTTATAGTGGTTCCCCAAGGTCTGGGTACATCCACTTTCCCCCTTCGCCTATCTACTAGTGTACTAGATTCGGCCTGACTTCTGCACTTCTCCTCAGATCCTCAGATCTTACAGATCAGAACCCCAAACAGGTTCCTACAACTCAGAGTGTCCCTACTCCTACAACTCAGGCACAAAGCCCTACCATGCAGTCTTCAACAAGACCTATACTCAGGCTAAACAGCCCTACCTCAGCCTACAACAAGGCCTACACTCAGAGAATTGATTCTCCTACACTCAGGCTCAAAAGCCCTACCTCAGTCTTTATAAATTTAGGCTTACAACTCAGATCCCTTAGGATCCTACAAAAAGATAATAAAAAGTTTTAGATCACCACTCAGTTTTTGAGAGAATGAAGAGGACAATCTTCTTGATCAGTTCTTGATAGCACTGATTCCTGAGATCAACTTTATCTTTGCTTTCTTCAATGCTTCTTGAGTCTGAACTCAGTAAAGATGATCTTATTGAAGTAGACCGGCTGGCAACTTCCTTCTTAAGATGGAGAATTAAATCTGGATCCTACTTTGCAGTCTGGTTCAGAACCTACTTCTTAAGAGATTTGATTAACAAGTCTCTTTCTTGATTTCAGATACTGGAGTTCTCTCTCTCCAAGTAAATTTGAAATTTCTTCAAAATACTGATTTACAGTTTTCTCTGGATCTGTATTGATCTTCTTAATCTTCTGAAAAAAATCTCTTGATTGATTGATTCTATTGATTCATTCTCTACTGTTGAAGGAGAAAGACCTTTATATAGTCTTCCTCCAAGGTAATCGACTGATCCGGTTTCTAACGAACTTCTGACAGCTCTGACAGTTACAGTAGACCGGCTGAAATGGCAGCTGTCAAGTCATCCAATCACTTCTTGAAAATACTGTCTCTATCTGAATGTGTCGAGACTGATCTTCATTATGTGTCGACACAAATAGACCAAGTGTCGACACAAGTGAACTAAGTATCGACACATGCCTTGGTGGTGTCGACACAACTTCTTTTGTTGTTGTAATAGCTTCTCGACACTGCTTCTGTTGAATGTGTCGACACAGATTGAGTGTGTCGACACAAGTACTTCTTCTTTAAAACTTAGTTGAATTCTCCTTTGTGTCGACACAAGTATTTCTTCTTTAGAACTTAGTTGAATTCTGCTGTGTGTCGACACATCTCCTTTGTGTCGACACACCTTCTTTTGTTGTTAATACTAGCTGAGTGTCGACACATCTCCTTTGTGTCGACACAAGTTCTTATTTACTTTAAATGTGTTGAAACTTGCTGTGTGTCGACACAAGTCCTGTGTGTTGACACAGTTGATGTTGACAATGCCTTCCGTGTGTTGACACAGCTTCCTGGTGTCGACACATTGGATGTCGACTAAGCTACTCTGGGTGTCGACACTGCCTCTAAGTGTCGACATGATATATGTTGAGTATTCTTCATTGTGCGTCGACACTGCCTGTATGTGTCGACACTTTTCTTCTGGTGTCGACTCTGCCTTTCCTGGTGTCGACACAAATACTCCAAGTGTCGACACAACTTCTCTATGTGTCGACACAAGCCTTCATAAGTGTCGACACTGCATCTCTAGGTGTCGACACATGGACTTAGAAACTTTTCTGCATTTCCTACAATTACTTAACCTGCACATATAAACTCAAAGCACATCAAATACACCTTGATGTATATCATTGAGTAGGGTGAGGCTTCTTCAAATCTATTACACATTTTCCAATGTACCCAACAGCACCATATGCTAAAAAACAGGCGGGGAAGTCACGGGTTGTTATTAGAGTTACGCATCCTAACTAATAACATTCTAGCAAAGATTTTAACATAAAACTGAACTCCAACCATGAATCTCCACTAATATAAACACCCACATTTATATAGGAATGTAGCTCAAATACAAAGTCATTTGGCCTTAGGGCCTTACAATTGCTCTTTACAGAAGTGGATTCCAAACATCGGCACGCAGGCCGACCACACATGAACAAAACATAATATTTTCATTTAGCCTTCAAGGGCTAGCAGTAGTAGCAACGACAACAACAGGGACTTCAGCCTTTAAATGTCCCGCTCGGTTCTCCAGCACCTGTACAAGGACAGTCCACTTAACGGTGGAAAACAAGGCAACGATCAACATTCAGCTAACCAATTTATCACGACCCTACCCCTTTCCCGGGGCAGTTGCATTCCTTCCCTACAGGCATAGCAATTCATATGCAGATATATATATTCATCACATATTGTTCACTCATGCACAAACAGTCCATCACAACCATCAGCCATGCGGCCCGACGATCCGTGCACTCAGGGCACATTCTTTGTATACCGGCGAACCAGGGTCCCACCACCGTATCATGGCCGAAACCCAACGGTAAAAGTTGAGCATTTGCTCCATGGCGTGCAGCTAAAGACTTTAGTCTTAATGACCCGGGATTGGCCCGTAGACCCCCATGGTGTCGTGATGCGCAGTCCTAAGAGTCTCGCTATGTGCTCCATACTTTCAGGTCTTCAAGTCGGACAGACATAACGCAGGTCGGATCAACCACCCCCGTTGCTCAAATCGTCTTGTCATCACCGAATACCAACATACTCGTGACTAAGAAAAAGGTGCGGGTCAGTTTCACCTTACCTGTTTGGCATAAAGCCGTAAAAGCTCATCAAGCTCACACATAGCCATAGTATCCTCGTAGGACTGGCTTTACAATCATAGTTTAGCTAGGTGTCAAGCCTCGCGTTAGCAACATAACTCATTTTCTATCCCTAACCTTAACCATACATTCATAGCATACACCTGAGGGAATTGTTTTGGACTGCCAAGCCAGTACTTCCTGCTACTACCCTTCACAGGAACAACCCATCAAGCATCACAAGCATCACAAGGGTATTTTCCTGTACTACCACTCGAGTACTTCCTGCTACTGCCCTTCGCAGGTCCAACCCATCGACTCCTTAAACTACACGTTTCATCGCGGAGTCTTCTCCAGTGTCTATATACAACACCACCAATCCAGACCAACCTGTCCAGATGGGCTTCACATAGCATGCCTATTCCGTACTCCATTTCCGGATCTATATGCCAAACTATTGGGGATTCTACAAATCAACCCAAGGGAATCCCTTTATACTCCATCATATGGTGGGGGAATCCCATGCATATGCCAAAAAGGAAGCCTTCACATGGCTAAGAAGGAAGATCGTTACCCGTGAAGATCGCTTCGGAGCCATGGACTTCTAGCTGGTTGGAAAGCACCGCAGTGGCTTTGCCTCCACAACGCGAATCTCGGATTTCGAAACGGAACTCCGCAGCTCCACCGGTCGCCGGCTCCCTTCCTCCTCCTCCTCCTTTCCCTCTCTCTCTCTCTCTAGGTTTTTAGAAAGAAGATCACTTAGGACAAAATGAGAATCCCATCTCATTTCGCGGCCTTAAAGTAGCGGGGAGGAATCTGGGCCATCAGATCCCAGCTGAAGAAAATGGACGGCCATGATTTTGCCACAAAAGCCTGAATTTTGGCTGATACGGCCTGTGACACGCCCGTATCATAGGTCGTGTACCTTAAGCGGCACACAACCAACTCATCCAGACCAGTAAACGGCCATGTGACGCGCCCGTGTAATATGCCGTGTGACCTGACATGCCTTCAGACACGCCCGTGTCTGTGGCCGTGTCCCTCAGGTGGAACATACCCATCTCAACCCGAGCAAGACATGACCATGTGATACGCCCATGTCACAGGCCGTGTGCCCAGAGACACACCCGTGTCCAGCCCGTGTTCACCAGGCCACCATGCCCTGACCAAATCTAGAATAGGACACGGCCTGTGACACACCTGTGTCACAGGCCGTGTGCCCTCACATGGCTGCAGACATGCCTCTGCCAAATTTTTCGTCGAACGAAGTTCGTCGACCAGAGGAGAACACACCCCCTGACATGCCCGTATCGTGGGGCGTGTTCCCTCTCGAGAACTCGTCGACTGCAGTTTGTCGAGCACTCAACAGACTGCTTATCCACACAGAGCAGGACACGCCCCTGGACACGCCCTTGTCCCCGGCCGTGTCATCTAACTTGAACCCAATCTGGGATTTTGGGGTGTTACAACCCTCCCCTCCTTACAATAAATTTCGTTCCGAAATTTTCAGAGAGTAAGGAACTCAAACTCAAGATGTTATAAGTTCACCAAAGTTTAATACACCTTGACACGCACTGTAGAACAGTTTACACAAACAATTCAGAAATTCCGCTCGCATGGTCTGCTCTCGCTCCCATGTTTGCTCCTCACGGCCAAAATTGTCCCACCGGACTTTGACCATCCTGATTGCCTTGTTCCGCAACTATTTTTCAGCGCGATCCTCGATCCAAATGGGCCGAACCTTCGTCGTTAGCCCATACTCCACCGACACACGATCATTCTCGATCACTTGAGCTGGATCCTTGACGGCTTTCCGAAGCACCGAGATGTGAAACACATCATCTAATCCACCCAAGTCTGGCAAAAAAGCTAACCGATATGCAGCTTCGCCAATTCGCTCCACCACTTCAAACGGACCAAGATATCTCGGACTTAACTTTTTCAATCGCCGAATCCTGGACACGCCTTTGAAGGGTTTAATCTTCAAATATACCCAGTCGCCCACCGCGAACACCACGTTTCGGTGCTTGGCATTGTAGTATTTTGCTTATCAATCCTGGGCTATCAGTAGCCGCTCCCGAATAGTGCGTATCGTCGAGTTGGCTTCCTCATTTTCGTTACGCCTATACACCTTGGATTTGCTTGCTTCTGCCCAAGCTAATGGTGTACGACATTTCCGACCATACAGAGCTTCAAACGGTGCCATGCCGATGCTCGCTTGGTAATTATTGTTGCAGGAAAACTCCACCAGATAGAGATGATCTTCCCATCTCTTACCAAAGTCCAGGGCGCACATTCGAAGCATATCCTCCATTGTCCTGTTGGTCCTCTCAGTCTGGCCATCCGTTTGGGGATGAAAGGCCGTACTGAACGTCAATTTCATACCTAAAGTTGACGGATTAGCCTCCAATAGTTTGATGTAAAGCACCCATCACGATCGCTCACGATGCTACGAGGGACACCATGTAGCCGTACGATCTGCTCCACATACACCTTTGCCAAACTTTCCACTGAATTGTCTCGTTTGTTAGGAAGGAAGTGCACCACTTTTGTCAACCGGTCTACAATCACCCAGATTGAATCATTCACGTGTTGAGATCTCGGCAACCCGTGCACGAAATCCATTGAGATATCATCGAACTTCCATTCCGGAATCAACAACGATTTCAAGAAACCGCCAGTCTTCTGACATTCTGCTTTTACTAAAGCACAAGTCTGGCACTTGACTACGTAATGAGCGATATCGTTCTTTAGTCCTGGCCACCAGAACAGCTTCTTCATGTCCCTGAACATCTTTGTGGTCCCAGGGTGAATTGAGTACTTTTTAAAGTGAGCTTCGTACATCAACTCTTCCCGCAACTTACCCATAGTCGGGACGCACAACTGGCCCTCATTCCGCAATAGGCCGTCATCCCAGGAGAATTTGCCCTCTGGCCCATTCTTTGCATAGCGTTGGAGACATTCATCCAGCCCTGTTGCTCGTCGAATCCTGTCTGCAAGGTCATATTGCACCTCCGTCCAGTTTAGACATGCATTGGCTGAGGAATTCTTGTCAACACAAGAAATATCTAACGCTTCCAACTCCTGGATTAGACGTTCATCATGCCTCTGCAACCAATTTGCCCTTTTTGGAGCTTTCCGACTCAAGGCATCAGCGACTATATTTCCCTTCCCGTGGGTATAATGAATCTCGAAAGTGTAGTCCCCAAGGAACTCCAGCCACCTTCGTTGTCACATATTCAGATCCTTCTGCTCCAACAAATACTTTAGGCTCTTATGGTCCGTAAAGATCTCCATTTTTACGCCATAAAGATAATATCGCCATAACTTCAGTGGAAAGATCACCGCCGCCAACTCTAAGTCGTGGATGGGATAATTTCGCTCATGCACTTTCAACTGGCGTGAGCCATAAGCAATCACTTTCCCATTTTGTAGAAGAACGCACCCTAAGCCGCTCCCTGAAGCATCACTATAAATCTCGTATCTGTCGGTACCACATGGCGAGATCAACACAGGCGTCGTGGTCAACCAACTCTTTAGCACTTCAAAAGCTCGCGCGCACTCCGGCGTCCAGATGAACTTCTGATCCTTTCGCGTCAGTGTGGTCAGAGGCAAAGTGATCCGCGAGAAGTTTTCTACAAACCGTCGATAGTAGCCTGCCAGTCCAAGGAAGCTCCTGAGTTCGACTACCGTAGACAACATTGGCCACTCCTGTATGGCTCTTATTTTTGATGGATCCACTGCGATGCCCTCTCCACTTACCACATGGCCAAGAAAATCCAACAACGATAGCCAAAACTCGCACTTCGAGAACTTGGCATAGAGCTTATTCGTTCACAAGGTGTGCAACACCAACCCCAAGTGGTTTGTGTGATCAGCTTCAGATTGAGAGTACACCAGAATATCATCAATGAACACGATCACGAACAAGTCCAAGTACTCTCAGAACGTTCGGTGCATCAGGTCCATGAACACCGATGGCTCATTGCATAGCCCAAACGACTTTACCATGAACTCATAATGACCATAATGTGTCCCAAATGCGGTCTTGGGAATGTCACCTTCCCGGATCCTCAACTGGTAATACCCAGATTTCAAATACAATTTCGAGTAGACGGTTGATCCCACCAGCTGATCGAACAATTCATCTATCTGTGGAATCAGATACTTGTTCTTCTCGGTCAGCTTATTCAGTTCGCAGTAGTCAATACATAACCGCAAGACACCATCCTTCTTTTTCACAAACAGAATAGGTGTGCTCCAAGGTGACATACTTGGGCATATATATCCCTGCTCAAGCAACTCTTGCAATTGGATTTTCAACTCAGCCATTTCCTTTGGCACGACGCGATATGGCGTGCGGGCCACAGGTTTCGCACCTAGCACCAACTTGATCGTGAAGTCGATATCTCGCTGGGGTGGTAGCCCAGGAAGATCCTTAGGAAACACATCCGCAAACTCCGAGACAACCAGAACATCAATCATACTGGACTTTGGCTCAACAGCCTGAATTAGCGTGAAGAATAACTCCGCGCCCTTCCGAACAACTTTGACGACTTGGAGTGAAGACATCAAGGTCCCGCCCACTCCTCGCATCCCCACGAACATAGTCTCCTGCTCGGTATTCTAGCCCAGTATGTCCTCTTTGGCATTACAATCAATAAAGGCATGCTGCTTCGCGAGCCAGTTCATACCAAAGATCACGTCGAATTCTGCTATCGACAGGACATATGCAGTTAAACAGAACTCCTGACTTCTGATTTGAACCGTCACATCGTAAGCCTTATCCGCAAGCATCAAACAACCATTCGGTAACACCACCCTCATGCTATCTGTCTTCACACAACTAGGTACTCCAAGTCGAGCTACAAAGTCTTTCAACAGAAATGAATGCGAAGCACCCGTATCAAACAGTGCTCTCGCCAGCATGTTACAAATCATTACAAAGCCTGTGGAAATCATATCACACACAAGCCACATACAAAATATGCAATAAACAAAGCATTCAATAACTTAACACGTACCTGTGACGACGACACTCTGCTTGATGGCCTCATGCAGGCCAAGGTTGTAGACTCGAGGCTGCACCTGGGATGCAGAGGACTCCACCACTGTCTTTCCCTTCTCAGAATAAGATACACCCGCCTTCTTTTCTCCCTTCGGCGGACCAACCCGACAGTCACAGGCTATATGCCCCACTCATCCACAAGTAAAGCACGTATGAGTTTCTGGCCTTGAAATGGCCCCCGACGTTGCACCCGATGCAACCGTAGAAGGAGATTGCCCAGACGACTTGGACCTCTTGCCCCATTTCTTCTTATAATAGGGCTTCCTAGGTCGGGGCACTTTGAATTCTGGCTTTGCCACAGCCAAGGCCCGCTTTCCTTGCACCCTCTTCATGTCTTTCTCCAGCACGCACTCAGTGTCAACCAACGCCTGAAATCCTTGGTTCACTGAACTCGAAAGCAAGAATCGTAACTCGTCTCGCAATCCTTCATAGAACCGATTAGTTTTCCGCTGCTCGTCGACGAAGATCGAACCCGCATACCATCCCAACCTCGTGAACTCATGCAGGTAAGTTTCAACACTGTCTTCTCCTTGCGTTAGCCTTTGGAACTCGTTTTACATGGCAATGCGCTGTGTCGCTGGTAAGTGCTTTGCCAGGAATAGGCGCGAGAACTCCTCCATTGACACTTGCGTTAATGGCCTGCCCGCTAAGTGGTGTAATTCCATCTCGTCCCACCATAAACGAGCCTCTCCTTCTAGAAAGAAGGTAACCAAGGTGACCTTCTGATCTTCCTCCATCCCGATCGCCGTCATTATCCGCTTGACGCGCGACAACCAGTCCTCTGCCTGCGTAGGGGATCCCACTCCCGTAAATGTATGCAGATTGAAGCTTATAAACTGATTCAACTGTCTCTCGATTGCTCGAGGATCCACAGCCGCAACAGGTTCTGGCCTCGCCGCAACCTATTCTGGACTCAATGCCGGCTGCACCTGCCCTTGTGCCTGCCCAGGAGGCTGTGCTTGAATCATCACAAATACGGCCTCAACAACTAATCTCACAGTTTCCGCAGAAGGAGGAGGTGTAGGCACCTCAGCTGATGTCGTACTCTCATCAAAACGCTGGGGGTCCAACTGCGCGACACCACTTCGAGTCATCTATAAGTGAATAAAACACACAAATTAGCGACATCACACAAGCAATAACAACAAGATAGGAATGCATAGGTTCCTCAAACAAGTGTATTTGCATTCCTATGTGAACATTCAAGAGTTCAATAGTGTTAACGCGGTTCGCACATACACATGCTCGCCACCTAACAAAAAAACTTCGATCACGAATTCGGAAGGGAAAGGCCGAGACAGCTGAAACCAAAAATATAACGACTCCATCCATTCATATAGCATATAATAGAAGGTCCGGCCGGGGCCCCATACCATATGCTATAAAACAGGCGGGGAAGTAGCGGGTTGTTATCAGAGTTGCGCATCCTAACTCATAGCATTCTAGCGGAAGCTTTTAACATAAAACTGAACTCCAACCATGAATGTCCACTAATATAAAAACCCACATTTATATAGGAATGTAGCTCAAATACAAATTCATTTGGCCTTAGGGCCTTACAGTTGCTCTTTAGAGAAGTGGCTTCCAAACATCGGCGTGCAGGCTGGCCACACATGAACAAAACATAATATTTTCGTTTAGCCTTCAAGGGCTAACAGCAGCAGTAGCAACAGGGACTTTAGCAATTAAATGTCCTGCTCGGTTCTCCAACACCTGTAAAAGGACAGCCCACCCAACGGTGGAAAACAAGGCAACGGTCAGCATTCAGCTGACCAATTTATCACAACCATACCCCTTTCCCGTGGCAGTGTCATTCCTTCCATGCAGGCATAACAATTCATATACAGATATATATTTTCATCACATATTGTTCACTCACGCATAAAACGTCCGTCACAACCGTCAGCCACGTGGCCCGACGATCCGTGCACTCATGGCACATTCTTGGTGTACCGGCGAACCAGGGTCCCACCACCATATCAGGGCTGAAACCCAACAGTTAAAGTTAAGCATTTTCTCCATGGCGTGCATCCGGAGACTTTAGTCTTAATGACACGGGATTGGCCCGTAGCCCCCCATGGTGTCGTGGCGCGCAGGCCTAAGACTCTCGCTATGTTCTCCGCACTTTCAGGTCTTCAAGTCGGATGGACATAACACAGGTCGGATCAACCACCCCCCGTTGCTCAAATCGTCTTGCCATCACCGAATAACAATATACTCGCGGATAAGAAAAATGCGTGGGTCGGTTTCACCTTACCTGTTTGGCATAAAGCCGTAAGAGCTCATCAAGCTCAAACATAGACATAGTATCGTAGTAGGACTGGCTTTACAATCATATGTTAGCTAGGTGCCACGCCTCGCGTTAGCGACATAACTCATTTTCCATCAATATCCTTAACCGTACATTCATAGCATACACTTGAGGGTATTTTCCTGGACTGCCAAGCCAGTACTTCTTGCTACTACCCTTCACAGGCACAACCCATCAATCATCACAAGCATCACAAGGGTGTTTTCCTAGACTACCACTCCAGTACTTCCTGCTACTGCCCTTCACAGGTCCAACCCGTCGACTCCTTAAACTACACGTTTCATCGCGGAGTCTTCTCCAATGTCTATATGCAACATCACCAATCCAGACCAACCTGTCCAGATGGGCTTCACACAGCATGCTTATTCCGTACTCCATTTCCGGATCTATATGCCAAACTATTGGGGATTCTACGAATCAACCCAAGGGAATCCCTTCATAATCCACCCTCTGGTGGGGGAATTCCATGCATATGCCAAAAAGGAAGCCTTCACATGGCTAAGAAGGAAGATCGTTACCCTTGAAGATCACTTTGGAGGCATGGATTTCTAGCCAGCTGGAAAGCACCGCAGCGGCTTTGCCTCCAGAACGCTAGCCTCGGATTTCGAAACGGAACTCCGCTGCTCCACCGGTGGCCGGCTCCCTTCCTCCTCCTCCTTCCTCTCTCTCTCTCTAGGTTTTTAGAAAGAAGATCACTTAGGCCAAAATGAGAATCCCATCTCATTTCTCGGCCTTAAAGTAGGGGGGAGGAATCAGGGCCATTAGATCCCAGCTGAAGAGAATGGAAGGCCACTATTTTGCCACAAAAGCCTGAATTTTGGCTGACACGGCCTGTGACACGCCTGTGTCACAGGCCGTGTACCTTAAGCGGCACACAACCGACTCATCCAGACCAGTACATGGCCATGCGATGTGCCCGTGTCATATGCCGTCTGACCTGAAACGCCTTCAGACACGCCCGTGTCTGTGGCCGTGTCCCTCAGGTGGAACACACCCATCTCAACCTGAGCAAGACACGGCCATGTGATACACCCCTGTCGCAGGCCGTGTGCCCAAAGACACACCCGTGTCCAACCCTTGTTAACCAGGCCGCCCTGCCCTGGCCAAATCCAGAATAGGGCATGGCCTGTGACACACCCTTGTCACAGGCCGTGTGCCCTTACATGGCTGCAGACACGCCTCTGCCGGATTTTTCGTCGAACGAAGTTCGTCGACCAAAGGTGGACACGCCCCCTGACACGCCCGTGTCGCGGGGCTTGTTCCCTCTTGAGAACTCGTCGAGTGCAGTTCATCGAGCACTCAACAGACTGCTCATATACACACATCAGGAGACGCCCTGGGATACGGGACGTGTCATCTAACTTGAACCCAATCTGGCATTTTGGGGTGTTACAATGCCTAGTTCCATTTTGAAGAATGAAAACTTGGCCTCGTCCAACGTCTTTGCATAAATATTTTCCACTTGCTTATCCGTCGGGACATAGCTGAGGGATATATCCTTATTCTTCACATGCTCTCGGATGAAGTGATAGCGCATCTCGATGTGCTTGGTCTGGATATGGGAAACTGGATTGTTTGCTATTGCTATTGTGCTGGAGGAGTCTCAATACATTGCAATCTCCCTGAACGTCAAATTATAGTCTTCTAGTTGATTCCTTATCCATAGAAGCTGTGCGTAGCAACTACCCGCAGAGCTATACTCTGACTCGGCAGTATATGTTGCCACACAATTCTACTTCTTTCTGCTCCATGAAATAAGCCGTCTTCCAAGGAATTGGCACGTCATAGAAGTACTTTTTCTGTCGTCCCTTCTTCCTACAAAATCAGCATCTGAAAAGACAATTAACTTGACATCATTACTTCTTGGGTATCATAAACCAAGATTAGGTGCGCCCCTAAGGTATCTTAAAATCCGCTTTGGAGCGACGTAATGATATTCCTTAGTGTTCACCTAATATCTAGTGCAGACACATGTTGAAAACATTATATCTAGTCTACTAGTAGTCTGCTAGAGCAAGGACCCAATTATACTTCAGTACTTAGTTTCATCAAAAGGTTTCCCTTTCTCATCCTTGTCCAGAGACACAATTGAACCCATTGGAGTCCTCATAGAGGATGCTCTCTCCATTCCAAATTTCTTAAGAAGCTCCTTGGTGAACTTCGTCTGAGAGATGAAAATTCCATCTTCAGATTGCTTCACCTGAAGTCCTAAGAAATACTTTAACTCACCCATAATGCTCATTTGAAACTTCCCTTGCATAAGTTTAGAAAACTTCTTGCAAAGGTTGTCTTCTTTAGAGCCACAAATAAAATCATCAACATAGATTTGCACTAGCAGAATCTTGCCTTTAACTTCCCTAAGAAATAATGTCTTGTCTATCTTTCCCCTTGTGAATTTGTTCTCAAGAAGAAATCTGGACAACATCTCATACCAAGCTCGGGGAGCTTGTTTTAAGCCGATAATGCTTTATTCAAAAAGTAAACGTAATCAGAGAAATTAGAATTGACAAAACCTGGGCGGTGCGCTACGTATACTTCCTCTTTCAGATTTTCATTGATAAATGCTGACTTCACGTCCATTTGGTAGACAGTGAGGCCTTTAAGGGCAGCATATACAAGAAACAACCTGATCGCCTCGAGCGGAGCCTTTGGATCAAAGGTCTGGTTGAAGTCGATCCCCTCTTCTTTTCTATATCCTTGAGCTACAAGCCTGGCTTTATTCTTGATAATTGCTTCATTTTCATCCAGCTTGTTTCTGAATATCCAGTTGGTGTCTATCATGTTCTGTCCCTTTGGCCTGGGTACCAGCTCCCAGAATTTGCATCATTCAAACTGGTTGAGCTCCTCTTACATTATCATGATCCAAGAGCCGTCTTTATTTGCTTCCTCAAACTTCTTTGGCTCAACCTGAGACAGAAAACTGAGATGTATAATCTCATTAGCTGTACCTCTTCTAGTTCTAACACTATCGCCTGGCTCTCCAATGATCTGATCAACTGGGTGATCTCTTAGGTGTCTGAACCCTATATTTCTTGCTCTTCCTTCAGCAGGCCCCACAACATCTGGTGCAGCCTCTGTAGGTTGGGGCAATACATCCTCTAGCGATTCTTCATCCACCAAGCCTGGATCCATGATCTTGACTGAGCTTGGAGCTTCTTCCTTGATAGCTTCATCCAAGCTCAGCTCCTTGAACCTGGTACCTGCATCTACACCAAAGAAACTAGATGAGCTACTATGGAGCATGCTAGTCTCATCAAATACAACATTTATTGACTCTTCTACCACCAGAGTTTTCTTATTGAAAATCTTATATGTCTTACAATGACTACTATATGCTACAAAAATACCTTCAAAACACTTTCACTAAACTTTGTGCGGTAATACTTCCCATTATTAAGTACGAAGCATATACTTCCAATGATTCTAAAGTTGGACACAGTCGGTTTTCTGCCCTTCAATAGCTCATAGGGGGTCTTAAGATAGCTTTTATTGATGAGTGCTCTATTTTGCACGTGACAAGCCATATTGACTGCTGCCCAGATGTACTCCGGAAGTGATGCGTCGTTCAACATAGTTGTACCTGCTTCAATTAGGGTTTTGTTCCATCTCTAAGCAACTCCATTTTGTTGTGGAGTGTGCAGGGAGGAAAACTCATGAAAGATACCCTGACTTTCATAAAATTTTGTCATGGAATAAGACTCAAACTCTGTTCCGTGGTCACTTCTGATTTTGACCACAGAGCAGTCCAATTCATTCTGAATTTGTCGGACAAAATTAGTGAAAGAATCGAAGGTGTCAGACTTGTGTTCCAGAATGAACACCCAAGTAAAACGCGAGTATTCATCAACAATTACTAACGTATAGACCTTACCTCCTAAGTTGTGAACAAGCATTGGACCGGATAAGTCCATATGAAGCAAGTATAAGCTTCATGAAGAATCTTTTTCAGCAATACTCTTGAAGGTAGCCCGTGTCTGCTTACCCATTTGACTGAAGTGACATGGACACTCTTTAAGGCACTTAATGCTGAGGGCATCACACACTAAGTTGTTAGTAAATAACATTTTTATAGTTTTGAAATTAATATGTGCTAATCTCTTATGACATTGGTCATTGAGAGACACACTACTTTTAGCCATAAAACACACTGGGGTAGAGTTGTCTAAATAAAGAAAATTTAAACAAAAAATATTTATGCTCTGAGTGCCTGTTAAGACCGTCTCCAAATTTGCAGACGACTTTTTCAAACACTTGTCCTTGCAGAACTCAACGATGTAGCCTTTGTCCCATAGTTGACTTATGCTTATAAGATTATGGTGCAATCCTTCAACATAAGCCACGTCTGTAAAAGAGACTACTCCATTGGAAATCATATCATAACCTTTTGTAGTTCCCCTGTCTGAACCTCCAAAGATGAATTTTGGTCCATCTTTAACTGGGGTATAGTCATGTAAAAGGCTTCTTTTCCTGGTCATTTGCAGAGAGCATCCACTGTCCAAATACCAGATCAGAGTTCTATTGGCCTTTGGACATACCTACAAAAATAGATCATTTTACCTTAGGAACCCAAACGTATTTGGGTCCTTGGTTCCTGGTCAGTTGAACACCACTAGGAACATTAACCTTGCTAGTGGTCGGTCTCGCATAACTAACTCGTGGGGTTACAAAATTGGTAGGGTTGTACCAACAATCTGCACCAAAGTGACCAATTTTGCCACAGCACCAACAGTCAAACTTATTGTACCTTCTTTTGTACTCCTACTTTACCCTTTGAACATGAGGTCTAGCAGGGACAACATTCTTAGAGGTGGAGGCCTCCTGGTTGCAGTATACACAAGGGCTTCCCATCTCCTTAACCTTAGGCACACTAGTTTTGGCTTTTGGTACCTTCTTATTATTATGGCCATGGACATATGGACCATAACTCTTCATCTGAATCTCCTCAAAAGGTGCTTTGAAGACGGTGACACGAAAGTCTCGGGGAGGTGTCCATCCTTGGTATCTGTTCTTGGGTTCTACATAAGTAGGCCTAGCATGATGACCATAGTATGACTCAAGGTCAAACTTATTTGTCTGGAAGATTACCTTCCTAAACGAGGGTTAACCCATCGGTGCCTTCCCCTTTTCCTTGGCGCTAGCCTTCCTAGCAGCCTTACCCTTTCCATCTACGTAGCCAAGACCACTACCCTTCTTTTGAGATGAAACTCATTGATAAAAGGGAGAATAGTCTTCTGCTTGGAGAAACTGCCAACAAGTTTTTTCTCCACCACGAGCTTCTTTTTCAACTCATCGAGGTATTTTTCTTTCAGGCTTAATGTCTCAGCGGAGCCCTTGAGTTCCTCTTTCAGGGAGTGGGCTTCATCTCTGAGAGAAAGTAATTTTGTAATTTCTTCCATCAGATTTGCTTCCACTATCTTGAGGGAGGAAATCTCTTTTGAATGCTTTCAGACTACCTTATGACATTTGTCGAAAGCCTTCAATAAGTGCTCGTACTGAGCCATCAATTCTGATTCGTCATCATCAGAAGAGTAGTCTTTATGAACATTAGTGGACGTTTCAGACTCAGAGAGTATGGTGTGTGAATTTATCTTCCCGTGGTACTCGGTGTCGCCCACTTCCTCGTCAGATTGAGCCATAAGTTCGAAGTAAGTTTCTTCGTTTTCAGAACTTGACTAACTCGAGTCAATGTCACTGAGAGTCTTCGACTTTTTGGCGACGAAGCTCTTTTCTTCTTTCTTCTTCACTTTGAAGGATCATTTCTCTTCCTTCATGGGTCTATCCTTCTTCTTGTAAGGACACTCCGCAATCATGTGACTTGATTTATTACAGCAGTAACAAACAATGTTAGAGGAAAACTGCTTGTTAGCTTTGGATTTGTACCTGTCCTACTTGTTGTAGCTTTTCTTAGTATGATCACCATCACGATGTGATCTCCTATGGTCAGATGAGGATGATGGATTTTTTATATGCCTCCTTTTGCTAAGCAGTTTCTTGAACTGTCTTGAGATGAGGGAGAACACTATCAGATTGTACGGAGCCCGATGTGCTGGGCTCAGATATTTCAGGAGTGTCTGGAGCTCGTGTCCTTATGGGTGACACATCTTTAGACTTCCTCGAATCTTCAGAATTCAGATCCATTGAATTTTCTCTGCTTGAAGTTTTGCTGCTCTGCTCCTCCTTCTTATGTGTATTTATTTGAAGCTCATAGGAGAGCAGCTTTCCGAACAGGTTCTGAGGGTCTATCTCTGGTAGCTTCCTAAATTCTCTAATGGCAACAACTCTGGTATCCCAGTCCTTAGTCTGGGATCTTAGGAACTTATCGTTAAGATCGCCATTAGTGAATGTACGATCATAACTCCCGAGGGCGTTGACGATCTTGAAATGTTTTTGAAGTTGTCAGCGATGGAGTCACTTGATCCTTGCTTAAATGCTTTGTATTCATGATTCAGTAAGGATCTTCGATCATCCCGAACGTCCTCAGTCCCTTCCATCATAACTACTAAGAAATCCCCCATTTCCTTGGCATACTTGCAGTGGAATAAGTTCTGGAGCATTGAATCGTCCACTGAACTTGCTATGATATTCTTTGCCTTCTTGTCCAAGGAGACTAGGGCAATCTCATCCTTAGTGAGATCCATCATTTTCTTGGGAATCTGAATGGCTGGGTTCAGAGCTGATAGTTGTGTAGGAATATGTGGTCCCTATTCCACTATCTGAAAAATTCTTGGATCAACAACTTCCATGAAGAACCGTACTCGTTTTTTCCACATGGGAAAGTTTTCTTTAGTGCACACCAGTAGCTTTATAAATGATATGTCTTTGCTTCTATCTATGGTTAATTTGCGTAATCTCTAGACACTAGATTAGGGATCTTGATCAAGATGTTAACCTTATTGACCAAAACGACCCTCTGATACCAATTGAAAGTATCTACCATCAACCTAACTCACCTAGAGGGGGGTGAATATGTGATGTTTGTGTATTTTTGCGGAATAAAAATTATCTAAAAATTCAAGCACACAAACATAGAGATTTATAGTGGTTCCCCGTATTGGGTATGTCCACTGACCTGCCTCCCCTATCTACCACGAAGGGTAAGATTCGACTACTTCACCTTTCTCAGATTATCAACATTCTTACAACTCGGAGCAACGCTCCTACACCTTGGAGAATAAACTCTCCTACACCTCGATCCACAACCGGATCTACAAATTCGATCCACAAATCAGATCTACAACTCGATCCACAAATTGTATCTACAACTCAATCCACAAACTGGATCTTCAACATCGATTCGCAAACAGATTTACTAACTCAGAGATAAATCTCGTACAATATTTAAAACAATATTGAAAGAATTTGTTTCAAGATATCCTAAAAACCTAGAGGGGGGTGAATAGGTTCAATTCCTTTTTATTAAGGCATACAATATATTTTACTAGAAATTATTCAATACAACAACTATCTCAGCACAACATAAAAACAAAACCAGCAAACACAGATTGCACACAGATTTATAGTGGTTCCCCAAGAGATGGGTACATCCACTTTCCCCTTCGCCTATCTAGCAGTATACTAGATTCGACCTAACTTCCTTCTTCCTTCTTAGATCCTTAGATCTTACAACTCAGAACCCTGAAAGGTTCCTACAGCTCACACTTCACCAAGTGTTAACCCCGAAATCGACGATCCTTCCCAAGGCAGCTAGCACGCTCGTCGCGGCCCGCCCTAGGTTCCTCCTGGAGGTCGTGATGCCTTAATGTGGGCAGATATAATTCTTTGTCCGCTCAGGACGCGAGGCTTGCGCGGTCTCAGTGGTCTAACCGACTAGGTCATGCACCTTCCTTTGGTCGGCAGGGGCCGCGGACTGCTCCTACAGTCTTCCCCTACAGGCCGCCCCTTTTCAGCATAACCGCAAGCTTGTCTCCGCAGGTGTCTATCTGTCGGACTCAACTAGCCGCTCTTTTAGCACGTTCCTGCATGTCGATCTTCAAGAACACCAGACCGCTCCAAACCGCCAAGCGCCAGTGGCGACCTGGCCCTAGGCCGCCAGTCGGCTACCTCCATCTCAACCTCGCCAACACACGCGGTCTGCCTCGTCAGGTTCGGCAGGTCGCTCAGCCCTTGCCACTAGCAGCATGGGCAGCCGACTCCTCCAGTCCGCCTACAGAGTGCAGACTCCAGCTCCAGCTACCCGACAAGGCCAGCAGCAACATCTTGTTCAAGTGCAGTCAAGACTTCTAGTTCGCCTTCACCGCTGAACCCCAACAGCCTCAACAGCTAGGCTCTCCATCTCCAACATGAGCGGACTCAGCTTTGCTACAGCCGTGGACTTGTCAGACTCTCTTTGTAGTCCGCCTTTCATTAGCCAGTGCCAACTTCTCAGCAGCAGCAGGGTCAGCTCCTCCTCAGCCCACAGCCTTGGCGCGGACTCAGTCAGTAGTAGCGGACTCCTTCTAGCCCGCCAGGTAGCAAATCCTCCAGAAGACAGTCCCAGTCCGCATAACCTCGTGCGGACTCGGCAGACACCGTGGGCACTCTCCTACTCGTATCCCTTATAACTCGCTCAGTTCAGCAGCGGCGAACTCAGCAGATTCTCCTTGCAGTCCGCCGCTTGGACTCCGGCATCCGCCACCACAGCAGCAGGCAGACAGTCTCAGCTCTGCAGTAGCGGACTCCGTGAACCCGCATCACAGTCTGCCACTAAGTTTCCCAGATTTGCCATCAGCAGCACCAGTTCTAGAAGCAAGCTCCAGTCCACGCGGCCTGTGACGGACTCGGCGGACTCCGTCTTCTTCTCTCTCAAGTTACCGTCTCACCGGGAATAATGTCACCGCAAGCCGTTACCTCCTCGGGCCTATAAATAGACCCTCATACCTCTCATATGGGGGGGGGGGGGGGGTTTGATCATTGCCAAGGTGCTCATGCTCGAAGTCAGCCAGCAAGCCCACCTCCTACGGACTCCATTTCTCAGACCTCACCCATCTCTGTTCCTTTAGTCGCGCGGTCTGCCGGCCTCCGGTTCTCTAGTCAGCGCGGTCTCCCGTTTCCCTTAACCGCGCGGCCTGCCGACTACGCACTTCAGTCCGCGCGGCCTCTTCTGGCACATCTTCCTTAGCCGCCAGCTTCCTTCTTGTACCCTTTACTGCTTTCTTGAAAAGGTGTATTAGCAAGTTGAAACTCTCGATATTAATCAAAGGAAAGCCCGTCGCAAGAGTGGCATTTAAGACGCGGCGGGTGAAGTTTGTAGTTGCCGCTGCTAGCGGCCCCCCTCTCTTCTTCCTAGCTCAGTTCAACTCCTCTCTCTCGGCACCCAACCTGCAAGAACAACCGGCCAAGTACCCGTCTGCTCGATAGCTCCTGATCAACCTACTCTGCTGCTCTCATCAAACCTCTCCTCTATCCCCGCAATCCCTTTGACAAGCATTTGCTCCACTCTCGAGCACTCAGAAGCTTCCTCTTTCCCCGCAACCATCATCCTCTTACTCTCCTAGCCTGTGAGACCGAACACCCCCTCCGTGTTAACTAGTCGGTGCCGTTTTCGCGCATCAACAGTTAACACGCGACCTTCAGATCCGAACAGACGGTGAACAACGACAGTTAGCCATGACAGATCATCAACCAGCCAAGAACTTTGCTCCAAGTCCTAGAGATGATCCTCTCTGGGATGCCTTTGAGCAATTGCGCAGTGAGAATGCTCAGCAGTTCCAAGCAATCAAGCAAATGCTCGCTATGATCACGCAGCGACTAGACTCTCAACCAGCAATAGCTCCAGCTGCTCCAGCTACTCCGATCAATCCAGCACCAACATTGGAGCATCAGCAAGCTTGTCCTCCAGCTTGCCCGCCGGTCTATCCTCCTTACACATGAACCTTCCCGCAAGGGCCTGCAGCTCCTCTGCGACCTCAAGATGAAGAATTTGCTGCTCGCCAAAACTTCTTCCGAGAAGCAACCCGGGGAAGTCCCGCTAGATTTCTCAACTTCCAAGGAAGTCACCCTTACCCTGCAGCTCCTGCTTTTGCTCCTCCTGCAGTAACTTTTCCCTTTTACCATCCTGCTCATTTTGTAGCTGCAGCTTATGCTCCTTTTTATCCTTATGCTGTAGGAGAACTGGAAGAGCCTTCACCATTTGCATAGAATGTTCGTCATGAACCAACTCCAGCAAATTTCAGAAAGCCCCGGTTACCGATCTATACCGGAAATACTGATCTAGTGAAACATCTGCAACCCTTCGAATCAGCCGTCGCTCTCAAAACTCTCTCAGATGCAACAAAGTGCAAGCTCCTTGTAACAACATTTGATGGGAAGTGAGGGACTGGTTCTATGGTCTTTTCCCACACTCCACCACTTCCTTTACTGATCTGTGAAGGGAGTTCTTGCTCAGATTCTCTACCTCCACCAAGAGAAAGGGTGGTCTTGAAGCAATCTTTGAGATCCAGCAGCGTGGCAATGAAACTTGGTCTCAGTTCGTTGATCATTTCCAAAGAGAAATTTTGGACATCGAGATTGTTAGCCAAGAAATGTACCGAGTGGCTCTTATCCACGGTCTCCGTGAAGGACCTCTCAAGTTTGAAGCCAATGTCCGTTCTCCAAGGACATACGAAGAGTTGATTGATCTAGCCAACTCATACATCCGAGGAGAAAAGAGCAACCCAGGCTTCGTCTCCAAGCTCATATCAGAGAAAGATCCTTTTCACAAGCAGCCTCCGAGGTCTCCTCACAATGATTTCCCAACTCATTCGAGGAAGGGAAAAAGGTTTCAGTGCCATCGATACCTTTTCCTGAGCCGTGATTGTGCTCAAGATTCATTGCTACTGCTAGCTTCTTCTCAAAAAGCTGCAGTCTACCATCAACAAGATGATGACTTGCATGAATTTGAACTAGATGAAGCCGTACTAGAAGTAAGCTAGATCATGAAAGATAGGGCTAGCTACAAAAAGCCTTATCGGCCAGCAGATCAAAGGTCTAGGGATTCAGAACCTTACTGCGAATTCCACAAAGAGCCAGGTCACCTGACTGAGAACTGCCGAGCACTCCGCTAGCTTGTGCAAAGGATGCTCCGGTAGGGTAAGATGCATGACCTGCTTCCCAAAGAAGATCTCTCTGATCAAACAACCTCAAAGGGCAAAGAAGTTGCAGATGTTCCTTGCTCCTCAAAAGGAGTGAGCCTAGTCGAAGAACCCCCTCTCCTCGTTGTTAATAAAACTGTCGAATGCTTCGATGTCGATGACGAGGGTGTGCTTGGAAGGCTATTCTAAGCCAGCAAAGGACTTCATAGTTCTCCAAATTTCTTCGCAACCATGATCGGTTACTCCTACTCTTGATCTTTCAAACATTTTCTATGCAAAGCACTTCTAAGTGTTCATTCTTGCTTTCCAACAAAGCTTTTATCAGGGATCCCATACTGACACAGTTCCCTTCTTGTATTGCTTTCTCCTCTATTCTCTCTTCTCCAAGAGATCACAGAGCCACAGAGGTGTCACCGAGTCTTGCTATATGCCCCCTTGGGATTGGATTCTGGCGTAAGACCACAGTGACAACATATCGCGGGGAGATTTCGCATATGTGTGTAGTGGGGGCTATCCAACTCTCATGCAGATGAATACTGGACTTTGGATCCTAGCCAACATCTAACACAGACTGCGTGCGAGGGAGGCCCCATGTGTTAGCTCTGCTGTGCTCTGTTAGGATACATCACAGTTACGGTAATCTTTGCTTGACAAACAATGGAGACCAAGCGTAGTCTTATCTCTTCGATCATCTCACGACTGTGATGGCCGAGCGTTCCCTAGTGCTCCCAATCCATGCTTTCGTGGGGTCCTCAAATCCACTGATAAATCCACAGACAAGTTATAGTCCTCTTGGCGCAACCAGTCTCATTGATCAGTGACGTAGTAACCCGAAGCATGTGATCAGTGCCTCTAGCGATCCTTCTCAGGATTTCCCTTGCTTTTCTCCTTTGTGCCCTCCTAGAGGATGCGCGGCTAGCCCGCTTTGAGTAGGACTATACTCGGGATGACTTTTCTCAGGCAAGCGATGCATAAGGCCCACGGGTGATCTCCTGTGGCGGCATCTAGTCTTTCTTATTCATCTCTGAGTATAGACCACTTTTTTGTCAACTGCCTTTTTTCACAGGTGAACAGGTTAATCCAACCTACCAAAAGGATTTGCAACATTCACTTTGCGTATGCTCATCTTATATGTATTGCTTGCTCAAAGCTCTACTAAGATGTATCAGGCACTTCCTCTACTATTTGGTCATATCGACCTTATCTTATCAACAGTTAACACTTGCAAGCCTTCTCTCAGGTACTTGCAAGCTCCTTTCAAATATGCATGTCTGCTCCTAACTCTTTTCTTGCAGAGACTAGCAGACACTTGCAAGCCTTCTCACCGGTACTTGCAAGCTTCTTTCATATGTTGTCTGCTTCTAACTCTTCTCTTTGTAGAGATCAGCAGGCACATGCAAGCCTTATCCAGGTACTTGCAGTTTAATTCATTATTCTATGTCTGCTGCTCACTCTTTTCCTTGTAGTGGTTAGCAGGCACCTGCAAGTCATATCCAGGTACTTGCAGCTTATTCTTTATATACAATATCTTCTCCTAACTCTCTTCTTGCAGAGATTAGTAGACCCTTATAAGTTTCTTTACAGGTACTTGCTAGCTACTCTCATATATCATGTTTGTTCATAACTCTCATTTTGTAGAGATCATCCGATACTTGCGAGTTTCTTCACAGGTACTTGCAAGTTATTTTCATATACTGTGCCTACTTTTAACTCTTCTTTTGCAGAGACTAGCAGATACCTGCAAGTTGCCTTCAGGTATTTGCGGCTTTCTTTACTCCCGAATTTGTTTCTAAACCTCACTTTTGCAGAAACCAGCAAAGACTTGCAAGTTCCTTTCAGGTACTTGCAGCTCATTTTTCCTTCTTGTATACTCTTCATCCTTCCTTTTGTAGAGGATAACAGGTGCTTGCATGCCTCCATCAGGTACTTGCAAGTTATTATATTTCTATGTTTTCCTCTCACTTTCATTTTGTAGAACTTAGTGGAAGACACATCTTCTTCATTTTGCAAAGGCAAACTCAGGTACGCACAAGATGTACCACCCATACATGCCTACCCTAACTTTCCTCTTGCAGGAAAATAGACAGGTAACACCAAACTACTAAGGAGAGGCTTCAGGTTCTATCTCTCCCTGCCCCGTTCTCTTTACATTAGGGTGGATCATGATTTTCGTGGGTCTCCAACTTTTTTGAAGTTCTATCCGGAACTTAAAAAAGTGCGGGGATTGTGTTAACCCCGAAATTGGCGATCCTTCCCAAGCCAGCCAGCTCGCTCGTCGCGGCCTGCCCCGGGTTCCTCTTGGAGGCCGCTATGCCTTAGTGTGGGCGGACAAAATTCTCTGTCCGCTCAGGCCGCGCGTCTTGTGCGGTCTCAGCGGTCTGACTGACCAGGCCGCGCGCCTTCCTTTCATCGGCAGGGGCCGCGGACTGCTCCGGTAGTCCGCCCCTGCAGGTCGTCCACTTTTCAGCTTAACCGCAAGCTTGTATCCGCAGGTGTCTCTCTGTCAGACTCAACTCCCTATCCGCCCAGGTCAGCAACAAGCCACGTCCTTTGCAGGAACTAGCCGCTCTTTCAGCCCATTCCTGCAAGTTGATCTTCAAGGACACCAGACCGCTCCAAACCGCCAAGCGCCAGTGGCGACCTGCCCCCAGGCCGCCAGCCGGATACCTCCGTCTCCACCTCGCCAACACTCGCAGTCTGCCTCATCAAGTTTTGCAAGTCGCTCAGCCCTTGCCACCAGCAGTATGGGCAGCCGACTCCTCCAGTCCGCCTACAGAGTGCAGACTCTAGCTCTGGCTACCCGCCAAGACCAGCAGCAACGTCCCGTTCATCGTGAGCTCGGCGGACTCGAAGTGCGTTCAAGACTTCCAGTCCGCCTTCACCGCTGAACCCCAACAGCCTCAACAACCAATCTCTCCATCTCCAATGTAAGCGGACTCAGCTTTGCTACAGCCGCGGACTCGGCGAACTTGGCAGACTCTCTTTGCAGTCCGCCTTTCCTTATCCAGCGCCAGCTTCTCGGCAGCAGCAAGGTCAACTCCTCCTCAGCCCGTGGCCTTGGCACGGACTCAGTCAGTAGTAGCGGACTCCTTCCAGCCCGCTAGACAGCAGATCCTTCAGAAGACAGTCCCAGTCCGCATAACCTCGTGCGGACTCGGCAGACTCTGCGGGCAGTCTCCCGCTCGCATCCCTTATAACTCGCTCAGTTTAGCAGCGACGAACTCAGCGGATTCTCCTTGCAGTCCGCCGCTTGGCCTATGGTATCCGCCACCCCAACAGCAGGCAGACAGTCTCAGCTCCGCAGTAGCGGACTCCGCGAACCCGCATCGCAGTCCGCCACTAAGTTTCCCAAATTTGCCGTCAGCAGCACTAGTTCCAGAAGCAAGCTCCAGTCTGCGCGGCCTGTAACAGACTCGGCGGACTCCGTCTTCTTCTCGCTCAAGTTATCGTCTCACTGGGGGTAACGTCACCGCAAGCCGTTACCTTCTCGGGCCTATAAATAGACCCCCATACCTCTCATACGGGGGGGTCTGATCATTGCCAAGATGCTCACGCTCGAAGTCAGCCAGCAAGCCCACCTCCTGCGGACTCCATTTCTCAGACAGCACCCCTCTCTGTGCCTTTAGTTGCGCGGTCTGCCGGCCTCTTCTTCTCTAGTCCGCGCGGTCTCCCGTTTCCCTTAACCGCGCGGCCTGCCGACTATGCTCTTCAGTCCGCGCGACCTCTTCTGGCACTTCTTCCTTAGCCGCCAGCTTCCGTCTTGTACCCTTTACTGCATTCTTGAAAAGGTGTATTAGAAAGTTGTAACTCTCGATATTAATCAAAGGAAAGCCTGTCACAAGAGTGACATTTAAGCCGCGGCGGGCGATGTTTGTTGTTGCCGCTGCTAGCGGCCCCCTCTCTTCTTCCTAGCTCAGCTCAGCTCCTCTCTCTCGGCACCCAACCTGCAAGAACAACCATCCAAGTACTCGTCTGCCTGACAGCTCCTGATCAACCTACTCCGCTACTCTCAGCAAACCTCTCCTCTATCCCCGCAACCCCTTTGACAAGCGTTTGCTCCACTCTCGAGCACTCAGAAGCTTCCTCTTTCCCCGCAACCTTCATCCTCTTTCTCTCCTAGCCTGTGAGACCGAACACCCCCTCCGTGTTAACTAGCCGGTGCCATTTTCGTGCATCAACACCAAATGCTACAACTCATATTCTTCCAGAGAATCCTACCTTAGAGTGAGACCACACTCCTACAACTAAGGCAGTCCAGCCCTTCCTCAGCATCTTTCACCAGGCCTACAACTCAGAGAAATTAATCCCCTACCTCAGGCACTCAGCCCTACCTCAGCCTTTATCGATTTATGCTTACAACTCAGAAAGATAACTCTCCTACACTCAGATCTATATAAGATCCTATAGAGAAAATTGATTTTAAAAAGAACTAATCCTTCACCCAGGTAGAGAGAGAATGGGTTGAATGTTCCTTGATCAGTTCGTGATAGATCTGATAACGTTAGATTCAACCTGTCTTAGCTTCTTCAAATCTTCTTGAATTTGAACAAAGTAAGGTTGATCTTCTTGTGAAGTTGGAGATGATCTTCAATCCAGCTTCCTTCTTCTATTCAGATGTGGCTCTGAATTCTTCTTGCAGACTTGTTCAGGATCTGCCCTTAGAGACTTGTAGATTTCTGGATGAAGACTTCTCTTCTTCTTAGTTTTGCCTTTTGATAATAGAACATGTCTTTATATAGACTCCATCCGAGGTTACCGGCTGATCCAGTTCCTAACGGCCTTCTGACAGCTCTGATAGATGCAACTACTTTGTTGGTTGTGATAGCTGTCAAGTCTCTAGTCATGACATCTGATACTTAATTGAACTTCAACTCAGCAGCAAAGTGTCAAGACAATACTTCTAATATGTCGACACAAATAGATCATGTGTCGACACAATTCTTGGTGATGTCAACATAGCTCACATAATGTCGACACGACTCTTCTTTTTCTTCTTGACACAGCTTCTATGGAATGTGTTGACACAAATCCTGTGTGTCAATAGAATAGCTTCTAGTCTCAACAAAGTTGATGTCGATAGAATTCCTGTGTGTGTCGACACAAGTCCTGTGTGTCGACACAGTTGTTGTCGACAAAATTCGGGAATGTGTCGACACAAGTCTTGTGTGTCGACAAAGTTGTTGTCGACAAATTTTCTGTGTGTCGACACAAGTCCTGTGTGTCGACACAATCTGGCTCTTGGTGTCGACACAACCTTTCCCAAGTGTCGACACAATACTTCTCAAGTGTCGACACTTGAACTTAGAAAATTTTCTTGTAATTCCTTAACCTGCACATTGAAACTCAACACACCATCAAATACACCATGATGAATATCATTAAGTTAAGTGAGGCTTCTCCAAATCAGATACACATTTTCCAATGTACCCAACAATCTCCCCCTATTTGGAGAAGTAATAACCCTTAGTCAATGATATATATGACTTTATTAATAAAACATAGATTATGATGTATAACAGAATTATTTAGACAGGGTAACACATAAACAAAACCAGCATATTATATCATCACAAAATATGATAAAATATAGTGAACATGGATCAGTATTTTGTTGAACTACAAGAAATTTTTGAACAACAGATTACATAGATTTTAAAACAAAAGATTACATAGTTCTAAAGTCTAGTTAATCTATTCTAGGACTGATCAGACTCCTTGATGATAATGTCTTTGCCAGACTGAATCCTTGCTTGTACATTAGCTTCAGTGTCTTCAGCCGGCTTTTTCCCTTTAAGATTCTTTTTCTTCAGCTCTTCAGCCTTGACCTTTTGCCTTTCAAAATAATGATAAGGCTTTGGAAAGTACTTGCTTGGCTCCACAGAGTTAGTGGGTATTTTTGCAGCTTTGATATCTCTTCTGGATTGATAAATGACATCTTGCTGCTTCTAATACTTACTCCATTCTTGTTCAGAGTACCACTTGCCCTATCAAGCATGTTATTTTAATAGCTTGCCGGGCAGTGAGAATAATATTTCTGGAGGTGGGACTCCATCTTTCAAAATCAGGCGTTAATTCAACCTGCTCTCTAAACCTTTTCTTAGAAAGTTAAGCTTCTTGTTCTCTTTTCAAAACAGCTTCAGACATATCAACCTTCTCAATAATGACATTTTGTACCTCCTTTGGAGGACTATACATCTGTTGAACAGCATAATGAATTCCTTCAAAATCAGCAGGGGAAAAATAATTTGAGCTACTTCCTGCTGAACCCCTTCATGTGAAGCCAGTTGAATGCCTTATTCAGCAGTATTATCATCATCACACAGGGGTGGATAACCAAGAGTTGCTCTGATAGCATTAGTTATCCATTTAGCATGTTCAGATCCTGCATTGAATAACACTCTCTCCCCCTTTATGACTTCTCGTTCAACATGGTCTCTTAGATCATCCTTTTGAAACCTTATCTGATCTGCCAGATAATTTGTTCCTTTTTTGTAGAATGATCTGAACTTCCGCAGCTGATTAGCAATTATCTTTTGAGAAGCTTGGATAATAGTGCTAACATCAGTCAAATTTGCTTTGAGTTATTTATTAAACTTAGACTTCTCTTTAACAAGGAGTTCAATTAAAGCAGTGTCTTTATTCTGAAGTTCTGTTACAATAACATTATGTGACTCTGTGAGATTATCATTCATCCTTATTTAGATTTCCAGAACATAGACTTGTTTCACTGCTATGTCATCTATTTGAGTTTTGGCTTCCACTTGTTGCTTGGCTAAATAGACTACAACATTACCTCCCTTATGGAAGCAATCTGTCATTTCCTTTTTATGCAAATTCACTTCAAATCTGATAGATTTGATATCTTGAGCCAGCTGAAATTGCAATTCCTTGTTGCTCTCATCAACATATTTTTCAAGAGCATGTCTTTGTTCATCCATCTTTACTTGTTGCTGCACTAGAAGTGAACTGAAATCTAGTACTGGAGCTGGAGTTTGTGGAACAGCCCGCAAGGCTTTCTTATAGGTTGAGCTCCTTTTCCTGAGCTGCACAATTTTTCACTTCTTATCCCTGGAGGCTTCTTCATCTTTAGAAGAATCAGATGAACTTTCAATGTCCACAGTGTCTTTTGGACTTGAGGCAATGATGGGCATCAATTGCTCAATTCTCGAGTGATCCTCCTCAGTCCTTGCTTTTAGTAAATCAGGAAACAATTCTTATAAGGTGACTTCCAGGTTTATTTGAACTGGAGGAATAGGTTGCTCTTTCTCAGCAGATTGTCCTTCTTCAAAAACAAAGGATTCTTCCATAGTAATTGAAAGTGAGTGTAAGATCAAAAATATTCTAGAGGGGGGGGGGGTGAATAGAGTATTCTTAAAAATTTCTTAACTACTATTACAGCTTTTGCTGTAAATCAAAAGTGCATAAATTAATAACCTAGCAAACAATAAATCTAAATCACAAGCACAACAAGAATAAAAGAGAAGGAGACAATCAAACGACACAAGAATTTTATAGTGGTTCCCCAACCTGGGTACATCAACTCTTCTACCACCCTTGGTAGGAATCCACTCAGATTTTTGATCAGGTGCCTGACACCAATGAGCTTTTGATCAGGTGCTCAAAAACCAACCCAAGTCTTTTGATCAGGAGACTTGCAACTAAGGAATCACTTTTGAAGGGAGATGACAACCCTTTACAGAGGTGGGGGTGAGAGAGTGATGGAAGTCTTCTTTTCTCAATCACAATGAGAAGACTATGTGGATTCAATGATATTTTCAAAGCACCCCCTGAGATGAAAAAGGTACAGGAGAACTAGAGCTTTGCACAGGGTGATAGGCCTTCAATTTAGAGACTTGATCCAGGAGCTTTAGACTGATAGTGCTTGAATGTCTATAGCAAGGTCTTGGAGAAGAAGAACATGAAGACTCTGGATTTCAAAAAAATGTGTTCTTCTTGCTTCTTCTTCAAATTGCTGTATGCTTCTTAGTTCGTAGTATTCTGTGTGAAGATTTCTACGTGTCTCTCTTAATTAATTCATGGTGTGTATGTCTGTCTGTATTCGTTATTCTCTTCTTATGTATCTTTCAAACATTTGAATTTCTCTGTAATTAATGCTGACAGCCTTGAGAATAATCGGCATCGATTTATTTCCCCAACTGTCTAGTGGAAAAACGACAAGCAATAATCCTGGAGAAGACCATAATTAATGCTCATTCTAATGGATATATTCAGAGAATGTTAGAGCATTAATTACCCAAGAGTTATAGCATTAGAGTGGGGACAGATGGCCGGAAATAACTAAGTATGGAATCGTCGAACAGATAGCAGAATTCATTGAACTGAGTTCACAGTTCGTCGAGCTGAGACATTGTATTCGTCGACCAGACGTCTTCTGTTCGTCGAGCTGAGTTCTATGATCGTCAAACTGAAAACTAAACTGTTGTCTCTTTTGATCTTTACCTATTCGTCGAGATGGTAAATATGTTCGTCGACTGGAGTTCAGCAATTATTCTGGAGTTGTCAAATATACTGTGTCGACACAATTACTCCTGTGTGTCGACACAAATCTTCTGTGTGATGTCGTCATAGCCTTTCCACAATATCGACCGATGATCTTGGTGTCGACACAAGTTATTCTAGTGTCGACATAAGTCTTCTGGTTCCAGAATTCATCGAGCAGAGAAAAGGGTTCGTCAACCTGAGACTGGAGAACATGGTCTTGACAGAATGCTGTGATAGTACAAAGATTCGTCGACCGAAGAATGGTGTTCGTCGAGCTAAGTCCAGAGAACCTTGAATTCGCCGAGCTGAGAATGATTCTGGACTTAGACAAATTAATAACTTCTGGAATCAGAAAAGGTGAAGCAACAACTCAATCAATACTTGAGGGGGGGGGTGAATAGAGTATTCTTAAAAATTTCTTAACTACTATTACAGCTTTTGCTGTAAATCAAAAGTGCATAAATTAATA
Source organism: Platanthera guangdongensis (assembly GCA_039583875.1). Classification (NCBI taxonomy): domain Eukaryota; kingdom Viridiplantae; phylum Streptophyta; class Magnoliopsida; order Asparagales; family Orchidaceae; genus Platanthera; species Platanthera guangdongensis. Next base: position 82,940,111 of record CM077151.1, read on the forward strand.
ACCTAGCAAACAATAAATCTAAATAACAAGAACAGCAAGAACAAAAGAGAAGGAGACAACCAGACGACACAAGAATTTTGTAGTGGTTCCCCAACCTGGGTACATCCACTCTTCTACCACCCTTGGTAGGAATCCACTCAGATTTTTGATCTGGTGCCTGATACCAATGAGCTTTTGATCAGGTGCTCAAAAACCAACCCAAGTCTTTTGATCAGGAGACTTGCAACCAATGAATCACTTTTGAAGGGAGATGACAACCCTTTACAGAGGTGGGGGTGAGAGAGTGATGGAAGTCTTCTTTTCTCAATCACAATGAGAAGACTATGTGGATTCAATGATGTTGTCAAAGCTCCCCCTGAGATGAAAAAGGGCACAGGATTACTTGAGCTTTGCACAGGGTGATAGGCCTTCAATTTAGAGACTTGATCCAGAAGCTTTAGACTCATAGTGGTTGAATGTCTTTAGCAAGGTCATGGAGAAGAAGAACAGGAAGACTCTGGATTTCAAAAAATGTGTTCTTCTTGCTTCTTCTTCAAATTGCTGTATGCTTCTTAGTTCGTAGTATTCTGTGTGAAGCTTTCTCAGTGTCTCTCTTGATTAATTCAATGTGTGTATGTCTGTCTGTATCCGTTATTATCTTCTTCTGTATCTTTCAAACATTTGAATTTCTTTGTAATTAATGCTGACAGCCTTGATGTTGCAGGATGGAGACCGGGCGGTCTGTTGCTGTTCGGAGACCGGGCGGTCTGGCGGTTTCTCCTAGCTAGTCTGTGTGCTGGGCTATTGCAGTTTAGTTTCCTAGCGGTCAGGCAGCTTGTCTTAAACGACTTGGATATCGGGCGGTCTAGTGGTCTCCTGTGACGACTTGCTCTCTGGGGTGCTTGTTCTCTCATCCTTATTGTGGTCGGGCGGTTAGCTGGTTTGTCTAACTGCACGGCTTATCTGGTTTGTCTTTTTGTAAAGCCGCATATACTTGTAAATTTTTAGTCCCACATTGCTTATTTGTAATCTCTCTCATCTCCTCCATTCTATAAAAGGGAGGCTATACCATTGTAATTATTACCTTTTTGGGGATAATAAAGTTTCTGTTAAACCAATTCCGGTTTGTTTCTGTTCGTTTCTAACATGGTATCAGAGGGAATAGTCTTTTCCTCCTGATTGTGTGCGCTCTCTGATTCTCACGGCTTGATTCTTATTTCCGCGACCCGTCTTCGCGGCTTGCTTCCTCCTCTGACCGTTGTCTAGTTCGCGCGGCTTGTTTCTGCTTTCCGCGAACTGTCTTCGTGGCTTGCCTTCTCTTCTGACCGCTGCCCTGTTCGCGCGGCTTGTTTCTCCTTGCTTCTCTTCTCGAGCTGCTCTTCTTTGTTGTTGTGACATGTCCTTCAGTCGCAGCGACCCATTCTCACCGCTCTCCTCCTCTTAGTCGCAGCGACCTGTTTAGTAGTCGCCGCGACCTTATTGCTCCTCTTCTAACCGCCTTCGCTCCTCGCCTCGACCTGTTTCCTTCTAGCCGCTCCTGCTTACTAGTTGTTGCGTCCGCTCTTTTGCCGTCCGACCTGTTTTCTCCTGCATGCAGCCTTCCTAGCCGCACGACTTGCTTCTATTCGCCCGGCTTGCGACTTGTTGTTGTCATCGCTGCTTCTTGTTCTCTCATCGTCTCACTTCAATGGATTCCACCTCCAAGCTGTCCGCCTTGGTGGTCACCTCTTCTGGTAGGGCCCACACTGTTACTCGTGGATGATGGTTGATCGAATCTGGTGCTACAAATCATATGACAGGAAATCCTCAGTTTTTCTCTCATCTAGAAACACATGATCGGTTGCCCCCAGTCATAGTTGCCGATGGCTCTCTCCCCGGTCAATGGAGCGGGCATGGTTCAAGTCACTCCCTCTCTGTGCTTGGCAGATACCCTCTATGTGCCCCAGTTTCATTACAATTTATTATCGGTTACTTCTTTATGCAAGCAACTACAGTTCTCCGTCACAATCACTCCTACTTCTTGTTCTTTTCAGGATCCGACCTCCCAATGGACGATTGCTACTGGGACTGAGAGCGGCAGCCTCTACTTCCTTGACAACGTATCTGCTCTATCCGCCTTCTCATCCTCCTCTACAGATCTTCTCCAATGGCATCTTCGCCTTGGTCATGCTCCTCCCCGGCTTCTTCTCCAGCTTCTTCCCCACCTCCCTCCACATCATCCTCCTCTAAATTGTGACACATTTCAACTTGGCAAGCATCACCGCTTCTCCTTTCCTCCAAAGAAAGATCGTGGTTCTACCCGTCCATTTGATCTTGTTCACTCCGACATCTAGGGTCCTGCTCCTACCCTTACCGTTGGTCGGGGTAGTTCCTATTTTGTTACTTTCATTGATGACTTTTCTCGCTCTACTTGGGTATATCTCTTACGCGACCGCTCTGAACGTTTTGATGTATGAACATCCTTTTACCATTCCATTCAGTAAAAGTAGCGAACATGCGGCTAATAAACGGACAGAAAATTGAATAATTGAAATTTTATCATCCAAAAAAGATATCATTTACAAAGGTATGACCTCCCTTTTATAGAATGGAGGTGATAAGAGAGAGTACAAACAAACAATGTGGGACTAAATATGTACAGGGCTGAGCGGCTAGAAATAAAGGAGACCGCACAGGCCGCGCGGTTAGACAGATGGGCTAACCGCTCGGCAACTCCAGTAGGATAAGAACAGGCCGCAATAGGAGACCGATAGACTGCCCGGTCTCCAGGCTTCTGAGAGAGACCGCCAGACTGCTCGGACTACAATCAGCAACAGTCAGAATATGAACCTGCTGGGAAGGAACTGCTAGACCGCACAATCAAGAAACCTCTAGACCAGACCACAAGGCCGCCCGGTCTAATACTTCAACACTCCCCTCAAGCTGGAGCATAGATATCAATCATGCCCAGCTTGTCACAAATGTGGAAGAAGGAAGTAGAGACCGGTTTTGTGAAGATAACCGCCAATTCTCTGTCGGAGGTGACAAACGGAGTACAAATCTGTTTCTTCAAAATCTCCTCCCGAATGAAGTGGCAGTCAACCTCTATATGCTTTGTTCTCTCATGGAAGACCGGATTTTTGGATATGTATATAGCGGCCTTGTTGTCACGGAACATAGGAAGAGGATAGTCATAGACCTCTCCTAGGTCAAGCATGAGAGCCCGCAACCACTTTAACTCGCACGTGGTTGACGCCATACTCCGGTATTCGGCTTCTGCACTGGATCCGGAGATAACAGACTGTTTCTTGCTCTTCCAGCTCACAAAATTTCCTCCAACAAAAGTACAAAAACCTGATGTGGATTTACGATCGCCTCTATCATTCGCATAGCTTGAATCTGATTAGGCTTCAACCCTCAGATGACCATTTCTCTGAAAGATTAGCCCTTTGCTCGGTGCTGCTTTGACATACTCTAAAATCTTTAAGGCAGACTTAAGATGGCACTCCCTGGGAGCTTGCATAAACTGATTGACCATGCCTACAACATAGGAGATGTCGGGTCTGGTCACCGTGAGATAGATGAGTTTGCCCACCAAACGTCTGTACCTTGTGACATCAGATAGAAGAGGCGAGTCATCCGTCCATGTTTTATCTTCTCCAATAGCCATGGGAAATCGGGGCGGTTTGGCACCTATCAATCTTGCCTCTTGTAGAAGATCAAGGGCATACTTCCGTTGGGAGAGAACTAACGAGCCAGGCTTCCGAGAGATTTCTATCCCCAAAAAGTATTTCGGGGAGCCCATATCCTTCGTGACCAGGTGTTGACGGAGGTGTTTCTTCGTCAAGTCCACCCCAGCTTGTTCATCGGAAGTAAGAAGAATATCATCGACATACACTGCCAAAAAGACCAGTCCCGAGTCCGTTTTGCGAATGAATAAGGAGTGGTCGGCCGAACTCCTTGCAAAGCCGATGGTAGCCATAATAAAACTAAAATTGTCGAACCACGCCCGAGGGCTCTGCTTTAGGCCATAAATGGCCTTCTTCAAACGGCATACGCATGTCTCCCCCTGAGCAACATACCCAGGAGGTTGCTCCATGTAGACGTCCTCCTGAAGATCGCCATTGAGAAAGGAATTCTTGACATCAAGCTGGGAAATAGCCCAATCCCGGTTAACAGCCATAGAGAGAAGAACCCGTATGGTGCTGAGGCGAGCAACCGGAGAGAAAGTGTCAAAGTAATCAATGCCATAAGTCTGAGTGAAGCCTTTGGCCACCAGCCGGGCCTTATAGCGATCCACAGTGCCATCGGGGTGAAACTTCACAACAAAGACCCAGCAACAGCCAACCACATCAGTACCCACTGGGGGAGGAACAAGGGTCCAGGTGCCCAGTTCAGTAAGAGTAGCCATCTCTTCATCCATGTCAGATTTCCAATAAGGAATGACAAGAGACTCCTGGTAGGTGCGTGGAGTAGTAGCAGCGGAGATAGCCAAGGCAAAACACCTGTGAGAAGGTGAAAGCCGATCATAGAAAACAACTGCCGCCAGCGGGTGTTGAGTACACGCCCGAACCCCTTTGCGAAGAGCAATGGGAAGATCCAGGTCGATGGGTGCCTCAACGACCGGAGCATCCGTGGTGGAGAAGGCTGGACCGGGACTAGAGAGAGACGACCGCAGAGAACAGGGAGGAGGTGTAGGGGATGAGACAGATAGAGAAGGAGACGGAGGAAGAGATGAGGGAAGAAGGAAGACGTCAAGAGGCGTGGAAGGAACGGAGAGAGGAGGTGGAGAAGTAGAGACATCAGGAGGAAGAGAGGAGTCAAGAGAGAAGTAGGAAGCATTCTCGAAGAATGTCACATTCGCGGAGACAAATTGGTTACGCAGAACGGGTTCAAAACATCAATAGCCTTTTTGAGTGTTAGAGTACCCCAAAAAGACACACTTGGTGGGACGAGGGTAAAGCTTGTCGCGGGTAGCGGATGGAGCGTGAACGAAAGCCGTACACCCAAAGACAAAGAGAGGGAGAGGAAAAGGTTCCTTGTGGGGCTAGAGAATGGAGAAGGGGGTCTGGCCGTGGAGAACCATGGAGGAAAGGCGATTGATGAGATAGCAAGCGAGGAGCACAGCGTAGCCCCAGTTGGAGCGGGTACTTGCCTCTGTGTCATGAGAGTGCGAGCGACATCAAGGAGGTGGTGGTTTTTACGCTCCTCCACCCCATTCTGCTAGGAGGTGTAAACACAGGTGGTTTGATGAATAAGACCTTGTTGTCAAAAGAAAGAGGAGAATTCATGACTAAGATATTCCTTAGCATTATCAGAGCGTAAAACTTTAATAGAAATGCCAAATTGTGTCTTAATCATAAAATAAAAGGTTTGTCAGATAGAAAAGAGTTCATAGCGATCTTTTAATATATACACCCAAGTACATCTAGAAAAATCATCTATAAAAGTTACAAAGTAGGAACTACCCCGACCAACAGTAAGGGTAGGAGCAGGACCCGGACATCAGAATGAATGAGATCAAACGGGCGAGAGGAGCCACGGCCTTGCTTCAGCGGGAAGGAGGAGCGATGATGTTTGCCAAGCTGACACACATCACAGTTGAGTGGAGGACTGTTCGGAGGTAAGTGAGGCAGAAGCTGGCGAAGAATCTGAGGAGGAGGATATCCAAGGAGAAGATGCCATTGAAGCAGATCTGTAGAGGAGGAGGAGGAGTGGGCGGACAGAGCGGAAACGTTGTCGAGGAAATAGAGTCCGCCGCTCTCAGTCCCAGTAGCAATCGTCCGCTGGGTCCTCGGGTCCTGAAAAGAACAAGAAGTGGGAGTGAATAAGACAGAGCACTGAAGTTGCTGACACAAAGTAGTAACAGATAATAAATTGCACGGGAACTTCGGGACATAGAGAGTGTCCTCCAATCGAAGCGACGGGGTGACTTGAACCATTCCCGTCCCAATCACCAGGGACGGTGAACCATCCGCCACATGAACCGGGGGTAGGCAGTCATGTGTTTCGAGGAGAGAGAAGCAATAAGGGTTGCCAGTTATATGATTTGTAGCACCCGAGTCAATCAGCCATTTACCTTATGTAACGATGTGGGCACTACCTGAAGTCGTGGCCAAAGAAGCAGATGGTCGAGAGGAGGCAGAGGGAGAGGAAGAAGCATCACCGGAAGGGCGAAGATGAGGATGTTTCTGCCAGCAGCGGTCAACAGAATGGCCGGTACGACCACAATAAGAGGAGAGGAACCTGGACGAACCACGCCCGCCTGGGTGGCTGCGGCCACTAGGACCCCCCCCCCTCGCTGAGCCTGGTCAGCATAGGAGTCCTGGGAAGGAGGGGAGGCCAACAGAGGGTGCTGGAGCAGCGAAGTAACAATGACAATGTGAGGCGCGGTGGCATCTAAAGTAGGAGATTCCGCCCACCCAAGATCTACTGGCGGATCATATCATAGGAGTCGGGAAGACGAAGAAGATAACAAACAACCAGGAGTTCCTGGAAGTGTTTGTGCTGGTCGGCCAAGTCCACAGAGATGGGGCGATTCTATAGGATCTCTGCGCCAAGAGCCTGAACTTGCTGATAAGCCGCAACAGGAGACATGGAGGGGCGGTCGAAGAGGTCCGTATAAAGAGTATAAATGCGGGACGTCTGACCCCCCTTCGAATAGAGAGCAGCTAGGTGAAGCCATGCGGCCTTGACCGTCTCATCATGATGAATGACGGGAAGGCACTCATCAGAGAGGTTGTTGGCCAGCCAAGTGCAGACAAGGGCATCACTCGCATCCCAGTCGTCAAATTCAGGAGAGTTGAGAGGAGGAGGGTCATCGGTGAGGTGATGACGCTTGCGCTGAGAGCAAAGAAGAAAGGTGAAAGAAATGCTCCAATCGGGATAGTTGGAGCCAACAAGCTTAGAAAGCGTGCCAAGGTTGCCCGACGGAGTAGGAGGAGCTGCAGGTGTGGTGGAGGTAGAGATAACGTGGGTGGAGAGACCGAAAGTGTCCATAGAGAGGGCAGGAAACCGCACAAGAAGAAGAGAAGCCGCAGGGAGAGAGAAAAGGAGAGCAAGCCGCACGACCTAAGGAGTAGGCCGGGACACGAGAAAGAAACCGCAGCGAACAAGGACAAAACCGTAGCGGGCTAAAGAGAAGAAGCTGCAGCGGCACGGTGGCAGAACACCAACGGCTAGGAAGCAGACCAAGGCACATGGAAGAGGTCGCGCGAACTGTAAAAGGTCGAGCGAACAGAAGAGAAGAGGAAGCAAAGGACCCAAGAGGACATGTCTAGGAGAGGCGCGCAAACAGGGAGAAGCCGCGTGAACAGCCCAGCGGTCAGAAGAGAAAACAAGCCGCGAGAACATGTCGCGGAAAGAAGAAACAAGCCGCATGGGCAGAGAGAGCTGAGTCAGGTGGAAAGGACCGAGTCCTCTGATACCAAGTAAAAATAGCGAACATGCGGCTAATAAATGGACAGAAATTTGAATAATTGAAATTTTATTATCCAAAAAAGATATCATTTACAAAGGTATGACCTCACTTTTATAGAATGGAGGAGATAAGAGAGAGTACAAACAAACAATGTGGGACTAAATATGTACAGGGCTGAGTGGCTAGAAATAAAGGAGACCGCACAGGCCGCGCGGTTAGACAGATGGGCTAACCACTCGGCAACTCCAGCAGGATAAGAACAGGCCGCAATAGGAGACCGATAGACCGCCCGGTCTCCAGGCTTCTGAGAGAGACCGCCAGACCACTCGGAATACAATCCGCAACAGTCAGAATATGAACCTGCTGGGAAGGAACCGCTAGACCGCATAGTCAAGAAACCGCTAGACCAGACCGCAAGGCCGCCGGTCTAATACTTCAACACATTCAAACTCAGTTTGATGTCTCCATTAAAATCTTACGCTCGGATACTGCCAAAGAATATCTCAATCACGCTTTTTCCTCTTTCTACACACAACATGGGATTATTCATCAAACCAGTTGCGTTTACACCTCCCAACAAAATGGAGTAGTGGAACGCAAAAACCGTCACCTCCTTGATGTCGCTCGCACTATGCTCACGCAAATGTATGTCCCTCGCTCCTACTGGGGCTATGCTGTTCTCATCGCTTGCTATCTCATCAATCGCATTCCCTCCACCGTTCTCCGTGGTCAGACTCCTTTCTCCATTCTCTATCCGGGCAAAGAACCCTTTCCTCTTCCTCTACGTATCTTTGGCTGCATAGCCTTTGTGCATGCTCCCTCTGCCACCCACGACAAACTCTCCCCGCGGTCCACAAAATGTGTCTTTCTGGGGTACTATCCCACTCAGAAAGATTATTATTGCTTTGACCTCGTTACCCGCAATCAAATTATCTCTGTGGATGTCACCTTCTTTGAAAATGCATCTTACTTCTCTTCCTCTTCCTCCTCTACTCCTGCTGATCCTACCTCTCACCACAACCCCACAATTCCCTCTGCTCCTACTACTATTCCGCCACCTCCACCATCTCCACCATCTCCACCATCTCCACCCTCTCCCGCCTCTTCTCCTCCATCTCCCTCATCTTCGCCGCTGTCGCTCTCTCCTCCTGGGCCAGCTCTCTCTGCCACGGATGCTCCGGTTGCTGAGGAACATGCCGACCTGGATCTACCCATAGCTCTTCACAAAGGGGTACGAACATGTACCTAGCACCCGATGGCTACTGTTGTTTCATATGATCATCTGAGTCCTTCTCGCAGGACATTTGCATTTGCCATCTCTGAGACAGCCACTCCCCACACCTATCAGGAGGCTATCACTATTCCTCATTGGAAGACTGCTGTGGATGAGGAAATGGCTACCCTCACTGAACGGGGGACCTGGACCCTTATTCCCCCACCTTTGGGTGAGGATGTTGTTGGCTGCCGCTGGGTCTTTGTTATGAAATTCTGTCCCGATGGTAGCGTGGATCGCTACAAGGCCCGCCTAGTGGCCAAAGGTTTCACTCAGACATATGGTGTTGATTACTTTGATACTTTCTCTCCCGTGGCTCGTCTCAGCACCATTCGGGTCCTTCTCTCTGTCGATGTCAACAGGGATTGGCTCATTTCACAACTGGATGTTAAGAATGCTTTCCTCTACGGTGATCTGCAGGAAGATGTTAACATGGAGCAACCTCCTGGGTATGTTGCTCAGGGGGAGACACGAGTATGCCGGCCAAAGAAGGCTATCTATGTCCTAAAGCAGAGTCCTCGTGCCTGGTTTGACAAGTTAAGTGGCATTGTTGCGGCCATTGGTTTTACGAGAAGCTCAGCAGATCACTCCTTGTTTGTTCGGAAAACCGCCTATAGTCTGGTTGATCTTGCGGTTTATGTTGATGACATTCTTCTTACTGGCGATGATCAGTATTGGGTATTGCCGACAAAGAAACACCTTCGTCAACACCTGGTGACAAAGGATATGGGGTCCCCGAAATACTTTCTGGGGATTGAAATCTCTAGGAATCCCAACTCCATGGTCCTTTCCCAACGAAAGTATGCTATTGATCTTTTAAAGGAGGCAGGATTGACTGGTGCTAAACCTGCCCGTTGTCCTATGGCTGCTGGAGAAGACAAAACTTGGACAGATGACTCGCCTCTTCTATCCGATCTTACGAGGTACCGACGTCTGGTGGGCAAGCTTATTTATCTCACGGTAACCAGGCCCGACATCGCTTATATTGTTGGCAAGGTGAGCCAGTTCATGCAAGCTCCTAGGGAGTGTCATCTACAATCTGCCCTGAAGATATTAGAGTATATTAAAGCAGCACTAGGGAAAGGACTCCTCTTTCAGAAGAATGGTCACCTAAGGGTTGAAGCGTGCTCTGATTCAAGTTATGCTGATGACAAAGGGGACCGCAAATCGACATCAGGTTTCTGCACGTTTATTGGAGGCAATCTTGTGAGTTGGAAGAGCAAGAAGCAGTCTGTGGTCTCCAGGTATAGTGCAGAGGCGGAATATCGCAGTATGACATCGACTACGTGTGAGTTGAAATGGTTGCGGGCTCTCATGCTTGATTTTGGAGAGTTTTACAACTATCCTCTTCCTATGTTCTGTGACAACAAGGCTGCGATATACATTTCCAAAAATCTGATCTTTCATGAGAGAACAAAACACATAGAAGTCGACTGTCATTTTATTCGGGAAGAGATATTGAAGAAGCAGATTTGCACTCCGTTTGTCACTTCCGACAACGAGTTGGCAGACGTCTTCACCAAGCCGGTGTCCACTTCCTTTTTCCACATCTGTGACAAGTTGGGCATGATTGATATCTATGCTCCAGTTTGAGTGGGAGTGTTGCAGGATGGATACCGGGCGGTTTGTTGCTATTCGGAGACCGGGCGGTCTGGCGGTTTCTCCTAGCCGGTCTGTGTTCTGGGCTGTTGCAGTTTGGTGTCCCAGCGGTCAGGCGGCTTGTCTCAGACGACTTGGAGACCGGGCGGTCTAGTAGTCTCCTGTGACGACTTGATCTCTGGGGTGCTTGTTCTCTCATCCTGGTTGTGGTCGGGCGGTTAGCCGGTTTGTCTAATCGCACGACCTATCCGGTTTGTCTTTTTGTAAAGCCGCATATACTTGTAAATTTTTAGTCCCACATTGCTTATTTTTAATCTCTCTCATCTCCTCCATTCTATAAAAGGGAGGCTATACCATTGTAATTGATACCTTTTTGGGGATAATAAAATTTCTGTTAAACCAATTCCGGTTTGTTTCTGTTCATTTCTAACACTTGAGAATAATCGACATTGATTTATTTCCCCAACTGTTCCGTGGAAAAACGGCAAGCAATAATCCTGGAGAAGACCATAATTAATGCTCATTCTAATGGATACATTCAGAGAATGTTAGAGCATTAATTACCCAGGAATTATAGCATTAGAGTGGGGACAGAAGGCCGGAAATAACTAAGTCTGGAATCGTCGAACATATAGCAGAATTCGTCGAACTGAGTTTACAGTTCGTCAAGCTGAGACTTTATATTCGTTGAGCAGACATCTTCTGTTCGTTGAGCTGAGTTCAATGATCATGGAACTAAAAACTGAACTGCTGTCTCTTTTGATCTTTGCCTATTCATCAAGCTGGTAAATATGTTCGTCGACTGGAGTTCAGCAATTATTCTGGAGTTGTCAAATATCCTGTGTCGACACAATTACTCCTCTGTGTTGACACAAATCTTCTATGTGATGTCGTCATAGCCTTTCCACAATGTCGACCGATGATCTTGGTGTCGACACAAGTTATTCTAGTGGCGACATAAGTCTTCTGGTTCCAGAATTCGTCGAGCAGAGAATAGGGTTCATCGACCTGAGACTGGAGAACATGGTCTCGACAGAATGCTGTGATAGTCCAAAGATTCGTCGACCGAAGAATGGTGTTCTTCGAGCTAAGTCTGGAGAACCTTGAATTCGTCGAGCTGAGAATGATTCTGGACTTAGACAAATTAATAACTTCTGGAATAAAAAAGGTGAAGTAGAGAGTCCAGTGATCGTCGACCAGAGAACTAAGTTCGTCGACCTAAGTCAGGAGAATCAATTGAACTTGAAATACTGAAGACTGAGTCCAGAGATCGTCGACCAAAGAATGAAGTTCGTCGACCTGAGAACTAGGTTTGTCGACTTGAGTCAAGACAATGGTCTGGACTTAGAATTCTGAAGGTGAAATCCAAGGATCGTCGATCTGGACTGAAGTACGTCGAGCTCAGCTCAAAGAATATTTCTCTAAGATCGTCGAGCTGAGAACGACTATCGTCGACCTGAGTTCAACGAACGTCGAACTCATTTTACTTAGTCTCTTGAGAATTCTCTGAATCTTGAGGAAAACTTTATGTCGTGAGTCTCTGGCAGTCTGATGTTGGCTTGTCCATGTGATGTTGACTCTTAGGACTTGACCTAGATTCTAAGACACAACTTTGACCCTTGCTATACATGTTGGGTTACATCATCCTAAGTTAGTGAACCTAGCCCAAATCAAACTAGGGATCCAACAGTAATGTCATGTCCAGGGATAGTGTCTTGGTTAATCTGATCAACATCATTCATATGCACATCCAGTGGATCATTCTTGGTGTCTATAGAAGCTTGATTTATGTCCTGGACTACCTCAAGTATTGATTGAGTTGCTGCTTCACTGTCCAATTCTGCTGTGTGAGCAGTTGGCTCTTGTTCATGAACTCCCCTTGAGGGTAATGCCTCTTGTTGAGCTGAAGCTGTAGAAAGCTCATTGGCTCCCCTTTGAGGTGGCTCTACCCGTACCTGATCCTCTGAGGTGTTGGTGGCAGGAATATGCTCCCCTGCATCTGACTATCAGTTATAGTTTCTTGAGCAGGAGATTTGCTAGTCCTTTCTACTCCTTCTTCATCAGAGCTGAAAACCACTTCTTCTTCTGAATCACTGGATGATTCAGTGATCTTGGAGGCTATTTGCTTCTTTTTCTGAATCTTCTTTGTTTGTTTCTATGGAGTAGAAACATCTTTGGTCAGGACCCGATCCCATCTGAACAGTATTCTCAAATCCATTCTTCTCATATGATTTATCTGGGATCCTGCAATCAGATTCATTACCTCTGGGATATGCACAACCAGATATAACTCAGTATTCTGCCCAGATTTCGTTTCTTTATGCTTTCTTTGATCTTTTCAAAGATCACTGCAGACCAGTTAGTGTTGACCCTGAATATAATTCTGATCATTAAATTGAACATATAGGCAGAAATCCTATCATGTCCTCCTGTTTTACACAGAATAACCTTTCCTTTGATTTCTGATAGGAATTTGCCCTGTGAATTCATTCCCTTGCTGTTCATTGAAGATCCAATCTTGGTAGTGGGATCCATGCCACACCATTGGAGAGCTTCTTTTGTCATGAAAGATACTATTTCAGCATCTTCTTTAACCCTAGGAAGTTGAAATGTCTTACTCAAACTCTTATGGGTGAGTTTGACCTTGGTGCCTTGAACTGATGACTTTATTTTCATGCCCTTTGAATCCAGTTATGCTTTTGTATAGAATTCAAGAACCCCCTTCTTCCATATCTTGCTAGGTTTAGAGACTAAGAACTCAAATCCATTTTCCGTGATTAGGGTAATCACGACTTTGATTTCTTGTGATGCACTTTCAAACGCATTGCGAACTAGTTCATAGCCCTCGTTAATGTTCTCTTCTAGCTTTGGCGCCATTTGGGATGAGAGAGTGAGGAGAAGAGATATGAAGGTTTGTCGACACAAAGGTTTGGTCTCGAGAATTCTGAGAGCGTAGTCGACAGGGTTTTGCTTTGACCTATTTATATGTTTCTAAACAAAGAAGGTCAAAAGGCAGGTTGAAATAAGCTTATTGTGTCAACATAGTTGGGATTATGTCGACACAGACTATTAAAGTCTCGACAGTGAATGTAAAGGTATTATAATACTATATGTCGACACAATCTGCGATGTGTCAACGCAGACAATCTTAAGAGTTTACTCTAATGTCTGCATGTCGACACAGACGACTGTATGTGTCGACACTAATATCTAAGTGTCAAGAAAGCTATGTGTCGACGCCAAATTCTAAGTGTCAAGAAAGCTATGTGTCGACACCAAATTCTAAGTGTCGATACAATCTTCTTAATGTGTCGACAGAATTTTCCTTATGTGTCGACACCAACTACTAAGTGTCGGCACAGATGTCTGTATGTGTCGACACAAATTTACTTAGTCAAATTTGTCATTCTTATTCCAAGTTTAGCATGCCTATTTCAATTTTAAAATAATTGAATTTAGTTTCATTCAGTGGTTTGGTGAACATGTCAGCAATTTGAAAATTAATAATGACAAATTCTAAACTTATGTCTTCCTTTTCAATATGATCTCTAAGGAAATAAAATCTTATTTTTATATGCTTAGTTCTGCTATGAGAAACAAGATTTCTAGCAATAGAAATGACACTAGTAGAATCACAAAATAATGGAGTTCTACTTACCTGGATGACATAATCTTCAAGTTGATGTTGTATCCATAACAGCTGAGCACAATAACTGCCTGCAGCTACATTTTTAGACTCAGCAGTGGATATAGCCACACTTGTCTGCTTTTTGCTACTCCATGACACCAATCTTCCACCTAGGAACTGACATGTGCCCGTTGTACTTTTCCTGTCTTATTTGCATCTTGCAAAGTCTGCATCTGAATAACCAGTTAGTATAAAATCTCTATTCTTAGGGTACCAAAGGCCAAGATTTGGTGTTCCCTTAAGATATCTCAAAATTCTTTTGACTGCAGTATAATGAGAGTCTTTTGGGCTTGCATGATACCTAGCACAGACACATGTAGCATACATGATGTCTGGTATACTAGCAGTTAAGTATAAAAGGGAGCCAATTATCCCTCTATACAAAGACTCATCTACAGGTTTCCCTGCATCATCTTTGCTTATAGGTATACTTGACCACATTGGAGTTCTCATGGTGGAGGCTGACTCCATACCATATTTCTTAATCAACTTCTTGGTGAACTTGGACTGGGATATGGACAAGCCATCATCAGTCTGTCTAACTTGGAGTCCCAAGAAGAATTTCAGCTCACCCATGCTGCTCATCTCAAACTTCCCTTGCATAAGTTTAGCAAAATTTGTGCAAAGGTTGTTTTCTGTTGATCCAAAGATAATGTCATCAACATATATTGTTGGGTATTATATCCACACTAACCCAGATTTGATGAAGTCACCCTTGAACTAAGATGAATTAAGTTGTATTTGATGCTTGGTTTAAGTTATGTGTTTGTAGGAATCTTATGGGAAGTGTAGACCAATGTCAGTCTATAATAGGTCACCAAACATAGGACCATATAATGTAATCCCTCATTGTGTGCTCCAAGGTGTTGACTCATGTGTAGCCTCTCTATTGGGATACACTTTATATTCAAGATCTAGGACTATGTGAAAAGATTTGATGCTGGTCATCCCTTAGAAGAAGAAAAATCCGTCAAGAAAATTTTCCTAAGTAAAGTACTCGAGTAGTTCTTTACTTACTCGAGTAAGTTACTAGTTTCATACTCGAGTAATAATACTCTTACTCGAGTAGTTAAGATATACTCGAGTAGTCCAATTATGGCTCTCGAGTAGTTAAAACAACTACTCGAGTAGTTTCCTTTCACCTCTCGGGTGTACATAAATTTTTCTTCTCAAAACTTTCTAAGTTAAATACTCGAGTAGCTCTCTATAATACTCGAGTAGTTTTATTTTTTGTCTCGAGTAGTTTTATCTTATATACTCGAGTAGTTCCATTTGTCTCGAGTAGTTCATCCACTACTCGAGTAGTCCAGTGTTTATACTCGTGTAATCCAGAATTTCATTCCAGAAAATTTCTCTAAGTGAATTACTCGAGTAGTCATCTCTATATACTCGAGTAGTTCTATCTGTCTCGAGTAGTTCAACTTCTATACTCGAGTAGTCCTGTATTCTAATTCCAGAAATTTTCTAAGTCTTTGTCTTGAGTAGTTTCTTAATTACTCGAGTAGTTCATTCAGATATACTCGAGTAGTATTTTTTATACTCGAGTAATCTTCTCCACCACTCGAGTAAGTACTCAAGTACTCGAGTATGTTATTTTTGTTACTCGAGTAGCTGATTCATTTTTCTTCTTATTTACTCGAGTAGTTGACTCCATGTACTCGAGTAATTATCTCATTCCCTCTCGAGTAGTTCTCCTCATATACTTGAGTAGTCATCTTCTACCTACTCGAGTAGTGCTGCATGTACTCGAGTAGTCTGTTACATCTCGAGTATTTTACTTTGACTTTTCCGAAAATTCTTTAAGTCCAGTCTAACGGTCTTATTCATAAACTTTGACGTGATTTGTCCACGTGTCTCTCATAATGACTTAATCATGTCTAATCTTTTCTGATCCTATAAAAGGTCTTGTCTAAATCGACAAACCCTAATCTAAGAACAACGATTATTCTCAGAAGATTATTTCTAAAAGAATTTCTGTTTCCTCTTTCTCTCTCCAAGAAACGAAATTCGCCACCGCCGCAGTCACTGATTCCCGATCGACTACGGTTTCATCTTTTGAGGATTCAGATCAAGAAGGCTCTCCAGATCGAGATTCGCTCAACTACTCAATCTTCCGATTCGATCGATCTTGTGAAGCCAAGAAGTTTCAGATCCAATCTAGCAGAGATTTCTCTTCATCATTCTAATAAAGCCGCAAAGCCTAGAAGAAGAAATCTCTAGTCTACTGTTGCAGATCTGAAAAATTGATCACTATTTGTATTTCTATACAAAATTTATTTCATTCTTGTAGGAGAAATTTCTCCGAGTGTAGGAGCTTTTGACTCCGAGATTGTAAGAAGTTTTACCTTCCAGGTGTAGATCCGTTTTGTGGATTGAGATTGTAGGAATGTTGTTCCGAGGGTAGGATTGATTTTCAAGCCGAGATAGTGGAGTAGCCGAGTCTAGTGTTTTTCCAGATCGGTGAGGGAAAGTGGATGTACCTAAGGTTGGGGAACCATTATAAATCTTGCCTCGTCTGTATTTGATTGGTAGATAGATCCGTGCTTTGGTTTGTAATTTTTTATTCCGCAAAAAGACGAACAATTCACCTATTCACCCCCTCGAGGTGATTTAGGTAGACAACTATAAACTTTCATATATCTGGACTAGGATGATCTTGCCTTTTGATTCCCTTAGGAATAGAGTTTTGTCTATTTTCCCCCTTGAGAATTTATTCTCAATGTGGAATGTAGACAGAGTTTCATACAAAGCCCTAGGGGCTTATTTCAAACCATATAGTGCTTTCTTAAGCGTATACACATAATTATGATAGAGAGGATCTACAAAACCTGAGGGTTGTTAAACATAAACTTCCTCTTTTAAGTCACCATTCAAAAATGCTGACTTTACATCCATCTGAAATACCTTGAACCCTTGATAAGCTGCAAAGGCAAGGAACAACCTTATTGCTTCCAACCTTGCCACTGGGGCAAATATCTGATCAAAATCTATTCCTTCTTCCTGTCTGTAGCCCTTTGCCACCAGTCTTGCTTTGTTCTTAACTATAATGCCATTTTCATCTAGCTTGTTTCTGTAGATACACTTAGTCCCGATGACATTGTGATTCTTTATTTTAGGAACCAACTTCCAGACTTTGCATCTTCTGAACTGATTCAGCTCTTCCTGCATGGTATCAATCCAATTTGGTTCTTGTATGGCTTATTCAAATTTCTTGGGTTCCATCTAGTATAGGAAACTTGAGCAAAAGACTGTGTTCATGTTCTTGCTCCTTGTCTGAACACCATGACTTGGATCACCAATAATTTGGTGTGTTGAATGATCCTTTAGATGTCTTATTACTGGAAGCAATCTATCTACACCTTGATTTTCTCCAATCACCTCAATATACTGTACTTTATTGTACTCTTCATCAGCATGTGGGTCTTGTAATCCCCCTGGACAACATCCATCATTTTCTTCATCCTGCCTTGCTGGTTGGTCTTCACTAATGGTTAGCTTGTCCTTCTTTTCCTTCAAACCTGTAGTGTTATAAGAAGTACTAGACAGCTCACAGTTGATTAGTTTAGTTTCATCAAAAACTACATGGACAGATTCTTCTACAACTTGAGTAGTCAAGTTGTAGACTCTTTATGCCCTACTGCTGTTGCTGTACCCAACAAATATCTCTTCTTGGGATTTGGCAGTAAACTTAGTTAAATGTGCTTGCCATTATCAAGAACATAACACTTGCTACCAAAGATTCTAAAATAGGCTAAATTTGGTTTTCTGCCTTTCATAATCTCATAGGGTGTTTTCTTGTGTCTTTTGGTGATGTAAGCTCTATTGAGAACATGACATGCAGTGTTTACTGCCTCAGCCCAGAAATATTTCGGGAGAGAAGTGTCACTTAGTAGGGTTCTACCAGCCTCAATAAGAGTCCTATTCTTTCTTTCAGCAGTATCATTTTGCTCGGGAGTTCTAGGTGAGGAGAACTCTTGATGAATCCCTAGTTCTTCACAAAATATTTTCATGCATTCAGACTGAAATTCATTCCCATGGTCACTTCTGATTTTGACCACTGAATTGTTAAGTTCATTCTGAATTTGCCTAACAAAATTATGGAAGACAGTAGGGTTTCAGATTTCTGCCTCAGGAAGAAAACTCATGTAAATCTAGAATAGTCATACACAACCACAAGTGTATAGACTTTCCTACCTAGACTATGAACTGCAATATGACCAAATAAATCCATATGCAAGAGATACAAACACCTCACTAAGTCTTTGGTATCAAGACTATAGAATGAGGTCTTAGTCTGTTTGCCTTTTTGACAAGCTGAACATACACCCTCCTTGATGCACTTGACTTGAGGATCATTCCTCACTAACTCCATACTATAGAGTTGGCCTATTGACTTATAGTCCAGGTGAGACAGCCTCTTATGCCATTTGACACAATGAGAGGCTTTCTCATCTGCAACTAGATAAATAGGAGAGTTCTTATTCTCACAATCAAAGTTGAGACAGTAATCATTTCCTTTTCTATAACCTTACAAGATGACCTCTTGATCACTTGTCCTTCTAATCTGACAGCCATTCCTAATAAAAGAGGTGCCATTACCAATATCACTCAGTTGGCGAATTCTTATTAAGTTATGTTTCAGACCTTTCATATAAGACACTTAGGTGATAGTGATAGAACTATTGGAAATATTACCAAACCCTTTGATGACCCCCTTTTCAGATCCACCAAAGATCACTTTGGGTCCATTCCTTATGGGAGAGTAGTCCTTCAGCATCCTTCTTATTCCAGTCATGTGCCTGGAACATCCACTATCCAAGTACCATATTGGGGTATGGTCACTTGAACTTACCTGCATCAAATAAAATTACTTAACCTTAGAACCCCAATAATTATTGGGTTCTAGGTCCAGGTTAGACTGAAACTTGTCATACTTGCCTGCAGCCTTTCTAACAAGTAAGCTGGCATTCTTCCTGACAGTAGTGTTGTGCCAACAATCAATGGCAAACTCACTTTATCATAACACCAGCACTCATATCTATTATATCTTCTTTTAGGTACAGTCTTAACAGCATTGCTGTCAGCAGACCTTAAAACTGTAGGTACAGTGGTCATTTTCTTGAGTGCTGGGGCTGATGCAATAAACATTGATGATTCCTGACGACCATAATGTGTTTGTACTTGGGCTACCCTATTGGCATTTACTCCCTTGTCATTCAGATTACCAGGCTTACAATGACCATGTGTAATGTCATGATCATACCTGTTAGTAGGCTGCGATACTTTCCTGAAAGAAATATGGGGTTTTGAGGCTAGTGACTGAACTGGGGCTTTGCCTTTTCTTTTGGAATTAGCTGCCCTAGTTCTTCCCTTGAATCCTAATTCTGTCTTACCCTTTTGGAGGGTAAAGTCATCAATCAAGGGTAAGACTGACTTTGGCTTTGAGAATTTATCCACAAGTTGCCTCTCTCTTTGAAGTCTGACTTCAAGACTCTTGATTTGATTATTTGTGAATGTAATTGTACACATCTAAATAAAAGTTATATTTTTCAGTTTGACAACTTCATTCAACTTCAAATCCAGCATTTTTGCTGAATCTGATGCAGCCAATTTAAGATATGCAATTTCCTCAGCTTGGTTTTTGACAAGATTTCTGCTTCTCTTAAGTGCTTACAATAGATCACCATACTCATCAATAAGTTGATGAACATCCCTTTCAGATTCAGAACCCTCCACATCTCTTAATGCAGATGCTTCTGAATCAGATCCAGTATAATAATTAGAAACTAAAGAAAGGTTGTTTACCTTACTGGGACCAGGCTGATCCTGGCACTGATCTTCCTCAGTCAAAGCCATCGGCCCTTTGCAATGATGATCTTCAACCCCATTTATTGAGTCCAGCAGTTGCAAGAATTTTGTCTCTTCTAAATCCTCTTAAGTAGTGAACAGTCCAATATATGCTTCAGCTTCAGCCTCAGCTTTAGAATCTGATGATGAGGAATCAGTCCAGCTTTTCTGCTTCTTTGCAACAAAGGATCTCTCCTTCTTGCCCTTTTTATCTTTAGATTCCTTTCTTTTATCAGGACAATCAACTATGAAATGTCCTGGCCTGTTGTAGCAATAACAAACAATTTTAGAAGAAGTTTTTTTACAGGGATTAGAGCCATACCTGTCATCCTTAGATGTTTTCTTCTTCTTGTAATAGTCATCCTTGGAGAAGGATGAAGATGGCTTTGTTCTGCATTTCTTATTCTTCATGAACCTTTGAAACCGCCTTGTGAAAGCAGCAAATTCTTCATCAGATTTGTGACTATCTGAAGTGTTGATGTCAGTATTTTCTGATTCAACTTCAACCATTCCCTTGGGAGGAGAAGGTGACTTTCTCCTGCCCTTTCTTGTGGCTTCAGCCTTGAATGCAACTGACTTCTCTCTGTATTCAGACCTATTGCTTTTCTCCTCCTCCTTTCTGGTAGTGAGCTGTATCTCATAGGATAACAGGTTTCCAAATAAGGTTAGTGGAGGTATATCTGCAAGCCTGACCACCTCTCTAATGGTACATATTTTAGTATCTCAGTCCTTGGTTAGTGATATGAGAAACTTGTCATTTAATTCATAAGTGCTAAAGACTCTTCCCTAGGTCATTAGCTGATTTACAATTCTAAAGAATTTCTTATAGCATTCAACTATGCTATCTGTCTTAGCTTATCTAAAGCTTTCATATTCTTGATTTAACATAGACTTTCTATCCTCTCTCACTTCTTTTGTTCCCTCCATGTAGACAATCAAGGTGTCCCACATCTCCTTGGAGGTTTTACAATGGACCAGATTCTAGAATGTAGAGTCATCAATGACACTCACAATTATGTTTTGTGCCCTCTTGTCTAAGGTTGCTAGGATGATCTCTTCCTTAGTCATTTCTAAATAACTTTTTGGAGTCTTGAGGTTAGCATCAAGAATTGATATGTTCATAGGAATAAATGGCCCTTCTAAAACTGTGATATAAATTCTTGGATCAGCTGCTTACATGAACAATCTGACGCTCTCCTTCCATATGCTAAACTTTTCTTTCCTACAGATGAGAAGTTTTCTGGATCCAAGTTCCTTCTAATTCTCACCTGAACCCATTTTGTCTAACTGATAACTGTCTTATAGATCAACTCAGACTGTTAAGTCTAATCTTGAGTAACCTGGCTCTGATATCACTTGAAAGAATTGGTTTCAAGATATCCTAAACACCTAGAGGGGGGGGGGTGAATAGGTTCAATTCCTTTTTATTAAGGAAGAGAGTATATTTTACTATAAATTATTCTATGCAACAACTATCTCAGCACAACATAAAAATAAATCCAGCCAACCCAGATTGCACACAGATTTATAGTGGTTCTCCAAGAAATGGGTACATCCACTTTCCCCCTTCGCCTATCTAGCAATATACTAGATTCGGCCTAACTTCCTTCTTCCTTCTCAGATCCTCAGATCTTACAACTCAGAACCCTAAAAGGTTCCTACAGCTCACACTTCACCAAGTGCTACAACTCAGTTTCTTCCAGAGAATCCTACCTCAGAGTGAGTCCACACTCCTACAACTTAGGCAGTCTAGCCGTACCTCAGCCTCTTTCACCAGGCCTACAACTTAGAGAAATTAATTCTCTACTTCAGGCACTCAGCCCAGTTAAAATTCAACAACATGGCAGAACTACCACGTTGAATTCTCTCCAGGTGGTCATCAAGATAGCCTAAAGCCAAATTAATATTCTCAGAACTATCAAGTTCACACCTTGATCATGCGAAAATTCCCTAGAACCTGGAGTGAGCAGGGGTTATCTCAATTGAAGTCAAACACCCAACAACACATGCAGCACAAGAGTCTTATTGATTTACAACAATCTTCTTTCCACAGCGAGACATACATGGCGAGACATGCTTCACCAAACACCACTCAAGGGAAAAACAGAGACTACAAAAACAAGACAAGAGAACCAAGCCGCGCAGACTCAAATACAAGCCGCCGGTCTACTGCTATGGAGTCCGCTCAGTCCGCCAGGTCGCCAGACCGCAACCCAAGCCGCGCGGACTACCCCTTATTCCAATGCTAGCCTTACATGCCGATCTTCAAGCTGCCTGACTGCGAGGTCGCCTAGCCTCCAGACCGCACACGCTATGATGCTGAATGGAACAGTCCGCCTGAGACAGGTGACTTCTTGAACCCCGAACCAAGTTGCCAAAGAGAAGACCGTCTGGTCGCTGTCCGCGACCTGCTATTTTCCGCCTGTTGCTTAACCGCAGAGTCCGCACTTTCCCTGACCGCAATCAGAGCCAAGTCCCGGCTTTCCAGCGCTATCTACACAACCTACACAGCACAACCCAGTCAACTCACTCAAACTGCGCGGACAAAAAAGTCCAGTCCACAGCAACAGTTGCGAGCTCAAGGTACTGTTCACTTACGTATGGCGGTTACTATTCCTGATGTGACATGGGTCCTATTTATAGGCACGCTGATAAGTGTGGTCACCTCCCTAACCGATAGGATTACCTCCACATCCTGCAGCAAGACTTCTACACTGTCTGCGGATACATACCAATCCGCCGCACCTATGCAAGATAGCCAGCCCGCCTAGCTTCTCTAAGGCCAGACACAATCGCTAGTCTGCCTTGTCGCCAAAGACCAAACTTCCAAGACATCACCAAGGCCGGACAGCAACACATGTCCTCCTTGTCACTAAGGGCCAAGCCAAAACAACCACAGCCGGACTCCGCAGCAACAGTCCGCCATTCCGCAGACAGAATACCAGCCCGCTTATCCCGAGCCCGCACACTTGCCACCAAGGCACCTGCTGGACTCAGCGGACACCCGGCTTCAGTCCGCATATGCCGAGCCCACGGCTGCCACAAAGGCACCAGCCGGACTCAGCGGACGCGCCAATCAAGTCCGCACATACTGCAAACAGCTCTAGTCTACATATTCCTGCAGACAACCCAGTCCGCATACCTTACAGACTTCTCCAGTCCGCATATCCCGCAGACTGCACTAGTCCTCATATCCCAAGTCCATAGCCTTGTCACCAAGACACTTACCAGACTCAGCGGACTCCAACTCCAGTCCGCACACAGTTGCAGACACAACCTCCAGTCCGCTTATCCCCAAACTCACAACCAAGGCACATGCACTTCTCCCGAGCTTGGCGGACTAAGGAGCAGTCCGCGCTCCATTACGTGATCTCCTCGGAATGAGCCAAACATGGACTTTGTTCAGACCCAACCAAGTCTACACCACTGGCCACAAGGGCCAGTCCGCACTTACTGACAGACACTGGATCCAGTCTGCTTGTACCGGCGAACATCAGTATCAGTCCGCACTGACTGGCGGTCTCCGCGGCTTCCAGTTGTCGCAGCACCAGAGCAAGACCAAGGCAACTGCCAAACCAGTCTGCCGAGCTCCAGTTCTTCACTCTACTTTATGCCGGACTCCGCAGCTAGAGATTCTATCTTCCCGGTTACTTCCTGGGATCCAACTGCCTGCTGAGCACAAGCCGACCTGGCTAACCGCTGCTGCTACCCGCGTAGTCCGCGCTGACAGACCGCCTAAGCCGCCACAGAGCAAACCGTCTGCAACATCCCTGCCAACTTAGCAGTCCTCCAACCCTGTCCGCGTAGTCTGCGTGGATAGGTCCAAGTGCTCCATTCACCCACTTTCACTTCACAAATTTCAACACTCCACCTTGAAGCGAGAAGTGGTGAATAACTCCAGCAGCTCCCGTAACCTTGCACCTGATCCCTCTGATAGCATCTACGAAGAAATGTCCAAGACATAGTCCTTGCTGCGCATATCATGGACCATGAGGGAGCCCTCCAGCATCTCCCAAAAGGAGCTATGCTTCCCTCAGCCTTCTTCTTCAGCTTCAACCTCCACTCATGCATCAAAGGAGGATCACCAACAACTTGGGGACCCAAAAGCCCAAGCCTCATTACATCTGAGAGAAGTCACCTCTTCAGCCTTGGTGTCTACCACCTCCTTGATTCTAGTGGGGTCATCACAGCCAGAAGATACTAGCTCGACTTGAGGTCTAGCCAGGAAACATGGGATCAAGCCCACCGTGTTCCCTTCGCTATATCGAGCTGGTGGCTTACTGATCCTCTTCGATCTCCAAAGAACCTAATCACGGCTAACCACCTCTACTACTACTGAACCAGCTCCATTTCCGAGCAAACCCGGAACAATGCTCCCCTTGCTTCCTGAACAAGACGCCTCCTCACTGGAACTAGGAGCACCTGGAGCAATGCTCCCCCTGCTACCTGAACCAGAAGACTCCCCTCTTGAACAAGAAATACTTGGAACATCGCTCCCCCTGCTTCCTGAACCGGAAGCCTTTGCCCCGGAGCTAGAATAACCTGGAGCTCCTGGTGACTCAAGCAGCTCCACCCGAACCTTGGCAGCAGCCTCCTTCAGCCCACCATCTGACCTGCTCATCTTTAGCTCCACACAAGAGCTATCCTAATATGACATCAACTCATCGAAGACAACGTCTCTCGATACGATGAGTCTCTTCATCGCAGGATCCATACAACTCCATCTTCTCCTCTGCTCATCATACCCAACAAAGACTAGCTTCTTCTTGAGAGCACCCAGAGAGTGTATGTAGTAGGTAGATCCAAACACCCTTAGGTGCTTCACAATAGGCTTCACTCCGAACATCAGCTCATAAGGAGTCTTCACATAGATCGGTCTAAGATGCATCCGATTGATGACATGAGCAGCACAGGCCATCCATTCCGCCCAAAGGGCCTTAGGAACGCCTTTACTCTGAAGCTAACACTTGCAGGTCTCCATTAACCAACGGATCATCCGAGCTGCAATACTACCTTGTTACGAAGTATGTCCACAAGAAATCTCCTTACGGATCCCTTGCTTTCTGCAAAAATTTGAGAACTCGGTTGAGCCAAACTCACCACCGATGCTTGTCCTCAACTTCTTGATCCTCAGGCCAAGCCGGCCTTCCACAAGCTCCTTGAACTCCACAAACAAGCACATCATGTTGGACTTCTTCTTCATGAAGTATACCCAAGTATACCTTGAATAGTCATCAACCAATATCAGCATGAACCTGCAGCCTCCAAGACTGGCGGTGACGGTAGGTCCAACCAGAGAATAATGGACAACTGCTAATGGTGCTTTATATCTGGATTGTGCATTGTCAACCATGAAACAATAAGCTTCACTTTGCTGACATCCCGCACACCCCTGACCATCGCCATAGGATGACAATCTAGGCAATCCTCTTATGTGTCTTCTTACTGTCATTGCTTTCAGCTTGTCCATCCCTACATGCCCTAGTATTTCATGCCAGATAGCTGCACTATCACTGACCTTCATCTGATCAGCACCAGAACTTGTTGAAGACCCAACTAAGTTCTTTTCCTTGTCTTCAACATGAGCTACGTTCACCGAGAGTAAGGTAACCTTGCACTCCTTCCTGAGATGACCATACTGCTTGCATTTATAGCACCTTGGTCCTTCCTTCCTCTTCCTATCATGCCTAGGAGAAACACCCCTCTCTTGTTGATATGAAGTAGAAGGACCATCCTCTGCAGCAACCTTCACCTTCTTCCTGAACAACCCATCAAGGGAAGTCCAAACCTCTGCAGCTGACCGACATCCACTGATGTGGTCCAAGAGCTCCGATGAGATCACCTGCTTGAGAATTGACTCTGCTTTAATATTTATCTCCTTCCAAGCTCTCATCTCTTCAGCATTGTCAGCAGTAGCCTCTTGTCTTTATGCTCCGCAAACAACCTCCCAAAGAACCTCGCTACGAAGAAAGCTCTCCATACAAGACTTCCACCTATCAAAGTTCGTCGCAATAAGGAGATAAATTCCAAGACAACTTGCATATTCCACTGCAATGGTTCTACCACTGGTTACCTCTTCAAGGATTAACAACCACTTCAGTTGATCGCTGCTTATCCACTCCAATCCAGCTCCGAGACCAAGTTCACTGCTCAAGCAACTGAACCTCCCTCTGCTACCATGTTAAAATTCAACAACCTGGCACAACTACCACATTGAATTCTCTCCAGGTGGTCAGCAAGATAGCCTAAAGCCAAATTAATATTCTCAGAACTATCAAGTTCACACCTTGATCATGCGGAAATTCCCTAGAACCTGGAGTGAGCAGGGGTTATCTCAACTGAAGTCAAACACCCAGCAACACATGCAACACAAGAGTCTTATTGATTTACAGCAATCTTCTTTCCACAGCGAGACATACATGGTGAGATATGCTTCACCAAACACCACCCAAGGGAAAAATAGAGACTACAAAAACAAGACAAGAGAAACAAGCCACACGGACTCAAATACAAGCCGCTGGTCTACTGCTATGGAGTCCGCTCAGTCCACCAGGTCGCCAGACCGCAACCCAAGCCACGTGGACTACCCCTTATTCCAATGCTAGCCCTAGCTACCGATCTGCAAGCTACCTGACCGCGAGGTTGCCTAGCAGCCACACCACACATGCTGCGATGCCGAATAGAACAGTCCGCCTGAGGCAGATGACTTCTTGAACCCCGAATCAAGTTGCCAAGGAGAAGACCGTCTGGTCGCTGTCTGCAACCTGCTATTTTTCGCCTATTGCTTAACCACAGAGTCCACACTGTCCCTGACCGCAATCAGAGCCAAGTCCTGGCTTTCCAGCGCTATCCGCACAACCTGCACAACACAACCCGGTTAACTCACTCAAACCATGCGGACACAAAAGTGCAGTCCGCAGCAATAGTTACGAGCTTAAGGTACTATTCACTTACGCATGGAGGTTAATATTCCTGATGTGACATGGGTCCTATTTATAGGCACTATGATGAGTGTGGTCACCGCCCTAGCCGATAGGATTACCGCCACATCCTGCAGCAAGACTTCTCCGCAGTCCGCAGATACATACCAGTTCGCTGCACTTGTGCAAGATAGCCAGCTCGCCTAACTTCTCCAAGGCCGGACACAATCGCCAGTCCGCCTTGTCACTAAAGACAAAACCGCCAAGACATCACCAAGGCCGGATAACAACACCTGTTTGCCTTGTTGCCAAGGGCCAAGCCAGGACATCCACAGTCGGACTCCGCAACAACAGTCCGCCATTCCGGAGACACAGCACCAACCCGCTTATCCCGAGCCCGCAGCCTTGCCACCAAGGCACCTGCCTGACTCAGCAGACACCCGGATTCAGTCCGTACATGCCGAGCCCATGGCTGCCACAAAGGCACCAGCCGGACTCACCGGATGCGCCTATCCAGTCCGCACATACTGCAGACAGCTCTAGTCTGCATATTCCTACAGACATCCCAGTCCGCATACCTTGCATACTTCTCCAATCCACATATCCCGCAGACTGGACCAGTCCGCATATCCCAAGTCCATAGCCTCGTCACCACGACACTTATCGGACTCAGCGGACTCTAACTCCAGTCCGCACACAGTTGCGGACACAACCTCCAGTCCGCTTAAACCCAAACTCACAACTAAGGCACATGCACTTCTGCCGAGCTTGCAGACTAAGAAGCAGTCCGCGCTCCACTGCGCGATCTCCCCGGACTGAGCTAAACATGGACTTGGTTACCCAACCAAGTCCACACCACTGGCCACAAGGGCCAGTCCGCACTTACTAACGGACACTGGATCCAGTCCGCCTGTACCGGCGAACATCAGTATCAGTCCTCGCAGACTGGCGGTCTCCGCGGCTTCCAGTTGCCGCTACACCAGAGCAAGACCAAGGCAACTACCAAACCGGTCTGCCGAGCTCCAGTTCTTCAGTCCACTTTATGTCGGACTCCACGTCTAGAGATTCTATCCGCCCGGTTACTTCCTGGGATCCAACTGCCTGCTGAGCACAAGCCGGCCTGGCTAACCGCCGCTGCTGCCCGCGTAGTCCGCACGGACAGACCACCCAGGGCGCTATAGAGCAAACTGTATGCAACATCCCTGCTGACTTAGCAGTCCGACAACCCTATCTGTGTAGTCCACGCGGATGGTGCAAGTTCTCCATTCACCCACTTTCAATTCACAAATTTCAACAAGCTCTACCTCAGCCTTTATAGATTTAGGCTTACAACTCAGAGAGATAACTCTCCTACACTCAGATCTATATAAGATCCCACAGAGAAAATTGATTTTAAAAATAACTAATCCTTCACCCAGGTAGAGAGACAATGGGTTGAAGGTTTCTTGATCAGTTCTTGATAGATCTGATAACTTTAGATTCAACTTGTCTTAGTTTCTTCAAAGCTTCTTGAATTTGAACAAAGTATGGTTGATCTTCTTATGAAGTTGGAGATGATCTTCAATCCAGCTTCCTTCTTATATTCATATGTGGCTCTGAATTCTTCTTGCAGACTTGTTCAGGATCTACCCTTAGAGACTTGTAGATTTCTGGATGAAGACTTCTCTTCTTCTTAGTTTTGCCCTTTGATAATAGAACATGTCTTTATATAGACTCCATCCGAGGTTACTGGCTGATCTGGTTTCTAAAGGCCTTCTGACAGCTCTGACAGATGCAACTGCTTTGTTGGTTGTGACAGCTGTCAAGTCTCTAGTCATGACATATGATACTTCATTGAACTTCAACTCAGCAGCAAAGTGTTGAGACAATACTTCTAATGTGTCGACACAAATAGATCATATGTCGACACAATTCTTGGTGATGTCAACACAGCTCACATAATGTCGATACAGCTATTCTTTTTCTTCTTGACACAACTTCTGTGGAATGTGTCAACACAAGTCTTGTGTGTCGACAGAACAGCTTCTAGTCTCGACAAAGTTGATGTCGACAGAATTCTAGTGTGTGTCGACACAAGTCTTGTGTCTCGACACAGTTGTTGTCGACAGAATTCTGGAATGTGTCGACACAAGTCCTATGTGTCGACATAGTTGTTGTCGACAAATTTTCTTTGTCGATACAAGTCACGTGTGTCGACACAATCTGGCTCCTGCTGTCGACACAGCCTTTCCCAAGTGTCGACACAATTCTTCTCAAGTGTCGACACTTGAACTTAGAAAATTTTCTTGTAATTCCTTCACCTGCACATTGAAATTCAACACACCATCAAATACACCTTGATGAATATCATTGAGTTAAGTGAGGCTTCTCCAAATCAGGTACACATTTTCCAATGTACCCAACTAATATTATAACAATAAACACGATTGCAAGTCTTCGATCCGATATTCCGTGAAAGGGTTGAACTAGAAACTTGGAGAACTCAGAAACCTGAAATCTTTTGGATCTTTAATCTTGAACCTTCAATCTTCAAATAACTAGGACTAGAGTAGATTAGATCTCGAGAGAAAACATGATCCAGTCGAAGAAGTCATCGAAGAAGAAGATCGTTCGAATTCGGCGGTCGATCGGAAGAAAGTCGCGAACAGGCGTGCGTGCGGCCGACAGGTTCTGATTATGGAAGGTTTTTATGAAATAGAATAGAAATTAGGTTAAGATTCTTGATTTCGAAATCACCCCTATCCTTTTTATAGAGAGATTCAAAATAACGACTATAAAAGATTTCCAAAAACGAACACTAGAAATTTCCATGCATGGCCGACGGTTTCGAACCAGAGAAATTTCGGAAAAATCGGCCTAAGTAAAATTCGGCAGAATTCGTCGAATATCGATTATGATACTCGCCGAATTTATAACTGATATTCATTGAATTTGCCTTATACAAAAATCCAGAGTGGTCGACATATGACTCGACAAATTTGGCGAGTATCGCCTGGGATACTCGTCGAATTCGGTGAGTATCGCCAGTGATATTCGGCAAATTCGGCGAGTATCGCCACTGATACTCGGCGAATTTTCCTTGGTCAAATTCTAGATTTCCATAATTTTACCCTAAGTATATACGACGAATTCGACGGGTATTGGGAAGCATACACGACGAATTTGGCGAGTATCAAGGTGATACTCGACGAATTCGACGTGTATGACTAACCATACTCGCCGAATATTACTTAGGTAAAATTCCCCTTCTCTGAGTCCTTGTCCTTGCCCTTCTTTGATCCTTCTCCTATACTTAGGATAGAAGTACACTCCAATAGATAGATTACACGTGAGTCAACACAATGGCCTACACAATGAGGGATTACATTGTATAGTCATGTGTTTACTAACCCACTGTAACCTGACATTGGTAGGCACTTAGCAATGTGAACCTGCAAGTACATAACTAAAAAGTAGCTTTGAGTACAATCTCAATTAATCTTAGCTTGAATGGACCCTTCTTCAAATCAGGGTTATTGTGGATACAATATCCAACACTTTTCTCTTACAATACAACTGTTTAGGTAGGCAACTATTGTTGATTGCATCAAAATGCAACTCCTGTATGGCTAGTGAATAACTCTTTATTCGCATCCATCAAATGGTTCATGCCAACCCTATGCCTCTGGGCACTCAACCTATGAGGTCACCTAGTTATGATTGACCCAATGTCGACATTGGGATATCATAATTATCCACTTGCACCCTTACCAAGATAGATTAATGCACATTGCTTTGGCAAGCCCAAACTTCATCGATCGAGGCAGGAAGGTGTCATCCATCGGAAGGCATCCGAATACTTAATATTGCTTAAGGGATTTTAGATTTTGATTAACACTTTAATCATGGTTAATAATTAACTAGTGTGCACATCAAACAAAATAAAATTCAGCAATCATAATCCAAATGCATCCTAGATGTGCACAAGAATCATCATCAACACTTGATTAGCTGAGATAAATCTGAATATCTAGAACACTTGTAAATCTTTAGATTTACATGCATTGAACATGAGCAACACAAACTCCACTTACATAGTAGACAAGCTCGTCACTTTATGTGTGAGATTTAAAATCTACCAGATACTTGCTTTCACAAACCAACAAGAGTGACAATTACTGTTAAGGAGTAGCGACAAAGAAATCACATGCGTTCCTGGTGGAGCTCCAATAATAGATTTAGCCATTTTAGAATACTTCTAAAATTTCCAAATCTATACATTATGGATTTAGCAACTTCTGAATTAATGAAAATTGCCGTAACCTGGCTCTAATACCACTGTTGGGTTTCACTACACGACACATCACTTATGCGCAGCGGAAGAAAAAGTGAAAGTGCAACTAGATCTGATATACTCTAGAGGGGGGTGAATAGAGTATATGGTGTTTTAGTACTTTTAAAAACTTTTACAACAATTGTTGTAATAAGTGTGAGCAGGGAAGCAAATATAATTCTAATCACAGAACTAGGCAATGCAAAAGCTAAGCACAGAAAAATCAAGGCCAGAAACAAAAAGTAAACAAGCAGAACCAGAGGACACAAGAAAATATAGTGGTTCCCCAAACTTGGGTACATCCACTCTTCTACCACCCTAGGTAGGAATCCACTGCAGGATGAGTTGATCAGGTGTCCTGGGCACCAATGAGCTTTTGATAAGGCGCTCAAAAACCAAAGCAGATTTTTTGATTAGGTGTCTTGCCACCAATGAGCTTTTGACAAGGTGCTCAAAAACCAGATTCAAACTTTTGAAGGGAGTTTGAGAAACCCTTTACAGAGTGGGGGTGAGAGAGTGATGACAGTCTTCTCTTTCTCAAACAACTGAGAAGACTATGTGGATTGATGTCAAAGCTCCCCCTGAGTCCTTGAGATCTTCAGGAAGAAGAGCTTTGCTGAGGGTGATAGGCCTTCAAAGATAGATCTCCAGCAATAGATGATTTCAGCAAGCTGAAATGTTGAGTGTCTGGAGTCTTGAATTGATGTTGGCCTTGAACACTTTGAGAGCTGAAGAGATCTGAAGATTTTTGAAAGCTTGATCTCTTTGATGAGTGTTCTTCAGAATTCTTTTTGACAGAAGTTTTTGAGAGAGTCTCTGTAATCTGTATTGTGTATATTCTCTCCTTGTTAATCTCTGTATATCATCTATATTGATTCAAAAAACATTCTGTCTTTTATTCTCTGTTCCAGAATAGAATATCACTCTTGTCAAAGATAGCCGTTGGTCTGCATTGATTGCATCCTTAATTGCATAATCTCTTCTAGAGGAAAGTCCACAGAATTATTCCTTGAAAAATCCCTTGAAACTTGGTCCAGAAGTAAATGAAAACGGCTAGCAAATCTTCTGAATTAATTGCAGAATAACTCCTGTCTGATTTGAATTTGAATTCTGGAAGTTATCTGAAATCGTCGAACTGAGCTCTGCTATCGTCGAGCTGAGCTCAGCGAATTGAAAAACTTAAGCAGCAAAATAATTGTCGATCTGAGCTCAAAGATCGTCGAACTGAGCTCAGAGATAAGGATCCAAAGCAGAGTCAAAATCGTCGAACTGAGCTCACCGATCGTCGAATGGAGTTCGACAATATTATGAAGTTGAGCTCAGCGATCGTCGAGTGGAGCTCGACGATCTGCCGAAGCTGAGCTCGACGATCGTCGATCTAAGTTCGACGAATCGTCGTGCTGAGCTTGACGATCAGACTTAGTCTCTAGACAGAAAAACTTGGTCTTCAGGGCAGCTTCCAATCCTAGACTTCTAACCCTTAGACTCAATTCTAATTGACCTATTAAGCTATACAGAAGGTCAAACAAAGGTTCCTAGAGACATAGTGATCCTGACCCAAATTAGTAATAGGGTGTTCCAACAATCTCCCCCTATTTGGGTTAGGATTGCTATTTACAGACTTTGGAAATTCAAATAACAACATACAATCAAAAAAGCATAAAAACAACAGCAGCTAGACATAGCAGAAACATCACAGATATATATATATATATATATATATATATATATATATATATATATATATATATATATATATATATATATATATATATATATATATATATATATATATATATATATATAGCATCCAGATAGCAGTCAGAAAATCCAAAGATTGTCACCTTACAGAGTTACTTCTTCTCTTTGCCTTTAACCATTTTGATTTCTCTGTTTGGATTTAAGGCTTCCTTGTTGGACCTGGTGTCATCAGCTGCACCCAAGTATGTTTGCTTTGAAGTCCTGGGAACCACAGCAGCAGGATGCAACTCCATATATCTGTCTGCATCAAAGAATTTGCTGGAGGCATATCTTTCTAGCTCTTTTTGTCTTTGCTCTGACATAGTAGAAATATTGGAAGTGTCTAGCCCTTGTTCCTTGGCCTTCTTTATCTGATCTAATGCAGCCAACTCCTTCATCCTAGCAGTCCAAGCAACAGGATTCTTCTCAGGGTCCTCAAATGGTACAGGTGGTTCATACCTGTTGGAAGAATTATCTTGAGGAGGCCTAGCAGACACTGTCTCTCTTAGCTTGTATGGGAATGGACCAGAAGTAGTATCAGATGAAACATGTCCTCCCCTGGAGTATGGGTGCTGCCTGGAATGCCCTTTAGAATAAACCTGAATATCTCTTTGACTACCCCTGTATCCTCCTCTCCTGGAATAAGAACCCCTAGGTTGGCTTTCCCTTTGGTATGATCTGGCATGGGGTTGGTAGGGAGCCTGGCTTCTATATGGGGCTTGACTTGCAGAGCTGCCACCTGCACCTGCATCAGGAGGAGGTGGTGGAGGAGGATGAGGGTGATGGAACTGGGAGGAGCCCTTCTCATACTTTCTCTTCTTTTTCATTGCTTTCAGCTGATTTTTGGAATACTGCATCCAATGTTCAGTAATTTGGCAGTTATGCAGAATATAATAGGGAATATCATTATCATCCTTTACTTTTGCAGGAGGAACCCTTTTCATAGCTTTGCTTCTAGCTTTCCTTTTCCTTACAATAGTGGCAGCTGAATCATCAGAGTCTGTTTTGTATTCATCAGACTCAGAACTCTGGTCATCATATACAACATCTATTTTCTTCATCAATTCTTTCTTCAACTGAGCAGCAGCAGATGAGGCAGAAGCAGAAGGAGCAGCAGCAGGGACAGCAGTAGAGACAGCAGCAAAAACAACAGCATATTCAGCAGCAGATACAGCAACAGATTCAGCAGCAGATACAGAAGGAGAAGCAGAAACAACAACAGTAACTTCAGGAGTGATGGCAGCAGCAACTTCAGTAACATCAACAAAATCTTCAGCAGGCTCAAAATCAGTGGCCTCTGTCATCAGAGAATCCTTGGATATCTGCTCATCAGAGGCAGTTGGAATTTCAGCAGCAGCAAAAACAGTCCTTTCTTTAACAGCAGCAGCAGCAGCAGTTACTGAGAGTACAAAGGAGGATATAATGCTGGGGTCACAGCTAGAGAAAGGCACTAGTGCCTTGGACAAATCTTCTCGGGGCTGGACAGCATTAGGCTCTGGGAGATAACTGAAGTATGCAGTATTAAAGGCAGAAAGCAAAGACCTTAGGTCTATTGCCAAGACTGCAGTAGGAGTCACAGCAGTAGGAGCAGAAGAGGCAGCAGGCACAGAAACATCAGCAGCAGCAGCAACATCAGAAACAGGAGCAGAAACAGCAGCAGCAATAGCAGGAAAGCTTGCTTCATAGGGCATCTCCCCCTGCCTAGATGCAGAGACCTCTGTATCAAGGCACACTGCTGGAGGTGCTGCCTGAGGAAGGAGGGAGGAAAGCCTGGCAGATAGAGCTGCCACTGACTATTGTAGAGGAGCTAAGGAGGCCTCCATGAGAAGAGAGAGCCTGGGGGCAAGTAGCTCATAGAACTTGTCAGCTAAGGCTGGGAGATCTACATGCTCAATAGCAGGAGCAGAGGTAGATGGAATAGGGATGGCTGAGGATGCTGGAAGTGGAGGGCTGGAGAGTGGAGGGATGGAGGGCTAAGGTGTGGGGATGATGGAGATGGAGGACAAGGGGATGGATATGGAGGGGGTGAAAGTTGGTTGGTCAATGATGTGGTGGAGGAGATCTTGGAATGAGGTTGAGGAGGAGGGTAATTCTGGAGGAGATGAGGGGGAATCATCCATGTAGGAGTCATCCAGAAGGGTCAAGGATGGTATGGATGGGGAAGAAGTGACATCTGGTGGTGGATATGAGAACAATGGAAGGAAGTGGTCTGCTGGTGGAGGTAGAATTGGGTCTGGAGATGGGATAGATGTTGGAGATGGGCTGGAGATGGTAATTATGGATGGAGCTGGAATGGTGGATGGAAGAGGTAGGGTTGGACTTGGAGGAGGAGAGGAAGCAGCAACAGCAGCAGCCAGGTCTTCTGCAGGAGCAGAGACCTGTGGGAGAGTGACTCTTGGAGTCCTGGTGCCTGAAGGAGCACTGGAGGAGGGCCTGCTTCGCTTGCTGATTTGCCTGTCCCACTTGCCAAAGAGGGCACAGGTGAGTCTCTTGGAGGCATTTATGTGCACTCTAGAGGAGACCACCAAGGTAGGGCACTTGTTCTGCAGGAAGACTCCAATAATCCTTCCAAAATTTACAAAGCTTTTATTGATTTTCTTCTTTATTAGGTCAAAGAAGACCTCTCCCCAGTTCAAACTTTTCTTATCTACCAGAGCTCCCATGAGGCAGAGCTGATGTCTGGAGATAGTGTCATGTGCAGAGTGCTTTGCCAACAGTACTTTTCCTACAACATCTGCTAGGAACCTGTATTCAACAGGCAGGTTCCTTTTAAATAACTTGCTAGGGTTTCCCTCCGGATGACCCATCCTGGCAAGTATGTCATCAAACTCCTCTCCAGATAACTCAACAGTATCATCTCCATTTCTCAAACCAAAAACCTCTGTTAAAACTGTGGGGGTCAGAGGTACCTGAGTTCCAGCAATGGAGCCAACTATAGTAGAGTTGTCCAGATTATGAGCTGTGTAGACCCATTCCTTGATTTCATCTGAGGCCAGCTTTATCCTGGTGGTCATGAGGGCAGACAAGTTTTGATCCTTGAATAAACTCAGAATGTCTTGAAATATTTGATCAGTGGTGTTGAACGATTCCAGATCAATGTCGAAGCCTGCATCAAACTTCATTGCGGCTAAGACAACAACTGATACGGCCATTGTACCTGCAAAAACTTAACAAACAAAACGACCAAGTGTAGAGCTGTTTGGAGGGAAGAAGATTCTTACAGAGAAATTGAAAGCGCAAGAGAGAACGACGGCGAAAAATGAGTTTTATATTAGGGTTCGACGCAGAATTGGAAAGATCGTTGAACTCAGTTCGACGATCGAGGCTTCTAAAGGAATCTGAAGAGACTCCAACATCGTCGATCTCCGTTCGACGATCTTGGAAGGCGTCGAGCTCCGTTCGACGATCGTTCAGTGAACATAATCGTCGAGCGCCGTTCGACGATCGTTGACCGGAAGAGATAGTTCATACAATCTGAGAGGCGCTGAACTCAGTTCGACGATTCTGGAAATCGTCGATCTCCGTTCGACGATCTGTGTGGAAATCGTCGAGCGCAGTTCAGAGATCAGAAAAATTCTAGACACTAAGAAAAATCAGAATTTTTGCCTAGTCTTGGTCAATTTTTAGCTTTCAAAATCTTGGAGATTATTTAAGACTTGCTCCATCTAACATTCCTAACTTATTTAGGAAGAAGGTGTGTTTCTTTTCATCCAAAGGCTTGGTGAAAATATCTCCCCTTTGTAAATCAGTTGGGATATATTGCAATTCAATTTTATTCTTTTCAACATTGTCCCTTAAGAAATGATGTCTAATCTCTATGTGTTTTGTCCTACTATGGAGGACTGGATTTTGAGCTATGGAAATAGCACTTGTATTGTCACAAAAGATTTTTGACTTCTCTAAGTTGTAACCATAGTCTAGGAGTTGGTTTTGAATCCACAATATTTGTGAACAACAACTGCCTGCAGCCATATATTCAGCTTCAGCAGTTGAGGTTGACACAGATGTTTGTTTCTTACAAAACCAAGAGACAAGTTTATCACCAAGGAACTGACAAGTTCCACTGGTGCTTTTCCTGTCAATTCTGCATCCAGCATAATCAGCATCAGAGAATCCAGTTAAATCAAATGCTGAATCTTTTGGATACCAGAGACCTAGATTTGGACAACTTTTAACATACCTGAGAATCCTCTTTACTAAAGTTAGGTGTGACTCTCTAGGGCTTACTTGGAACCTAGCACATATGCATGTAGCAAACATTATATCTGGTCTACTAGCTGTAAGATACAGTAAAGAGCCAATCATTGCTCTATATGTTGTCTGATCAACAGTTTTCCCATGTTCATCAGCATCCAGTACAACATTGGTAGGCATGGGTGTTTTCATACAAGATGCCTCAGACATACCAAATTTCTTAACCAGTTCATTAGCATATTTGGTTTGAGAAATAAAGATGCCTTCAGCATGTTGTTTGACTTGCAATCCTAGGAAGAAGGATAGCTCACCCATACTACTCATCTCAAATTTAGAATGCATCAGGTTAGAAAACCTTCTGCACAATTTTGAGTCAGTAGAACCAAAAATGATATCGTCTACATAAATTTGCACTAGTAGGGTATGGGACTTATGGGTTCTAATAAAAAGAGTTTGGTCTACTCTACCCCTTATAAAACCATTTTCCAAGAGAAAGCATGCTAGGGTCTCATACCATGCTCTAGGAGCTTGCTTGAGACCATATAATGCTTTGTTCAGTCTAAAAACATAATCAGGATAAGTTGGAGAGATAAAACCTGGAGGTTGTCTGACATAAACTTCCTATTTGATTGATGTCTCCATTTAGGAAAGCACTCTTGACATCCATCTGATAGACTTTGAAACCTTTGTGAGCTGCATAAGCTAGAAATATCCTGATGGCTTCCAATCTTGCAACTGGTGCAAAAGTCTGGTCGTAGTCAATTCCTTCTTCTTGAGAATATCCCTGGGCAACTAGCCTTGCCTTGTTCCTTATAATTACTCCTTGATCATCCAGTTTATTTCTGAATACCCATTTTGTTCCAACAATGGAATGATCCTTAGGCTTTGGCACTAGTTCCCATACTTTGTTTCTCTCAAATTGATGCAACTGCTCTTGCATTG
Source organism: Platanthera guangdongensis (assembly GCA_039583875.1). Taxonomy (NCBI): domain Eukaryota; kingdom Viridiplantae; phylum Streptophyta; class Magnoliopsida; order Asparagales; family Orchidaceae; genus Platanthera; species Platanthera guangdongensis. The sequence continues at coordinate 82,978,004 of CM077151.1, forward strand.
CAATGATCCAGTGTGGATCTTGCTCTGCATCTTGAATGGACTGAGGTTCAATTTGAGAAAGGAAGCAGATGTGCAATAGGTTTTGGTTGACCTGATTTCTGGTTTGCACACCAGCTGAGATTTCTCCAATTATTTGGGAAATTGGATGGTCTCTTGATGTTACTAGATCAACATGGGGTGTTGATTGTTCACCAACCTGTGTTGTTGTTTCCTCTTGTGGTACAACAACTGGCTCTTCAGGTTGTGCTTCAATGTGTTGAGCATTCCCTTCATCTTCACTGCTTTCATCCTCTTGAGCAACCTGTAACTTGTTCATATCTTCAACTAGAGAGTGTTCCTGCAAAGGTTCTATGGTAGAAGAAATCTTCTCCTTGAAAGACATGTTAGTTTCATCAAAAGAAATATGAACAGATTCCTCAATTTTCAAAGATGATTTATTATAGACCCTGTAGGCCTTGCTGATCATGGAGTATCCCAGAAACACTCCTTCATCAGCTTTGGCTTGAAATTTTGCTAGATATTTCTTGTCATTATTGTGAATATAGCAAATACAACCAAAAATTCTGAAATAGTCAACTTTAGGTTTCTTCCCTTTGAGTAATTCATAGGGAGTCTTTCCCTTCAGTTTATGTATCAGACTTCTGTTTAGCACATAGTTGGAGGTGTTCACTGCCTCTGCCCAAAAGGATAGAGGTAGATGAGCATCTGACAATAATGTAGTGGCAGATTCAATAAGGGTTCTATTTTTCCTTTCAGCTACCCCATTTTGTTGAGGAGTTCTAGGAGCTGAGAAAGTATGCCTGATCCCTTCACTCTGACAGAACTCTTGCATAAGAAGAGAATCAAACTCTGTCCCATGATCACTTCTGATCAGGGCAATGTGAGTATTGAACTCAATCTGTATACATTTGAGAAACTCTGTCAGACACTTAAAGTTATCAGACTTCTTCCTTAGAAAGAACACCCAAGTGAATCTAGAGAAGTCATCTACAATTACTAAAGTGTAGGATTTCCCTCCTAGGCTTTGTACTGTGATGGGTCCAAATAGATCTATGTGTAACAGATACAATATCCTAGGTGAATCACTCTTATTAAGTGACTTAAAATTGTTTTTAGTTTGCTTGCCTAATTGACAAGCCTTGCATAGTCCTTCCTTCTTGTAGGGGCCAGAAGGTAGTCCTCTAACAAGATTGTTCTTGGATAGCCTAGCAATAGTTCTAAGGTTTAGGTGTCCTAGTCTCTTATGTCATAAAACATTTGGTCTACAGACTGAATTAAACAAGCAGATATCTATATCAGTTGAAAGAAAATCTACTAAGTAGATGTTACCTTTCCTTATACCTGTCAACACAGTTGTGTTGTCCTCTGACTTGATTTTGCATAAGGTTTTGCTGAAGGTCACCTGGTAGCCTTCATCACATAGCTGACAGATGCTGATCAGGTTGTGCTTCAGTCCTTCCACATATGCTACCTTCTTGAAGGTTACTGAACCAATCTGGACTGCACCATATCCTTTAGTTTGTCCATAGTTGGAATCACCAAAGATAACTTTGGGTCCAAGCTTGGCTCTAAAGGAATTGAGGTTGTCCTTGTTCCCTGTCATGTGCTTAGAGCACCCACTATACAAATACTATTGTTGGTTAGATGTTGGATAGGTCTTCACCTGCACATAAAACAATTCACTTATTTTTGACCCATTTTACCTTGGGCCTAGGTTGATAACCTTTAAATTCAGAAATGAAAGACATCCCTGGCTGACTCTTATATCCTTCAGGATGATATCTCCTTGGAGGTATAATCCATTCAGTATAAGGGTTAAAGGTTTGGGATGAAGAACACTTAGGATTCAATTTTGACTTGCCTTTGAAAAAGTTTCCAGAGCTCTGACCTCTGTTCGACGATCTTGGAGCTGCGTTCGACGATCGTGGGTCAGATTGTCGAGCTCCGTTCGACGGTCGACTATGGCTGAGGTCAGATATATGAGATCGTCGACCTGCGTTCGACGACTTTGGCTGAGATCGTCGACCTGCGTTCGACGATTTTTCCTGAGATCGTCGAGCTGCGTTCGGCGATCGTCGATCTTCATTCGACGATCGTCGATCTCCGTTCGACGATTTTTGCTGGGACTTAGTTTTCTGAGGCAGATCAGAATTTTTCCTATCAACCTCTACAACTCCCTTTCCCTTGCTAGAAATAAACTTGATGGGAGTTGTTAGGACTCTAGGTTGGCTGGATGAAGCACCCAAGCCCAGTGTACTGTTGAATCTAGAGTTCACTGTGCTTGTGATGTCCATCAGCTTGATGCTTCTCCCATTAAGGGATTCTTCAAGCTTCTTGGCCTCAGAGAGCTCACTTTTCAGTGTAGCTATATGTTCCCTACAGTTCTCCAACTCCTGAGAGAGTTTGAGGTTTTCTGACTTTAAACCATTGTGTTCAGATAATTGATTTCTGAGAGAGATAATCTCTTTCTCAGACTTTAGCAGGTCTAAACACAGTGTTTTAAATTCAGATTTAAAATCTTCTGAAGTAAAATCAAAAGAACTAATTACCTGATCTTCTTCAGGTTGAGTTTCTGAGTCTGACTCTGACTCTTCATCCTCTGAATTGTGTTGTGAGGCATTAATTGCCATCATGCAGAATTCCTTTTCTTCTGCATCATCCTCATCATCACTGGAGCTGGATGAGGCTTCTGACTCCTCTTCAGTCTCACTCCAGGATTCAGCAACAAACCCTTTTCTTGTATGCTTATTTTTGCTTGAAGAAGGTTTGCTATTGCCATTCCTTTTGGGGTCCTTCTCCTTTCTTCTTTCTTTTCTGTCCCTTCTGTCCTTGTTCTTGTTCTCTGGACAGTCAGGAACTATGTGCCCTGGTTTCCTGCAACCAAAGCAGATAATGTCTTTGTTATTGCCAATGGACTTGTCATACCTTGGCTTATCCTGCTCCTTGTATGATCTTCTTCTGAAGTCCTTTCTGGCCATCTTATAGAATCTTTTGGCCAACAAGCTGAGAAGTTCATCATTGCCTGTAGCTTTTTCTTCAGGCAGATCTTCAGTTGCCTTGAATGCTATGGTCTTCTCCTTTCTTGTGGCTGGTGAAGCAGCCTTCTGTTCTTCCTCTCTATTCTTGATGAGCAGCTCATAAGACTTGAGCTTACCCAACAAAGCTTCAGTGGTGATCTCATTTAGACTTCTGGCATCTTTGATTGGCCAGATTCTTGAATCCCAAGTGCTGGGGAAGCACATTAGGATCTTGTCATTAAGTTCTGTCCGAGAGATCTCTTTGTCTAATGTCCTTAGTTCACTGACAATTAGACTCAGTCTGTTATACATGTCTCCCACTGACTCATTCTCTCCCTTCTTGAAGTTCTCATATTGAGAGATGAGATGGGATCTTCTGTCCTTTCTTTCATCAGCTGAGCCTGAGACTATTTCTGAGAGTCTATCCCAGATTTCCTTGGCTGAATTACATTCAGCTACCTTTTGGAATATGTCATCTGACATTGTCTGGGCTAGGATGTTCATAGCCTTGGCATCAGCTACTTTCCACTTTTTGATGTCAGCATCTGTTCCTGATGGAGGTGGAACAGCATTTGTACTTGTACTTTCTGGGGGTCTTGGACACACTGTCAAAACAGAATTAAATATATCTTCATCAATAGAATTCATGTAGAGTCTAATCCTTGCTTTCCAAAGTGCAAACTTTGACAGATTGCACACTGGAGGTCTGGTGCTAGCATAATCTTTGTTTTGGGCCATGATTTGTGCAAACAATAATAAAACACAAAAGAAAAACAGATCTAGTTTAGGATCTTGGGGTTCAGGTGTTAGCCTGTACAACCAATCAGGTATGGTATGTTTAACCAACCTCCCTCTGATACCAATTGAAAGTGCAACTAGATCTGATATACTATAGAGGGGGGTGAATAGAGTATATGGTGTTTTAGTACTTTTAAAAACTTTTACAACAATTGTTGTAATAAGTGTGAGCAGGGAAGCAAATATAATTCTAATCACAGAACTAGGCTATGCAAAAGCTAAGCACAGAAAAATCAAGGCCAGAAACAAAAAGTAAACAAGCAGAACCAGAGGATACAAGGAAATATAGTGGTTCCCCAAACTTGGGTACATCCACTCTTCTACCACCCTAGGTAGGAATCCACTGCAGGATGAGTTGATCAGGTGTCCTGGGAACCAATGAGCTTTTGATAAGGTGCTCAAAAACCAAAGCAGATTTTTTGATCAGGTTTCTTGCCACCAATGAGCTTTTGACAAGGTGCTCAAAAACCAGATTCAAACTTTTGAAGGGAGTTTGAGAAACCCTTTACAGAGTGGGGTGAGAGAGTGATGGCAGTCTTCTCTTTCTCAAACAACTGAGAAGACTATGTGGATTGATGTCAAAGCTCCCCCTGAGTCCTTGAGATCTTCAGGAAGAAGAGCTTTGCTGAGGGTGATAGGCCTTCAAAGATAGATCTCCAGCAATAGATGATTTCAGCAAGCTGAAATGTTGAGTGTCTGGAGTCTTGAATTGATGTTGGCCTTGAACACTTTGAGAGCTGAAGAGATATGAATATTTTTGAAAGCTTGATCTCTTTGATGAGTGTTCTTCAGAATTCTTTTTGACAGAAGTTTTTGAGAGAGTCTCTGTAATCTGTATTGTGTATATTCTCTACTTGTTAATCTCTGTATATCATCTATATTGATTCAAAAAACATTCTGTCTTTTATTCTCTGTTCTAGAATAGAATATCACTCTTGTCAAAGATAGCCGTTGGTCTGCATTGATTGCATCCTTAATTGCATAATCTCTTCTAGAGGAAAGTCCACAGAATTATTCCTTGAAAAATCGCTTGAAACTTGGTCCAGAAGTAAATGAAAACGTCTAGCAAATCTTCTGAATTAATTGCAGAATAACTCCTGTCTGATTTGAATTTGAATTCTGGAAGTTATCTGAAATCGTCGAACTGAGCTCAGCTATCGTCGAGCTGAGCTCAGCGAACTGAAAAACTTAAGCAGCAAAATAATCGTCGATCTGAGCTCAAAGATCGTCGAACTGAGCTCAGAGATAAGGATCCAAAGCAGAGTCAAAATCGCCAAACTGAGCTCACCGATCATCGAATGGAGTTCGACGATATTATGAAGTTGAGCTCAGCGATCGTCGAGTGGAGCTCGACGATCTGCCGAAGCTGAGCTCGACGATCGTCGATCTTAGTTCGACGAATCGTCGTGCTGAGCTTGACGATCAGACTTAGTCTCCAGACAGAAAAACTTGGTCTTCAGGGCAGCTTCCAATCCTAGACTTCTAACCCTTAGACTCAATTCTAATTGACCTATTAAGCTATACAGAAGGTCAAACAAAGGTTCCTAGAGACATAGTGATCCTGAACCAAATTAGTAATAGGGTGTTCCAACAAACAGAACTATGAAAACCCAAAAGAAGTTCGAATCTGGCAATATTCATGAACCAAGAAGTAAAGCTTGTTGTAATTGAAATTACCTTTGTGAGATTGAGTCAATACTCAACCTAGATGATCCAGAAAAATCAGTCGGTCACTTAGCTGCTCGAGTCCTGAGCGCAGAAAGTATATCCACATCTCTACAAAATATCCACACGATCGGGAGAACACATAGCCACTTATCAAACAAGCACTAGGTCGGGAGAGGACACTCAGTGTCTCCACGGACCGCAAGATTTTTTAAAGGAGAGGCGCCAGTGACACTCGCCAGGATCAGGACCGGCGACATCGATGACAAAGGCAGAATGGCTTCCGTCGGGCTTTTAGTTCTACCTTATTTCGCACAGTACGACTTGCGTGCTTAGATAGAATAATTAATCGCTTCTTTTAGAAACCCTAAAACCTTCTATTTATACCGAAAGAGAATAAATGAAATAGTCTGCCGCTAATCGCAGACCCAAGACTTAGAATCCAGAATTTCGGCCAGACAACCCTTATCTCGACGAATCGTTGAGTTTCCATGGCATATAGGGCGAATCGTTGAGTATTATCTTATACACGATGAATTGTCGAGTATCCATAAGATACACGACAAACTCAATGCCATCCCCAACATACTCAACACTTGACTTCGCAAAGGCATTGTGTGGACTCAATGCTTTCTGTTCCATACTAGCTGATTCATCATATGAATCAATGAAGGCATTGAGTGCACTCAACGCACTCAACGCCTAAGTGCCATATCCATCGAATCAACCTTTGACTCGATGAAGGCATTGAGTGGACTCAACACAGTCAACGCCTAAGACCCAGATTCGTTGAATCAACACCTTGACTCAACAAATCGTTGAGTAAGCTCAACAAACTCAATGCTTAAGTGTGATACTCAACGAATCACTGAATATACTCAACACACTCAATGCCATCATTCGACGAGTTAACCCTTATCTCAACGAAGGCGTTGACTTGTCTCAAAGCACTCGACACTTTTTCAGCTTGACTGAGCCAAGTCTTTTCAACTCATCATATGAGTTATATCATACAAATCCAATCTCTCAATTTCTCCACAATCTTATGTGTGACCCTGATAGGCTCATACTGAGTTCGCAGTGAGGCTACATGCTTGATCACTTACAGATCATAATGGTAACACCAACACTTCTGCGGCTAATGTAACGCCCCTAATTTTTCGATGTTTATTTTAATACTTTAATGGCATATTCATGAAGTTAGAGCGTTACGTTGACATGTAGTAGGCAGGTGCTGTTGTCGGAGTGTGGTTTTCTGCTCATAGGTTTTTAATTTGGGGTTTCTAGTGTGGCTATTTTCTTGTGAGTTTCTGGAATTTTCCTCGCGAGTCGGGTTTGTTTTGGAACTCGGTGGAGCCTTTTTGGGATATTTGGTGTTTTGAATTCGGGGGTGGGGGGGGGGGGGGGGAGGGTTGCCCGAGTTTGGTTTGTCAGATTTTGATTTCAACTTCGTCGTTTTATTAGTAGCGTTGATATTTAGCTACAATGTGAATTTCGTAGGATTTTGAGTTGGTTTGGGTTTTGGGTCGTTTGGACGTTTATTTAGTAAATAATTATAATACAATATTATATATGTATGTATGCCTTTACGTCAAATCAGAACCCTATTCATTGTCAATTTACCGAGCAGTCGTCTGTTTCGCGAAAGAGGAGAGGCTGGTATTATCGCGTGCTTTCGGTCGTCGATCGTGTGTGTTTGGGTGGTCGATTTCGGCAGAGGAGTAGAGATTAAAAAAGCTCTCCCCGAGATCGACACATGTGGGTAAGTATTTCCCGTTTCATGGATTTTTGAATGCTAGGGTTTGCGGTTTTGACCCACTTTTGACTTGTAAAGTTTCGGAATCATTGCCTAGGAGTTCTTGCGGTCTATCCTTATCGCGGAGCGCTCAGAGTGTCGGTTTTTCGGAAGCTTTGAGACAAGTGGTGATTTTTACCTTGCTATGTTATTTCTTTCATTTCTTTCCCCTTCTTTCCCTCCTTAGAATGTAGGAGTAGTGTATGGTGTAGCCTTGGAGAATCCAATAGGATAGTGTAAATTTCGGCCAGGAAATTTGTAGAATATGATAGCATAGTCTAAGGAAAATTCGTCGAATATAGGTATTTTAGCCTAAGGAAAATTCGTCGTACATGAGGAGCAAATTCGAGTGAAATTCATCTAGTATGATTCGTCGAATGGTAGACGTCGAGTTCATCGAGTATCATTGGTCATGTCGTTGAAAGAATGCAAATTCGTCGAGTATTCTATTCGTCGAGTATGGCATAGGATTAGAAAGTACTGAGTGATCGGGCCGATAAGTTCTTTTCATCGAGCATATACTCCGAATCGAGTCTTGTTTGTCGAGTATTGTCGGGTGTAGCCTTTTATCGCCAAGTCTAATGCATCGAGTATTCCTTGGTTTTGTCAGGTATATTCGACGAATTTAGCAGGACTTAGAATATTTTCGCCGTTTTGTCAATTCGTCGAGTATGGGTCTTAGGATGATTTTCTGGGGTTTTCTCTCCCCTTTGTCATGAGAGTATTTTGGTGTTAGGTTTGAGGTTTTATTGGAGTTTTGGAGGTGTTTTTGACGGCTAGGTTGGCAGTGGATAAATGACCACCAACATGACGACGTTTCATGAATCATTGCACTTGGTGGATTTTTTGTCTCTTTTTATGGACTGTTGGGTTGTGTAGGAGAATGTGACCACCACCACAGTGCCTTTTTGAGATGTTTTTTTTGGTCTTTTAGTTCATGTTGGATAATGTGGCCACCGACTCAGAATCATGGTTTTTGCCAGTGTTAATGATTCACATGTTTAGAGTTGTTTAGTCTCTTGTCTTGCTATTATTTAGTCATATGTTGGATGCTTACTCTTGCAGATCTTATCTAATCATGACTTCACTTTGCACTTGGTGCAATTTCTCTTACTCTACTATTGAAATTCCTACTTTACTTGTTATAACTTGACTTTTAGCTGATGTTTATTAGCCATTCTTATAACTGGGGTTGGTAACCCTTCTTGTTTCACTTTGATTATTATCTACTGATGATATTATTTACCACTTGTATTTTCTTGCTGAGCTATTATTTCTTTGAATACCTCGGAATCGGAGCAGTAGCGGGTTGAGCGGGTTGGGTTTGGTTGTGGCTTGCGTTCTGCAGCGGTTGCGGGTGACGTTACCTCATAGATTGTGAGGTAGTAGTTGTTGTTTTGTTTTAGTTCAGACATACATACTTTTAGTGGGTTCGTGTCATGTTGTTGACGCCCACTAGTGGTTTTCTTGTAGAATGTTAAGTACTTGCTAGCTGCTAAATCTGTTTCTTTGTGAATGATTGGTTTTACTCGCTCTTTGGGAAGGTTTTATGTTAGGGTTGCATGTTAGTTACTCTTAAAGATATAAAATGTCATTTGCCTATTTCATTCATAGTATATTTCAAAACTAAAGTCATTATATTTTAAGGAACGTAAAAACTATTTCTATACTTAGACTAAATCTAGAGTCATGCATATCATGAGTTATTCTAATTGGATGTTTATGCTCATGTAGGATGTTAATCAAATATAAACAAAGTATTTTCCGCAGCGTATATTCATATTTTTACTTGTGGACTTGTTGATCCACTGAGCCAAGAGATACATCCACCCAAAACAAAACCAAAATTACAGTTTTCTTCATATTATACATATTGATTTCATATATAATTTAGAGTTGGGGTCTTTCCTGAGTGTCTACATTTATCCCCTGCACGACATATCATCACGACTCATGTTTTCTCTTACTCCGATATATCGTTTAATTATTGCGGAGAAAATGCGGGTCCTGACTGTTGAAGCCAGAAGCCCGACTTCACCTAGTGTTCAGACTTAAGGTTGCAGTTCACACCTACTCTTCCCGAACCCCTTTTTCAACATGAGTCTTGGAACTAAAAATAGACTGTGGGCTTCAGCTTGGAGGTCCCACCTCTTATCCGAAAGAATTAGAGGTTCTTCCCTTCCTAGATAGTGCTGAGCTAGGTACCATGGAGAAAGAAGAAGAAAGAGTTAACTAACGCTCTCTTCTTCTCTTTCTTTCTTTTCTGCAGTCCTTTTTTCCTCAAGGTACCTTATTGGTCTATTTATAGGCCTCTGAGTTTGACCTGCCAATAACCAAACTGAACCGACCTAAAATTACCAAAATACACTACACTGGGTCTGCCAACAACCAAACTCCGCTGTTCTGAATGGTTATACGCAGACCCCAAAGGGCAAAAGGGTAAAATTACCTGGGATAAAAGAGTGAAACCCTCACTTGGGGGTAGGAAAGTAAAAATGCCTTTTCCACATATGGCGAGTGAGAAAATATCAGGCGGGCGAGAAGAGCCTATCAGATCGCCTCGCGAGTGCCCCGCCTCCCGAGTACTCCATCTCGCCACAAGCTATTCATATACGCCGCGAGTGCCATCTCGCCACAAGAGGTCTACATACACAGCGAGAGCTCTATCGCCTGCTCTGCTGCTCCCATCTCGCCTATTATGTATTGCCTTTTCGGAGTACCGGCGAGTTAACCCTATGGTCCTACTCGCCTCTACAATCCTCTCACCCCTAACTAAGCACTTTTCTTTGAGTTGCCTCCTACGAGCCCGAGGTTGTACACAATCCCCGCTCTTTTCGAGGTTGCCTCAAGCTCGAAAAGAAAGTCCAACCGAGGCTCACGATGTCAAAATCTATTTATGAGAGAATCTTTTGTGGGCCCCTCTAGGGCCTTTAAATATGCGACACTTATCCTATCATGGAGATTTCCCCTCTCTCATCTCTTCCTTCACCTCTTTAACCGTCATCATGTCTCATAGTCAAAGATTTCGTGAATGTCTCGTGATGGTCCGTAAAAAAACAAAGCTAATGTGGCTGCTCTGGCCCTAGTTTTGGCTCACACCCTACTCCTTCACCTCCGTCATTTCGCCCGAGGAAGATGAAAATCACTGGCCCCCCTTCTCAGTCGATGGGACCACTCCGACATCCTTGGAAGTCCATGCACCTCATCCCGCATCCTTCGAGGAGAGACAGGTGATTTTTTGGCTCCTGCCCCTCCTCTATCTTTCCTTTTTTCTATCTTCTCACCTATTCACTTCATGCTTCTTCAGGGAGATCTAGACTATCCCCCTAGCCTACGAATCCACCTGATATTACTGACATCCATCATCAAGACTATGACTCGCCTCAGTGATCCACCCCTCCTGCTATAAAAATGACGATCTCTCGCAACTCCCTGGGACCTCTCGCAACTCGGGTAAATGAACTAAGCTTGTCTTTTTGCTTCTTATAGACTTTCATTCCCCTACCTGGTGTGTTCAAGACCACTGGACTAAACCTTCTATCCGTGCAACTCACCGCTTCCAAGCCTTTTTGCGAGAACTTCCTTCATCCTGATACCTGGCTTCTTTCTGCGTAGGTACCCAGATCGACTCGGTAGCAGAGGACTTCTCTGGGCTGCCCGCCTTCTCGCCTCCTCACCCAAATGAGATAAAAGACTATTTGGGCGATCCTATGGGTTCGGTGGAGATGAAGCGCAGGACGGCCGAGATGTTTTGAAAGTACACACATATTATCCACGAGATGGAACTGGGAAAGCAGCCCACCGACATACGCATTGACTGGCTAGAAATTGAATGCGCTCGCGCATAACTGCCCTGGAAGAGGAGAATAAGAACTTAAAATCCCAGAATTCCCATCTTTTGGACAGCATTCTGCATGCCTCTTGCTCGAATCCGCTCCAAGCTCCCCCGCCCTCTAATTACTCAATTGACGAGGTCGACGATATCTTCCGGGACGCCAACATTAAGACGACCGAGCTTGTTCTAAAGATGATGAAAGAGCTGGGAGTTGTCAAAGAAGACGCCGAGTCCGTCACTGCCTGCGACCTTGTGCCACATCTTTATGGAAAGGCGGACGAGGATTCAACTTCCAGCAAAGATGACAGAAGAGGCGTCGGCGAGACCTGTGACTCCTCCCCACAGTCTCTATTTGCTTCCTCCCTCTATTTGTACTTTTTATTTTTTGAGATTTTGAAGTATTTCTTCATGGGAGTGTACTCCACTTTCCTTCCTTTGTAATGAAGAAGCACCAAATGTAAAGGAAATTTTTGTCATATCTTCTCACTTTACGTTCCCTTTATTTTACTTTATTTATTGCGGGCGACCCTCTACTCTGTTTCTACTCATGAGGTAGAGCTAGTTGTCATCTCGCTTGAGAATTGGTTTAGGGCATGAGTCATTAGACCTCTCTTCACCCCTTCCATGCGCAAGACTATTGGTCTTCCTCTCCGCATCCCGCCTCGAGACAAATCCAGTGTGATTAGACCCCGAAGATTAACCTGCACTTTTATTGGAAGTCACACATCTTCAATTTTTTAGGCGAGACCTTTCCTTTGCAAGCGAGTGCCAACTTGCTATGGGCAAGACCCTCTTCACCGAGTACCTGTTGGAGATGCCCATCTTCATTTGTATTGCACCAACCTCTTCTTCCCATAGAAGTTTTTTATTTTTTACAAACTTTCTTCGTTCTCTGATAAGTATAGATATTTTTTGAGGGATCTCACCATTTATCCTGCCACCGAGTGAGCCTACAGTCCTGCCAGCTTGATGAGAGCCTGGTTAGCGGGTCTTCTCAGGGCCTTACCATTCATCCTGCCACTGAGTGAGCCTGCAGTCCTGCCAGCTTGATGAGAGCCTGGTCAGTGGGTCTTCTCGGGGCCTTACTACCCATCCTGACATCGAGTGGGCCTGCAGTCCTGCCAGCTTGCTGAGAACCTGGTCAGCATGTCTTCTTGGGGCCTTACAATCCATCCTGCCACCGAGTGAGCCTACAGTGCTGCCAGCTTGATGAGAGCCTGGTTAGTGGGTCTTCTTGGGGCCTTACTATCCATCCTGCCACCGAGTTAGCCTACAGTCCTGCCAGCTTGATGAGAGCCTGGTCATCTGGTCTTCTCGGGGCCTTGCCATCTGTCCTACTACCACCATAGTGTCTGTGGAGACTTTAATGTCATGTATGCCCAGATCCCGGGCTAGCTTGAGCCTTGAGATAATCGCCTCATATTCTGCTTGACTGTTAGTGATTGTGAAGTGAATCTTCAGAGCCTGCTCAATTCTGGTCCCTTCGGGACTCACCAAGATCATCCCTCCTCCAAAAGAACTTTTTCCAGATGTTCCATCTACTAGCATCTACCAAGCAGCTCAAAGAGGTGCTTCAGCTTCTCTGACCTCAACCACACAACCTGCCAGGAAATCTACAACCGCTTGCGCTTTGATGGCCAGACGAGGAGTAAAAGCGAGGTCGAACTCACTGAGCTCTATCGACCATTTGGCCAACCTCCCAAAATGCTCCACCTCTTACAGGATGTGGCGAAGAGGATGATCTGTCATCACCTAAATTGAGTGGGCCTGGAAGTATGGCCTGAGCTTCCTGGCTAATATGATGGGAGTGAATGCCAGCTTTTCAAGGATAGGGTATCTGAGTTCCGCCTTCTTCAGGACCCTGCTCACGTAATAGATTGGGAACTGCCTTTTTCATTCTTCTCATATAAGAACTGAACTCACTACTCTGGCCGCCACTCCTAGGTATAAGAACAAACCCTCTCATTCTCTTGGCCCTTGGAGTAGAGATGTCTGGGTGTGTTGTTGTTTTAGAGCTTGAAAAGCTTCTTCGCATTCAGTGGTCCATTCAAATTTCTTTCCCCCTCTTAGTGCTAAGAAGAAAGGCGAGCTCTTCTCCCCAGTCTGGGAGAGGAACATGCTTAATCCAGCTAGCTTATCGGTGAGACGTTGGACTTCCTTGGCATTCTTCGGAGATTCTAATTCTAGGATTGCCCATACCTTATATGGATTGGGCTCCACTCCTCATGGAGTAAGGAGATGTCGCAAGAATTTTCCCCCGTTGGCCCCAAAGACACACTTCAGGGGGTTGAGTCTCATCTTGTATAACCTTATGATTTTAAATGTTTCCTCTAGATCTAGGATATGGGACACGAGGTCTCGGCTCTTAATCATCAGGTCATCCACATAAACCTTGAGGTTCCACCCCTTCTGTTCCTAGAAGGTTCAGTCCATCATTCTTTGATAAGTTGCCCCCGCATTCTTTAATCAAAAGGGCATCATATTGAAGTAGAAGCACCCATCCTCCATGATAAAGGTGACATCCTTGATGTCCGACGGGTGCATGCGTATTTGATGGTACCCTGAAAATACATCTAGAAACTCATTAGTGAAAAACCGACAGTTGAGTCAACCAGCGCATCGATTCGTGATAGAGGATAACAATCCTTAGGGCATGCTTTATTTAAAAGGGAAACGTCTACATGCATACCCCATTTCCCCTCTCCCTTCTCTACCATTACAACATTACTCACCTACTCCAGATATTTTCTTGCAGATATGAATCCTGCCTTGAGCAACTTCTCCACCTTTTCTCTGATGGGCCCGACCATCTTGGTTGCGATGATTCTCTTCTTTTGTTGTATTGAACGAGCATTGGGGTCGAGTTTGAGATGGTGGCATGCCACGTCCGTGTCAACCCCCGGCATGTCAGCTATGCTCCAGGCGAAGATGTCGATGCTCCTCTGCACGCACGCCCTGATCTCCTCCTGATCCCCGAGACTGAGCTCTCCACTGACTTTTATCTTCTCTTTCCTCCCTTCCTTGGTAAGGATCTCCATCTCCAGCACCTCCACTACTGCCTTTAGCCTTGATGGCTCTTCCTCTTTCTCCTTCTCCCTCAATATCTCCTCCCGTTCCATAGCTTCACGATCTACGGCCTCGCACTACGCAACGGCCATCGCCACCTCTCTCAGAAACTTCTCCACCTCTTCATCGGTGGGATTCTCTCTTCCAACAACGAACTTCCCCTCTTCTCTGGCCAAGCTTCCATGCTGTATGACTCCCCCACTTCCTTTATCTTTCTTTTCACTTTCCTCTGCCCTTCATTTTTCTTCGCCCCTTCCACCTCCATCTCTTCTTTCTCCTGCACAACCTCCATCTCTTATTCCCATCCCTGCTCTCCCCCTCCTTCCTTCTCTCCTGCCATTTTCAGCTCCACTGCAATGCCTCTCTCCATCACCACTTCACCTTCCCCCCTTTCTTCTCATCCTCCTCCCCTACATTTCCTCTGACCTCCTGCTCCCATTGTTCCATCCTCTTCTCCATTTCCTCGGCCTCTCCTTGCAAAGAAATGGCATTCACTACCGTCACATAACACTCCCTGTTTGCTTTCGGATCTCCTCATACTCTGATCTGGGTCCCCTAGCATTGAGCTTCAGGCATTGGTGAAAATATGATGGGACAGACCTAAAGACACTGATCAAAGGGCGTTCGAAAATGGCGTTATAACTGTTGGGGGCATCCACTATCACGAAACAATAATTCCTGGAAAGCCCTCCCCCACTTGACTTCCTTCCATTCTCCCGAGAATTCGAACAACGACCCTCTGCTGCCAACACCCTTCGAGCCCCCACCCTCATCTCATTGAATTCCTTCTTGAAGATGACATTCATCGAACTCCCATTATCGACAAGGATCCACGACACCGTGAATTTTTCAATGGCGGTCCGGATCACCAACCCATCACAAAAAGAATCTTCATGGTCTGGCATGTCCTTATGAGAGAAGGTGATTTTCTCATCCGGGGGAGGGGCTTATGACATCGAGGCTACACTCAAACGATACTTGCTATGAAGGCTTGCCTTATGGATAGCCTCAATCCCCACTCCCCCATGGATCACTCTCTCCACCTCGATCTCCCACATCAGCTCGATCCACACACCGGTCCTCCTCCCCGGTCCTAGTCATCTCCACTATTCGCACCAGTAGTTGTTGCTCCCCTGATCCCCTAGCTCTCTTCATCTCCAGAAACTTCGGGCAGGTAGCCGTTGCGTGACCGGCCTCCTCATGGAAGTCACAATAAGGCAACGCTACCTCCTCCTCCCATCTCCCCTTCCGAGGATTTCTTCTTCTTCTAGCACCATCTCATGCTCTCCCTCTTTCTCTTCCCCTTCCTCTCCCTAGCCCAATGGCCATAGCTTACTGAGGCGGGGGTAGGGTTGGTCTAGGACCATATCTCCACCCTTGCTGGTTGAATTCTCCTGATCCTCTTTGGTAGTTCCTTCCCCTTGTGGAAAACCTCTTCCTTGCCCTTGAGCAGGGCCTCCTTGTTTCCTCCAACCCAACTCCTGATATGTCGGCACCCTCGGCTTCTCCTACATTTTCCTTCTTGCTATCTTCCCTCCCAGCTCTCTTAACTCGGCCTCCATCAATCTTACCAGCATTTTGGCAAATATCGTGTTTGCCTCCTCCATCGCTATCTCTTTTGCTACCTTCTCCATCAGCCCTTCAAATGATAGTGGTGTCTTTCGAGTTAGGCTCACCTTGAAGTAACCCTTCCGCAGTCCAACGATGAACGCCATTTGGAGGACAAATCCTAGCACCTCCTGAATATCCAAGACTTCTTCCTGGAACCTGTCCACATACTGGGCCAGGGATTCATCCGCCTTCTGTCGGATCAGAAAAATCGACTCGGGATTCTTCTTCCTTTTCTTCGAGGTTGAGAAATGCAACTGGAAACTTCTACTCAGGTCTTCGAAGACATAGATTGATCCCTTGGGAGTTGATGAAACCAGTCCCTAGCTTTATCTTTCAAGGTGATGGAGAAAAGACGACACTTGAACGCGTCCGTCGTTATCCTGATGGAGATCGCATCTTTGAACCATTTCAAGTGCTGGAGAGGGTTGTCTTTTCCCATATAGTAGGTCATTTCGTGCTCCCTGAACCCCTCCAGGACTGGAGCTGAAAGGATCAACTCGCAGAACAGGGACCCTCTAGCCACGGGTCTCACCACCTCCACCCGCACAACGACATCATGATGGAGACGACGGACCCCAACAGGATTAAGAAGGTGACGACTTACTTACGGAAGATCTTTCTCTATCTCCAGTCAAAGACTTGCGGTGCCGTGGTGATCTTGTAGAGCGACGCTACAATCTCTGCACTCGGAGCAAGACGGCTTAATAAAATTTAGATGAATTTATTTTGCTATTTTTGAGCATTTTTATTTCATTATGTTATATTTAAACATTGGTGTGTTTTATTTTTATTTTGGGCTGCATGTAGCCTAACTTTGTTGTAAGCCTATATAAGGCCTTGTATTGTTTATTTCTCATTAAGTTGAATGAAAGAAAATTTATAACCCTATTTCCTCCTCTTGAGAATTCCATCCTCCTCCTCCTTCAAAATTTCGGTCATAGCCTCTCTCCACTCTCCAAGCCGCCGACCCTCTTTCCCTCATTCTATCAAGTGCTCGGCCACCATCCCTCCTAGCCGCCACGCTCTTGTTTTTCTCTCCCCTCTCCAAAAGGCCGCCGACCCTCCTTCCTCTTCTCTTCAAGTTCTCGGCCACCATCCCTCCGAGTCGCCACCCTCAAATATAACAAAACCCGGCCACCCTCCACCATAACAAAAAAAAACTGACCACCCTCAACCAATACAAAAAATGACCACCCTACTCCGTGCCAAAACCAGCCCTCTCATATTTTTGGGTGGATCCTGGCCAAGGTGTGATGCGACGAAGGCGGACGAGTTTCTATCCATCTGGTGTGACTACGGTGGAGTCGTTGAAGAATGATCCAGGATTAGTGAAATCAGAATCATCCATTCTGATTGGGTAACGAAAACTTCTACCTTCATGTGTTTCTTCTTTTCCTAGATTTTTCTTATGGTGGCAAACTTTAGCGTTGTCTCTTGATAGCCTTAAAAATAATCGTTGTTTTCTTCGTTCGATTTTGCCATCTATCTTGATTGATTTATTTTTCGAGAGGTTTGGAGTACCTCGTTTTATTTTTGTTGGGAGAGATATACCGTTTTCTAAATCACAAATTTTGGTATATCTCTTTTGGTACAACCTTCGCTCGATCTGACCGGGTGGGTCCTTTTACCCGGAAAGAATATTGGCATATAGTCTTTTATTCGATCCTAATTGGTTTAGCTACCCGTGCATTAGCATCTACTTGATATAATTGCATTGCGTGTGCGCTGCGTTTGAAAAATTGTGCGAGTGTAGAATTTGAACTTCGAGAGGCAATAATGTTTAGTCTGTCATCTTTACGGTGTCAACATGTGGGCCTGCATCACGTCTCCCGGCGAGACAGCACTGGCAGGAATAGGAAACAACTACCTACCCGCCAGGTCTTGCCCGCTTCCTTCCACCACCTTTTCCTTTCCGGGTAGCCCCCCCCCCCCAAAGGGGAATCCTCTCCAATCCTTGCCGAGACGAGCTCGTCCTGATGCGCGAAAGTGGATGCCAGAGGTAAATTAGTCGAGCAGTCGCCTCGCCATGAGATCCCTTGCAACATGTCCATGATACCTCTAATAGACGCCATGAATTCTTTTCTTCCTATAAATCCTCCCGGGTTCTAGGACCCATCCCCGTCTCCTTCCCCGAGATCTCTCATCATGAAGTAGTTTAAGATTCTTCTGCATAGGCTACGGTCCACACTCACCGCACCAAAAATATTGAAACCAGAATCCCGACTTCACCTAAAGTTTGGACCTAAGGTTGCAGCTGACACCTACTCTTCCCAAACTCCTTTCTCAACGTGAGTCTTGGTACTAGAAATAGACCGCAGGCTTCAACTTGGAGGTCCCACCTCTTATCTGGAATAATTAGAGGTTCTTCCCCTCCCTCGCTAGTACTGAGCTAGGTGCCTTGGAGGAAGAAGAAAAAAAAGTTAACCAGCGCTCTCTTCTTATCTTTCTTTCTTTTCTGCCTTCCTTTTTTCCTCAAGCCACCTTATCGGTCTATTTATAGGGCTCTGAGTTTGACCTGCTAATAACCAAACTGAACCAACCTGAAATTAATAAAATACTATGGACTGGGCCTGTCAACAGCCAAACTCTGCTATTCTGAAGGGTTATACGCAGACCCCAAAGGGAAAAAGGGTAAAATTACCTGGGATAAAAGAGTAAAACCCCCACCTGGGGGAAGGAAAGTAAAAAAAAACCTTTTCCTCATATGGCGAGTGAGAAAATATAAGGCAGGCGAGAAGATCCTACCAGCTCGCCTCATGAGAGCCCCACCTCGAGAGTAATCCGTCTCTCCACAAGAGGTCCGCATACGCCGCGAGAGGCATCTTGCCACAAGAGGTAAGAATACGCCACGAGAGCCCTCTTGCCTGCTCTGCTACTCCCATCTCACCTATTATGTTTTGCCTTTTTGGAGTACAGGCGAGTTAACTCTATGGTCCGACTCGACTCTGCAATCTTCTCGCCCCTAACTCAGCACTTTACTTTCAGTTGCCTCCTACGAGCCTGAGGTTGTACACTGACAGTTGGTATCAGAGGAATAGGTTGTTTGGCAATTGTTGAATGACTATCTCTGGTTAGTTTTAAATTATCTTGTTCCATCTCATACACACACCGATGTGTTATCAGTACATCTTGGCTGAAACATGAGCACTACACTCATAAGCATGGTAAGAAGTATACGGGGCATATTATGTTGTATGAGATGCATAATATGTATTTATATATGGATCCTCATAGGAGGCAACATATGACTTTTATATAGTGTGAGATGTATAACAATCATCACATGAATTCTCATTAGATTTTTCCTTTCGTTACATGTGATATTATGTAGTATGGGATGCATAATTTTTCATGTGTATGTCACTCATAACAGACATTAAGGCCTTTATTAGATTGCATAGCACAATATGCATGACATAACATAACATTAGCACAGGTGCCAAACTAAAGATCTACATGATGACATATATACACACATGAGTTTTAAAGCAAAAAGAATAAGAATTTATGCATTCATAGTTTACATATATGAGTCAATAGGATGACGGTATATCATCCTAAGTTAAGCATGACATCATTAATGAAAATCACAGAGCAAGTTAGCAGCATGAGCAAGTGTCTAAACATGTATTGTCTGAACTGAGTTGTTTAGTTCTAACGGTTATGCTAGGTTTTGATTGGTTGTTCGTTATATTCTTAGGATGCCGCCTATGCGTGTTATGATGAGAGAGACTCCCCAGTTTGAGGGCAAGTTGTCTGGTGCACAGAGTGATGCAGTGATCGAGGGACTGCGGTAGAGTAATGAGGCTCTATCTAGGAAGATGGTGGAGATGCAGTTGCAGATCCAAGCATTGTTGACTGTCGTTTCTAGATGGCAATCGAGGGTGCAGGACCCTATTGTGGGTCAAGTTGTTCCCATTCCTCCCTCTTCTTTGGTGCCTCCAGTCCTACTACCACCAAAGATGGACTTTATCTCGCATTTTTAGCGACTAAAACCTCCTACCTATGATGGTACAGCCTATTTCATGGTGTTGGACAATTGGATTATCGCAATCGAGGAGATGTTTTCGTACTTAGGGATTTCTGTAGACCAACAAGTTATGGTAGCCACATATCAGATTAAGGGCCTTGAAAAGAGCTGGTGGTTGAGAGAGAAGGAGAACCTCACAGATGGATACTCATGGGAATCCTTCAAGGAGATATTGTTGAAGAAGTTTCTGCCGTTGGTCGATCGAGACTGCTTGATGAATAATTTTCTTTACCTGAAGCAAAGACAACTCACAATTAGTGAGTATGAGATTGAATTCAGCAAGTTGTGCCGGTTTGCCCTAGAATTGGTTGCTTTTGAAGTTAACAGAGTCAAACGATTTCTTGGTGGTCTTAGGAGTGACATCCAGCAGCTGGCTAGTGCTTATGGATCTGAAAACTATGCTGAAGCAGTAAAAGCTGATCTAAAGGTTGAAGCAATTGACAATGCTAAGAATCGAGGCATACAAATGAGAAAGTATACGAGGAAGTCCGATGAGGGTAAGAGCTCTCAGGAATCTAGTTCTGCTTCAAGGAAGAGAAGCAAGGAGGTATGCAGTTTCTGCGGCCGGTCAGGCCACCCATTTGAGAAGTCTTTCAAGAGTTTGGGAGCTCAAAAGTAGCAGCAAGTGCATGCAATTCAGAGTGCTCACAAAGGAGAGCTGGTTTGTGTTTCGTGCAAGCGGAAGGGGCAAGATGCTGCCTATTGTTGGTCTAAGGAAAGGGTCTGCTTTCAGTGTGGACAGAAAGGACATTTCAAGTCAAGGTGAATGCCGTCTCAGCCCCTGCAGCAGCTAGTTCCACCTCAGGCATTGCCATCGCCGTAGCTCTCAGATAAAGGAATGGGCAAGTTAAATGTGATGACTTTGGTGGAAGTACAGACATCCACCTAAGTGATCTCAGGTTAGATTCTAATCTAGATCTAGTTTTTAACTCTTGGCTTTAGTTTGATGTTTGTTCGTCTAGTTACGAATGGGACTTTATAGGGAAATTTAAGGTAAAGAGCCAATGTGCACGTGTTATTTTTAATTCTGGTGCTACCTAACCGTTCGTGGCTAGGAATTTTATAGAGCGTCATCGTCTAACTCTCGATCTAGTTAGTGATTCGTTGTGTGTTAAGTTTCCTTCCTGCGATTCAGTGGTGTCGGACCATGGTATCTAGAATTGTCCGATCTTTTTTGGATATTTCCTAGCTTTTTCTGATTTGAAGGTGTTAGAACTGGTGGATTTTAATGTGATCTTGGGCATGGACTGGTTGTCCAGATACGATACAGTTATCTAATTCAAGGTTAGGCGTTTGGACTTCAAGATGGACAACAGACACCCAAGAAGTTCTTATGGTTTTTTGTGCCACGATTCCTCGATTATTTCTACGGTACGTGTTCAAAAACTTTTGAATTTTGGTTGTTTTGCTTGTTTGGTTTCTGTTTTGGAAACCATTGATAGTTTGTCATGCATCGAGGATGTTCTTGTGGTGTGTTAGTTTCCTGATGTCTTCCCAGATAGTCTTACTGGTCTTCCGCTTGAGAGAGATGTGGAGTTTGTTATAGATTTGGAGCTGGGTACTCGTCCTATAGCTAAGGCACCATATCGTATGGCCCCGCGTGAGCTGGAAGAGTTTCATACCCAGCTAGATGAGTTGTTGTAGTATGGATTCATTAGGCCAAGTTCTTCGCCTTGGGGTGCTTCCATGTTGTTTGTGAAGAAAAAGGATGTATCTATGAGGTTGTGCATCGATTATAGAGAATTTAATAAGATAACTATCAAGAACAGGTATCCCTTTCCACGAATAGATGATTTGTTTGATTAGTTGCATGGTAATGAGGTGTTTTCAAAGATTGACCTTCATTCAGGCTACCATCAGTTGAGAATCCATGAGTCGGATGCTCCACGGACAGCTTTTTGTTCTTGGCATGGACATTTTGAGTCCTTGGTGATGTCGTTTGGATTGACGAATGCACCCTACACCTTCATGTACATATGAACAGAGTGTTCAACGATTGTTTGGACCGTTTTGTGGTTGTGTTTATAGATGATGTTCTGGTTTATTCCCGGAGTGCTGAGGAGCATGCTCAGCACTTACGGTTAGTTCTATCTTCTTTGAGAGAGCATAAGTTGTATGCCAAGCTGTGTAGGTGCGAATTTTGGTTACCTCAGGTTTTCTTTTTGGGTCATGTGGTGAATAAGGATGGAATTTTCGTTGACTCAAAAAAGATAGCTTCCGTATTGGATTATAAAAGACCTAGCACACCCAAAGAGATGAGAAGTTTCCTAAGATTGGCAGACTATTATAGAAGGCTTGTGGAAGGATTTTTTACGTTGTCTTTGCCACTGACTAGAATTACACATAAGAATGCAGCGTTCGTGTGGAGCGATAAGTGCGAGGAAGCTTTTCAGGAATTGAAAAAGATATTGTGCACTACCACAATATTGACTTTGCCTACCAAAGGATTAGAGTATACCGTTTATGTGGACGCATCGCATGTGGGGATTCGATGCGTTTTGATGCTAGAAGGAAAGATAATTGTGTATGGGTCATTGCAGTTAAAGATACATGAAAAGAACTACCCTACTCATGACTTAGAGTTTGCGGTAGTAATTTATGCCTTGAAGTTGTGGAGACATCTTTTATATTGCGTACTGTGCAAGATTTACATAGACCATAAGAGTTTGAAGTACATCTTCACTCAGAAGGAATTAAATTTGTGCCAGCGTAGATGGTTAGAATATATCGTGAATTATGATGTCGAGATCCAATATCATTCGGGCAAAGCTAATGTGATAGCCGATGCCTTGAGTAGAAAGACTGCGCAGATATTTGCACTTTCGGTGGAATCCTTGGTGGAGGAGTTTCTGTTGATGGGTATCTCGGTCGGAAGTAGCGACTCGACAAGTAGCTTGGAAGTAGTAGAGCTTTCAGGGATTACGCTTACATGGCTACATCAAAAGGACGACCCTGATTTGTAGCACCTTCGTAGTAGAACTGAGAAAGGGGAATCACAAGACTTTTCAATTGATGATGCATGTACCTTGAAGTATCATGGTAGATATTGTATCCTCGTAGTTTAGTATATACGAGCTAAATTGTGCAGAGAGGCGCATGGTTCTAGTGTTGCCTACCACCATGGCTCTACTAAGATGTATAGAGATTTGAAACAGATCATTTGGTGGTATAGAATGAAGAATGATACATCCAAGTTTGTGTCTAAATGCTTCACCTACAAGCGTATTAAGGCAGACCATGCACGACCTGGTGGCAAGCTGAAGACTTTGGAGATTCCAAGTTGGAAGTGGGAGAGTATTTTGATGGATTTTATTACCGGTTTGCCGAGATCTCCCTGAGGACATGATTCACTGTGGTTCATAGTTGACAGACTAACGAAGTGTGCTCACTTCGTGCCATTCAAGATCGATTACTCAATAAAGAAAATAGCAGAGTTATATTTGGATGAGGTCATCAGACTACATGAAGTGTCTATTAGTATAGTGTCAGATCGAGATTCTAGGTTTATATCTCGTTTTTGGAAAAGTTTAAAGGAAGGGTTGGGTACCGACCTCAGATATTCAACCGCTTATCATCCACAGACTAATGGTCAGATGAAAAGAGTAAATCAGATTGTGGAAGATATGATAAGATGTTACATCATGGACCATGGAGGAGCGTGGGACGACCAGCTGAGATTGATGGAATTCTCTTACAATAATATTTATCAGGAGAGCTTGCAGATGGCCATATTTGAGGTTTTGTATGGGAGACATTGCAGGACTCCCTTATTTTGGCCCGAGATTAGTGAAGGACCGTTGATGGGTCTAGAAGCTTTGGAAGAGATGAATACTTTTGTGATGCATATTCGAGAGAAGCTTTGAATAGCTCAAGAGTGTTATGAGAAGAACGCTAATCAGAGAAGGATTGATCTTGAATTTGCAGTTGGAGACATGATGTTTCTCAAGGTTTCTCCAATGTCTAGGGTTAAGAGGTTTGGAAAGAACCATAAGTTGGAGGTATGTGTAACCTTTCGAAGTTGTTGAACGCATTAGAGTGTCAGCTTATAGGCTGGATTTGCCCGCAAATTTTCTGGTGTGCACGATGTGTTTCATATGAGCCAGTTGCAGAAATGTGTGCTTAACGACCAGCATGTTCTTGATTTGGTGCCCTTATTGCAGTCTAACCTTTCTTATGTTGTGGTGCTTATTCGTAATTTGGATACTCAAGATCGGGTGCCGCGAAGGAAGTTAATTCCCATGGTCAATGTTTTATGGCAAAACCAAGACGTGGAGAGCGCGACTTGGGAATTGGAGTCAGCTATGAGGGAGGCTCATCCTCAAGTGTTCTCCTAGTTTATTTTGGTAATTTTATCTATTTCGATAACCCTTGGTTATTTCTCTTCTGTAGTAGGATCTTTTGTGCGTAAAGTTTCGAGACAAAACTTTTTTTAGGGGGATTGATTGTAACGCCCCAGATTTTTTGATGTTTATTTTAATTCTTTTAATGGTGAATTTATGACATCAGGGTATTACGTTGACACGTAGTCAGCGGGTACCATTGTCGGAGCTTGGTTTTCTACTCATAGGTGTTCGGGGTTTTGATTTGGGGTTTCTAGTTTGGCTATTTTCTTGTGAGTTTCTGGAATTTCCCTCACGTGTCGGGTTTGTTTTGGAACTCGGTGGAGCCTTTTTGGGATATTTGGTGTTTTGATTTCTCGGGAGGGGGAGATTACCCAAGTTTGGTTTGTCGGATTTCAATTTCTACTTCCTCATTGGATTGGTAGCGACGATATTTAGCTATGAGGCGAATTTCATAGGATTTTGAGTTAGTTTGGGTTTCAGGTCGTTTGGACGTTTATTTAGTAATTAATTATAATATTATATATATATACGTTTGAATCGAATCGGAACCCTATTCATTGTCACTTTCCCAAGCCGTCGTCTGTTTCATGAGAGAGGAGAGGTCAGCGTTGTCACGTGCTTTTGGCCGTTGATCATGTGCGTTTGGGTGGTTGGTTTCTCCAGAGGAGTATAGATTCGGAAAACTCTCGTTGAGATCTACGCGTGTGTGTTAAGTATTTCCCGTTTCATGGATTTTTAGATACTAGGGTTTGCGGTTTTGACCCTCTTTTGTCTTGTAAAGTTTTAGGAATCATTGCCTAGGAGTTCTTGCGGCCGATCCTTGTCGCGGAGTGCTCAGAGTGTCAGTTTTTAGGAAGCTTTGAGGCAAGTGGTGATTCTTCTCTTGCTATGTTATTTCTTTCATTTCTTTCCCCTTCTTTCCCTCCTTAGAATGTAGGAGTAGTATAGGGAGTAGCCTTGGAGAATCTAATACGATAGTGTAAATTTCGACCAGGAAATTTGTAGAATATGATAGCATAGTCTAAGGAAAATTTGTCGAATATAGGTATTTTAACCTAAGGAAAAATCGTCGTATATGGGGAGTAAATGCGAGTGAAATTTGTCGTGTATGATTCATCGAATGGTTGGAA
Source organism: Platanthera guangdongensis (assembly GCA_039583875.1). Lineage (NCBI taxonomy): Eukaryota > Viridiplantae > Streptophyta > Magnoliopsida > Asparagales > Orchidaceae > Platanthera > Platanthera guangdongensis. Next base: position 83,003,294 of record CM077151.1, read on the forward strand.
TCAAGTTCGTCGAGTATCGTTGGTCATGACGTTTAGAGAAGGTAAATTCGTCGAGTATTCTCAACGAATTCGTCGAGTACGGCTTAGGCTTAGAAAGTGTTGAGTGATCGAGCAGCTAAGTTCTTTTCGTCGAGTGTATACGCCAAATCGAGTCCTTCTCGTCGAGTATCACCGGGTGTTGCCTTTTATTGCCATGTCTAATTTGTCGAGTATTCCCCGGTTTCGTCGGGTATATTCGACGAATTTAGCAAGACTTAGAATATTTTCGCCATTTTGTCAATTCACCGAGTATAGGTCTTCGGGTGATGTTTTTGGGGTTTTCTCTCCCCTTTATCATGAGAGTATTTTTCGTGTTAGGTTTGGGGTTTTATTGGAGTTTTGGAAGTGTTTTTGATGTCTAGGTTGACAGTGAATAAAGGACCACCAACAAGACGGCGTTTCGTGAATCATTGCACTTTGTGGGTTTTTGTCTCTTCTTATGGACTGTTGGGTTGTGTTGGAAAACGTGGCCACCACCACATTGTCTTTTTGAGATGTTTTTTTGGTCTGTTAGTTCATGTTGGACAATGTGGCCACCGACTCAGAACTGTGGTTTTTGCTAGTGCTAATGATTCACGTGTTTAGAGTTGTTTAGTCTTTTTTCTTCCTGTTGTTTAGTCATAGGTTGGATGCTTACTCTTGCAGATCTTATCGAAGCATGACTTCACTTCGCACTTGGTGCAATTTATCTTACTCTACTATTGAAATTCTTGCTTTACTGGTTATAACTTGAATTTTTAGCCGAGGTTTATTAGCCATTCTTATAGTTGGGGTTGGTAACCCTTCTTGTTTCCCTTTGATTAATATATATTGATGATATTGTTTACCACTAGTATTTTCTTCCTGAGATGTTCTTTTTTGAATGCCTCAGGCTCAGAGCATTAGCCGGATGAGTGGCTAGGGTTTGGTTATGTCTTGCATTCTACAGAAGTTGCATTGCCTTTTCCTCATCGATTATGAGGTAGTAGTTGTTATTTTGTTTTAGTTCAGACATACATACTTTTAGTGGGTTCGTGTCAGGTTGTTGACGCCTACTGGTGGTTTTCTTGTAGAATTTTAATTACTTGCTAGCTACTAAATCTATTTATTTGTGAATGGTTGGTTTTACTTGCTCTCTGGGACGGTTTTATGCTAGGGTTGCAGGTTAGTTACTCTTAAAGATATAAAATGTCATTTATCTATTTCATTCATAATATATTTCAAAACTTAAGTCATTATATTTTAAGGAACGTAAGAGCTATTTCTATACTTAGACTAAATCTAGAGTCATGCATATCATGAGTTGTCCTAGTTTGATGTTTATGCTCATGTATGATGTTAATTAAATATAAACAAAGTATTTTACACAATGTATATTCATATTTTTACTCGTCGACTAGTTGATCCACTGAGTCGAGGGATATATCCACCCAAAACGTAACCTAAATTACAGTTTTCTTCATATTAAACTTATGGATCACATATAAAATGTAGAGTTGGGGTCTTTCCTGAGAGTCCGCAGTTATCCCCTGCACGACGTGACCTCACAACACGTGTTTTCTCTTACACTGATATGTCTTTTAATTATGGAGAAAATGCGGGTCGTGACAGCTAATCTCTAGAACGTTGCTGTGGCTAATGGCCAGACCGCTACTGCGGTTAATCACCAGATCGCTACTGGGATAATAGCCAGACCGCTACTGCGGTTAATCACCAGACCGCTGATGTGGCTAATTGTTAGACCGCTGAGAGAAGCAGACCACTGCAGCTAGATATAAATCGCTCGGTCTCCTCATGCTCTAACACCGGTGATCGAAACAGAATGACATCATTCATTAGCACAAATCACTCTCCGACACAATTACCACTGAAAGTATCTAGTGTCTACCTAAATGACCTACAGGAGGGTGAATAGGTAACGTATGTGTCTTTTTGCAGAATAAAAAATACTTTAAAAAAGAGAGCACACAAACACATAAATTTATAGTGGTTCCCCGAGTTGGGTACGTCCACTGTCCTGACTCGCCTATCTACCACGAAGGGCTAGATTCAGCTACTTCAACTTTCTCAGATTTCAACAAATCTTACACATATGGGACTCAACTCCTATAACTCGTAGACGACACTCCTACCACTCGGAGAATAACCTCTCCTACAACTCAATCCACGATCGGATCTACAACTCGATCCACAAACAGATCTATTACTCGATCCACAAATGGATCTGCAACTTAGAGATAAAATCTCCTACAAATATAAAAGAGTACTACAAAAAACTATTTCAAACAATCTTGACAAGATCTGAAATCTTCTATCTGTCATTCTTCTATTAGGTTGAACTTGAATAACTTGGAGAACACGGAGAATTGAAAACCTTAAAGACTTTGAATCTCGAATCTTGAATCGACTAGATCTAGGATAATAGGAACCTTCAGATTGCAAAGATCCAGTCGAATAGGCCTAAGATGAACAAATCGTGCAGTAGCGTGCGTCGACCAATCAGAATTTGCAAACTGTACGAGAGCCGAGTGTTACCAATTCGGAAACTTTCTTGATTTCAAATTTGAGAACGATGGCACGATTAGGGTTGATGAAAAATCCACCCTAGGTATTTATAGAGAGCCTCTTAGACAATGGCTATAAAAACATTTCCAAAATAAGACCTCCGAAATCACTGTACATGATCGTCGTTCAACCCGAGCTAATATTTGAAAATGCGAAAGAAAATAACCCAAGTCATTTTCGTCGAGTATCATCGAGTATAGATGAGTACACTCACCGAACTAGTAGTGATATTCGACGAAATTTACTTATAGAAATTTAGCTCGAACCAACTTGCCACTCAACGCCAGGCAAAAGTCACACTCGAAGAATTCGACGAGTATCAGCTAGTATACTCGACGAATTCTACGTGTATCAGCTAGCTCACTCGATGCATTCGACGCCTGACTTAGTGATAGTGGACAAATTTGACTTAGAAAATCCTAAGAAGTAAATTCGAATTGACTTGACAAATTCATCGGGTATTGACTAGTATATTCGAATAATTCGGAGAGTATCATTAGATACATTCGACAAATTCGATGAGTATACACGAGAATACTCGACGATTTTTACTTGGCGGATTTTCCAATTCTCAGAGATTTTACCTCAAGTAAAATATGATGAATTCAGTGAGTGTTGGTAAGTATACACGACGAATTCGATGAGTATCAACGAGTATACTCGATGAATTCGACAAATATCCCTTACAATACTCGACGAATTTTACTTGGTAAAATTTCTGTTCTTATGATTCCGAGTCCTTCTCCTTCCTTGATCCTCCTCATACACTTGAGATAGAAGTACACCCCAATAAAAAGATTACACGTGAGTCAACACATTGGCCTACTCAATGAAGGATTGCATTGTATAGTCCTATGTCTACTGACCCACCGTAACCTGACATTGGTGTGTACTTAGAAATGTAGACCTACAAGTACATAATTGAAAATACCACATGTAACACCCCCATTGTCGAATGGCATATAACAGAAGGTCCAGCTGGAACCCGACGTCATATACCACGGACAGTCGGAAGGGTTATATAAGAATATCAAAAATCCAACTATAACTACTCGCCCTAACACAGAGCATTCTAGCGGAAGATTTTAAACAGTTGGAAAGAACCCATAATTGAATAACAACTATCATGAATGTCCACATACTACCATATGAATGAAATAACAAATACATTGAAAGTACTTGGCCATATGGCCTTACAAGAGTTTACTTAGCAAATTAATGATTTACATACATCGGCTCGCAAGCCGACCACACATGACAAAAATAAAAACAACAATTCGCTTTGGCCTTCGAGGGCCAGCTCATCAACATGGGCTTCAGCCTGCTATTTGGTACTTGGCTCCGCAGCACCTACAAGCAACATTCCACCGCACGGTGGCAAACAAAGTAACGGTCAGCCAAAGCCAACCAAATTATAACGACCTCATCGCTTACTCGGGACGACGGTGCTCCTTCCCTGCATTACATTAGCCCAGCTAAACAATAAAGTACAAACATACTTCGCCACGGGTGTACGCTTGTACGGCCAAACACCCCGTGCACTCAGTGTAACAGGCCAATTTTCTGAAAACAGGATTTTTGGGTGACACGGCCTGGGACACGGGCGTGTCCCAGGGCGTGTCAGTTGACACGGCCTGCGACACGGGCGTGTCGCAGGGCGTGTCGAGGTTGTGTCGACGATCGGACTTGGTGTCGACGATTTTCGCTCGACATCGTCGAGAGGGGCACACGGCCCAGGACACGGCCGTGTCGGATGCCGTGTCGTATGCTCGACGAGTGTTACGCGACGATCGTCGAGTATCGAGTTTCCAGTGAAGGACACGTCCTGTGACACGGGCGTATCACAGGGCATGTCAGTGGGCATCAAACTCAACTCGACGTCTCGGGCTGGGGCGTGTTTGCGGGACACGGGTGTGTCCTGGTGCACACGGCCATGAACACGGGCGTGTGCCAGGCCGTGTGCCAGGCCGTGTGAAGTCTCGGGTTGTTTTGGGATTATTTCTGTTGAGGTACACGGCCTCAGACACGGGCGTGTCTGAGGGCGTGTCGAGGACACGGCCATGACACGGGCGTGTCACACGGCCGTGTACTGGCTGGATTGAGTTGGTTGTCTGCCGCTTAGGGGGACACGGCCTGTGACACGGGCGTGTCACAGGGCGTGTCAAGCCGTGTTTTAGTTTTTCTGGCCAGATCTGAGCCGTTTGTTTCCCTCTTCCTGGATCCAAGGGTTGGGCTTCATCCAGGTGTCTAGGAGGCCGAGAATTAGAAGATAAATTCTCTTATCTTCTTCTTCTTCTTCATCTTCATTCCAAGAGAGAGAGAGAGAAGAAAGGCCTAAGGAGAGAGAGGGGAGGAGTCTTCCAGCTGCTGTAGGAGCTGCGGAGTGCGGAGCGAAGATCCAAGAGCGGATTCGTGTAGGCAGAGCCGAGGCGGTGATTTCCATCCGGCTACTTCATGGCGCCGAAGCGATCTTCAAGGGTAACGATGTCCTTCTTGGACATCGAAGTCCTTCCTTTATTCATGTGCTTGGAATCTTCCACCAAGAGGTGGATAATCGCGGAAGTGATTCCTTTGTTGTGTCTGCATTTAGTGCCGAAAATATAGAGTACGGCGTAGGCATGCTGTGTGAAGCCCATCTGGACCGGTAGTCCGGATTGGTGATGTTCATGGGTAAACCGGAGAAGACTCCGTGGCTTTGATGATGTGCAAAACCGATTTCTGTTGTGCTGAATGTATGGATGTGATGATTGTTAGGAGGCTTTAGTGAAGCTCCTAGCTATGAGATGATCAATTGGTAGCACGCCTGGTTAGTGCGAGATACGCCCGGTTTGTTACACCACTAGGGTGGGTTGATCCAGTTAAGGTAGGATCGATGGGTGGCAATGCTAGGGGAGCCGAGTTAAACCCGGGTTGCTGCACCAAATGGGTGGGTCGATCGGACTAGGAGGGGGATCGATGGGTAGACAATGCCTGGGGAGCTTAGATAAACCCGACTTGCTACACCACATAGTGTGGGTCGGTCTGCTCTGTTTGTGATGCTGTGAGGATGGACCTCTGAGTGGCTTGGGCGGGATGTCGCCAGCCTGCGAGCTGGTGGACTAGGGCCGGTCAACCAACAAGTTAAAACCTCGAGAGACAGCGGTGTACGACGGTGGATTCCGGTACGCCAAGAAGGTGCCCTGAGTGCACGGAGCGTTGGTGGACTCCAGTGTTTGTGATGTGATGTGTTTGTTAGTTAGTGGAATAAAGAGAATGATCTATCTATGATGTGATTTGGTGATGTTTGCTGATGCTTGATGAGAAAGGAAGCACTGTATACAGGAAAGGAACCACTACCCCGGGTAGGGGGTAGGGTCGTTATAATGGGTCAGCCAAATGCTGACCGTTACTTTGTTTTCTGTGTTGGTTTGGATGATGAATTGCAGGTGCTGTAGTTTGGAAAGAATAAGTGGATTGGCTAGCCTGGTGTTCTTAGTCCTTGAAGGCTATGAGAAGGATCATGGTTGGATTTCATGTGTGGCCGGCCTGCGCGCCGATGTACGAAATTGTTGTTGTGTAAAGAGGAACCTGTAAGGCCATAAGGCCAGGGTGTGTGAGTTGTATACATTCCTGATGTTGTTTTATATAAATATGGTATTTATATATTGGTGGACATTCTGGTTTGAGTTCATGCTAACAAGAAAAATGCTGCTCTAGAATGGAATGAGTTAAGGATACGCATAGATTTTGATTTCCACACGTGATTCCTTTGCTTGTCTGTGCTATATGGCGTGGGGCCCCGGCCGGACCCACCGTTATATGTCATGTGACAGGTGGGGGCGTTACAAAGTGGTATCAGAGCCAGGTTTAGATTGTTTGGGAGGAGAGAACATAAATGAACTCATGAATGTCCACTAGGAATGTATGTCATGCACATGCTAGTGATGGATAGGTGGCGAGGGATGGAGCTGGGCCGTCTGAGCCCCAGCGGTCTGATGAAAGTGCAGCACCCGTGGAAGCGCTGATGCCTCCCTCGGCAGAGGCCATACGGGTGGTAGCGGAGACAGTGCTTGCAGTGTTACAAGCACAACCAACTGGACATGCAAGACCTGGTGGAAGGCAAGAGCATGCTGCCGAGGTGGTGGAAGTGCAAGCAAGTGACGACGCATTGTCACGTTTTATGCACTTTCACCCACCGACGTTTGGTGGAGCGCTTTCACCAACGCAGGCAGAAGATTGGTTGGCAAGAGTAAAAAGGATCCTAACCGCAATCAGGACGGTCGAGGAGCAGAAAGTGATGTTGGCCACTTTTCTGTTGGAAGGAGATGCGAGATTGTGGTGGGATGAGATTGAAGTGCACCACTTGGCAGGTCGAGGTTTAATGGAGATTTCGATGGAGGAATTCTCCCAACTATTTTTAGCCAAGTATGTGCCAGTGTCGCAGAGGATTGCGATGGAAAATGAGTTTCTCCGTTTGGTGCAGGGTGAGCGAGATATTGATAACTACCTGCATGAGTTTACAAGATTGGGGAGATATGCGGGATCTACCTTTGCGGAGGAAGCGCGAAAGACAAATCGTTTTTATGAAGGATTACGGGATGAATTGAGGTTGGCACTTCCGAGTTCGGTGATCCAAGGCTTCCAAGCGTTGGTCGATACAGCTCGTGCCTTAGAGAAGGATATGAAGCAAGTACGAGAGAATAAGAGACTGGCAAGGGAAAAGTCAGAGTTTAAAATGTCACCACCGGATCAATCGGAGTTTCGACGATAAGAGAAGAAAAGATTTAGACCGGTGGAATTAGCTCCATCGACTGTTTCTTCGTGGGCGACGTATGGGCCAGGACGTGTGGATACACGTATATGCTATAAATGTGGGCAGCAAGGACACATCGCAAAATTCTGTTGGAATGTCCCTCCAGGGAGTGAGAAAAAGATGGGTGCGTCCTATGAAGAAAAGGGAAAAGCAGTAGCCGAATCATCTGCACCCCGGACGCAATCTCGCTTTCATGCGATGGAAGTGCAAGAGCCGCAAAGCTCAGTTGGTGAAATTCAGCCTCAAGCGTTTCATTTATCTTTAAATCGCGAATTTCAAAATCGGGAGGCTGAGCGGAAGTGAACTGCGATGTGAATCATGTCGATGCTCTGAATGTTGTGTATGTAAACTATGTTTTGATATCCGGTGTGATGAATAATAGCTGATGTGCATCACTTTTGACTAAATCGGGAATCGGAACTTGGTGAATCATCCATCGTGATGTATGTAAATGATGTTTCTATATAGTTGGAGATCTCTATAATAGCTTGGTGCACTTGTGATTGTGAGGAGATAAATCAATCATGTTGTTTTGTTTTGAGGTTTTCTGTGGTTGAATGTGCACAAGTGGAAGTTAGGGATGTGTGTTGTGTTGTCTGTTTGTTAGTGTGTGCGGAGGCTTGGGGTGTACGATTTTGTGATGTTGTGACGGATTGGCTGCTTGACGTCAAATTTCGAGGACGAAATTATTTGAAGGAGGGGAGGATTGTAACAGGCCAATTTTCTGAAAACAGGATTTTTGGGTGACACGGCCTGGGACACGGGCGTGTCCCAGGGCGTGTCAGTGGACACGGCCTGCGACACAGGCGTGTCGCAGGGCGTGTCGAGGTTGTGTCGACGATCGGACTTGGTGTCGACGATTTTCGCTCGACATCGTCGAGAGGGGCACACGGCCCAGGACACGGCCGTGTCGGATGCCGTGTCGTATGCTCGACGAGTGTTACGCGACGATCGTCGAGTATCGAGTTTCCAGTGAAGACACGGTGTTGGGTATTGTATCCACAATGCACCTGATTTGAAGAAGCCCCTGGACAAGCTAAGGTCAATAGACTATGTATTTGATAAAATCCTTCTAGTTGTGCTTGCAGTTTTTCCCTAAATCTAGGTATCCACGATTACCTAGATTTGAGGAAGCCACCTGTCAAGCTAAGATGAATTCACAATGTATTTGATGAAACATCTTAAGTTGTACTTGCAGCTCCTCCACGCTAAGTGCACACCAATGTCAGGGTGCAGTAGGTCAATATACACGGGTCTGCAAGACGTAATCCCTCGTTGAGCAGATCAGTGTGTTGGCCTACGTGTACTCTCTCTATTGGAGTGCACTTACTTTCAAGTACAGGGCCATTCATATGCAAGAGAAGACAAGGAGCATGGATGGGTCAAGGAGCAGCTCCAGGGTGGAAGACGAAAATTCGTCCAAGGAAAATTCGACGAGAATCACCAAGTGATTCTCGCCGATTCGGCGAGAATCACTAGTGATTCTCGCCGATTCGGCGAGAATCATTAGTGATTCTCGCCGACTCCTTCTGGCTACCTCAAAACGGTGCCAAGTAAGATTCGGCGAGAATCACTAGTGATTCTCGCCGAACCAGTGGCCAAGCAGCTCATGTATACAAAGTGAAATTCGTTGAGAATCAATAAGTGATTCGGCGAGAATCACTAACGATTCTCGACGAATCGTCGAGAATCACTTGGTGATTCTCGCCGATTCGTCGAGAATCGCCTGCGATTCTCGTCGATTTTCACTTAGCGTTTTCTCAGGATGCTGCTGGACCGGACTCTGCCTCAGGACTAGTTTGAACCGGACTTAGGGATTTCTCCTGTGGGTCCCACAACGATCAAATTTGTAGTATCTACAGTGTATAAATATATGGGTATTTTGAACAGTAGAAATACGGAGAAAAGAAAAATAAACCGAGCCGCAACGCAACCCTAAAACCGCGACACCTCTCTGCCGCCGCCGTCGCGCTCGGGAACGTAGGTCGCCGTCAACATTCGAGATTCCTTCGTGATCTCCGGCGACAGAAGCTTAGCAAAGCTTGAGTCTCACGCGTCTATCCAGAGATCTCTTGTCTCTCGATTTGTTGACCGGGAAAAACTCCTCCGTCCGAATCGATCGAGACGACCGATCCTAGAGTGACCGTTGGTAGACCTAGTTTGCTTCGCTACGAAGTTTGGATCTCCAAGTTCAGCAGCCGCTCATCATCGTAGCCGCCGATCCCGAAGCTAGCCGCTGCTCGTGTGCCGCCGCCGGTTCCGGGGAGATCCTCTCCGAGAGAGACCAAGGTTGTAGACTCTTCATCGACTTCAAGAACACGTCGTCGAACGAAGAGGAACACCATAGTCTCCAAAAGAAGTTTGTATCACGTGTACACTCTATATTTAATTTCGTTGTAAAGGAACTTTTGTTCCGTGTTGTAAGGGTTGGGTGCAACCCGTTTTGTGGGAGTGTTGACTCTCACGTGTGGAAGGGCTCCTTCCGTTAGTGAAGGGATTGGATTTCAATCCCGTTGGAGAAGTGACCGAGTCGTCCCTTGTTGGGGAGATAGGCCGAAGGGGGAAAGTGGATGTACCCAAGTCGGGGAACCACTATAAATTTGCTGTGTTTTCTGTGTGCTGTGCTCTTTATTTTTATTGTGCAGGTACTCTCGTAAATTCCGCAAAAGCACTACTCGTCACCTATTCCCCCCCCCCCCCATAGGTGCACATAGCTGACACTAGGTGGACTTTCAAGTGGTATCAAAGCGAGGTTACTCTTCAAAAAGGTTAACACCTTGAGTAGAATCCTGCCACCAGTGTCAGAAGCATGGATCTGGATTATGAGATTCCGCCACTCAAACTCCCCGCATGAACAAAGGATTATTATCCCATCTGGAGAATGAGAGTATCCTTTCACCTTGATGCTATCGATCCTCGAGCATCCTTCATCCTGGAAGAGGGTCCGTTTATCCCCATGAAGACCTCCGACTCTAGGATCCAAGTGCCCATGGGCGTTGCTGAGATGTCTGAGACGGAACTATCTCTATTTCACTTGGACGAGAGGATTCGACAAATTATCATGGCTGTCTGGTCCGGAGCCTCTCGCTCTAGATTGGAAAAATGTAGAACGGCTAAATCTCTGTGGATAATGATCTCAGAGCTGATGGGGGGGGGTCAGAAAAAGCTGAAACATGCTGCCAATCAGAGGATGAAGCGTATGTGGGGGTCTTCACTTCTGAAGATGAATGCAAGGATCCCTCGGATTGCATCAGAGCTCCCGTGTCCGTGTCAGAGACTGACGAGACCAGTGAGGAAAGCAGCTCTGACGAGGACTAAACAATGGTCACTGTTTCTAATGACAATAACTCAGATGAGCAGGTAACATCTTCACCCTGCCCCATATCTTTTGACTTTTCTAAAGACAGAAACTGCTCTCCTCCAGAAAATACTGATTCACTGAAGAGAGCCCTTCAGGAAAGCAACCTACTTGCTGAGGAGTAAGCTCGAGAGATTGCTCGACTGAAGATCTTGTTGGTTCTCCAATTGGCGTCCAACAAGGTCAAGGACTCTAAGATCTCAGCTCTAGAGAATAGTCTAGATAATGAGAAACGTATAGTATCAAACTTCTCCAAAGTTGATACTATAAAGAGAAAGCAAGAAACCGGGTGGATCTCCCGGATTATCCAGGCATGGAGAAATGGGGAAACGGTATTCCGACCCCCCACTCCAAGCAGGAAGGCAACTCATCATGCCTTCAGGTATGACCACAGGAATAGTCGTGGTCACTGTAAGGATGATCTGTCCCCATGTGGCAACGTCCATAGTGCAAGGGCCGTCATGGCCACCCATGAGGAAATACCTAAGGCTCATTCTGAGCCCTTTGTTTTCACTGCCACTGCCTCAACACTGTGTGGATCTGCATGTCCCGGCTCACAGAAGACTTCTCACCACTCGAGGACACGGGATAGAGAGGATAGAAGTCATGATGTCAGGTTCCATGGGGCCTCTGTAAGGGAGATGCCTGAAATAATGGCACCACCTTCCCGGCCTCATAACGCTCACAACATGCATTCTTTCCACCCTTCCACGTGTCACGATGGAAGAGGAACTTTTGTGACAAGATCATGCCCTATTCCGTTTAGACCTAGGACCGTGACTACATCAGTCACGAGATCAGGTCGGAAACGGCGATACAACATTCACCCATGTTGGTGCTGTGGCAAAGTGGGACACTTTGCCATCGATTGTTGGCACAACCCCTCTGTGCCCACGGCAAGGATTTATCCACATTCTCGGGACAGAGGTAGTCTTCCAGACAGGTTTTCCGAAGGAAGGCAGTGGCGTGCTCATGCTAACAGGAACCTAGGACCCAATATGATTTGGGTTCCTAAGGTAAAGTAATTCTTTCTTGCAGGGTAGTCTAGGTTCCCGTGAATATGATGGGAACTAGACAGTAGGTGGCTCAAGACTAAAATGGAACAATCGTCTGCAATAACAGATGTGATATCAATTTGAGCATACTCACATTGAACTTCTGATATGTAATACCTGAGGGCCTAAAACAATGACTCTCAAAATCCCAGGTACTCATGATCAGTTTCAAGACTTGAGTCATTTTCAATTGACAATTACATATATACATATATATATCATTATATACAGATCCTTCTTTGTATATTAGTGTATGTATGCACGTCTAAGGATTGGTTAACTCGATGCATGCAAACCTTTACACATCAATAAAGGGTTAACGAAGACATGTCATTGTGAATCTCGACAACACACAATTGACATTAAGAAGTCTTTGGAAAAGCCTCATTAAAATCCAAATAGATTGACTTTAGAATATACATGTATTTATCATTTTTATATTGACTTGACATCGGAAAATTTCAAAAATATTGCAAGCTTCTCAACGTGAAAATTTCTAGTCAAGAGACCCCTCAATTTCGAATTAGATAAATAGTATCAGAAACCGAATTAACCAAATCTCCTGAATCCCGCCGACCCTTCGCATTCTTCACGAATCCCGCCGAATTTGACAAATCTCGCCGAATCAGTCAAATCCCGCAAAACCCTTCGCCTTCTTCACGACTCCCGCCTCACGTCGCAGCGAGTATCCCGAAAACCCGCAAGACTTCTCCCGCAAGAACTCTCCCGACGACCCGCAAGAGTTCTCCCGACGACCCGCAAGAGCTCTCCCGAGTTCTTCCGCCGATTCGCCGCAACCCGCAGGAGCTCTCCCTCCGACTCGCCGAAACCCGCAGTAGCTCTCGTCGAATCGTGAAGTCTCCCTGTGACCGCAAGGTACTCGCAAGGTCCATCTCAAATCTAAGAAGGTTCTCGCACCGTTCTAGCAAGGCCGAACCTCACAGGAAACTCTTCCATCCACCAAAGGTCCTTCCGAAGCTCCTCAACTCACTTCCATATAAGTCCTTAGGTAACCTCTCCCTCATCCGAAGCATCCACTAATGGAGTTTTCTTTTTGAAAGTTCATTAACGTTTTGAGTAGGGCTTCTCTCTAGATCTACAATGGCTCGAAGGACGACTGCAGGGTTGGTCTCTGGATGCGAGCTGGTTCGAACTGGATTTTCTCATGCCTCGGACGAATTCCGTAATATCATTCTAATGATGGAAGAGGCTGGGCTAACCTTCGTCCTGGAGCACCCTTGCAAAATTCTGGACAAAGAGGTGCTGGAGTTCTTCTCTACCGCAAGACTCCGAGATAGAGACTCCATAATCAAGAGCAAGGTGGCTGGGACAAAAGTAAAGATGTCTGCCAACAAGCTGACTCGCTACCTGCAGCTTTCTAGTTCGGAACAGGAGGACTATCTGGAGGACGAGGACAAAACCAGAACTCTCCTGTTCTGCGGTCTTCCTCGAGGAACTCGATCAATAAAGAGAAAGGAAATGAATGAATAAGGGAAGCTCCTCTCTGACATTATCGGAAAAGTGCTCATCTGCAAGCCGGGCTCACATGACCATATCTCAGGTGATATGTTCAAGATTCTCATTGCTGTTGTCTGCCGCAAGAGGTTAAACTGGGGGGAGTTGCAATTCGAGAAGATCAAGGACACTATGGGCACTCCTAGTTTCGACCGCATCATAAGTCTATGTCTCAACCAGCTCAACGGAGACAAGTTCAACATGAGCAAAGGAGTCCCTCTCCACTACTTGAAAAAGATGGATGCAAGTGTGTTTGATAGATGGGAGCGGCGTATCGGGCAGCCTGCTGTGGAAGAGCAACAGGAAGTATCTCCAGCAGTCTCCCCCGGTGAAATTCCTGATACCGTGACTGCAGGAATCGAGGGGGAGACTCTACCCCCTCATACGGATGTATTATCTGAAATCGCCCAAGTGGCCAGGGATGCTGTGGCTGACATTCAAGAAGAAAGTGACATTGTGCTGGAGACTGGTGATCAAGAATTAGAAGAAGCTGCTGATATCGATGATTTCTTGGATGAGGATGGACAGGAAGATGAGAATGAGGGACATGAAGTATTTGAGACTCCGGATCCTGTTGAACCTCCATCTGACAAGTCTCCACCCTTGGAGGGGGAGTTAGATAAATTTACAGAGGCCGCCAACATTCCTCCTTTAGAGCCAGTGATTGTATCCAGTTCTACCGATGCGTCTGCTGAAGAGCAAGAGCAAGGCCAAGAAGTGCCTCCGACTATACCGTTACGAGATGAGCTAGCCACTCATACGGTCAATGTCATTCAAGGTATAGTGAATGAACTTAAAGCTTCTTTTGATACAGCTCAGAAAACACTGCTGAAAAGGATTAAGACTTCTGAAAATCTCATGCTTAAGAATATGGTGGAAATCAACCATAAACTGGACGTAATGGAGAAGAAATTTGAAGAGAAGTATACCGCGGCCGACGAAGCTGTCACACTCTTAATGGCCGTCTTGAAAAAGAATACTGATACTCTGGCTGTCGTAAATCAGAACGCACACGTGGTAGCCAACAACATTCAGAAGTTTGATGGTAATATGGTCACTTTAAATGCCAATCAGCAGACCCTGATCACTGAATTTTCCAAGACCACCAAGCATATTGATGACTCCCTGCACTCATATGCCAACTGCATAGCTGTCGAAGCCAAAAAGGGGGAGAAAGAGTATATAGCTAAGTTGGCCGAGCTTCAAGAAAGCATGGACACAAACTTCGCACAATCAAGCAAATATGTCTATGAGAGCTGCTGGTGGATGCTCCAACAGGCGCTAGGTACGTTAGGCATCGTTCTGCCTGACAACCCTGCCGGTATTCATGTCCCTGAGACATCTAAGGCTGCTGAGGAAGTAAGTGTTGCTGAGGATGTAAGTGCAAGTACTGCTGTAGATACTCCCACACATGACGCTGATGCTAGGGCTCTCTCCAAAGCTAAACTGAGGAGCATGTTTGACCAAGAGGCCTTAGCAAAAGCCAGGGGAAAGAGAAAAGTTCAAGAAGGGACCTCCAAGGAGACACAGGCTGCAAAGAGAACTCGAATGAATGAGGAGGATGTACGAAACGAAAGGTGGAGTCCAGTTTCAAGGAACATCATCTTAGACACCTTCTGGCTGCAAGAAAGAGGAGAGATCAATCGAAACGAAGTATATAGCCAGTATGAGTGGGAAACGCACAAAACGTTTGAAGCGAAACGCAACATCTTTTTCAGAAACAACAAGGATGCAGATAAAGTTGCTCCTCCTAGGTATTACCCAAAGCCCAAAGAATACATGGAGAGGCAAAGCAAGAAGTACTTGGCTCAAAATCCTAAGGGTGACTTAGCTAAGGAAAAATAGTCAAAAACTTATAGCTTGTCATTTTGTCTTAAGAACATTTAATGATTTTTGTTGTCATAGAAACAATTCTGGATTATATGTGTATATATTTATATTGGTATATATATTTGAATTTGTGAATGACTCAAGTCCTGATCTGATTTCATATATTCTCTTGTGCTGCATGTTTAATTTCTGAATGCAATGTTTATTATTTGATATGTGTTATTCATCTTAGCTAGTAGGGTTTTGGCTTCGTCAAATAGGGGGAGATTGTTGGGTATTGTATCCACGATTACCTAGATTTGAGGAAGCCACATGTCAAGCTAAGATGAATTCACAATGTATTTGATGAAACATCTTAAGTTGTACTTGCAGCTCCTCCACGCTAAGTGCACACCAATGTCAGGGTACAGTAGGTCAATATACACGGGTCTGCAAGACGTAATCCCTCGTTGAGTAGATCAGTGTGTTGGCCTACGTGTACTCTCTCTATTGGAGTGCACTTACTTTCAAGTACAGGGCCGTTCATATGCAAGAGAAGACAAGGAGCATGGATGGGTCAAGGAGCAGCTCCAGGGTGGAAGACGAAAATTCGTCCAAGGAAAATTCGACGAGAATCACCAAGTGATTCTCGCCGATTCGGCGAGAATCACTAGTGATTCTCGCCGAATCGACGAGAATCATTAGTGATTCTCGCCGACTCCTTCTGGCTACCTCAAAACGGTGCCAAGTAAGATTCGGCGAGAATCACTAGTGATTCTCGCCGAACCAGTGACCAAGCAGCTCATGTATACAAAGTGAAATTCGTTGAGAATCAATAAGTGATTCGGCGAGAATCACTAACGATTCTCGACGAATCGTCGAGAATCACTTGGTGATTCTCGCCGATTCGTCGAGAATCGCCTGCGATTCTCGTCGATTTTCACTTAGCGTTTTCTCAAGATGCTGCTGGACCGGACTCTGCCTCAGGACTAGTTTGAACCGGACTTAGGGATTTCTCCTGTGGGTCCCACAACGGTCAAATTTGTAGTATCTACAGTGTATAAATACATGGGTATTTTGAACAGTAGAAATACGGAGAAAAGAAAAATAAACCGAGCCGCAACGCAACCCTAAAACCGCGACACCTCTCCGCCGCCGCCGTCGCGCTCGGGAACGTAGGTCGCCGTCAACATTCGAGATTCCTTCGTGATCTCCGGCGATAGAAGCTTAGCAAAGCTTGAGTCTCACGTGTCTATCCAGAGATCTCTTGTCTCTCGATTTGTTGACCGGGAAAAACTCCTCCGTCCGAATCGATCGAGACGACCGATCCTAGAGTGACCGTTGGTAGACCTAGTTTGCTTCGCTACGAAGTTTGGATCTCCAAGTTCAGCAGCCGCTCATCATCGTAGCCGCCGATCCCGAAGCTAGCCTCCGCTCGTGTGCCGCCGCCGGTTCCGGGGAGATCCTCTCCAAGAGAGACCAAGGTTGTAGACTCTTCATCGACTTCAAGAACACGTCGTCGAACGAAGAGGAACACCGTAGTCTCCAAAAGAAGTTTGTATCACGTGTACACTCTATATTTAATTTCGTTGTAAAGGAACTTTTGTTCCGTGTTGTAAGGGTTGGGTGCAACCCGTTTTGTGGGAGTGTTGACTCTCACGTGTGGAAGGGCTCCTTCCGTTAGTGAAGGGATTGGATTTCAATACCGTTGGAGAAGTGACCGAGTCGTCCCTTGTTGGGGAGATAGGTCGAAGGGGGAAAGTGGATGTACCCAAGTCGGGGAACCACTATAAATTTGCTGTGTTTTCTGTGTGTTGTGCTCTTTATTTTTATTGTGCAGGTACTCTCGTAAATTCCGCAAAAGCACTACTCGTCACCTATTCCCCCCCCCCCATAGGTGCACATAGCTGACACTAGGTGGACTTTCACACGGCCTGTGACACGGGCGTGTCACAGGGCGTGTCAGTGGGCGTCGAACTCAACTCGACGTCTCGGGCTGGGGCGTGTTTGCAGGACACGGGTGTGTCCTGGTGCACACGGCCATGAACACGGGCGTGTGCCAGGCCATGTGCCAGGCCGTGTGAAGTCTCGGGTTGTTTTGGGATTATTTCTGTTGAGGTACACGGCCTCAGACACGGGGTGTCTCAGGGAGTGTCGAGGACACGGCCGTGACACGGGCGTGTCACACGGCCGTGTACTGGCTGGATTGAGTCGGTTGTCTGCCGCTTAGGGGGACACGGCCTGTGACACGGGCGTGTCACAGGGCGTATCAGGCCGTGTTTTAGTTTTTCTGGCCAGATCTGAGCCGTTTGTTTCCCTCTTCCTGGATCCAAGGGCTGGGCTTCGTCCAGGTGTCTAGGAGGCCGAGAATTAGAAGATAAATTCTCTTATCTTCTTCTTCTTCTTCTTCATCTTCATTCCAAGAGAGAGAGAGAAGAAAGGCCTAAGGAGAGAGAGGGGAGGAGTCTTCCAGCTGTTGTAGGAGCTGCGGAGTGCAGAGCGAAGATCCAAGAGCGGATTCGTGTAGGCAGAGCCGAGGCGGTGATTTCCATCCGGCTACTTCATGGCGCCGAAGCGATCTTCAAGGGTAACGATCTCCTTCTTGGACATCGAAGTCCTTCCTTTATTCATGTGCTTGGAATCTTCCACAAAGAGGTGGATAATCGCGGAAGTGATTCCTTTGTTGTGTCTGCATTTAGAGCCGGAAATATAGAGTACGGAGTAGGCATGCTGTGTGAAGCCCATCTGGACCGGTAGTCCGGATTGGTGATGTTCATGGGTAAACCGGAGAAAACTCCGTGGCTTTGATGATGTGCAAAACGGATTTATGTTGTGCTGAATGTATGGATGTGATGATTGTGAGGAGGCTTTGGTGAAGCTCCTAGCTATGAGATGATCAATTGGTAGCACGCCTGGTTAGTGCGAGATACGCCCGGTTTGTTACACCACTAGGGTGGGTTGATCCATTTAAGGTAGGATCGATGGGTGGCAATGCTAGGGGAGCCGAGTTAAACCCGGGTTGCTGCACCACATGGGTGGGTCGATCGGACTAGGAGGGGGATCGATGGGTAGACAATGCCTGGGGAGCTTAGATAAACCCGGCTTGCTACACCACATAGTGTAGGTCGGTCTGCTCTGTTTGTGATGCTGTGAGGATGGACCTCTGAGTGGCTTGGGCGGGATGTCGCCAGCCTACGAGCTGGTGGACTAGGGCCGGTCAACCAACAAGTTAAAACCTCGAGAGACAGCGGTGTACGACGGTGGATTCCGGTACGCCAAGAAGGTTCCCTGAGTGCACGGAGCGTTGGTGGACTCCAGCGTTTGTGATGTGATGTGTTTGTTAGTTAGTGGAATAAAGAGAATGATCTATCTATGATGTGATTTGGTGATGTTTGCTGATGCTTGATGAGAAAGGAAGCACTGTATACAGGGAAGGAACCACTACCCCGGGTAGGGGGTAGGGTCGTTATAATGGGTCAGCCAAATGCTGACCGTTACGTTGTTTTCTGTGTTGGTTTGGATGATGAATTGCAGGTGCTGCAGTTTGGAAAGAATAAGTGGATTGGCTAGCCTGGTGTTCTTAGTCCTTGAAGGCTATGAGAAGGATCATGGTTGGATTTCATGTGTGGCCGGCCTGCGTGCCGATGTACGAAATTGTTGTTGTGTAAAGAGGAACCTGTAAGTCCATAAGGCCAGGGTGTGTGAGTTGTATACATTCCTGATGTTGTTTTATATAAATATGGTATTTATATATTGGTGGACATTCTGGTTTGAGTTCATGCTAACAAGAAAAATGCTGTGCTAGAATGGAATGAGTTAAGGATACGCATAGATTTTGATTTCCACACGTGATTCCTTTGCTTGTCTGTGCTATATGGCATGGGGCCCCGGCCGGACCCACCGTTATATGTCATGTGACAGGTGGGGGCGTTACACTCAGGGCACATTTTTGGTGAATCTGGTCAATTCCGTGGCTTCACCACCATCCCCGGGATGGCAACATCTTGAGCATTGTTTTAGTCTTTCTGACCACCATCTAAGACTCTCGACTATGCCAACGGCCAGTCCCTCTTTTGGGTCTCTCGCACCGAACCACATAGCCCAGGTCTGATTCCACTTGTCTATTGCTCACTCTGCATAGTCACCTTAAGACATACGCACGGGACAAGCTTCTCTCGGATCCCAAAACATTTCAAAACATCACATAACTCAGTTATGTTCAAGGCTGGCTCCCCGACCGCCAAGTTAGCCGAACTATGTTTCCGCTCAGTTTTCAGGGTGCGTCTTGGAGTTAATCCCCAAGGATCCTTCTTGCAATCTACCGTGTAGAAACCCGAAAAAACAAAGCACAGAGTCTTCTCTGGCAAACCATACAATATGCAACATCACCGATCCAGACCAACACGTCCGGGTAGGCTTCACACATAATGCATATGTCCGTACTTCAGTTCTGGACTCTATATGCAACACAAGGGGGACTATTCACGTCAACCCCAAGAAACACCGCACACTCACCGCACACTCACCGTACACTCGCGGGAGCGTGGTTCCTTTATGCAGAAGAAAGAGAGCTTCACATGCTCGAGTAGAGAATCGTTACCCATGTAGTTCGCTTTTGCGCCATGGGAATCTATTTGGATAGAAAGCTTCACAAGGGAATTTCCTCCGCGGATCCGGTCTCAGTTCTCAATTTGATGCTCCGATGCTCCGCCGACGGCCGGAATCCTCCTCTTCCTTCCTCCTTACTCTCTCCTCTCTCTAACTCCTTAGAAAGAGAAAGCTTAAGAGCAAATGAGGAATTAATCCTCAATTCCCGGCCTTAACAAAGCAGGAACACACCTGAGCCGTCGGATCTTATTTAAAGAAAATGAACGGCTCAGATCCACACAAAATTCCACAATCCTGGGCCGAACACGGCCTTGCACACGGCCGTGTCCTAGGTCGTGTGCCCCGATCTAGGCATAATCGTCGAGCACAGAAAAGGACATAGGTCAAGACATGCCCGTGTCTCAAACCTGACACGCTGGGTCGTGTCCTGACATGCCCGTGACCTAGGGGCGGGTCACAGATAACCGCCACGCCATCTGTCACGCCCCTTGGGAATACGGGTGGTGATACGGGTATGCACACGCCCGTGTCACACTTGACACACCCGTGTCGCTGGCGTGTTTCCTTCCGTGTCCTTTTCTGGACTCAGCCGGCCAACACAGAGAAAGACACGGCCTTGGACACGCCCGTGTCCCAGGACGTGTACCCCTATTAAGGCACCAAAAATTCCTTAAGACGTGACCGGTTCGATATAATTTTTAGGGTGTTACAAATCTCCCCCTTTAAAGAATTTCGTCCCGAAATTATGTAAAGGTACACAAAACTTAAATGTTACCTGAGTTGAATAACTCAGAGTATTCCTCCAACATAGTCTGCTCTCACTCCCATAAAAGCTCCTCACGTCCGCAGTTATCCCAACGGACTTTAACCATTCGGATTTCCTTGTTGCGGAGTCGTTTGACTTCAAAGTCTTCAATACGTACTCGCTTGAACTTTGCTATCAACCCGTAATCAACCGGCACTTGATCGACCGCAACGACCTGCGAAGGCTCTTGCACCGCCTTCTGCAACACCGATATGTGGAACACATCGTGTATCCCACTCAACTCCACTAATAGCTTCAATCGATACGCTGCTTCACCAACCCCCTCCAGGATTTCAAACGGTCCAAGGTATCTCAGACTCAACTTCTTCAAGCGTCGAACTCGCGAGACACCCTTGAATGGCTTGATTTTCAAATACACCCAGTCGCCAACACCAAACTCCACATTCCTATGCTTGGCGTTATAGTATTTTGCCTGCCTGTCCTGAGCGATCTTCAACTGTTCCTGAATTATACGCATCATTGAAGTGGAGTCTTCCACCACTTGACGTTTGAATAACTTCAACTCGCCTGTCTTCAACCAAGACAATGAAGTGCGACACTTTCTCATATACAAGGCCTTGAAAGGCGCCATTCCAATGCTCGCTTGATAGCTGTTGTTATATGCAAACTCCACCATAAACAGGTGATCTTCCCACTGCTTTCCGAAATCCAGGACACACATGCGAAGCATGTCCTCCATCGTCCTGTTGACCCTCTCGGTCTGACCATCCATCTGTGGATGAAAGGTTGTGCTGAAACTCAACTTAGTTCCCAACAGACTATGCACCAGCCTCCAGTCATTCGACATGAAGCGTCCATCTCGGTCACTAATAATACTGCGGTGCACACCATGCAATCGAACAATATTATCCACATAGAGTTTGACTAACTTTTCCACCAGATCTTCCTTCCTGTTCGGGATGAAGTGCGACACTTTTGTCAATCTATCTACGACCACCCAGATGGCGTCGTTTCCCCTCCGCGACTTTGGCAAACTATGCACAAAATCCATAGAAATGTCGTCGAACTTCCACTCCGGGTTAGGTAAGGACTTCAAGAAACCTCCGGGCTTCTGGCACTCCTTCTTCACCAAGGCACATGTTTAGAACTTGGCCACATAAAGTGCTACACCCTTCTTTAATCTTGGCCACCAGAACAACTTCTTCATGTCTTTATACATCTTCGTGCTCTCCGGGTGGATTGAGTACTTGGTATGATAAGCCTCGTACATCAACTCCACCCGAAGATTATCCACATTAGGGACGCATTGGAGACCATTCCTCCATAGCAGTCCATCCTCAAAAGCAAATTGGGAATTTGACCCATCCAAAGATTCATCTAAGATCTGCTTCATGCTGCTATCCTGAACCAAAGCTCGCCGAATCTTATTTGCTAGGTCATACTGCACCTCTGTCCAATATAATTTCGCCTCGACACTTGTCTGCTTGTCGATGCAGGAGATCTCTAATGTCCCCAAATCACAGACCAAACTCTCTTCATGTACCGACAACCAGCTGGCCCGCACAGGAGCCCTTCGACTCAACGCATCCGCCACTGCATTTTCTTTCCCAGACACATAATATATCTCGAAGGTGTAGTCCCCTAGGAACTCCATCCACCTCCACTGCCTTATGTTCTGGTCCTTCTGATTTAACAAGTAGTTCATGCTGTTATGATCAGTGTAGATATCGACCTTCACACCGTACAAGTAGTGCCTACACAACTTTAGAGCAAATATCACGGCCGCTAACTCTAAGTCGTAAACCGGATAATTCCTCTCGTGAACCTTCAATTATCGTGAACCATAGGCTATCACGCTCCCATGCTGTAGCAGAACACAACCCAAACCATTACTCGAAGCATCACTATAGATTTCAAACCCTTCGGTGCCACTTGGAGAACATAAAATAGGCGCTGTGGTCAACTGTCTCTTCAATTCTTCAAAAGCCTGCTCGCATTCCAGCGACCACCCAAACTTTTGATCCTTCCTTGTCAATGTCGTGAGTGGTAGCGCTATCCGCGAGAAGTTCTCCATGAAGTGTCTGTAGTAGACGACAATCCCCAGAAAACTCCGGACATCTGCCACCGTAGACAACACAGGCCACTCCCGTATTGCCACTTCTTCGTCGGATCCACCGTTATCCCTTCTCCACTAACAATATGACCAAGGACCGCTACCGAGGATAACCAGAACTCACACTTGGAGAACTTAGCATACAACTCATTCCTTCTCAACGTCTCCAACACCATATGCAGATGCTTGTAGTGATCATCTTCACACTGCGAGTACACCAAGATATCATCGATAAAGACTATCCCAAAATGGTCCAGGTACTCTCTGAACGTCCTGTTCATCAGATCCATAAACACGGATGGCGCATTGGTCAACCCAAACGGCATGACCGTGAACTCGTAATGCCCAAACCGCGTGCTGAACGCTGTCTTTGGGATGTCACTTTCCCTTATCCTTAATTGGTAGTAGCCGAATTTCAGATCTAACTTCGAATATACTGTTGACCCGACCAACTGATCAAATAGATCATGAATCCTTGGGATCGGATACTTATTCTTTTCCGTAAGAATGTTCACCTCCCGATAGTCGATATAGAGTCGGAAGTTCTCATCCTTCTTCTTAACGAAGAGGACTGGTGCGCTCCAAGGAGACGAACTTGGACGCACATACTCTTGCTCCAACAACTCTTGCAGTTGCACCTTCAGCTCCGTCATCTCTCTTGGTGTTATCCAATACGGAGAGCGTGACACCGGTTTGGCAACCGACACCAGCTCAATAGTATAATCAATCTCCCGCTGAGGAGGGGCTCCTGGGAGATCATCTGGGAACACATCAGGATACTCGGACACAACTGGAATACTACCCAGACTTGGCTTAGGCATTGAAGTCTGTACTAATGTGACAAACAGCTCTGCCCCAGACCAAACTGCCTTGATCACCTGAAGGGCCGACATCAAAATCTTACTCGACCCATTCATGCCCGCAAACGTAGTCTCCCGATCAGTATTTAGTCCCAACTTAACCTCCTTTCAGTTGCAATCAATACATGCTTGCTGATCTGATAGCCAGTCCATACCAAAGATTACGTCGAACTCCACTAACGGCAATAACGACGCTCGCAAATCAAACTCCTGGTCCCCAATCCATATCTTTACCACACAGATTCTATCTGCGCGCATTGAGCACCCATTGGGAAACAACACATCCAACTTGTCTTTCGCCATCGAGGAAGGGACTCTGATGCGCGATACAAATCTTTCAGACAAGAAGGAATACAAAGCTCCCGTATCAAATAGGGCTCTCGCTGGACAAACGAAAATCAACATAAAGCCTAGCACCAACATTTATAAGCTAACATATAAAAAGGTAACAACTACATAAAATTAAACTGCTATAACTTAACTCATACCTGTCACCACGTCAGCTTGTTTTATGGCCCCTTGCAGACCAAAATTATATACTCTAGGCTGGGCTGGAGTATGGTAGGATCCGGTTGACACCACCACCTTCCCTTTTTCTTCATATGTTGCTCCAAGCTTCCTCTCGGACTTTGCGCGCCCGCTCCAACATTCACGAGCAAAATGCCCCATCTTTCCACAGTTGTAGCAAGCTCCTGGGACTCAACTTGTGGTTGCCCCCGTCACACTAGATGAAAGGGCTGAGCTCGAAGTCTTCGACTTCTTGTTCCATCCACGGAAACCCGACTTTGCATTTGGCACTTTGAACTCTGAATTCTTTTTCCCTGGGTCATTCTTCTCTTGCACTTTCCTCACGACCTTTTCCAATGATCGGGCCAAATTGACCAAGGTTAGGAAGCCTTGCGCCTTAGGCCTAACAAGGAGTAGCTGTAGGTCGCCACGTAGACCCTCATAGAATCGGTTGGTCTTCCACTCCTCCTCAGTAAATGTAGCACCAACATAACGACCCAACCGTGAAAACTCGTGGAGATACTCATCCATGCTTCTGCTTCCCTGAGTCAAACCAAGGTATTGATTCTCCATATCAAGCTTTTGAGCAGAGGATAGATACCTGGCCAAGAATAACCTTGAGAATTCCTCCATAGGCACATCTGCAAGTTGCCTTCCCACTAAGAGGTGAACCTCCAACTCGTCCGCCACAGCCTCTCCTCAACAACCCATAAGAAGGTCGCTATGGTGGTCTTCTGCCACTCCTCAGTTAACGTAACCGTCAAGACTCTCTTTATCGTAGAGAGCCAATCCTCAGCTTGAGTTGGCATTCCAATCCCGTCGAACATCGGAGGATTAAAGCTCATTACATGCTTGAGCTGCTTCTCCGTAGCTCTCCTTGGTGCTACTTGATCAACTGCCACGCGTTCTACCACTCCCGACTCTTCCACCCTAATCGGTTCTTACTCATTAATAGGTGGTGCGTGGTGCATTTGCCCTACAGGTTGGGAATTTATCATAGCAAAGACTACTTCGGCCACCAATCTGATGGTTTCTACTGAAGGAGGTGTTGTAGGCACGTCATTCGGTGCACTACGTTTCGCCGATCGCAGACGTTCCGATTGCCCAGCACCGCTCCTAGCTGCCTATAATAGCATAAACCCTCGATTAGGTGACAAACAGATTGCTAAAAGCAATCTTTGGAACATTCAGGATCCTCAAAACAAGTGTATTTTTCATTCCTAAGTAGACATTCATGGGTTCTTTTATGTTATAACGATGACGCACATACATGTGCTCACCACCTATTAAAAGAATTCGCCCATGAATTCAAATAAAGAAGACCGAAACAAGAGCTCTGATACCAAATTGTAACACCCCCATCTGTCGAATGACATATAACAGAAGGTCCAGCTGGAACCCGACGCCATATACCACGGACAGTCGGAAGGGTTATATAAGAATATCAAAAATCCAACTATAACTACTCGCCCTAACATAGAGCATTCTAACGGAAGCTTTTAAATAGTTGGGAAGAACCCATAATTGAATAACAACCATCATGAATGTCCACATACTGCCATAGGAATGAAATAACAAATACACTGAAAGTACTTGGCCTTATAGCCTTATAAGAATTTACTTAACAAATTAATGATTTATATACATCGGCTCGCAGGCCGGCCACACGTGACAAAAATAAAAATAACAATTCGCTTTGGCCTTTGAGGGCCAGCTCAGCAACATGGGTTTCAACCCGCTATTTGGTACTTGGCTCCGCAGCACCTGCAAGCAACATTCCACCGCACAGTGGCAAACAAAGTAACAGTCAGCCAAAACCGACCAAATTATAACGACCCCGCCCCTTACTCGGGATGGCGGCGCTCCTTCCCTACATTTCATTAGCCCATCTAAACAATAAAGTACAACCATACTTCGCCACAGGTGTAGGCTCGTACGACCAAACACCCCGTGCACTAAGGGCACATTATCGGTGAATCCGGTCAATTCCGTGGCTTCACCACCATCCCCAAGATGGCAACATCGTGAGCATTTTTTTAGTCTTTCTGACCACCGTTTAAGACTCCCGACTATGCCAACGGCCAGTCCCTCTTTTGGGTCTCTTGCACCGAACCACATTGCCCTTGTCCGATTCCACTTGCCCGTTGCTCACTCTTCATAGTCACCTTAAGACGTACGCACGGGCCAAGCTTCTCTTGGATCCCAAAACATTTCAAAACATCACATAACCCAGTTATGTTCAAGGCTGGCTCCCCGGGCGCCAAGTTAGCAGAACTACGTTTTCGCTCAGTTTTCCGGGTGCGCCTTGGAGTTAATCCCCAAGGATCCCTATTGCAATATACCATGTAGAAACCCAAAAACATAAAGCACGGAGTCTTCTCCAGCAAACCATACAATATGCAACATCACCGATCCAGACCAACACGTCCGGGTAGGCTTCACACACAATTCCTATGTCCGTACTTCGGTTCCAGACTCTATATGCAACACAAGGGGGACTATTCACGTCAACCCCAAGTAATATCGCACACTCACCGCACACTCACGGGAGCGGGTTTCCTTATGCAGAAGAAAGAGAGCTTCACATGCTCAAGTAGAGAATCCTTACCCTTGTAGTTCACTTTTGCATCATGGGAATCTATCCGGATGGAAAGCTTCGCAAGGGAATTTCCTCCGCGGTTCTGGTCTCGGTTCTCAATTCGGTGCTCCGATGCTCCGTCGGCGGCCGGAATCATCCTCTTCCTTCCTCCTTGCTCTCTCCTCTCTCTAACTCCTTATAATGAGAAAGCTTAAGAGCAAATGAGGAATTAATCCTCAATTCCCGGCCTTAACAAAGCAGGAACACACCTGGGCTGTCAGATCATATTTAAAGAAAATGAACGGCTCAGATCCACCAAAAATTCCACAATCCTGGACCGAACACGGCCTTCCATACGGCTATGTCCCAGGCCTTGTGCCCCGATCCAGGCACGATCGTCGAGCACAGAAAAGGACACGGGTCAAGACACACCCATGTATCAACTTAACATGCTCGTGTCGTGTCCTGACATGCCCATGACCTAGGGGCGTGTCACAGATAAATGTCACGCCAACTGTCACGTCCCTTGGTAACACGGGTGGTGACACGGGTATGCACATGCTCGTGTCACTCTTGACATGCCTGTGTCGCTGCCGTGTCCTTTTCTGGACATAGCCGGCCAACATAGAGAAAGACACAGCCTTGGACACGCCCGTGTCCCAGGCCGTGTAACCCTATTAAGGCACCAAAAATTCCTTAAGACATGACCGGTTCGATATGATTTTCGGGGTGTTACACCACATCAACTACAATCTCAATTCATTTTAGCTTAATGGGACCCTTCTTCAAATCAGTGTTATTGTAGATACAATACCCAACAATCTCCCCCAATTTGAAGAAGTCAGAATCCTATAAGCTAAGGTTTATTGCACAAATAATAATGATAAAGCATAAAGCTGAAATGATATATAAAATTTAAACAAAGCGCATATTCCAGTCAAAATAATTAAATCATATATATATATATATCAAAGAGTTTAATGTTTTTGGGGCAATCACAACCACACATAATAACCACAACAAATAAAACCATCAGCCCTGTCTTCCATATCTCTTCTGATGTTGTCTGACGAAGTAGGCCTTGGGCTTTGAATAATATCTCGGAGGGGATGGAGGTGCAGCTGGATCATCATGCTTGTGATTTTGGAAATGAATTCTTCTTTTTGCATGGGCCAGCTGTTTATATCTGTTTTCTCCTCCAATATCAACCAAGGTGAAGGAGTCTAAAATAATTCCTCTTGAAATCAGATTCCACACCTAAGACATCTCTCTATTAGGCATATCTCTGACTGGATCATCTCTGACTAGCTCTGACCTAACAGCAGATGTCCCTTCACCATAACATCTCCTTTTGCATATAGGAGGAGGTATATCTTTAGGTACTTGAATATCTGGAGACATAACAACAACAACAGATCTATCCTGAGAGAAATCTTGTGTGTATGTCTAGTATTGAGAGTAATCCTCAGTGGGATGAGCTTCAACATTTCCTAGAGCAGGCAAAGCAGGTACCGGAAAGCTTGTATTATCCCGACCTGGCCTTCCAAACATCTGACCTTATAGCCAAACAAAGTTGTCATAATTGTAGTCATTGACTCCTTTGAAGTTTTCAACCATTGCAACCTCAACTACATCTACCTTAGCTTTAAGGGCATTCCCCCTTTCTTACTTCAACAGCTATGGCATTGGCATAACCTTCCATTGTCTTGTCAAAATGATCCATTGATCGATTGTGAGCATCAATCATGGTTACTGCATTCTTAGCAACATTCTGAAGAACTTCCACATTACTTTTGAGCCTGACCATGTTGTGAACAAGTGCCTCGCGACCCTGTACAAACCATGAATCCAACCTGACATCTAATTTGTCAAAACTTATATTGATAGCTGCAAGGCCGTTGTTCAAATCTTGCTCAATTTCTGTAACCTTATTCAACATTTTCCTTAAGGAACAATCAAAATGGGCTTGCTGTTTGGCCATCATGACTTCTATTGTCTTAAAAATAGGTGCCTCAACACTAGTAGAAGGTATATCAACAACCTAAACACTGATAGGGGAGGGGGTCTCCACGTCCCTCGGAGTCACTAGAGGACACGTCCATGGGAGTAATGGTAGCTTTGGAAAGTAGTTCAGGAGCATTAGTCTCCAGGACAGGAGGTTGCAGCTCAGCATCTCTTTCCTCATCAGACAAGTCAATAATATTTACCTCCACTATTGGAGGTCCACCTGAGATTGCAGCAATCCATCTTTGAAGCTTTTGCATGAATCTGCCTAACTCTATTTGTATGGAGATAGACGGATGGCTCTGCTCCCCCTCAGACCTTACCAGTAGTACATCTGGGAGAGGTGTAAGTAGATTCTCTAGAATAGTGAGCACAGAGGAATCATTTACCTTATCAGTAGCTCCGAGCACAAGCTCTTCAATCCCATAATAAGCAACACAAAGATCATCCTCAACAGCAGCATCTAAATAAGCATCAATCTCGTGCTCAGAAGGAGCCGGAACATCATTATCAATAGCAGTCTCAACCTCGGCCTCATCAGGAACTATCTAATCAGTAGTAGCGTGGCCTATAACAACGACCTCAGATAGCAGATCAACTGAATCTTCAACTGTCTCTGGAGCATATGGAATTGAAACTGAACCTGGCACTTTTGCAGTTGTGACTTCTGAACCTTTCTTAATAGAAACACTAAAGGGCACTCTCTGAGTAGCCACTTGTGTATCAGGTGGCTTCCCCTCAACTCCTGCACTCAATCTATCAAGAGTTTCCCTGGGGGTGGAAGCAAGAAGCCTGTCCTCAGGTACTTCCCCTTCCTATACCTACTACACATCTCTAACTCCCCCCTGGTCGTTGGATCCTCCTATCCCACCTCGAGAATATAGAAGAATCGATTTTCTTCAAGTGGTGGATAGGTACTCCATTGGACATATCAAATTTGTCCCTATACATCTGGTTCAGATATAAGCTGGGTATCCATCCAAAATTGGGTGTGCGTAGACTATCCTTGATCTTTTCAAACAACACGGCTCCCCAATTCAATCTCTTTTTTTAGATGATCGCCACGAGTATCTTGAACATCTCCGAGGAGAGGTAGTCATGAGATCCTGTCTTGCAAAGCAACACTTTAACAATGATATCTGAAAGAAGCTTTCCTTCATCGTTCATGCCTTTGCGCTTCACATCCTTAGTACCCCTGGGCTGTCCACAGAACAGCATGGCTCTATTAAAGTCCTCCGATTCAAGCTGATCGGTCTCTTCACAAGTAGGAAGCCTCAAATACCTTGTCAGGATGGATGACTTCACCTTGACCTTGGTCTGATGAACTTTGCTCTTAACAACAGCATCCTCTCTACGGAGTTTAGCATTTTGAAAGAACTCCAGGATGTCTTTATCTAAAATCTTGCATCGGTGTTCTAGGACAAAAGAGAGGTCGGCTGACTCCAACATGAGAATAATGTTCCTGAACTCATCCGATGCTGAGGAAAATCTTGTACAAACAAGTTGTCCACCACCTAGCAAACCACAGGTGCTACGAGGGACCATGGAGAATCAGATAGCAAATAGAATGAGGTAACATCTCTGGACTGATCTGTCGAGCAGGACTGCTTGTAGGGATCAAGGCAGTGGATGAATCGATTGGAAATCGCTGCTGGATTTTTGGAACTAGCTTGGATGGATTGCACTGACCTATTCGACGAGGAACATACTCTCTCCGACAGGTGGAGGATGATGAACAGTGAGGAAAACGAATCGTCGGTTAGAAGACTGTTCAGCAAAATCGACTTTCTCTTTCGATGAAATAGAGTGCGGTTTGCCCCTGAACCCATTTAATATATATTATTATTAAATTTGATTTGGCAAAGGCACGTACTTGAACCGTGACTCTTCATATCCAATATAAGAGAGAAAATTTTGACATAAAGTTGATTTCGTCGAAATTCACAGGACACATAGTCAAATTTGTCGAGCATCGACGTGTGTATCCGACGAATCACCGAGTTCAGCTGATCGATATTCGACGAATTTGCCTTGGACAAATTCTTCTTCTTTTTGAAGTACTTCTTGAGTGAATTCCTTTCTTCTTGGCCATCTTCACGAGTACTTTTTCAACATACTCAGTTCCATTTTGAAAAACGAGAACTTGGCCTCGTCCAGTGGCTTCGTGAATATAACTACGGCCTGCTTATCTATCCGTACAAGCTGAGGGTTATATCCTTGTTCTCCACATGCTCCCAAATGAAGTGATATCTGACTTTGTGTGCTTTGTCCGGCTATGAGATACTAGATTATTTGTGATTGCTATTGCACTGGAGGAGTCACAGAATATCAGAATCTCTTTGAACTTCAGGTTGTAATCCTCAAGCTAATTCCTGATCCATAAAAGTTGTGCGCAACAACTTCCCGCAGAGATATACTCTGACTCTACAGTGGAAGTTGCCACACAATTCTGCTTCTTGGTGCTCCATGAGATAATCCTTCTTCCTAGGAATTAGCATGTCCAGGAAGTGCTTTTACTGTCATCCCCGCTACCTGCAAAATTTGCATCTGAAAATCCAATTACATCGACATCATTACTTCTAGAGTACCATAAGCCAAGATTGGGTGTACCCTTAAGGTATCTCAAAATTCGCTTTGCAGCGACGTAATGAGATTCCTTTGAGTTCACCTGAAATCTAGCATAGACATGTAACACCTCCATCCGTTATATGACATATAATAGAGGGTCCAACCGGGGCCCCACACCATATGCCACAAACAGGTGGCAGGGTTACAGGTTCATATCAAAGACTAACACACACATCCTAACTCAGAGCATTCTAGCGGAAGCATTAGGGGTTATTACTGAACTCATCGATCATGAATGTCCACTATATATAAACAATCACATTTATATATCTCACAGGAATGTATACCAAACACAAAATGTTTGGCCTTAAGGCCTTATAGTTATTCTTCGCCGGTTTAGATTACATACATCAGCACGCAGGCCGACCACATATGAGAACAATAAAACTTTCTTCATTCGGCCTTCGAAGGCCAGCATAGCAGCAGCAAGGGCTTTAGCCCACCATTTCCCGCTCGTCTCTCCAGCACCTATATGGGGATAATCCACCGCAATGGTGGAAAATAAAGCAACGGTCAACATTCAGCTGACCAATTTATAACGACCCTACCCATTTCCCGGGGCAGTGGTATTCCTTCCCTGCAGGCATAACATTTTCACAAGAAGATATATCACAAAATGTGCACTCACACACAGTTTAATATATCACAAACGTCGACCGCACGACCCGACGCTCCGGGCACTCAGGGCACATTATCGGTGTACCGAAAAACCAGGGTCCCACCACAGTTCTCAGGTCCCAGACCCAACGTTAAACATTGAGCATTCATTCTCCACGACCCACGGCCGGAGTCTTTAGTCTTGATGACGAACAACCCAAGACTTGTAAGACCCCTGCCCTTACCAAGGAGTTAACCCGGTCTTACGCCCAGAACCACCGTCTTACGGTGGCACTAACACACGGGTTAGTCGACATCGCAACACGCCGATCGTGCCGGCTAGTACGATCATATATCCTGTTATGCCAAAACAGAGCAAGAAGTAAAGATGTATAAAGCAAGCTCTAGTCCACAAGTCACAGTACCATCACATAATGAATATGAGTACATCAGTCCATAATGAGATATATAAAAATAGAAAAAAAGGGGCTTATGCCCAGTACATCATGCCAAATATCTCTCTCATAAATAGCAGCAAGCGGAAGCTACACTATCCTCAAAACAATCGTCCCACCTGACGTCGGGTTGTCGTAGTAGTAGAAGGTGGTGGTGGTATCAGCTCCTCACGTCCTGCCACCCCATCCTGCTGGTGCTCCATCTCCTCGAGCTCCCAAAATGATTGGTCACACCGACCTTTAGTCAAAAGACTTAGTCGTTTCCTTCGCACCTCGCCCCGCAACTCCTAGGCACCGGGCGGGAGGACAAAGCGGAGTACAATAAGGGGTAAAATAAAGGGAAGCAGGTGGCAGTGGGGTTATACTAATAGTATATATATAACAAATATTTCTACTCTAGCAGTTCTATATATATAGTGCAAGAAGAATAAAGAGAGCTGAACTGAGACAAGTAAAGTGCGGTAAATAAGCAAGTACTATAGGAAAACTAAGTAAAGACATCAAGTATAATAAGCTACTACTACCATTACAGAAGTACCTTAACTTACAGTCAAACCTAAAAGCACATACCCAAAATTTTGGGTCATGTGGACTGCTGGTTTGGCGGCATGGGTATTCAATTAAATTTCTGCCCTAGCCTAGGACCAGTCCTAGTAGATTAGTCCTACATGGAGCCCTACTGCTCCAAATCTCAAGTTTGGGGTGGAAAATGGAAGGCAAGACTTAGGCCTACAATTTTCATTTTGATGTCTGGATCTGAATATGCCTTTAAGAGGCCTATTTTTAGCATTCAAGGAAGGTGTAAAATGTGACATTTCATTTACTGTTCACATTATTATAATTCATTAAATCATATCAAATCAGATGGACGACATCCGTTCATCATCCCCAGGTGGCCAATGGCTGCGATTTCTTCTTCCTGGGCCATGTTTGCTGGCAAATTCCGGCCACCTGGGCCGGCGCCACCGCCGTCGATTATTGCCACCACCTTCGTTGAGGTGATCGCTACCGTTTCTCGGTGGTGAGGCTGCCGGAGGCGGCTCCTCTGGCAATCCCGAGCAAGAAGAGAAAGCTCGGATTTTTGCTCTCTATTCACATGGTATCGTTCTCAATTGAGCCCGATGTCTCTCCTAGTCGATCTAGAATTCTAGTACGGTGAGAGGTGAGGTGAAACGAACCGAAATTGAGGCTTGGCGGCGAGTTTGGCGGCGGTGAGCCAAGGCCGAGCTTGCTCCGGCGAGTCCTTCCCATTTCTTGGTTTCTCTAGCAAAAGCAGTGCTCCAGATGTCGATTTCCACTCACCTGAGCTCACTAAAGGTGATGGTGGGATTGCTTTTGGCTGGGGGTGACTGTGGGAGAAGTTGAAGTGAAGGGGGGGGGGGGGGAGGCGGGGGTGGCCGACCAAGCTTTGGAATCTCCTCCTGGCGACCAGATGTCCCCAAATCCTTCCACTTTACAGGAATATCTCTGAGAAGCTCAGCCAGCTGCTTGGGCAGTGAGAAGGAGGGCCACATGGCCACCATTTCCTTTCTCCCTCTCTTCTCTCTCCTCTTTTCCCCCAAAAATTCCAATTTTACCCCCATGCATATGTCCTCTCTCATAATTCAGAGGGGTAGGGGCAGTCCTTGTCCTCTTGGGCTGGTCATGAGCCTTGACAAATGGGCCTAGCCCATGGGAGGTGGACTTGGTTCTTTCTTTCCCCAATTTAGGCTTCAAGTTGACTATGTTGACTTTTAGGGTTGACTTGGTCAACTTGATGAGTGGGCTGACCCCACCTAAAGGTCATGGGCCCTATGACACCGACCAACTTGGGTTGGGCCATGGTGGTGCCCCACTTGGACTATTTGGGCCTTTAGGTGTGGGTTTGACCAAATTATGATTAGGGTTGACCTTGTGACATGGCTTATGGTTCCCTTAGGTTGGTGTTAGGGTTAGGGATGCAGTGGTGGAATCAATGTGTGGCTAGGACCCCAATTTGGAGCTGGTTTAACTTAGACTACCTTGGGCCCTATTGTGGGCCCCATATGACTAAACCCTAATCCCATGGTTCAAACCTAGCCTAAACCCATGCCCCAACACATGCCATAACCCAACCTAAGTAGAGGGGTCTAATTTCAAGTGGGATGTTACAAATTCCTATAAACAAATAAATAATTTCGTCCCCGAAATTCAAGTTCGGGTCTACGGGGTTTCCAAGCATGAAAAATTTAAGTACTTTAGCTAATAATTAAAGTGTTACCTGGTGTAAAAAGCTCTGGGTGTCGCTCTAGCTTCAGATCCCTCGACTCTCAGGTATGCTCCTCCCGTCCATGGTTGGACCACAACACCTTCACCAGGGGAACCATCTTCTTCCTCAGCACTCGGATCGCGGTATCATCGATCCGGAGTGGCTCCAAACGAACTAATCTGTCGGACGCTAGCGGGCCTGATGTAGTGGTGATATGCTGCTCCGGCCGAAGGAGAGCTCTCCGTAGAGAGGAGACATAGAAGACGTCGTGCAAGGTCCCCAGCTCTGGTGGCAGCTCCAACCTGTAGGCCAAGGGGCTGATCCGCTCTAGAATCAAATATGGTCCCATATATCGAGGGTTGAGCTTCTTGTGCCTATGCACCCGAGAAATACCATGCATCGGAAGTATCTTCAAGAACACTCTGTCCCCCACCTGGAACTCTACCATCTGATGTCGTGTATCGTAGTACTTCACTTGTCTACTCTGGGCCTCTAGCATCCGGTCCCTGATCAATTGTATTTGAGCATTCGTATCCTCAATGTAGTCTGATCCAAGTGCCCTGTGGTCCTCATCCTGAACCCAAGATAGAGGAGTCCGGCACTTCCTCCCGTAAAGAGCCTCATAAGGTGCCATCCCAATGCTCTCCTGGTGACTGTTGTTGTAGGAGAACTCGACCAGAGGCAACAGTCTCTCCCAGGGATTCCCCATATCCAGTATACATAATCGAAGCAGATCCACCATGGTCTTGATGTTCCGCTCTGTCTCACCATCGGTCTGTGGATGGAATGCAGTGCTAAAAGTAAGCTGAGAACCCAAGTACGCCTGCACCGCTCTCCATTCCCTAGAAGTGAATCGATTGTCACGATCCGAGATAATTATCCAGGGGACCCCGTGGTATCTGACGAACTGTTCCACAAACAACCTCACCAAAATAGTAACTGGGCTGTCCTTCCTGATAGGTATAAACCGGGCCACCTTGGTCATCCTGTCGACAATGACCCAAACACAATCGTGCTCCGAGTGGGAGGGAGCCAATCCTTGCACAAAATCCATAGCAATATCCTCAAACTTCCACTCAGGGACCGGCTACGACTGTAGCAACCCTCCGGGGCTCTTGCATTCCGCCTTTACTCACTGGCAGGTCTCGCAGTGTGTCACATAAAAGATGATCTCCCTCTTCATCCCCGGCCAATACATGCTCCTCCGCTGATCAGTTGTCATCTTGGTGATACCGGGGTGCACTGAGTAGTGACAACTGTGTGCCTCCCTAAGTATGTCCTCCCGGATGCCACCTCCTGCGGGTATATAAACACGACCACGGAAATGGACGAGGTCATCAAGCAAAGAATAATCTCCTGGCCGGCCCTCTACTAGGGCCCTGAACACCGGCACCAAAGTTGTATCCAACCTCTGCTATACCCTGATGCTCTCTTGTATATCACATTCCACGATCAGGGAATTCAAGTACTCCCGGTAGACCTCTTGATGGGACTCAGAAACGACCGAAATGTGCATGTCCTCTAACATCCGCAACAGCTCCATAGACATCACTCGAGTCTTCGGTACTGAGGTGCTGGCTCTCCTGCTCAAGGCGTCTGCCATGGTGTTTGCCTTCCCCGGATGATAATGCATGGTGTAATCATAGTCACATAAGATTTCAAGCCACCTCCTATGGCGCAGGTTCAGGTCTTTCTGCATTTCAACATACTTGAGGTTCCTGTGATCTGAGAAGATATCACAATGAACCCCATATAGATAATGTCTCCAGATCTTTAAAGCAAATGCCATCTCCCCGAGCTCCAAATCATGTATGGGTTAATTTTGTTCATGCTTCTTCAACTACCTCGAACCATAAGCAATGATGTGCTCGTGCTGCATCAGGACTACACCCATCCACTGATATGAGGCATCCGTATATATATGAAATCCTTCCTTCCCAGATGGAAGTGCAAGGATAGGGGAAGAGGTGAGCCTGTCCTTTAACTCCTGAAACTCCGCCTCGCACTTCTCCGTCCATGCAAAAGCTGCTTCCTTATTCGTCAAGGACGTGATGGGGAGTGCTATCCTTGAGAACCCCTCCACGAACTTGCGATAATATCCTGCAAGTCCTAGAAAGCTGCGTATATCTGATGCTGACTTTGGTCGCGGCCATTCTCTAACTATCTGTACCTTGGCTGGGTCCACGGCCAACCCTGCCCCACTGATAGTGTGCCCTAGGAATGCCACTTCCTTCAGCCAGAACTGGCACTTGTAGAACTTTGCATACAATTGGTGCTCTCTCAGCTTCCTCAAATCCAAGGCCAAATGTCGAGTATGGTCTTCCTGTGTCTGGGAGTAGATCAGTATATCATCGATGAAAACTATAACAAATCTGTCCAACTATGGCTCGAAGACGTAGTTCATCAAGATCATGAATGTAGAAGGCACATTCGTGAGCCCGAATGGCATCACCGTGAACTCATATAACCCATAGCGGGAACTAAAAGCCATCTTCGGAATGTTCTCCTCCTGGATCCGCAGCTGATAGTACCCCGATCTCAAATCTAACTTGGATAACCAGAAGGCTCCCTGAAGCTGATCAAAAAGCTCGTCGATCCGGGGTAGCGAGTATGTATTCCGGACCGCCAACCGGTTCAGCTCCGAGTAGTCGATGCAGAGACGCAGGGAGCCATCCTTCTTCTTGACAAATAATGCCGGAGCTCCACACGGTGATGAGCTCGATCGGACAAACCCTGACTCTACTAGTTCCTGTAGCTGAGTCCTGAACTCTGCTAACTCCTTTGGGTCCATCCTGTACGGCGCCCGAGATACAGGCCTAGCTCCTGGCACCAACTAAATACGAAAGTCCGTGTCGCTGGCCGGTGGTAATCCGGGTAATTTCTCCGGGAACACGTCGGAAAAATCCCGAACTACCGGAATATCCACTATAGGAGTCTCTGCTCCCGCCATCTCAAAGCAGATAATGTACACCTCCTCTCCTTGCATGTGGGCTTTGACAGCCTGTGCAGATGCTAATAAGAGATGGGATACGAGTGTAATACCTTCAACGATGACACGGGAGTCCCCGTGCCTCATTGTGATCCTCCTCGATTGGTAGTCGATCTGGGCATGGTTCCAATGTAACCAAGTCATGCCCAAGATCAAGTCGAAATCTGGCATCTTCAGAATAATCGCAGGCTCTTCAAAAGTCTTTCCGCCGATTTCTGTCTCCATATTGCACTTGGCAGATAATAGTAGTACCGATCCATCATGTAGCCTCACTCTTATCATCGTGCCCGTAAATCGTTCGACGCCGTCCAATCCTTCAATAAAGGCTTATGATACGAACGAGTACAAAGCACCCGTATCGAATAGTGTTTGTGTGGGTTTGCCGCTGATGAAGACTATGGCTGAGGTTGATTGAGTTTAAAATGGGTAGACATTCTTCATGGTCAAGATTATATAAAATAGTAATGATAAAAGAGCATGCCCTAATTTCATAACATAAATTATATACCTGTGATGACTTCCTCCGGATTCCTCGGCTCAGCGAGGTCCAATACATACATCTGCTCCTATCCTCTGCCTCGGCCAAAAGGTCCTCGGCCTCAGCCCCGACCTCGGCCTCGTCCTCGACCTCGGCCCTGCTGTACCAGAGGGGCCACCGGAGGTGGGGGAGGTGGAGGAGGAAGTGGACGAAACCGGTGCGGGCACTCAGATCTAATATGGCCCGACTGATGGAACTCGAAACAAACTATCGGTCGCTTACCACAATCATACTATCTCATCTGGCCATGTGTCTGTGGTGGTGGAGGAGCTGGTGTTGTAGGGCATCCCTGCTCCTACCTGTCGTTGGGACGATAACGTCCTCCACCTCTCCTATGCCTAATGCCTCTGCCCCTCTGCGAGCCCCGATTGCTTTCCCCAAAGAACGACCCATCCAGTGGTCTCTTTCCTCTGTTCTGCACCATCAGCTGGTCTGCCTCCAACTTCTTGGCCATCTCGATGATCTGAGCTGACATGCGTGAGAGATGAACAAGAGGGCCTGCATTAGATCGTCTCTAAGGCCCCGATAGAATCTCTTGGCATACCTCCTATCGTCTGTATCAAGTATCCCCGCGAACCTGGCAAGTGGGAAAAATACCTCTGGTACTCAATCACCGATCTGGTCCCTTGCTTGAGATTCAAGAACCTCTCTTCTAACTCATCCCGATCTGTGGTGGACACAAAATGGTCCAAGAATACCTCGTCGAACTCCTCCCAAGATATATCTGTCAGATCCCTATCTGAATAGGTGGAGTCCACCATGGACTTCCACCACCTCTTCGCATGGGCATCCAGTGCAGTAGTCGCCAAATGAATTGCCTCGCTGACAGGGCAGCTGATGCCTGCCAGCATCTCATGTATGGTCTCGAGCCATTCCTCCGTTTTTACTGCATTCTCCATCCGGTGGTACATGGGCGGGGTCAAACTCTTGAACGCACTCAGCCAGTTTGTTCCCGGATTCGGCAGCGGCGCTAGAACCTGCTGGGCCCTGAAGGCCTCAAGGATGGCCGTCAAGGTCTGGCCCATCTCTGTCTGTAGAAAAAGAGTGGGATCCGGAAAGGAAGGAGCCACACTCTGTGGTACGGCGACCCTGGGAGGCTGCACAAAGGTAAGGTTTATATTAGAATTGGCCTAACTCATTGCTTACGTGGACTGTTTTATGTGACTTTTTACACATGGACACACCATTGCTTCCGCTTCATAGTTTTCCCGCAAACTAATGCTCGAGCGGGGTGTCCCAGTGCGGCGGTCTTCTTCTCTTATGATCGTTTGTTCAAGTTATACCAGTTTGTAAGACCCCTCCCCTTACCAAGAAGTTAACCCGATCTTATGCCCAGAACCGCCGTCTTACGGTGGCACTAACACATGGGTTAGTCGACACCGCAACACGTCGATCGTGCCAGCTAGCACGATCATATATCTTGTTCGGCCAAAAGAGAGCAAGAAGTAAAGTTGTATAAAGCAAGCTCTAGTCCACAAGTCACAGTACCATCACATAATGAATATGAGTACATCAGTCCATAATGAGATATATAAAAATAGAGAAAAAGGGGCTTATGCCCAGTAGATCATGCCAAATATCTCTCTCATAAATAATAGCAAGCGGAAGCTACACTATCCTCAGAAGACTCGTCCCACCTGATGTCGGGCTGTCGTAGTAGTAGAAGGTGGTGGTGGTATCGGCTCCTCACGTCCTGCCACCCCGTCCTGCCACCCCGTCCTGCTAGTGCTCCATCTCCTCGAGCTCCTAAAATGATTGGTCACACCGATCGTTAGTCAAAAGACTAAGTTAGTTCCTCCGTACCTTGCCCCGCAACTCCTAGGCACCGGGCGGGAGGATGAAGCGGAGGACAACAGGGGGTAAAACAAAGGGAAGCATGTGACAGTGGGGTTATACTAAGAGTACATATATAACAAATATTTCTACTCTAGCAGTTCTATATATATATAGTGCAAGAAGAATAAAGAGAGCTGAGCTGAAACAATTAAAGTGCGGTAAATAAGCAAGTACTGTAGGAAAGCTAAGTAAAGACAGCAAGTATAATAAACTACTACTACCATTACAGAAGTACCTTAACTTATATGAATGTCCATACAAACTTATAAGTTAAGGTTTCCAGCAATATAACTTATCATATAAAAGTGCTCATACTAATTTATATGATAAGGATCCATAGTGCGTATGACCTAGTTATGAATGTATGATATGCATGCGTATTATGGTTCATGCAAATGCAACTCACGCACATGACTCTGTGATCACAGACCTTTAGTTCCCACTTTTCGGAGATAGCATCACTCTTTGGTACCACCGTTGTGGCTATGGCAGTAGTGGAGCGGACGTCTCCACTCCTAGGCGGGTATCACACTACCGGGCCTAAACCTCCCATACGCCTCTGTACACGTCCTAGGTGCACTCTAGAGTCTCTGCGTACTATTTGCTGGCTACCTATCAGTATTTTTGGTCGAGTGTGCATTTTCGGGGATCGTCCTCCAGACCACAGCGTAAAACAACCCACTGGCCCCTCAAAGCATCACACCTCGCCAGAGCCACCGTACTGCCATCGGTGTGACGAATGGCCCAGTACGGCATGACCCACCACAAGTTTATGCACATGCAAGATATTCCAGCCCGAGCCTCCAGCTCGCAGGACCAAATTGTCCCAAAACCCTCCAACCCCTTACGGGTGAGATTGTACCAAAGTGCCTTAGTTCTAAATCTCTCCAACCCTCCACGGGTGAGAATGCACATTTGTGCATTTATTCCAATCCCTCAAACCCATCACGGGTCAGAATGAACCACAATGCCTTAACCTATTAGACTACTATTGTCTAGTGTTAGTTAAACCTAGTAGTTTAGGATTAATCCCAGGACTGCCCAGGGCATGCCCGGTGAAGGGCTCTCGAGGGCACTAGGAACTATGATGAGCTGAATCCCAAAGCTCCCTTTCTCAAGGATATTTACTCTTATTAGTGTCTACCCCTTGTTCATATTCTGCTCTCATTATTACTCTGGAGTGATCCTAGTGACTTAAGATGTTAATAGAAGGGCGGCGGTCTTCCGCCGGCCTTTGTTATAATTACTATCCAAGGAATTGCACTCCATCGCTCGTAAACAAGAAATGACCTATAGTAGGCCAACCAGGGTTTATTCTCCCAAAATAATTACCATCTGAATGTCTATTCGTATCTCCCCGCGGTCCTAGTAATATATACTATCTGAGCTAGGCACAACCCATGACCTACTACCACCCATAAAGTACGACTTCCAATTTCTTGGCCAAAGTGACACTAACCATTTATCATATAAGACCCCCCTTTTTTTCTCGTTCAAACCCTGGGGTCTTATGTCTAGAACTACCGCTTTGCGTTGAGACCTTCGCCCCTGGGAAGATCGTCACTACAAAATGCCGATTCTGCCGGCCTTATTGATCAAAAAAGTAGCAGTACAAG
Source organism: Platanthera guangdongensis (assembly GCA_039583875.1). Taxonomy (NCBI): domain Eukaryota; kingdom Viridiplantae; phylum Streptophyta; class Magnoliopsida; order Asparagales; family Orchidaceae; genus Platanthera; species Platanthera guangdongensis. The sequence goes on from CM077151.1 coordinate 83,044,728, forward strand.
AGAATAGACATGTAAGTCCACAGAAAATCACATATCATATAAATAATCTCCATGAAGGGAGTGTCCACAGAATAATATATCAGAGTACTAAAATACGAGCTTGTGCCCGGAACATCATCTCCTCACTACAAATCACTCATGCGGAAGCAAAAATAGAACATCTACTCATGGTCGAGACTCACGGTCCCGGCTGTATGAACTTCGGAGCTAGACTGACCCATCTCCAAGCGCACCGGTCTCTGGGGCTGCTCCCCTGTGCTGGGCTCCACGATTCCCTAAAAAGATGTGGTTCGAAAACCGTTAGTCATAAAGACTAAGCCCTATCATCCCCTACCCCTTCCCCCATGGCTCCTAAGTACCGAGCGGAGGGGAATAAAGGGAAGGACATCAAGGTGGAGAATAAATCAAAAGAAACAGGTGGCAACAGAACTAATCTAGTAATTCTATAATAAATAATGGCAATAAGATGAAATATGAAAAGTAACCTTCACTTATGTGAGAACACATAAGCCAAGGAGTCTTCTGCCAGGCTCCCATCATATAAAAAGTCTCATACCAATTTATACGTTGGGGTGTCGGTTATCAAACAATAATATATATATATATATCAAAATTGACCTTAATTTATAAACTTGCACACACAAGCTTATAGACCAAGGGGTCGTTTTGCAAGTCCTAATGTATAAGCATCCCATTCCACTTATACCTTAGGTGTCAGGGGTTATATGAATCGATTATGCTATGACATGCTAGTTGGTATGATGGAACATGCAAGTGCAACAAACACACCCGACTCTGTGCACACAGACCTTTAGTTCCCCCTTTCTGGAGACATAACCACCCAGGATGCCTCCGTAGTGGCAGACGGAAGCGGTGGGTTGGGCCTCGCCCACCTATAAACCAGTAAAGCACTACCGGAAAGACCTATTGTATGCCTCAACGCTTGGTGCACGAAGCGGACTCCTGCGTACTCTTGCCGGCTGGCGCACCGGACTTCTGTTGGCGAAGTGCTAACCACACTTGCCGAGTTAACTTATTGGCGTTGGTGCATCGACCCTCCAATACTGAAGACCCACCACCTTAATTTTCTTTCCTTTTATGCACATGCAAATTTAACGTATTCAAAAACCGAGCCGAAGCTCCCCGGACTAAAATGTCCGTCTCAAATAATCGAGCCGAAACTCCCCGAACCAAAACGTCCGTCTCTTAACTATCTAAGCCGAAGCTCCCAACTATCTTTCTGTGCTCTCTGTGTTCGTGAAATGTACAACCCTAATTACTAAGTTACTCTTTTCAGCTTGTTAATACAGTTTACGTTAACCAAGGACTGCCCCCGGTATTCCCTGTGAAGGTCTCTCAAGGGGCACTAGAAACTATGATGGGATTACGCCCATCGTTCCCTTTCGCAAGGTACTTATTATTATTATTGGTTGATTCCCTTACACATTACCTTCACGTGTTACGATAGACTAACCTAGTGTGATTTTTTAACCTTCCTCTCTTCGGGAAAGACGATCTTTCGTCGAACCCGAGCACCTCTTAACTCTAGCCAACACTACTTCTCACCAACCTTCCCATCCTTATATGGTGAACACTTTCACATCCATCCAATTCAGCAGATTAACTAACTCCAACGTTGTGCCCCATCATATCCTATGACTGTTAACTCAAATTGCTAATTGCAGACTATCCGATGCTATATGTCGAACCGGATAGGAAATGATCCAATACTCATCCAAATGCCCTAACTTATTTACTGGAGGTATATCATGATATAATTATCATATAATCAGAAAATTATAATATTTCCTAATTTATCTGGCGTTTAATTAATTTCCTCAAAAATTCCAAGGGCTACCGGTTTGAACATGAACTACCCTAAGTACTCATGAAAGATGTCCAACAAAATTATTATAAATATTATGTTATCTCAATATGGTAAATCCAAAGTATCACAATTTTTCTATCATCAAAAGGGCATTAAAACTATTTTAGCAATATTTTCGATCTTTCGTTATTTATGAATCAAGTACAGAAAATATTCATTCAGAAATTATAAATTAATTATACTATGCAGATACAACCTTAAAAATAGCATTGCCCAATTTTCATAATATTTCAGCAAGTATTAATCTCTGAATATATTAATTATCAAAAATCTCCACAAGGTGGACTTGTAAAAAAACTGCCGTAACTAAGATTCTAAAAATCATGAATAAATGTCTACAAGAATATAATGGCCTAAAAATCTCAATTCCTAAGTCTCATAATTTTTCTATAGAAATATCATCCATAATTAATTTTTAAACCATAAAACCCCTTTTTAACATTTGTGAATGAAGTACTAGATTTACTCAACAAAAAATTATACAAAATTTCATGAGCAACCATTCTGACCAAAAACACTTACTACCAAGATTTCATGGGATTTTAATGAACAGAAAGATCTAAATAATTAAAACGTCAGTTAGGGCTATAGCAAACTTTACAAATGAAGTGCTAGAAATAAACATCATAAAATTCCAGTAAAATTGCTATAGGTTCTGCCCATTCCAAAACTCACTCTATCCGAGTTTCACAACTTTTAAATAATGTTTAGTGACTGATTTTACTCATTTGAGATTTTACACTAAAACTAAGGTTAGGGTTTTGAGGTCTCTACCTATCTCCAAATCCTCCGAGATTCCATCCAGATGATTTATATTATGCTAACGTTAACTCTACTGAGTTTCAAGGCAATACAAGGGCATTTGACCCCATGTCCTTCACAACCCTCAAAACACTCCCTTTAGGGTTTGAGTTTGGATCCTAGGGTAAATCAACCCTGAACCATACCATTTTTCTCCAAGTGGGTTATAATAACCCTTCTAAGTCAGTGGTCAAAATATCAGCCTCTGTTGAGGTGATTTGACCGTTCCAAACTCTTAGTGCATTTTTTACTCAAAATGCCTCATTAATGCCTAGTTAAGGATAGGTGATTTCCTACCCAAAATTCATCCAAATGAGTTGGAATTTTGTACAGAGCTAGGTTTTATAGTCAGAGACCACTCACCAAAATTTGGGAGGGTTTGGAGGTCATTTGACTTCTTAAATAAATTACTCTAACTTTATTAATTTAAAACAAAAACCTTAGGCAAAGTATCTCAAAAAATTCCCATTTTTGGACAGCCTCTAGGTATGGCTAAGGGTAACCCCCTGCCCAAATTTCCGGTCATTTGGACAAGGGCGAAGAGTGGGAATTCATTTTAATTTCTGCCCAACTCTAGGTACAGCCCCCACTAAAACGGGTGCTGCGGTCAAATCACTTACCCAAGCGAGTTGAAATTAATTTTAAATTAATCTAGACTCGAAGGGATACAACTTTCGTGACTGGACATTGGTCCTAAATCGGCTTCTATGTGCCTTGTTTTGCAGCATCAAAATGTGACCATTTAATGTATCTTTTCCTTATATTTTATATACATAATTTTTATATTATAAAAAATGTTTTTACTGTTCATCTTCTATAGAACCCGAAAACCTGAACTCAGAAAACTTATATTTCCTGTAGCTCTTCCGCAATCCGTCGCCGGCCATCCGGTCACTTCCCTGGCAAGCCACCACCACCACCACCTCCGTCGAGGCGATGGCTATCGGTCGGCGGTGGTTTGGCCGCCGGAGGTGGCGGTTTCCGGCGAACTCGAAAATATATTTTTCATTGTTTTTTCATGAAAACGCGAGATAGGTCCGACTCCGTTGAGCATGAACTTCCTTTCTAAGATCCTAAGATCTACCCATAAAAGAAGAAGTAGAGGAGGACCTTGTTCGCAGTTTGGAGGCGAGATGAACGTCGGGTTGTCATGGCGCGGTGGTGGCGTTGCCGAACTTCTCCTACAACAAGAACAACAACTCTAATCCATTTGGTCAAGAGTGTAAACTTCTCATCTTGCTCTAAGGGGGCTTTTATAGATCACCAAGTGGGGAGGGGAAAGGGTAAAGCATTTATGGCCATGAAGTCTCTCCTCTTAATAGTATTTCGATTATGGTGGAGGGAGAGGAAAAGGTGGAAGATGAAAAGATGTGTGCAGGTGGTGATTTCCCATTGGTCCAACACTTCCTCATTTTTTTAAGTAATTAGAGAAGAAAACGGCCCATAAATAATCCTAGTGTAACTTCCCATAATCAGAGTTAATTATGGCATGTGTTAAAGTAATTTCCAGCCTAGCTGACGTTTTGGCCTTTTTCACGGGCGTGACACATAGTTCACGGGCATGACATTAGTCCATTCGTCGTTCTCGAGTCGATGACCGATTTTTCTGCGTCGGTTCACAGGTCACCCCCCTTGTCACGGGCGTGACACGTTTGTCACGGGCGTGACAGGTGTTCTTCGGTCGACGTTCGTCGAGCTGAGGTCGATGGTTGGTGGGGGCATCACGCCCTACGTCACGGGCGTGACGGTCCTGTCACGTGCGTGACCAACCCGTGACATGAGTTCTGTGCTCGGCAATGAGCTTCCTGATTTCGTCGACCATCGAAGGAAGTCACGGGCGTGACGGGCCGATCACGGGCGTGACCACCCGTGACTCGGGATTTCAGTCGACGGACTTCGGAGGATTGCGTCTTCGGCTAGCCGTCGTGCCTGAACCTATTTTTAGATCGGTTACTGTCAATCTCTGGGGTTTACGAGGGTTCTGTCACGGCAGACGGACTCCTAGGGGTCTAGCCGGAAATGAGATGTTACAAATCCCAATAAATAAAACATAAATTTCGTCCCCGAAATTGAGGTTAAGCCTACGGGGATTTCTACCAGAATAAAATAAACTTGTAACATCCCATATGGTTTTCCTATTGAGTCGAAGCGACTACTTGTTCAATAAACGAAGGCAATCCCCCAATAAACAAAAGATTAGCCCCTACTTTCCTGACTGAGTGCGCATGCCTAGGTTCTCAATTTCCCTTATCTAGTCCTACCAGTTCAATACAAGAAGGTAATTTATAGTATACCGAGAGGTGGTGAGGTATACCTGACTGAACCACTCCGGGTATTTTTGCCTCATCAGGTCCTCCGGTTCCCAGGTGTGCTCCTCCTGATCGTGGTTCCTCCACAGAACCTTGACTAAGTGGATCTTCTTGCGGCGCAAGATCCGTACTCCTTTATCATCGATCCGAACCGGCTCCAAGTGAACAGACCGGTCTGAAGCTACTGGCCCTTCGGTGGTCAAAATCTGCTGCTCCGGGCGTAGTAGGGCCTTCCTCAGCGAAGAAATGTGGAAGACGTCATGCAGAGCTGCCAGCTCTGGTGGAAACTCTAGCCTGAAGGCTAGGGCCCCGATCTGCTCCAGGATCCTGTAAGGGCCCATATACCTAGGGCTGAGCTTCTTCCTCCGACCACGCACCCGTGAAACTCCATGCATGGGCCGGATCTTCTAAAACACTTGGTCCCCCACCTAAAACTCCACCTGACGATGCCGGGAGTCATAGTACTTAGCCTGTCTGCTCCGCTCCTCTAACATCCTGTCCCTGATCAGCCTCACCTGAGCCTCGGTGTCTTTAACAAAATCCGATCTCAATGCCTTCGGATCCTCGTCCTGAATCCAAGAAAGCGGGGTCCTACATTTCCTTCCATACAAGGCTTCGTAAGGCTCCATCCTGATGCTGGACTGGTAGCTATTGTTATAGGAGAACTCGAGCTGGGGTAAAAGCTTCTCCCACGGTTCCCCGCCATCCAAAATGCATAGCCTCAAAAGATCTTCTAGCATCTGATTGGTGTGTTTCGTCTGCCCATCCGTCTGGGTATGGAATGCAGTGCTGAAGGTCAATCACGTGCCTACGTTAGCCTGCACGGATCTCCACTCCTTGGAAGTGAACTGGCCATCCCGATCTGACACGATAGTCTTGGGCACCCCGTGATATCGAACGAACAGCTCCACAAATCTCCGCACTAGTACTCCCACAGAGTCATCCTTCCTGATCGGAATGAATCTGGCCACCTTCGTCAACCGATCGACGATGACCCAAATCGAGTCGTTTCCTGTCCGTGATCAGGGAAGTCCATGAATAAAGTCCATCGTGATGTCTTCAAACTTCCACTCCGGTACCGGGAGTGGTTGCAACAATCCTGCGTGGTTTTTGAACTCCGCCTTCACTAGCTGGCATGCCTCGTAGTGGGTCACAAACTGAGTGATATCCTTCTTCATGCCTGGCCAGTACATAGTCTTCTTCAAGTCCGTAGTCATCTTCGTGATCCCCGGGCGCACCGAGTATCTGCTATGGTAGGCCTCCGCCATGATATCTTCCCGGACCTGACCTCCTTCTGGTATATAAGTCCGACCTCTAAAGAATACCACACCATCCCTCATCGTGTAATCCCCTACTGCACCGTTCTCCAAGGCCCAGAATATCGGCTCCAATTTGGCATACCGCCTCTGCCCATCTCTGACTCGGTCCCGGATATTGTTTGTAGCACTCATCACAGCTAAATACTCCATGTAAAGCTCGAGGTCCTCGGACGACACCAGTGTGATGTGCATATCCTCCAATCTCCTCACCAGCTCCATAGACATAACCTGGGGCCCGGCTTCGGAAGTGGCAGCTCTCCGACTCAATGCGTCGGCCACCACGTTCGCCTTCCCTGGATGGTAGTGCATCTCATACTGGTAATCCGCTAAGAACTCCACCCAGCACCTTTGCCTGATATTCAGCTCCTTCTGCGTGTCCACGTATTTCAGGTTCTTGTGGTCGGAGTAGATGTCGCAGTGGACTCCATAAAGATAGTGGCGCCAGACCTTCAAAGCAAAAACGACTGCTCCCATCTCTAGGTCGTGCACCGTGTAGTTCTACTCGTGCTTCTTCAACTGGCGAGACACATATGCAATCACATGGCCCTTCTGCATCAGTACAGCTCCCATACCCTTGTAGGAAGCGTCAGTGTAGACCTGAAATCCTTCTCTCCCCGAGGGGAGAACAAGTATGGGAGCCAAGGTGAGTCGATCCTTCAGCTCTTGGAAAGCCGCCTGGCACTGCGGGGTCCAAACGAAAGGTACCTCCTTCTTCGTCAAAGATGTGAGTGGGAGGACAATTCGAGAGAATCCCTCCATGAACTTCCGGTAATAACTGGCAAGTCCTAGGAAACTTTATACATCGATGGTTGCCTTCAACTGTGGCCAATCCCGAACTGCCTGAATCTTTGCCGGATCCACTACCAACCCGGCTCCACTGATAATATGGCCTAGGAATCCCACCTCCTTCAACCAGAACTGACATTTGCTGAACTTTGCATATAAATGATTCTCCCGCAGTCTCTGTAGGGTCAGTGCCAGATGGCGAGTGTGCTCCTCCTCCGTTCTCGAGTAGATGAGGATGTCATCGATAAACACAATGACAAACACATCTAGATACTCCTTGAAAACCTGGTTCATGAGGGTCATGAATGCCGATGGTGCATTCGTGAGCCCGAAGGGCATCACCGTAAACTCAAACAATCCATATATGCTACTAAAAGCAGTCTTCTGAATATCCTCCTCTCGAAACCGAAGCTGGTAGTAGCCCGACCTCAAATCTAATTTTGAAAAGAAATGCGCCCCCTCCAGCTGGTCGAACAGCTCGTCTATCCTTGGCAGTGGATAGGTATTCCGGACCGTCAGCCGGTTTAGTGCTCGGTAGTCGATGCATAACCTGAGTGTCCCGTCTTTCTTTTTAACGGACAATACCGGAGCTCCCCATGGTGAAGAGCTCGGTCGGACAAATCCGGCTTCCACTAGCTCCTGAAGCTGGCTTCAAAATTACGTCAATTCCCTTGGGGCCATCCGGTAAGGGCCCTTAGATTCCGGCTTGGCCCCCGGCACCAGCTGTATCTGGAAATCCTGCTCCCTGTACGGGGGTAATCCTGGTAATTTTTCTGGGAAGACGTCCGTAAAATCCCGCACCACCGGGATATCCGATATAGAATCTGTGGCCTCCGTCATTTCAAATAGAACCTGATAAACCTCCTCCCCCTGTAGATAGGCCTTAACGGCCTGAACTGATGATAAGAGAATATGAGAGGCGAGTCTTATACCTTCGATAACAATAAAAGAGTCCATGTGCCTCACGGTGATCCTCTTTGCTTGGCAATCAATCTGGGCATGGTTCCTGTGCAGCCATGCCATGCCCAGGATCAGGTCGTAGTCCGTCAGCTTCAAAAGCGTCGCTGGAGCCTCGAACACTTTTCCACCAATTTCTGCCTCCATATTGCAGTGGTCCTAGGTAAGGAGTTCAGATCCATCTGGTAGTCGCACCCTCATCTCCGAGCCCGTGAATCGCTCCACGCCTTCCAATCCTTCAACAAACGTTTCCGACACAAAGGAGTGAGTAGCTCCAATATCGAAAAGCGTGCGGGCAGGCTTGCCACAGATGAAGACTATACCTGGAGCGATTAAATGTCTTAAGATTCTATAACGAGTTTTCTTTCCTATTAATTATATCTAGTGCAGTTCTACAAATTTAACAACTGAGAAAGGGAATTCTTTTTAAACAATTAAACATCTTGGTGTACCTGCTATGACCCGCTCTGGGTTCCGAGGTTGAGCCAGATCTAATGCATACATCTGCTGTCCCTCTGGCCTGCGGTCTCTACCCTAGTATCCAGGACCTCGGTCGCATCCTTGGCCTCCGAAATGCTGAGCAGGTGGGCCACCCTGTGGTACTAGAGGTGGTGCCCCCCTCATGGGGCAGTTTCTCCGAAGGTGCCCAATCTGATGACAATGGAAGCACTCTGGCGGGGGATACGCCATACCCCCGAGTCTCGGCATCTCCTGCATCCGAAGAGGTTGAGGGGCCAATATCACCTGCTCCCTCGGCTCCTGCATCACTTCCTGACGAGGCTGGTCCTCTGTCCTTCTCCCATCTGGTATAGCACCTCGCCGCTAATCATTTCTGTCTCTCCGTCCCTGATCCTCCGCTTTCCGCCTCCGGCCCCGAGTGGTGTGCCAATCAGCCTCAATACTCTTTGCCATCTCCAAAATCCGGGAGATAGGCCCGTCGGATACAAACAATAAGGCCTCCCTCAACTCCACTTTCAGGCCCTTATAAAACCTCCTGATGTACCCTGCTTCGTCCAGCTGGTAAGAGTCTGCATATCGAGCCAAATGGTCGAACTCCCGAGGTACTCCACCACCGTCCTGGTGCCCTGCTTCAGCTGTAAGAACCGCTCATCCAACTCATCCCTGGCCGACTGTGGAACAAAATGCTCCAGTAGCGCGGCCCTGAACTCTTCCCTGGTAATTTCCGCAACCTCCCTATCGACAAACGTCATGTCCAGCAGCGTCTTCCACCACCTCTTGGCATGGGACTCCAGGCAAGAGACAACCAAGGCCACCCTCTCCTCCTAGGGGCACCGTATGTAACACCTCCCCTGTAATGACCGTATAATAAGGGTCCGGCCGGGGCCCCACAACATACGGACGCCACAGCTTTAGTATTAAAAGTTGATATAGCTACCCACACTCAAAACACTTTGCACAACACATCGGAAACACAAGCAAGATAAGAAGTTATCCACTACAAGAAGAGTAAAACAAATGGCCTTATGGCCTTACAACAAGTGTCCAAAATCAAATAATACAACAGTCGAGAAAGTACGTAGCACTCCTAGTCTACCTCGGCATGCAAGCCGGACAACGTGAGTCTCAAACATACAACATCATATAAGTAGAGCTACAAAAAGAAAAGCTCTTCATGAGGCTTAGGCCTTTCTGGCTAGCGAGCTAGCTCCCGCATGCGATCCTTGCCCTGTAAAATTTATTAGTAACGTGGGTCAGCAAAGGCTGACCTCAAACTGTGTAACAACACATCTCCTCCCGGCCGCCCCTAACGGACCCCGGGGTACCCCTCCAACCTGCAAGTTAGCACTTCATATGCAATAATCATAAGCAAGAAAAGCAACTACTAAAACAGGCTTGGATGTCACACGCATCATACATGTTCTCTACGGGTTGAGAATATAACAAAAAGGGCCTACTTATGCAATCATATATGCAATAACCCGGGTTTCACCCAAGGCACCCTAACTCGTATGCATCTAGCACATCATCACATCATATGGGCACTCATCGATTCCCCATTAGCATAAAGCCGCAAACACGGCTCACAGGCCGCCTCATGGAACTCTTGTCAAGGCCCCGCCCGCTCAAGGTCTTAGACCCGAGCTTGCCTACAAGCTCTGACGTCTCATGTCAGGATTACAACAAACACATAACTGACCGATTCTAAGAAGCCTTGCCGGACCCCACCCGCTCATGGCCTCATTTCTCGGGCTTGCCCCCATGCTTGGCATTCTCGTCAGTCTGACAGAAGGGGACTAGTCTCGCCGGGACACTCTCCGCACATGACATGAACATCACGGTATAGCCAGCCGACCACGGAGACATAGCCACGCCTTGGCACATCACAAACCAAGACAATTCCACCCTAGTCCCTCATTTTTACTGCAGCGTTCCCGTGCACCAAGGAAACCATCTCCAACTCATGCGGAGCTAACCTTGTCCACCAAGGAAAACATCTATCGCCATGAGGAGCTTACCTTGTCCGGTTCCGACTGCACGTACTCACTCGAGAAAAAGGGGGAAAACATCACAACATCACAAACGACGTCTTTCCACAACGGAATCTCTATGAATTCTTAACGTTCGTATGCAACATCACCGAGTCGGACTAACGGTCGCGACTACGGCTTCACCCACCATGCCTAATCCACTAACGGAGCGGATCTCTAATGCAAAATATGCCGGGGACGGACTTAATCAACCCGGAGGTTCCTCTTGAACCTTGGCGACCCAAAACCCCTCTCATTTGAGAGTTTGGTGCCCAAGAATTAGAAGAGAAAAATGATGCTAAAGACATGCATCCTAAGACCTAGAGGAGAAGTGTCGTTACCTTCTGACTCCTCTTCCTTGCCATGGCAAAAATATCCGGATGAAAACCTTCGCAAAGATCTAGCCTCCACGGATCCGGACTCGGCTCGCGATTTGGAGCACCGAAGCTTCTCCTACAGCCCAAACCCTCCTTCACCTTCTTCCTTGCTCTCCCTTCTCTCTAGAAATTAGTAAGAGAAAAGCTTGAAGAAGAATGAGGGTTTCCAACCCTATTCTCGGACTTAACTCCCCAAGAACAGTCCTAAACCGTCAGATCCTAAAATCAGGAAAAGAATGGCCGCGATCTGCCTGAAAAATAAAAATACCTGGGCCGAACAGGGCCTGGCACACGCCCGTGTCCAGGGCCATGTGCCTCATTCGCCGTCTCAAATCGATGCACCTGGAACAACACACGGGCATCTGACACGCCCGTGTTCGATCCGACACGCCCGTGTCCCAAATGACACGGCCGTGTGCCTCCATTGACACGGCCCCGAAAACATCCCGAGAGGTGACACGGCCTGGGACACGCCCGTGTCCCAAGCCGTGTGCCAAGTCTCGACACTCGTCGACAACCTTTATGTCGACACCGTGTAAAAACGTCGAGCGAAGATCGTCGACCAAGCGGGACACGCCCTGTGATACGCCCGTGTCACAGGCCGTGTGCCCCAGTCTCGACACTCGACACTCGACACTCAACACTCGTCGAGTGAACATCGTCGACCGAAGATCGTCGACAGAACCACACGGCCTTGTACATGCCCGTTCCTAGGCCGTGTGCCTTCTCTCGACACAAAGTCGAGCGAAAATGTCGACACCCCGGGCTGAGTGTCGACACGGGCTCAACATGCCCTGCGACACGCCCGTGTCACAGGCCGTGTGCCCTCACTCGACACTTCGTCGAGCGCAAAGTGTCGACCACGCGGCCAAGTTGTCGACAAGGCCTGACACGGCCTGGGACACGGGCGTGTCCCGGGCCGTGTGCCCCCTGCCAGAAACCAAAAAAATGTCCAGAAACGTAAATCGACCCCTTCTCCAAAACTGGGGTGTTACAACTCTCCCCCCCTTAACAGAATTTCATCCCGAAATTACAAAACAAAAGGGACAAACTTAAATTGTACCTGAAATGAAGAGTTCTGGATACTCTTCTCGCATAGCCTATTCTCGCTCCCAAGAGAACTGCTCTCGACCGCAGCTGTCCCATCGGACTTTCACGAGTTTAACCTCTTTATTCCGCAACTGCCGAGTCTCCGAATCCTCTATACCAATTGGAAGGACTTGCGTCCTCAAGTTTTCCCCAATCAGCACCGATGCCGGCTCAATCACCACACTAGCCTCCACCAAGGCTTTCCTCAAAATGGAGACGTGGAAGACGTCATGCAATCCACTCATCTCCGCGGACAACACCAACCGATAAGCTGCTTCTCCCACCCATTCAACAACTTCAAAAGGCCCCAAAAATCTCGGACTCAACTTTTTGAGTCGGCGAATCCGTGAGACACCTTTGAACGGTTTGATCTTCAAATAGACCCAATCACCTACCGCAAACTCCAACTTCCGGTGACGAGCATTAAAGTATTTTGTTTGCCGGTCCTGCGCCACTTTCATACGCTCTTGAATGGTCCGTACCAACTCACATGCGTCCACTACCACCTCTTTTCCCAAACTTTTGGTGTCTCCTGCCTCTGCCTAAGACATCGGTGTTCGACACCGTCTCCCATACAAGGCTTCGTATGGCGCCATTTTTATACTCGCTTGGTAACTTTTATTGTACGCGAATTCCACCATGAAGAGGTGATCCTCCCACTTTCTGCCGAAGTCAAGAACGCACATTCTCAGCATATCCTCCATAGTACGGTTTGTTATTTCAGTTTGCCCATCAGTTTGAGGATGGAACGCCGTACTGAACTTTAGCTTCGTGCCCAAACTCTTTTGAACTAGTCTTCAGTCCTTGTACGTAAACCGTCCATCTAGATCGCTGACTATACTCTTTGGAATCCCATGCAGTTGCACAATGTTGCGAACATACAACTCCACCAGCTTCTCCACGCTGTCCTCTTTCAGAATTGGGATGAAGTGGGCCACCTTGGTTAAGCGGTCCACGATCACCCAAATAGAATCATTACCCTGCTGCGATCTAGGCAAACCATGTACAAAGTCCATGGAGATATCATCAAATTTCAATTCAGGGATTGGAAGGGGCTTCAGGAACTCGCCCGGCTTCTGATATTTAGCCTTCACCAAGGCACAAGTTTGTCAATGATTCATGTACAAAGCTACATCCCGCTTCAGCCCCGGCCACCAAAAGGATTTCTTCATATCCAAGTACATCTTTGTACCGCCCGGGTGAATGGAGTACTTTGTGAAGTGAGCCTCAAACATCAACTCCTCACGGAGTTTGCCGAACTGTGGTATACAAACCCTTCCGTTCTTCCTCAGAATCCCATCAATCATCTCCCAGGTGCTGCTTTTGCCCGCTTGAGCCTCCAACACAAATGGTTGAAACTCCACATCCAACTGAGTCGCTTCCCGAATGCGATCGGTCAAGTCGTTCTGCACTTCGATCCAGTTCAATCGAGCCACGCTGGACTCGCCTCTCGCAACACATTCCAAACCAAGGGACTCCCATTCCCGTACCAACCGCTCATCATGAGCTTCGATCCAATTTCCTTGCCCCGAGTACTTTCTACTCAAGGCATCCGCCACCACATTGGCTTTACCTGGCGTATACTGAATCGCCACTTCGTAGTCTCCAAGTAACTCAACCCACCTGCATTGTCGCATGGTCAAGTCCTTTTGATCCAAGAGATACTTCAGGCTTTTGTGATCCATGAAGATCTCCACCTTTGCACCATATACATAATGCCGCCATATTTTCAATGCAAAAATTACCGCCGCCAACTCCAAGTCATGGAAGGGATAATTCCTCTCATGAGGCTTCAGCTGTCTAGACCTAAAAGCTATCACCTTGCCATGTTGCACCAAAACGCAACCCAAACCGCATCCCGATGCGTCACTGAAAATCTGAAATCCCTCGGTACCTTGCGGTAGACTTAGGATTGGAGCCATCATCAGTCTCTCTTTCAGTACTTCAAATGCTTGAATGCACTCTTGAGTCCACACAAACTTATGATCTTTACGAGTGAGTGAGGTGAGGGGTAGAGCTATCCGCGAAAAATTCTCCACGAACCTCCTGTAATACCCGACTAGTCCAAGAAAACTTCGGACCTCCGCCACAGTCCTCAAAACCGACCAATCTCTAATGGCTTCCACTTTTGTTGGGTCCACTGCCACCACATCCCCACTAATCACGTGGCCCAGAAATGCCACCTTCTCTAACCAGAACTCACACTTGGAGAATTTTGCATACAACTGATTCTCCCTCAACACTTGCAAGACCACTCTCAAGTGGGTCTCATGCTCCACTTCCGATTTGGAATACACCAAGATGTCATCAATGAAGACAACCACAAACGAATCCAAGTATTCCCGAAATACCCGATTCATAAGATCCATGAACACAGATGGTGTGTTCGTCAGCCCGAACGGCATCACCGTAAACTCAAAGTGTCCCATACCTTGTACCAAAGGCAGTCTTGGGTATTTCCTCATCCCGAATTCGCAGCTGATAATAGCCTGAATTCAAGTCCAATTTCGAATACACCACTGACCCCACCAATTGGTCGAACAAGTCATCTATCCGAGGAATCAGATACTTATTCTTGACAGTCAATTTATTCAGCTCTCGGTAGTAAATGTATAGCCGCATGCTACCGTCTTTCTTCTTTACAAACAACACCGGCGCACTCTACGGCGAAGAACTGGGTCTGATATACCCTTGCTCCAACAATTCCTGTAACTGTACTTTAAGTTCTGCCATCTCCTTTGGTGCCATCCTAAACGGAGGACGTGACACCGGCCTAGCCTCCGGCACTAACTCGATCAAGAAATCGATCTCCCTCCGAGGAGGCGCTCCAGGAAGTTCATCCGGAAACACATCCTTAAACTCTGCCACAACAGGCACTTCCTCAACAGTCAGCTGGGAGAGACGAACCTCCAATAACGCTACAAGCGCTACACCACCCTGGTTAACCACCCGCATCAACTGCATGGCCGAAATCAGGGAACAAGTCACTCCACAAAGGACCTCAAATTTGACCTCCGCCTGCCCTTTGCTCTTTAGGGTCACTACCTTAGATAGGCAATCAATACTGTCGCGCTGCTCTGCAAGCCAGTCCATGCCCAAAATGACATCGAACTCAACCAAAGGTAAAATCGCTGCTGCCAAAATGAAGTCAACTCCGTCTAGCTCCCAACAGATGCGCCCTTTAGCCCCAGTGGTCATGGATGACCCATTAGGCATGCGCACTTTCAACTCCGCGTCCGCCGAGAAAGACTCAACTCCTATTCTCCGGATGAAGCTCTCCGCAAGAAAGGAGTGCGATGCTCTCGTATCGAACAATACCCTAGCGGGGTATCCGGAAACTAATACGAAGCCTACAACATAGACACCACACAAAAAGGGTCTAAAAGTATGAAGCACAAAATTTCAACTTAAATTTTCTTCATACCTGTCACCACATCGGTTTGGCGGATCGCTTCTTGCTGTCCAAGGTTGTAAGCCCTTGGTTGCACCGGTTGGAACCGAGAAGCGCTCGACTCTGCCATCTTCCCTTTCTCTGCAACATTGGGGCCGGAGTGCACAGTCTTCTCCTGCCTTGTCTCCTACCCCGCTCCTCCTTGGGGACAAACATGAGCTATGTGCCCCACCTTACCGCAGTTGTAACACATCGGCGGTCCCCTAGAGTGAGAACCTCCAGGCATCCAATTGCTCTTCTCACCGGATCTGGAAGTGTGAGTCTTCTTCCTCCACCTACTCCCTTCAGACTTTCCATGAGATTGGGAAGGCTTCCCTTCCCCTTGCTTGGGAGTAAAACCCTTACGGCGTTGGGTTCGCCCCAAATCACTTTCCAAAATCCTACCAGCCTCAACTAGTTCATTGAATCCCGCTCTCTTCATGGAGATGAGGGGTTGTCTCAAGTTCTCCCTCAGCCCCTAGTAGAAGAGAATATCCCTTTCTACATCTTCTGTCATCGTCGTTCCCGCGTAACGACCCAAACGGGTGAACTCCTGCACATACTCATCCACTGTCTTGTCTCACTGCATTAAATGCAGAAACGACCTCAGAAGGGCCAATCGTGTAGAAACTGGAATATACCTCTTTAGAAACGCATCCCCAAACTCCTCCACTGACGGGGTGCGACCCGGGAACTGGCGGCCGCTATGGCTCACCCACCACAACTTGGCGTCTCCTTCCAACATGAACGCCACATATTCAGATTTCTTTTCTTCTGGCATCTCTGCTGCACTCATAAGCTCTTGAATGTGAACCCACCAATCCTCCGCATCCGTTGGCATACCAACTCCCTTGAATGATGGGGGATGGAAGCTCAGGAAATACTTCAAGTGCCGGTCTCCGTGTCCGACAACTACCCTCTCCGCCAAAGACTCCACTCGCCTGGTTTGTCCTCCTGGCACGGCCGTCGTCGTATCCGGTGTAGCAGGGGTTGCTACTTGAGCTGCTGCTGCAGCTTGGGCTGCTACCATCGCTTCTGCAAGCATGCGGCAGAAGTCGGCCGGGTTAACACCCGTGCCCAAAAGACCTGGAGCAGTAGCACTGCTTGCCGAAAGCTCTTCTCTAGATCTCAACGTACCTGCCTCATTGCTTGCACTCTTCAAGAAAATGAGAAACAAGGAATCAGTCTCAAATCTCAAGACTTAAACGTAAGGACACTCATGGTCCCACGCTACTCTTATGTGGATAACTTCTCTACGCACTGACCTTGAAAATAACCTCCCTCTGATACCAAATTGTAACACCTCCCTTGTAATGACCGTATAATATGGGTCCGGCCGGGGCCCCACAACATACGGATGCCACAGCTTTAGTATTAAAAGTTGATATAGCTACCCACACTCAAAACACTTTGCACAACACAGCGGAAACACAAGCAAGACAAGAAGTTATCCACTACAAGAAGAGTAAAACAAATGTCCTTATGGCCTTACAACAAGTGTCCAAAATCAAATAATACAACAGTCGAGAAAGTGCATAGCACTCCTAGTCTACCTCGGCATGCAAGCCGGACAACATGAGTCTCAAACATACAACATCATATAAGTAGAGCTACAAAAAGAAAAGCTCTTCATGAGGCTTAGGCCTTTCTGGCTGGCGAGCTAGCTCCCGCATGTGATCCTTGCCCTGTAAAATTTATTAGTAACGTGGGTCAGCAAAGGCTGACCTCAAACTGTGTAACAACACATCTCCTCCTGGCCTCCCCTAACGGACCCCGGCGTACCCCTCCAACCTGCAAGTTAGCACTTCATATGAAATAATCATAAGCAAGAAAAGCAACTACTAAAACAGGCTTGGTTGTCACATGCGTCATACATGTTCTCTACGGGTTGAGAATATAACAAAAAGGGCCTACTTATGCAATCATGTACGCAATAACCCGGGTTTCACCCAAGGCACCATAACTCGTATGCATCTAGCACATCATCACATCATATGGGTACTCATCGATTCCCCATTGGCATAAAGCATAAACAAAGGGGTGACACCATTCCCCCCAACGACTCACAGACCGCCTCATGGAACTCTTGTCAAGGCCCCACCCGCTCAAGGTTGAAAGAAATAGTGCCTAATCACCTAGAGGTGGGGTGAATAGGTGAACTTAATCTTTTTAAAATTACAGGCAGAAACACTGAATAATAAGACCTGTAGTTGCAATTCTCTACAGTAATTCAGCACAGAACATACAACAATCACAGAATTAAGCACACACAGATTTTATAGTGGTTCCCCAAGGTCTGGGTACATCCACTTTCCCCCATCGCATATCTAGTAGTGTACTAGATTCAGCCTAACTTCTCCACTTCTTCTCAGATCCTCAGATCTTACAACTCAGAACCGCAAATAGGTTCCTACAACTCAGAGTGATCCCACTCCTACAACTCAGGCACAAAAGCCCTACCACTCAGTCTTCACCAAGACTTACACTCAGAGAACAAAGTCTCCTACAACTCAGGCACAAGGCCCTACCTCAGTTTTTAACAAGACCTACACTCAGAGCACACTGTCTCCTACACTCAGCCTTTATAAAATAGTCTTACAGCTCAGATCCCTTAGGATCCTACAGAAAATAAAGTTTACAAAGTATATAACCACAACTCTAAAAGAGAGAGATGAGTTGACTGGTTTCTTGATGAGTTCTTGGAAGAACTTGGTTGAGATCAACCTCCCTTGGCTTTCTTCAAAGCTTCTTGAATTAGAACACAGTAGGGTTGTATCTCTATGCAGATGATCTTCAATCAACTGCTGTCTTGTGATTCTAATTTCAATCTGAATCTTACTTATCAGCCTGGTTCAACAGCTGGTCTTCTTAGAAGGAGCTCTCTCTCTCCAACTTCTTAGATCTTCTCTTGAAGGTCTTCTTCTTGTTGTGTTGTTTTTCACTTCATTGATTCATTACTTCTGTTGAAGGAGAAAGGTCTTTAAATAAGCTTTGTCCATGGTGACCGGCTGATCCGGTTTCTAACAACTTTCTGACGGCTCTGACAGTTGTAGTTGACCGGTTGAAATGACAGCTGTCAAGTCAACCAGTCACTTCTTGAAATCTCTATCACAGTCTGAAAGTGTCCAGACAGATAGTCTTTATGTGTCGACACAAATAGACTAAGTGTCGACACTAGTAGACTAAGTGTCGACACTAGCCTTGTTGGTGTCGACACAACTCCTTATGTTGTTGTAACATCTTCTCGACACTGCTTCTTCTGAATGTGTCGACACTGATTCTGTGTGTCGACACAAGCCTTCTTCTTTAATACTTAGTTGAATTCTGCTAAGTGTCGACACAACTCCTTTTTGTCGATACATCTTCTTGTTTTGAAACTTGCTAAGTGTCGACACATCTTCTTTGTGTCGACACATGCCTTCTGTGTTGAAACTTTGCTGAGTGTCGACACATCTACTTGTGTCGACACATGTACTTGAACTTTGTTGAAGTTTGCTGAGTGTCAACACAACCTCCTAGTGTCGACACATGTACTTGAACTTTGTTGAAGTTTGCTGAGTGTCGACACAGCCTCCTAGTGTCGACACTTTTGCTGTCGACAAAGTTTCTCTGGGTGTCGACACTTCCTCTAAGTGTCGACACAGATAATGTTGACAATTCTTCACTGTGTGTCGACACTGCCTGTATGTGTCGACACTTTACTTCTAGTGTCGACTCTGCCTTCCTGGTGTCGACACAATTACTCCAAGTGTCGACACAGCTTCTCTAGGTGTCGACACAAGCCTTCTTAAGTGTCGAAACTTTTCTTATAGGTGTCGACACATGGACTTAGAATCTTTTATGCTTTCCCTGCAATTACTTAACCTGCACACATAAACTCAAAGCACATCAAATACATCTTGATGTATATCATTGAGTAGGGTGAGGCTTCTTCAAATCAGGTACATATATTCCAATGTACCCAACAATCTCCCCCTATTTGGAGAAGTCATAACCCTTAGTCAATGATATACACCATACATAACAAATTCTCAGTATGATGTAAAACAGTATTATATGACAGGGAAAATATTAAACATGTATAAACAAAACATGTATAATCAATTATCTCAGAACAATAATGTAATAGATTGAACATATAAAATTGTTCTTACAACTCCAAATATTTTCATTAATCAAAAGTTTACATAGAGTTAAAAGCAAATGATTACAAATTGTAAACTTAATAAAATTTTATCTTATGGCTGCTCAGGCTCCTTGATAACAATCCCCTTTCCAGATTGAATCTTTGCTTGAACTGGAGCATCATTGTCATCAACAGGCTTCTTCCCTTTGAGATCTTTCTTTTTCAGCTCTTCAGCCTTAATCTTCTGTCTTTCAAAATAATGATAAGGCTTAGGGAAATACTTGCTAGGATCATGTGCATTAGGAGGTAGCTTTCCCAGTTTAGCCTTCCTTCTATATTGTACAATGGCCTCTTGCATATTTTCATGTTTTCTCCACTCCTGTTCAGAATACCATTTGCCTCTATCCAGGATATTGTCCTTAGCAGCCTTCCAAGCAGTCAATATGATATTCCTGGATGTGAGGCTCCATTGTTCAAAATCTGGCCTTAATTCAGTCTGCTCTCTGAACCTTTTTTTAGATAATTGAGCCTCTTGTTCCTTTAATAAAGCCTCTTGCTCTTTTAGTACTGCCTCTGGCACAGGCTGTACTACTTTCTCAAGAATAATATTCTGATTACCCTCAGGAGGACTATACATAGACTGTACCTCCTGATGTATCATGTCAAAATCTGCAGGAGGATATATCACTTGAGCCACTTCAGCTTGCTCCCCTCTAAAGTATGCAGGATTTATTCCAGACTCTGCCACATTGTCATCATCACATAAGGGTGGATATCCAAGGGTGGCTCTGATGGAATTTGAAATCCATTTGGCATGATCAGAGCCTGTCTTGACTAAAACCCTCTCCCCCTTTATGACTTCTCTCTCTATGTGATCCCTAAGATCATCTTTCTGGAATCTAATTTGAGCATTCAAATAATTAACTCCATTCTTATAAAAAGGTTTTAACCTTTGTAGCTTGTCAGTAATTGCCTTTTGAGATTCTTCAATGGCAGTTTTAACAGCAGTGAGGCTCTCCTGTAATTTCTTATCAAATTCTTCTTTGGCAGTGGCACTTACTACAGACTGTGCAGTAGCTATAGTTTTCATTTCAGTTACAATGGCATTATGTGAAGCAGTGAGATTATCATTCATCCTCGTATCTGGTTTTCCAGGACATAGCCCTGTTTGACTGCCAGATCATCAATCTATTTCTTGAGATTCTCTTGATGAGTAGCTAGATAGACTACTGCATTTCCTCCTTTATGGAAGCAGTCAGTCATTTCCTTTTTGTTTTGATTCACTTCAAATCTTATAGATTTGATGTCTTGTGATAGATCAAATTGCAGGGATTTATGCCCTTCATCCATATACTTTTCTAAAGCTTTTCTTTGCTCATCTAGCTTAATCTGCAAAGCCACCATCAGTGAACTATAATCAGTAGATGGGGAAGGCTGTAGAGCAAGTGTCTGCAGTGCTTTCTTGTAGTTCTGGCTTCTTCTCTTGAAGACTTGGAACTTCCTTTTCTTGGCTCTAGCAGCCTCTTCATCCTCTGAAGCAGAAGTGCTAGCAATATCTACTTTATCCTTAGGACTAGGAGGTAGTTCCTTCTCAGTCCTTTGTATTTGCTCAGCATCCTTTGGCTCCAAAGTCTCTTGTCTAGACAGCTCCTCTATATGCTCCCTCTCAAGGTTTACCTGCTCCCCCTCAACAGCTGTTTTTCCCCTCTAAATCAGTTTGTATTAGATCAGGGAATAGCTCCTCTAGAGTAAACTCATGTTGAGGTTGGATTGGTGAATCTCTGTGCTCAGGAGCATCTAATACCTCTCTATCAGCAACTGATGTGTCCTCCATGACCACATCCTGGGGTTGACTATGTATCTGTGTTTGCTGATTAACATCAGGTAATGAATCGGTCAAAACTTCATCCTCAATAGTGAAATCTAATAGATTAATTTCAGTGATTACCTCTAGAATGGTTTGGGTAGCCCTTTCACTCTCTAGTTGTGTTGGCTCTTCGACATGTAGAGGCTCCCCCTGGAGTGGATCCAGGTGAATTGGGCTTGCTGAGGGTAGCTCCCCCTGCCTCTGAGCATCTCCTTGTCTTGCTGGAGACTGTCCAGCATTGTCATCTCCTCCATCATCAGAACTAAAAACCACTTGTTCTTCAGAGCTACTTGAGAATTCTTGAGCCACAATGGCTATCTTCTTCTTCTTCTTCTGAGGTGTTGCCATTTCTGGAGTTGGCAGTTCCTTTGTCAATACTCTATCCCACCTTGAGAAAATTCTCATATCCATTCTCCTCATGTGGTTTATCTTTGAACCTGTAGCTTGGTTCATCACTTCAGGTATACTGCCAGCTAAGTATAGACTCAGAATTCTTCCCAGATTGGGTTTCTTCAGGCTCTCTTTTATCTTATCAAACATAACTACTGACCAATCAGTATTAAGTTTGAAGATTATCCTTGTCATCAAACTGAACATATGAGCTGAAATTCTGTCATGTCCTCCAGACTTGCTCAGGATGACCTTGCCAACTATTTCAGATAGAAACTTTCCTTGTATGTTCATCCCTTTTCTATTAAAAACTGATCCAATTTTCAGGTTTGAGTCTAACCCACACCATTTCAATGCCTCTCTAGTCTTAAAAGCAGATACATCTTCTTCCTCTTTTGTTCTTGGTAGTTGAAGTACCTTTCTTAGACTTTTCTGTGTGACCTTGTATTTTGTCCCATGGACTCTGGACTTAATCTTGAGTCCAGAATCATCAAGTCAAGCTGCACCCAAGAATTCAAGGACCTCCTTCTTTCAGATCTTGATAGGTTCTGATACAAGATACTCTAGTCCAGTCTCGGCAATTAGGGTTACCACACCTCTGATTTCTGGTTCTGCGTCATCAAAGGCGTGACGCACGAGCTCATATCCTTCGTTAATGTTCTCTTCTAGCTTGGGCGCCATTAGGGTTTGAAGAAATTTTGAATTTAGAGAAGAGAGATGTCGACACACAAGTTTGGTCTCGAGACTAAGGTGAGCGTGTCGACAAACAATAGGGAAAACCTATTTATACCTTTCTAAAATTGAAGGTGAAAAGGCGCGTTAACATACTTGAATTGTGTCAACACTGTTGAAAAGTGTCGACACTTACTGCTTATGTCTCGACAACTATGTGTCGACACAAATATAGTCGACAGAGTATATGTGTCGACAATTATACATCTCAGCTCGACACTTAGTCGAGACTCTACTAAAATAATTCTGTGTAAATCTTAAGTGTCGACACCACATTGGATGTGTCGACACCTACACTGCATATGTCGACACTAATTCTCTGAAGTGTCGACAAAGACTTCCTAGATGTGTCGACACCATTTCTCTGAAATGTCGACACCACTTCTATGTGTCGACACAGACAACTCTGTGTGTCGACACTATTTTACTTAGCCAATTTTTGTAAACTATTCTAAGTTTATCATACCTAATTCAATTTTAAACTTATTGAATTTGGTTTCATCT
Source organism: Platanthera guangdongensis (assembly GCA_039583875.1). Classification (NCBI taxonomy): domain Eukaryota; kingdom Viridiplantae; phylum Streptophyta; class Magnoliopsida; order Asparagales; family Orchidaceae; genus Platanthera; species Platanthera guangdongensis. The sequence continues at coordinate 83,067,792 of CM077151.1, forward strand.
AAGGACTTAGTAAACATATCAGCTAACTGATTATCTGTCTTAACATACTCTAGAGAAATATCTTCTTTTTCAACATGTTCTCTTAGAAAATGGTATTTTAATTCTATGTGCTTAGTCCTACTATGGGAGACAGGATTATTTGCAATAGAAATGACACTAGTAGAATCACAAAATAAAGGTGTTCTACTTACTTGAATACCATAATCTTCTAGCTGGTGTTGTATCCATAGTAGTTGTGCACAGCAGCTTCCTGCAGCAACATACTTTGACTCAACTATGGAGATAGCCATACTGGTCTGCTTCTTTCTACTCCAAGACACCAGCCTTCCACCTAGAAATTGACTGGTTCCTGTGGTACTCTTTTTATCTTACTTGCAGCCTGAAAAATCTGCATCTGAATAACCTGTCAGTTCAAAATCTCCATTCCTAGGCTACCAAAGGCCTAGATAAGGTGTGCCCTTAAGATATCTCAAAATTCTTTTGACTGCTGTTGATAATACGGTTTGCAGTCAATTTTATTAGGATATTTTTGGGGTTTTAAAGCAAATCATGTCTTGTAAAGTACTTATTTTGATTCCCCTTTGTATATATTTTTGTCGCTAATGCATTTTTTCTGCTTTTTGCAGGTTTTCATGGCTTTCAGCCGAATTTTGCTGTGACACGCCCCAAGGTCACGCCCTACCCGGGCGTGTACCTAGGGCATATAACCCAGAGGAATGAAGCAATTGGTCCGAAACTGCATTCCATGGAAACTTAGTGAACACTCCCTCTATCACGCCCGTGTCACATCCTACACGGGCGTGTTCTAGAGGCGTGTCCCCAGGTTCTGAGGAATCGTCGCAACGCGCTCGTTTTTCCCGCTCCACCGTCGCACCGAAAGTGTCATGCCCCAGGGTCACGCCTGACCCGGGCGTGACATATGGGCGTGTACTTCAGCAATTCCACCCATCACCTCCAGCATTCAATTTCAGCTCAACAAAGTCACGCCGCAAAGAACACGCCCCAGGTACACGCCCTACCAGGGCGTGACTTGTGGGCGTGTACTTTAGCTACTTCGTCAGAATTAAATTCCAGCCCGAAAAAGTCGCACCGAATTTGTCACGCCCCAGGGTCACGCCCGACCCAGGCGTGACAGGGGGACGTGACCCGACCCGAAAAATTCTATAAATAGAGCCCAACTCCAAGGGTTCAGGGACACCTTTTGCATTGAGAGGGGAGGTTCTGTCCTTTGTATTTTTGAACTTTTTTAAGCATGTCTCTTCATTTTTAGTTCTTAGCTCTAGCTTTATGCTTTCCCTGTATTAGCTCCTAGCTTCTTTCTGTAGTATAATGTTAATGATAATGTAGTTTACTTTCCATGCACTTGTAATCTCTGGTTTTCAAGTTGTAAGATCCCAGTTTCCATTAATAAAGAAGTGTTGTTTTCTTTTTCGTTTCTACTCTGTTTTCACTATTTTCTTCTACTCATCCCCCCTCTTCCACCTCACCATGATTAACTAATCCTCTATGTACTCGATCTTGATGATCCGAGGTTCGAGTGATTAGGTTATGATGCTTTGAATCTTACCTTTGCTTTTTAGGGTTTTAGCCTTGAATTACTCTTGATTTATCACGGGTTGGAGGTATATCATCGATATATACTCTCCACCTTTGCTTTCATTTTGGGCTAGCCGAGAGGCTGAAAGTTTGAAATGAGCACTCAAGAGTAAAGGGAGTTGTTCGCATCCCTCGAGAGAGGCAGACGTTCAAATCTCCCGGATTGGAGCAAAATCCAATAGTGGGGTTCACCGCGTAAAGCGAGTTTTAGGCCTTTGATTTAGGCGAGAGTCGGTCGGACCTTCCTAAACTCAGTTAGGCACGGCCTTCGAGAGAAGCGTGTCAATATTTATGGAACCTCCACGGTCAAGGAACTTTACCCTAATTAGTTTAGGTTTGTTTATCGTATTTTTCTAACCACTCTTGCCGAGGTGATTTCTGATCGAGTGCATTTTCCTCTCATCGTTACTAAGCTTTAGTATAATCACTCTTTTAGCTCTCTTTATCTTGACATGCAAGTAGCTCTCTTTCATTGCAAGTAGTTCTCTTCCTTTAGTACGCTTAGCTTTCTTCTAAACCCTAATTTTTTCCGTCGATAAAATAATTGATTTCGTGTGAGTAAGCTTAATTAATGGTTCCCGGATTTTAATACGACACTTGTGTCCCCTAGCTCCATTTCGATAGGTATACTTGCCTTGTTGGATTGTTAGTTTGGTTATTTTGTCCTTGCAGATATCTAAAAGACATCAAGTTTTTGGCGCCGTTGCCGGGGAGGCAACGCTCGTTGATAAATTGAAAACACGAATATATTAATTTTATCACTTCTCTTTCTCACCCTCCTTAAAATTTTTCCGCCTACTCACTTGAGTTAAATGGCTGGATTTTGTTCAAGCAAGTTTGCGTATTTTTAATTTTTCCGCCTACTCACTTGAGTTAAATGGCAGGCTTTATTTCAGTAGAGTGTGCGTATTTTTAATTTTTCCGCCTACTCACTTGAGTTAAATGGCTGGATTTATTTCAGTAAAGTGTGTTTACTTTCTGTAGAGTGGGTGTGTTTTAATTTTCTGTCGAGTGCGTGAGTGTAGCTTTTATTTTCCGCCTACTCACTTGAGTTAAATGGCTGGATTTTAATTACCACCTACTTAATAGAAACCCACATCACAAATTTTTCTACACCACCTAACTCTCTCGAAAAGGGCAAAGTTGCTCTAAATGCCACTATCTTGTCTAGTACCTTGCGAACCCTTCACCGGGTAGCCCTTGGGAAGTTCGGGAGTTAAAACATAAAAAAATCTATTTCAAAAAAAATTTCGAACTTCATTAGCTCTTTTATTTTCTAGTTTATTTTTTTTCATCTTTCTTCTCCTCTCTTCTTCTAGTGTATGACCCGCGGAAGTCCGTCGGTTATTTTGGACCTGGACCACGAAATTGAGCGTACTCTTCGGAGAAGATCGCTATTTCAAGGCCCTACTACCCAAGTGTCGGTTGAGGATTCCGAGTCATTTTCTACCTTAAGAATGGAAGAACCCAACGTAGAGGAAGCCGTGCAAAGGCCTATGTCCTATTATGCACGACCGAATCTCGAGGGTACAGAATCTAGTATAGTTCGCCCTGCAATAACAAATAATAATTTCGAACTGAAGCCTAGCATAATTCAAATGGTGCATCAGTATGTGCAATTTGACGGGCTTCAAGATGAAGATCCGAACGCACACATAACCAGCTTTCTTGAGATTTGTGACACCTTCAAGATAAATGGTGTCACAAATGATGCTATTAGGCTAAGATTATTTCCTTTCTCTCTTAGAATTAAAGCTAAGCAGTGGCTGAACACCCTTCCTAAAAATAGCATAACTACTTGGACGCAATTAACTGAAAAATTTTTGGCAAAATATTTTCCGCCTGCTAAAACTGCAAAACTTAGGAATGACATTTCTGCCTTTGGACAAATAGACTCTGAGACCCTTTACGAAACTTGGGAAAGATTTAAAGAATTATTAAGACGATGCCCACATCACGCTCTGCCTGTATGGTTCCAGGTGAGGACGTTCTATAATGGGTTAAATCAAAGCACAAAGCAAATGATAGACGCAGCTTCTGGCGGTACTTTAAACCATAAGACCCCGGAAGCAGCTCTTGAGCTGTTTGAGGACATGGCCATGAACACTTACCAGTGGAATGTGCCTAGGTCCCGCCCAAACAAACCTGCAGGTCTCTTTGAAGTGGACAACGTCTCCCAACTCGCACTGCAAGTTGAAATATTAAGCAAAAAAATTACGGAGATGACTGCTGCCTCCGCCCCTCAGGTATGGGAATCTACAACTCCTCCCGCCGAACATTTGGATTATGTAAATAATATGCCTAGAACTGCTTTTAATAATTTTTCTGCAGCAAATTATCATCCTCCTGGTTTTAATTTTCCGAATAGTTATAATCCTGCGTTAAGAAATCATCCGAATTTTTCGTGGAGCAATCCATCGAATGCTGTGCGCCCGCCACCGCAAAGTGATTTTTCTACACCACCACCACCTCCTCAAAGTTTTCCAAAACCTCCAAATTTGGAGGAAATGTTTTCAAAATACATGAATGCTAATGACGCTACGATTAGAACCTTAACTGGAAGTGTTAAAAATTTAGAAACTCAGGTAGGACAGCTCTCTAAAATGATTTCTGAGCGATCCGTAGGTTCTCTTCCTTCCAATACCGAGCCCAACCCGAGAGAGCAAGCGAAAGCTATAACTCTTCGGAGTGGGAAGAAAGTTCCCGGTACGATAAGTGAAGAGCCCGAGGCAATCTCCGCTTCCGCTTTAAAAAATCAAAGCTCCGTTTCCGTTTTAAAAATTCCACCCTCTGCCGAAGAAATTATCACTCCTATTTTAGAAAAACAACTCACTGCACCACCCACCTTTAAAAATAATACATCCCCGCCATACCCTTCCGAACTTAATAAACAACGACAGGATGATCAATACACCGTTTTTTAGAAATGTTTAAACAAATCCATATAAATCTGCCTTTCCACGAAGCCATATCCCAGATGCCGAAGTATGCAAAATACCTTAAGGATCTACTAACCAACAAGAAGAAGTTAGAGAACCTTTCTCATGCCACGTTTAATGTCGAGTGCTCGGCGGTTTTGACAAACGGATTACCGAATAAAATCAGTGACCCGGGTAGTTTCTCAATCTCGTGTGTCTTTGGTGATCTCTTTGTCAAACACGCTTTAGCCGACTTAGGTGCGAGTATTAATCTTATGCCCCTCTCGTTGTTTAAAAAGTTAGGAATTGGTAGTCTCAACCCAACACGTATGAGTATCCAGCTCGCCGATAGATCAGTCAAATACCCGTTAGGAATAGTGGAGGACGTCCTAGTCAAAGTTGACAAGTTCATCTTCCCGGTGGACTTTGTCATTTTGGACATCGAAGAAGACGTCGAGGCTCCCCTGATCCTTGGCCGACCCTTCCTTGCCACCTCCCGAGCTATCATTGATGTAAGCAATGGTAAGCTCTTCCTTCGAGTGGGCGACGATGAGGTAACTTTCTCTATCACCCCCTCGATGAAGAACACACTAGCTAATGATGACTCCTGTTTTTTCATGGATACTGTAAGTGAAAACTCCTTCTCTCACACCTCTGATTTTGAAAAAGAATTTTCCAATTTTTGTTCCTCTCCTACTCCTCCAACTGAATCTCTACACCTAAGTGAAGAATCCTCCACCCGCCTTTCTGATTTTGAAAAAGAATTTTTTGATTTTTGTTCCTCTTCTACTTTTCCAACTGAATCGCTGCACGAAGCCGCCATGGCCGCTAGCAACACCCCTTTTAATTTTACATATAAAAAAGTGTACGAGGACATAGTTTTTGAAAAAGAACAAATTTCCAAAACCTCGTATGATGACCCCCTACCTTGGAACTGAAAGAACTACCAGAGCACCTTCGATACGCTTTCTTAGAAAAGGACTCCAAGCTGCCTGTCATAATTTCGGCCTACCTCACGGATGCACAAAAGGATAAACTTCTTTCAATTTTACGAAAGCATCGCCAAGCTATTGCTTGGCAGATATCTGATATCAAGGGCATAAGCCCATCTTTCTGCACTCATAAAATCATAATGGAAGATAATTCACGTAACTCTATACAACCTCAGCGCCGTATAAACCCAAACATGAAAGACGTAGTTAAGGGCGAGGTTATGAAATTGTTAGATGCAGGAATTATCTATCCTATATCCGACAGTAAGTGGGTTAGCCCAGTACAGGTAGTACCAAAGAAGGGAGGGATAACGGTAGTAAGTAATGAAAATAATGAATTAATCCCGACTCGTACGGTGACCGGATGGCGAATGTGTATAGATTACCGTAAGTTGAATGACGCCACCTGCAAGGATCACTTCCCCTTGCCGTTCATTTATCAGATTTTAGAATGACTTTCCGGACATAGCTTTTATTGTTTTCTCGATGGCCTCTCGGGGTATCTTAAAATCCCCATCTCCCCCGAGGACCAGGAGAAAACTACGTTTACTTGTCCCTTCGGCACCTTCACCTACCCAAGAATGTCGTTTGGATTGTGCAACGCGCCAGCTACATTCCAACGATGTATGCTCGCCATCTTTGACAAGTACGTAGAAAGCATTATGGAAGTTTTCATGGATGATTTCTCCGTCTTCAGGAATTCCTTCGATAGTTGCTTAGAGAACCTTGAAAAAGTCTTAGAGCGATGCGAAGAAACTAACCTCGCCTTAAATTGGGAAAAAAGTCATTTTATGGCGAGGGAAGGGTTAGTTTTGGGACATAAAATTTCTGAAAGGGGTATTGAAGTAGACGTTGCGAAAATAGAAGTTATCGAGAAGCTGCCACCACCTACGAACATAAAAGCTATAAGAAGTTTCCTGGGTCATGCGGGTTTCTACCGCCGCTTCATAAAGGAATTTTCCAAAATCACCAAGCCCCTTACCCATCTCTTAGAAAAAGACGCCCCATTCATCTTTGATGATCTCTGTCTAGCTGCCTTCAATTTAATAAAAGAAAAATTAGTTAATGCCCCAATCATGATAGCTCCGGTGTGGGATCTTCCATTTGAGATAATGTGTGATGCGAGTAGTTATGTGGTGGGAGCCGTACTAGGTCAACGTATTTCCAAAAACTTCCACCCCATTTATTACGCTAGTAAAACACTCACATCTGCACAGGAAAATTACACCACAACCGAGAAGGAGCTCTTAGCTGTAGTATTCGCTTTTGACAAATTTCGCCCTTATATTACTATTTCGAAAATTATTGTTTTTACAGACCACTCGACCCTCAAATATCTTCTCTCTAAAACGGATGCCAAGCCCCGCTTGATTCGCTGGTTCTTACTCCTCCAGGAGTTTGACTTAGAGATCCGTGATAAGCGAGGTGTCGAGAACTTGGCCGCCGACCACCTTTCGCGCCTAGACAACCCGTTTATAGAACAATTAGACGAAAATTCTTTTCATTACTATTTCCCTGATGAGAAGCTGTTCATAATTAACACATCTACTTCTCCTTGGTTTGCCCGCATCGCCAACTATCTAGTGGCTCGTGTGCTCCCAAAAGAGTTTTCATCTCAGCAAAAGAAGAAATTCTTTTCTGAGCTGAAAAACTATTTTTGGGAGGACCCGCATCTTTTCAGAATTTATGCCGACCAAGTGATCAGGAGGTGTGTTTCTTTTGATGAAGTATTAGATATTATTAAACATTTGCATGAAGGACCGACAGGTGGGCACTATCAAGCTGCTCGCACCGCTCACAAAGTGTTAAGCGTGGGTTTTTACTGGCCCACCCTATTTAAAGACGCGCATGCCTTTGTGAGTAGGTGTGATATTTGCCAACGGTCGGGGAATATTTCGAATAAAAATGAAATGCCACAAAATTATTTCCTAGAGTGCGAAGTTTTCGACCTCTGGGGGATTGATTTTGTCGGCCCTTTTCCTTCTAGCTTCGGGAATAAGTACATTTTAGTTACCGTTGATTATGTTTCGCATTGGGCCGAGGCCCAAGCTCTTCCTACAAATGACGCCCGAGTCGTAGTTAATTTCCTAAAAAAATTATTTTCTCGATTCGGTACGCCGCGCGCTATCGTTAGTGATAGGGGTTCCCATTTCTGTAACGCACAATTTTCAAAAATCCTAACTAAATATGGCGTTACTCATAAGCTTTCCACTGCCTACCACCCCCAAACTAACGGACAAGTCGAAGTAGTGAATAGAGAAATAAAAAGAATTTTAGAAAAGACTGTTTCAACATCTAGAAAAGACTGGTCAGCCAAATTAGACGATGCTCTATGGGCCTACCAAACAGCGTACAAAACCGCCCTCGGATGTATGCCATATCGGTTGGTTTATGAAAAATCGTGTCATTTACCCGTAGAGTTAGAACACCGCGCCTTTTGGGCCTTACGATTTTTAAACTTTGATCCCCAATGTCGGCGATTTTAGAAAATTTCAACTTAACGAACTCGACGAGTGGCGCTCTTACGCATATGAAAATAACAAACTTTATAAAGAGCGGACGAAGCGTTTACACGATCGACATCTTAGGCACCCAAAAATCTTTAAGCCGGGCGACCAAGTGCTTATTTATAATTCTCGTTTACGTTTATTCCCGGGTAAATTAAAATCACGTTGGTCGGGGCCTTTTACTGTTTTAGAAGTCTTTTCTTATGGTACTGTTTTAATTTCCCACCCTGATACGGATACTTTCAAAGTGAATGGTCAGCGTCTTAAACTGTATTTCTGTGATGATGTCAGTCTCAACCCTGTTAACTCTATCTTTCCGGTCCTGACATTTGATTAATCTGAACTTTATTTTTCTCATAAACTTTGAACTTTATTCGAACTTTATTTTTAAACAATATTTGGGACAATCTTATTTTGATGCGTCGAGCTCAAACGACGCTTTAAACAAAGGGCGCTCTTGGGAGGCCACCCAAGTTATCTTTTTCTGTTTTCTTTATTTCACAATTTTTGCCCCGAATGGCTCCGGCAAGCTGAAACTTCTGCGATCGCCTGCTCTAACGGTTCTGATTCCATGACAAAGTCCACCAGACGACGTTTCATGAAGATCCACAGCACACGCATGGAGGAGCGGCATCACTCAGCTTTCCCTGCAACATAAAACCGGGGAAGTACCTGTTTTTCAATTCTGTCTTTCATTTCTGTACTTTATTTTTCTCTCGTTCTCTGACCTCCTTCTCCATTGAGGACAATGTAGATTTTAAGCTTGGGGGATGAGTTCCTCCTTTTTGCTTTTTGTAAATATCCAAAAAATCCAAAAAATCCAATATATATATATAGCTGCATTTTGGTATTTCAATAAGTACCCCATGTTTATGTTTTGTTTTTCTCAAACTTCTTTATAAACAATGTAGTTAATTATAATTTTTCTAATCATTTTTTTTATCATATTTCACAAGTAAAATGTTGGCCATGCTGTGTTTCTAATTCATGATAGCATGTTAAGGTGAAATATTTCTCTAAAACGTGCATTTCTATTATGGTTTTCCGTTCTTTATTTTCTTTACTTTCTCTAAAATTTATTATCCACTATTTTCCTTTTCATCTATAGATAATTTTTGTAAGAACAAATTTTGAATAACGTAGTAGATATGAACGATCCAAGTCACATATTATTTTTATTTTCAAGATAATTTCATCAATCTTCTTTTATTATCTCGAACTTGCTTTTTGAAATTTATCAACTCTATGTTTTAAATAAATTTAAAAAAAAGCGTGAAAATGATTTAGGCCATTTTTGTTTACGTTTGAGATTTCCTGCCAAGCTAAAATCTTTTACCACTAGTTAGCAGCTTTTGAGCCTTTTTTTCAAATTCATTTGATAACTCCACATAGCATTTCATTTTCACCAAAGCCCAAATTCCTACCTATCTAATCACGCTAATTTTTTTTGAGTTTCATTCTAAAATTTTCATGATAGGAAATTTTGTGTTATCTTTGGAGAAATTGTTGAAAAAAGTGTACTCAAAAGCAATGTTTTGAAAAAAGAGAAAAAAATGAATGATGAAAAAAAATAAAAAAATAAATAATAAATAAATAAAAACAACGAAGAAAAAAACATTATATATACATATTTTGTTTAAAATAAATTTATTTTTTTTGAAACTCGTTGTTTTGGTTTAGTGTGATTTTTAAGCCTCCATGTTTATATTTGAATTCCACTCCTATTCATAATCATAAACCAAACGTTTCGGTCCTATTAAGTCCTTTTGATTCATGCCTTTTTAAATTTTATTTAACAACTAAGAAAAGAAGAAAAGTAAATAAGTTTTAGTTTTGGATTTAAACTTATATTTTTGTTATTTAATTGATATAATTATAATGCGTTGCTTGGATCTAGTAATAACTCAATACGTTATTTTCATTTTCATTGCCTTGCTTAAATCTATTTAAAGAATTTCGTCAAAATTCTGGATGATTTATTTTTATTAAGTAAAGTTTATAACAGTTAAACCATACCAAAATAATTGTTTTAGATTTACGTTTTACATTCTCCCTACCTAGAATTCCGCATAGTACTTGTGTAAGTATGATTAAAACTTTTTGAATTAGTCACTTTTTATGATTAGCTAGTCTTTATATCTTTGCTTGGGGACAAGCAAATTTTAAGCTTGGGGGAATTTGATAATACGGTTTGTAGTCAATTTTATTAGGATATTTTCGGGATTTTAAAGCAAATCATGTCTTGTAAAGTACTTATTTTGATTCCCCTTTGTATATATTTTTGTCGCTAATGCATTTTTTCTGCTTTTTGCAGGTTTTCACGGCTTTCAGCCGAATTTTGCTATGATACGCCCCAAGGTCACGCCCTACCCGGGCGTGTACCTAGGGCGTGTAACCCAGAGGAATGAAGCAATTGGTCCGAAACTGCATTCCGTGGAAACTTAGTGAACATGCCCTCTGTCACGCCCGTGTCACATCCGACACGGGCGTGTTCCAGAGGTGTGTCCCCAGGTTCCGAGGAATCGCCGCAACACGCTCGTTTTTCCCGCTCCACCGTCGTACCGAAAGTGTCACGCCCCAGGGTCACGCCTGACCCGGGCGTGACATATGGGCGTGTACTTCAGCAATTTCGTCCGTCACCTCCAGCATTCAATTTCAGCTCAACAAAGTCACATCGCAAAGAACACGCCCCAGGTACACGCCCTACCAGGGCGTGACTTGTGGGCGTGTACTTCAGCTACTTCGTCAGAATTAAATTCCAGCCCGAAAAAGTCGCACCGAATTTGTCACGCCCCAGGGTCACGCCCGACCCGTGCGTGACAGGGGGGCGTGACCCGACCCGAAAAATTCTATAAATAGATCCCAAGTCCAAGGGTTCAGGGACACCTTTTGCATTGAGAGGGGAGGTTCTGTCCTTTGTATTTTTGAACTTTTTTAAGCATGTCTCTTCATTTTTAGTTCTTAGCTCTAGCTTTATGCTTTCCCTGTATTAGCTCCTAGCTTCTTTCTGTAGTATAATGTTAATGATAGTGTAGTTTACTTTCCATGCACTCGTAATCACTGGTTTTCAAGTTGTAAGATCCCTATTTCCATTAATAAAGAAGTGTTGTTTTCTTTTTCGATTCTACTCTGTTTTCACTATTTTCTTCTACTCATCCCCCCTCTTCCACCTCACCATGATTAACTAATTCTCTATGTACTCGATCTTGATGATCCGAGGTTCGAGTGATTAGGTTATGATGCTTTGAATCTTACCTTTGCTTTTTAGGGTTTTAGCCTTGAATTACTCTTGATTTATCACGGGTTGGAGGTATATCATCGATATATACTCTCCACCTTTGCTTTCATTCTGGGCTAGCCGAGAGGCCGAAAGTTTGAAATGAGCACTCAAGAGTAAAAGGAGTTGTTCGCACCCCTCGAGAGAGGCAGACGTTCAAATCTCCCGGATTGGAGCAAAATCCAATAGTGGGGTTCACCGCGTAAAGCAAGTTTTAGGCCTCCGATTTAGGCGAGAGTCGGTCGGACCTTCCTAAACTCAGTTAGGCACGGCCTTCGAGAGAAGCGTGTCAATATTTATGGAACCTCCACGGTCAAGGACCTTTACCCTAATTAGTTTAGGTTTGTTTATCGTATTTTTCTAACCACTCTTGCCGAGGTGATTTCTGATCGAGTGCATTTTCCTCTCATCGTTACTAAGCTTTAGTATAATCACTCTTTTAGCTCTCTTTATCTTGACATGCAAGTAGCTCTCTTTCATTGCAAGTAGTTCTCTTCCTTTAGTACGCTTAGCTTTCTTCTAAACCCTAATTTTTCCGTCGATAAAATAATAGATTTCGTGTGAGTAAGCTTAATTAACGGTTCCTGGATTTTAATACGACACTTGTGTCCCCTAGCTGCATTTCGATAGGTATACTTGCCTTGTTGGATTGTTAGTTTGGTTATTTTCTCCTTGCAGATATCTAAAAGACATCAGCTGTCAAATGAGATTCTTTAGGGCAAACTTGGTACCTAGCACAGACACATGTAGCATACATGATATCTGGTCTACTAACAGTCAGATATAGTAGGGAGCCAACTATCCCTATATACAAAGTTTCATCTACAGGTTTCCCTGCATCATCTTTGCTTAAAGATATTGTTGATCCCATAGGAGTTTTCATGGTAGTGGATGATTCCATACCATACTTCCTTATCAATTCTAGGGTGAACTTAGACTGGCATATGGATAATCCATCTTCAATATGTCTAACTTGGAGACCCAAGAAGAACTTAAGTTCCCCCATACTGCTCATTTCAAATTATCCTTGCATGAGTTTTGCAAACTTTCTGCAAAGACTACTTTCTGTAGACCCAAATATGATGTCATCTACATATATTTGGACTAAGATAATCTTACCTCTGGATTCCCTAAGGAATAGAGTCTTGTCTATTTTCCCTCTTGAGAATTTTTTCTCAATGAGGAAACTAGACAGGGTTTCATACCAAGCCCTAGGGGCTTGTTTTAACCCATACAAAGTCTTCCTAAGTCTATATACATAATCAGGTTTAAGAGAATCTACAAAACCTAATGGCTGCTCTACGTAGACTTCTTCCTTCATATTTCCATTCAGAAAAGCTGACTTAACATCCATTTGATATACCTTGAACCCTTGAAATGTTGCATAGGCAAGGAACATCCTTATTGATTCTAGTCTTGCTACTGGAGCAAAGGTTTGATCAAAATCAATACCTTCTTCCTGCCTATATCCTTTTGCAACTTGTCTAGCTTTATTCTTTATAATAATTCCATTCTCATCCAACTTGTTCCTAAAGATCCACTTAGTTCCAATAATGTTGTGTTCCTTTAGTTTATGAACTAGCTCCCAGACCTTGCATCTTTTGAACTGGTTCAACTCCTCTTGCATGTCCTCAATTCAATGTGGGTCTAGGATTGCTTCTTCAAATTTCTTTGGCTCTACTTGGGATAGAAAGATGGAGTAGAGAACTAAACTTAGATTCCTGCTCCTTATTTGTACCCCTTGTCTGAGATCTCCAATAATTTGATTGGCTGGATGATCTTTTAAATGCCTATTTGCTGGAGGCAGCCTGTCTTCTGGTTGTACACCTTCAGCTTCTTCATTCAACTGCACCTCTTGGTCTTCTTCAGCAACAGGAGTATCTTGTACTCCCCCTAAATAGCAGCCACCATCTTCCACTTGCTGACTTGCAGAAGAACCTTCTGTTAAGTTAAGCTTCTCCATTCTCTCAGTTACACCTATAAAGCTGCAAACACTTCTAGGCAATTCATTGTTAATAGCCTTGCTTCATCAAAAACTACATGTACTGACTCTTATACAACTTGAGTAATCAAGTTGTAGAACCTATAAGCCTTACTATTGTTGTTGTACCAACAAAGATCCCCTCTTGGGATTTGACAGCAAACTTGGTTAGATAAGACTTATCATTGTTAAGGATATAGCACTTGCAACCAAAGATCCTGAAATAGGATAGATTTGGTTTTCTGCCCTTCACAATCTCATAGGGGGTCTTCTTGTGGCTCTTGGTGATAGTATCCCTATTGATTATATGACATGCAGTATTAACTGCCTCAGTCCAGAAATATTCTGGGAGAGAAGTGTCACTCAATAGGGTTCTACCAGCCTCTATCAAGGTTCTATTTTTCCTTTCAGCAATACCATTTTGCTGAGGTGTTTTTGGTGAGGAAAATTCCTGAAAAATTCCAAACTCTTCACACAGTTTTATCATACTTTCAGACTGAAATTCAGTACCATGGTCACTTCTGATTTTGACAACTGTACTGTTCAATTCATTCTGAATTTGTTTAACAAAACTATACAAGATACTTGATGTTTCAGATTTTTGTCTTAGGAAAAACACACAGGAATACCTTGAATAGTCATCTACAACCACAAATGTGTAGACCTTCCTACCTAGACTGTGAACTGGCATAGGACCAAAAAGATCCATATGCAAGAGGTATAGACACCTCACAGCATCTTTGTTCTCAACGCTATGAAAGGTGGATTTGATCTGCTTGCTCTTTTGGCAAGCTGAGCATATCCCAACCTTTATACACTTAACCTGAGGACCATTCCTCACTAACTCTTTGCTAAAGAGTTGACCAATTATCTTATAGTTAAGATGTGCCGGCCTCTTGTGCCATTTAACACAATGTGAGACTTTCTCATCAGCTACAAGATTAATAGGAGAAATAATGTTCTCACACATAATGTCTAGACAATAGATATTTCTCTCCCTATATCCTGTCAGAATGATCTTTTGATCACTTTACCTCCTGATATGACAACCATCCTTGACAAATGAGATGTCATATCCTAAATAACTCAGCTGACTTATGCTAATGAGGTTAAGTTTCAAACCCTTTACATAAGCCACTTGAGTAATTGTAATTTGGTTGCCAAAAATGTTACCAAAGCCTTTGATAATTCCTTTTTCTGAACCACCAAAGGTAACTTTAGGATCATCCTTGATTGGTGTATAGTCCTTCAGCAATCCCCTAGTTCCAGTCATGTGCCTGGAACATCCACTGTCCAAGTACCATATAGGGGCATGGCCACTTGGACTCACCTGCAAAACATATTACTTAACCTTAGAACCCAAATAACTCTTGGGTCCTTGGTGTAAGTTAGTCTGACTTTTAACAAAACTACCTGTAGCTTTTCTAGCAGGCAGTTTGCTACTCTCCTTGACACTTGAATTGTGCCAACAATCTATGGCAAACTGGCCTACCTTGCCACAACACCAGCACTCAAATCTGTTGTACCTTTGTTTAGGTACAACCCTAGCTGTTTTATCTACAACAGGCTTCTTGTTGTGTACTGGGGCTTTGCCCTTAGATTTGGACTTTACTGTCCAGGCAGGTTTTGCAAACCCCAATCCAATTTTACCCTTATGAGGTACAAACTCATCTATCAAAAGGTAGAACAGATTTTGGTTTAGAAAAACTTTCTACAATATCCTTCTCCTTCTGAAGTCTAACCTCCAGATTCCTAATTTGATCATTCTTAAATGTAATAGTACCCATCTGAATAATAATAATGTTCTTCAGCCTGGCTATTTCATTTAGTTTCTGATCAAGCAACTTGTCTGAATCAGCACCAGCCAATTTAAGACAAGCAATCTCCTTTGCCTGAGTTTTGGCCAAGGATTTGCTTCCCTTCAAGGCCTGCAACAAGTCCCTATATTCATCAATTAACTGATGAATATCTCCTTCAGATTCAGACCCACCCACATCACTTGATGCAGATGTATCTGATTCTGACTCAGTACTAGAAATTGAACTTGAAAAACAACTTAGTACCTTACTTGGTCCAGGCTGATCCTGGATTTTGTCTCCTTCAGATAAGGCCATCAGCCCTTTGCACTGATTGTCCTCATGCTCATAAATTGAGTTTATTAACTGTATGAACTCATCTTCCTCCTTTTCAGCAAATAGTCCAATATAGGCTTTAGCTTCTGAATCTGTTTCTGAAGATGACTGATCAGTCAAACTCTTATCCTTCTTGGCAACAAAGGACCTTTCTTTTTTGCCCTTGAACTGAGTCTTCTTCTTGTCAGTTGACTCTTTCCTCTTTTCTGGACAGTCAACTACTATATGTCCTTGTCTATTGCAACAATAGCATACTATCTTTGAGGATGTATTTTTACTTGGCTTGGACTTTATTTTATCATTCCTTGATGACTTCCTATTCTGATAATAGTCATCTTTTGTCTGTGAAGTGGATGGCTTAGACCTCCACTGCTTCTTCTTCAGAAACTGTTGAAATTGTCTTGTAAAGGCAGCAAAATCCTCATCACTTTCACTGCTGTCTGAGTTCTGGTTCTCTGAATTTTCTGAAGCAGTATCAGTAACTATTTGTGGTGGAGATGGAGACTTGCTTCTATACTTCCTAGTGGCTTCAGTCTTGAAGGCTACAACTCTTTCCTTATGCTCAACTCTTGTAGTCTTCTCTTCCTCCTTTCTAACCATTAACTGCATTTCATAAGATAGCAGTTTTCCAAACAAGTTGGAGGAGGTATATCAGCTAATTTGGCCATTTCCCTAATGGCACAGATGTTGGTATCCCAGTCCTTAGTCAGGGATCTTAAAAACTTGTCATTCAGCTCATAGTTGCTGAATTCTCGTCCATAGGACATCAACTCATTAACAATCCTATAGAATTTCTTGTAGCATTCAGTAATGCTATCATACTTTCCTTGTCTGAAGCTTTCATACTCTTGATTTAA
This sequence comes from Platanthera guangdongensis, assembly GCA_039583875.1. Lineage (NCBI taxonomy): Eukaryota > Viridiplantae > Streptophyta > Magnoliopsida > Asparagales > Orchidaceae > Platanthera > Platanthera guangdongensis. The sequence continues at coordinate 83,084,052 of CM077151.1, forward strand.
CAAGGACTTCCTGTCTTGTCTTACCTCTTCAGATCCCTCCATGTAAACTATTAGAGTCAATTGCTGTCAGACCTCTTGTCCATAGTATTAGGTTCTGAAATGTGGCATCATCAATTGCACTTACAATAATATTCTGGGCCCTCTAATCCATAGTGGCCAGAATTATTTCATCTTTAGTCATTTCTGAATAGTCTTTTGGAGTTCTCTGATTTGCATATAGAATGGAAATCTTCATTGGCACATATGACCCTTCTTTGACTGTGATATATATTCTTGGGTCAGATGCTTCCATAAAGAGTCTAACCCTCTCTTTCCATATGCCAAAAATTTCTTTTCTGCAGATTGGTAATTTCAAGGATCCTAGCTCTTTGTGATTCTCAGTTGAACCCATTTTCTTGATTCTTTATTATTCTGATTTTGGCTACAGGATCTATACTCAGATTGTTATGTCCTTTTTGAGTAACCTCGCTTTGATACCACTTGAAAGAAATAGTGCCTAATCACCTAGAGGGGGGGTGAATAGGTGAACTTAATCTTTTTAAAATTACATGCAGAAACACTGAATAATAAGACCTGTAGTTGCAATTCTCTACAACAATTCAGCATAGAACATACAACAATCACAGAATTAAGCACACACAGAGTACACACAGATTTTATAGTGGTTCCCCAAGGCCTGGGTACATCCACTTTCCCCCTTCGCCTATCTAGTAGTGTACTAGATTCGGCCTAACTTCTCCACTTCTTCTCAGATCCTCAGATCTTACAACTCAGAACCCCAAACAGGTTCCTACAACTCAGAGTGATCCCACTCCTACAACTCAGGCACAAAAGCACTACCACTCAGTATTCAGCAAGACTTACACTCAGAGAACAAAGTCTCCTACAACTGAGGCACATGGCCCTACCTCAGTCTTTAACAAGACCTACACTCAGAGCACACTGTCTTCTACACTCAGCCTTTATAAAATAGGCTTACAGCTCAGATGCCTTAGGATCCTACAGAAAATAAAGTTTACAAAGTATATAACCACAACTCTAAAAGAGAGAGATGAGTTGACTGGTTTCTTGATGAGTTCTTGGAAAAACTTGGCTGAGATCAACCTCCTTTGGCTTTCTTCAAAGCTTCTTGAATTAGAACACAGTAGGGTTGTATCTCTATGCAGATGATCTTCAATCAACTGCTGTCTTGTGATTCTGATATCAATCTGAATCTTACTTATCAGCCTGGTTCAACAGCTGGTCTTCTTAGAAGGAGCTCTCTCTCTCCAACTTCTTATATCTTCTCTTGAAGGTCTTTTTCTTGTTGTGTTGTTTTTCACTTCATTGATTCATTACTTCTATTGAAGGAGAAAGGTCTTTAAATAAGCTTTCTCCTTGTGACCGGCTGATCCGGTTTCTAACAACTTTCTGACGGCTCTGATAGTTGCAGTTGACCGGTTAAAATGACAGCTGTTAAGTCATCCAGTCACTTCTTGAAATCTCTATCACTGTCTGAAAGTTTTGAGACAAATAGTCTTTATGTGTCGACACAAATAGACTAAGTGTCGACACAAGTATACTAAGTGTCGACACTAGCCTTGTTGGTGTCGACACAACTCCTTGTGTTATTGTAACAGCTTCTCGACACTGCTTCTTCTGAATGTGTCGACACTGATTCTGTGTGTCGACACAAGCCTTCTTCTTTAATACTTAGTTGAATTCTGCTAAGTGTCGACACAACTCCTTTATGTCGACACATCTTCTTGTGTTGAAACTTGCTAAGTGTCGACACATCTTCTTTGTGTCGACACATGACTTCTGTGTTGAAACTTTGCTGAGTGTCGACACATCTCCTTGTGTCGACACATGTACTTGAACTTTGTTGAAGTTTTCTGGGTGTCGACACAGCCTCCTATTGTCGACACATGTACTTGAACTTTGTTGAAGTTTGCTGAGTGTCGACACAGCCTCCGATTGTCGACACTTTTGTTGTCGACAAAGTTTCTCTGGGTGTCGAGACTGGCTCTAAGTGTCGACACAGATAATGTTGACAATTCTTCACTGTGTGTAACCTTCACTTATGTGAGAACACAAAAGCCAAGGGGTCTTCTGCAAGGCTCTCATCGTATAAAAAGTCGCATACCAATTTATACGTTGGGGTGTCGGTTATCAAACAACAATATATATATATATATATATATATATATCAAAATTGACCTTAATTTATAAACTTGCCCACACAAGCTTATAGACCAAGGGGTCATTTTGCAAGTCCTAATGTATAAGCGTCCCATTCCACTTATACCTTAGGTGTTAGGTGTTAAATGAATCGATTATGCTATGACATGCTAGTGGGTATGATGGAACATGCAAGTGCAACACACACACCTGACTCTGTGCACACAAACCTTTAGTTCCCCCTTTCTGGAGCCGTAACCTCCCAGGATACCTCCGTAGTGGCAGACGGAAGTGGTGGGTTGGGACTCGCCCACCTCTAAACCAGTAATGCACTACCGGTCAGACCTATCGTACGCCTCAACGCTTGGTGCACGAATCGGACTCTTGCTTACTCTTGCCGGCTGGCGCACCAGACTTCTATTGGTGAAGTGCTAACCACACTTGTCGAGTCAGCGTATTGGCGTCGGTGCATCGACCCTCCAATACCGAAGACCCACCACCTTAATTTTCTTTCCTTTTATGCACATGCAAATTTAACGTATTCAAAAACCGAGCCGAAGCTCCCCGGACTAAAATGTTCGTATCAAACAATCGAGCTGAAACTCCCCGGACCAAAACGTCCGTATCTTAACTATCAGAGCTGAAGCACCCAACTATCTCCTGTGCTATCTGTGTTCGTGAAATGTGCAACCCTAATTACTAAGTTACTCTTTTCAGCTTGTTAATACAGTTTACGTTAACCCAGGACTGCCCCCGGTATTCCCTGTGAAGGGCTCTCAAGGGGCACTAGGAACTATGATGGGATTACGCTCATCGTTCCCTTTCGCAAGGTACTTATTATTATTGGTTGATTCCCTTACCCATTACCTTCTCGTGTTACGATAGACTAATATAGTGTGATTTTTAACCTTCCTCTCTTCGGGAAAGACGATCTTTCGTCGAACCCGAGCACCTCTTAACTCTATCCAACACCACTTCTCACCAACCTTCCCATCCTTATATGGTGATCACTTTCACATCCATCCAATTCAGCAGATTAACTAACTCCAACGCTGTGCCCCATCATATCCTATGACTATTAACTCAAATTGCTAATTGTAGACTATCCTATGCTATATGTCGAACCGGATAGGAAATGATCCAATACTCATCCAAATGCCCTAACTTATTTACTGGAGGTATATCATGATATAATTAACCTATAATTAGAAAATTATAATTTTTCCTAATTTATCTGGCATTTAATTAATTTCCTCAAAAATTCCAAGGGCTACCGGTTTGAACATGTACTACCCTAAGTACTCATGAAAGATGTCCAACAAAATTATTATAAATATTATGTTATCTCAATATGGTAAATCCAAAGTATCACAATTTTTCTATAAAAAAGGGCACTAAAACTATTTTAGCAATATTTTCTATCTTTCATTATTTATGAATCAAGTACAGAAAATATCCATCCAGAAATTATAAAGTAATTATACTATGCAGATACAACCTTAAAAATAGCATTGACCAAGTTTCATAATTTTTCAGCAAGTATTAATCTCTGAATAAATTAATTATCAAAAATCTCCATAAGGTGGACTTGTAAAGAAAGTGTCGTAACTAAGTTTCTAAAAATCATGAATAAATGTCTACAATCATATAATGACCTGAAAAACTCAATTCCTAAGTCTCATAATTTTTCAATGGAAATATCATCCATAATTAATTTTTAAACCATAAAATCCCTTTTTAACATTTGTGAATGAAGTACTAGATTTACTCAACTAAAACTTATACAAATATTCAGGAGCAACCATTCTGACCTAAAAAACTTACTACCAAGATTTCATGTGGTTTCAATGAACAGAAAGATCTAAATAATTAAAACGTCAGTTATGGCTATAGCAAACTTTACAAATAAAGTGCTAGAAATATACATCATAAAATTCCAGTAAAATTGCTATAGGTTCTGCCCGTTCCAGAAGTCACTCTACCAGAGTTTCACAGCTTTTAAATAATGTTTAGTGACTGATTTTACTCATTTGAGATTTTACCCTAAAACTAAGGTTAGGGTTTTAAGGTCTCTACCTATCTCCAAATCCTCCGAGATTACATCCAGATGATTTATATTATGCTAGCGTTGACTCTACTGAGTTTCATGACAATATGGGGGCATTTACCCCCATGTCCTTCACAACCCTCAAAACCCTCCCTTTAGGGTTTCAGTTTGGATCCTAGGGTAAATCAACCCTAAACCACACCATTTTTCTCTCAGTGGGTTATAATAACCCTTCTAAGTCAGTGGTCAAAATATCAGCCGCTGTTGAGGTGATTTGACTGTTCCAAACTCTTAGTGCACTTTTTACTCAAAAGCGCCTCATTAATGCCGAGTTAAGGATAGGTGATTTCCTACCCAAAATTCATCCAAATGAGTTGGAATTTTGTACAAAGCTAGGTTTTATAGCCAAGGACCACTCACCAAAATTTGGGAGGGTTTGGAGGTCATTTGACCACTTAAATAAATTACTCTATCTTTATTAATTTAAAACAAAAACCTTAGGCAAAGTATCTCCAAAAATACCCATTTTTGATAGCCTCTAGGTATGGCTAAGGGTAACTTTCTGCCCAAATTTCAGCTCATTTGGAAAAGGGACGAAGAGTGGGCATTCATTTTAGTTTCTGCCCAACTCTAGGTACAGCCCCCACTACAATGGGTGCTGTGGTCAAATCACTTACCCAAACGCGTTGAAATTAATTTTAAATTAATCTAGACTCAAAGGAATACAACTTTTGTGGCTGGCCATTTGTCCTAAATCGGCCTCTAAATGCCTCGTTTTGCAGCATTAAAATGTGCCCATTTAATGTATCTTTTCCTTATATATTATATACATAATTTTTATATGATAAAAAATGTTTTTACTGTTCATCTTCTACAGAACCCGAAAACCTGAACTCAGAAAACTTATTTTTCCTGTAGCTCTTCCGCGATCCGTCGCCGGCCGTCCGGTCACTTCCCTGGCCAGCCACCACCACCACCACCTCTGTCGAGGCGATGGCTATCGGTCGGTGGTGGTTTGGCCGCCGGAGGTGGCGGTTTCCGGCGAACCCGAAAATATATTTTTCATGGTTTTTTCATGAAAACGCGAGATAGGTCCGGCTCCGTTGAGCACGAACTTCCTTTCTAAGATCCTAAGATCTACCCATAAAAGAAGAAGTAGAGGAGGACCTTGTTCGCGGTTTGGAGGCGAGATGAACATCGGGTTATCATGGCGCGGTGGTGGCATTGCTTAACTTCTCCTACAGCAAGAACAACAACTCTAATCCATTTGGTCAAGAGTGTAAACTTGTCATCTTGCTCTAAGGGGGCTTTTATAGATCACTAAGTGGGGAGGGGAAAGGATAAAGCATTTATGGCCATGAAGGTTCTCCTCTTAATAGTATTTCGGTTGTGGTGGAGGGAGAGGAAATGGTGAAAGATGAAAAGATGTGTCCGGGTGGTGATTTCGCATTGAGCTAACACTTCCTCTTTTATTAAGTAATTAGAGAAGGAAACGGCCCACAAATACTCCTGGTGTAACTTCCCATAATCAGAGTTAATTATGGCATGTGTTAAAGTAATTTTCAGCCTGGCTGACGTTTCGGCCTTTGTCACGGGTGTGACATATAGGTCACGGTGGTGACATTAGTCCATTTGTCGTTCTCGTGTCGACGATCGATTTTTCTGCGTCGGTTCACGGGTCACCCCCCATGTCTCGGGAGTGACACGTTTGTCACGGGCGTGACAAGTGTTCTTCAGTCGACGTTCGTCGAGCTGAGGTCGACGGTCAGTGGGGGCGTCACGCCCTAGGTCACGGGCGTGACGGGCCTGTCACGGGCGTGACCAACCCGTGACATGAGTTCTAAGCTCGGCGATCAGCTTCCTGATTTCGTTGACCATCGAAGGAATTCACGGGCGTGACGGGCCGGTCACGGGCATGACCAACCCGTGACTCGGGATTTCGGTCGACGGACTTCGGAGGATTGTGTCTTCGGCTAGCCGTCGTGCCTGAACCTATTTTTAGATCGGTTATTGTCAATCTCTAGGGTTTACGGGGGTTCTGTCATGGCAGACTGACTCCTAGGAGTCTAGCCGGAAATGAGATGTTACATTTCATGGGATGGTATGATTTATGATATTGATTATGTGGAGTTTTCACCATTTTTCTAAATCATATGGCCCTAAATTAAATCCTTTAATTAAGTGGCCTATGTCACTTTATACAAGAAGTACTATATCAAATGATCCCCCTGGTCTAATAAATTTTCTTGATGATCATCTAAGCTAATTATGACTGGTTTCCAAGAAATGTAATTTTCTCATTTATATTTCCATTTAAATTTTATTTAAAGGTAAATACATGAATTGGCCACTTTACAAATGAAGTACATTAAATATGTTTCTAAAAATTCCAGGAAAATTACTGCATATGTAAATTGCTGAAATAATACCAAACACAAAATTTCATAGCCCTAGACAGTAATTTGGTTCACCAAAACTCAATTGTCAAATATAACAAAAATGCCATTTATGGGATTTTAAATCTATAAAAGCATCCAAAAATATTAAGAAAATTACACAAGGTCACAAGCACATAATAAAATCATTGGAATTTTTTCCATCATTTTTAAAATAATTTCCATAAAGGGAAAAATTGTAAATTCTAAATAATTCCAAAATATAATCATCTAACAGACCCATAAAATTTTCCAGGGGTTAAATATGTCTCCCTTGAGTTCTTTACAAAATTTGAGAATTTTAATCATCGATAACCCTATTTTCAATTTTTTATTCTAAAATGGCCTAATAATAAAAAATTCCAAATAATGGGATTTTTGATCCCAAAACTCTCATTACTCCTGTTGAAGGTATATTTCACCCTAATAATACTCTGACAAAGATTTCATAGACTTTTCATGTTCCAAATGGGCTAGGTTCCCATTATATAGATTTTTGCTAAAGGCACCCCAAGCCTATATACATCAAACTAATGCAAGTGGGTTTACCCAACATGAAGAGGCCCAAAGAGGCTGAAATTTTTATTATGGTCAGATATTGACCCAATGTACATGCCACCAAACTTGTGGTCATTTGGAGTTGTATTTCTCCAAATATTCAATTAATTTATATATATGTATTTTCACAAAAAACTATAGGAAAATTTCTTCCACAAATTCTCATATTTTTACAGGGTCTAAGTTTGACCTAATCAAGCACATACCCAAAATTTTGGGTCATGTGGACTGCTGGTTTATCATGGGCATTCAATTACATTTCTGCCCTAGCCTGGGACCAGTCCTAGTAGATTGGTCCTACAGGGAGCCCTACTGCTCCAAATCTCAAGTTTAGGGTGGACAATTGAAGGTAAGACTTAGTCCTACAATATCATTTTGATGTTTGGATCTGAATGTGCAATTAAGCGCCCTACTTTTAGCATGCAAGGAAGGTGTAAAAATGTGACATTTCATTTACTGTTCACATTATTATAATTCATTTAATCATATCAAATCAGATGGACGACATTCGTTCATCATCCCCAGGTGGCCAACAACTGCGATTTCTTCTTCCTGGGCCATGTTTGCTGGCAAATTCCAGCCACCTAGGCCGGCGCCACCGCCGGCGATTATTGACACCACCTTCGTTGAGGTGGTGGGTAGCGTTTCCCGGCGGTGAGGCTGCCGGAGGCGGCTCCTCCGGCGATCCTGAGCAAGAAGAGAATGCTCGGATTTTTTCTCTCTACTCACATGGTATCGAGCTCAATTGAGCCCGATGTCTCTCCTAGTCGATCTAGAATTCTAGTACGGTGAGAGGTGAGGTGAAACGAACCGAAATTGAGGCTTGGCGGGGAGTTTGGCGGCGGTGAGCCATGGCCGAGCTTGCTCCGGCGAGTCCTTCTCGTTTCCTGGTTTCTCCAGCAAAAGCAGTGCTCCAGATGTCGATTTCCAATCGCCTGAGCTCACTGAAGGTGATGGTGGGCTTACTTTTGGCTGGGGGTGACTGTGGGAGAAGTTGAAGTTAGGGGGGTGGCCGACAAAACTTTGGAATCTCCTCCTGGCCACCAGATGTCCCCAAATCCTTCCACTTTGCTAGAATATCTCTGAGAAGCTCAGCCAGCTGCTTGGGCAGGGAGAAGAATTGCCACATGGCCACCATTTCCTTTCTCCCTCTCTTCTCCCTCCTCTTTTCCCCCAAAAACTCCAATTTTACCCCCATACATGTGTCCCCTCTCCTAATTCAGAGAGGTAGGGGCAGTCCTTGGACTCTTGGGCTGGTCATGAGCCTTGAACAATGGGCCTAGCCCATGGGAGGTGGGCTTGGTTCATTCTTTCCCCAATTTAGGCTTCAAGTTGACTATGTTGACTTTTATGGTTGACTTGGTCAACTTGATGAGTGAGCTCACCCCACCTGAAGGTCATGGGCCCTATGATACCACCCAACTTGGGTTGGGCCATAGTGGTGCCCCACTTGGACTATTTGGGCCTTTAGGTGTGGGTTTGACCAAATTAAGATTAGAGTTGACTTGGGTCAACTCTAGTCAATTGGTGACCTTGTGACATGGCTTATGGTTCCCTTAGGTTGGTGTAAGGGTTAGGGTTGCAGTGGTGGAATCAATGTGTTGCTAGGACCCCAATTTGGGGCTGGTTTGACTTAGACTACCTTGGGCCCTATTGTGGGCCCCATGTGACTAAACCCTAATCCCATGGTTCAAACCTATCCTAAACCCATTCCCCACCACATGCCCTAACCCAACTTAAGTAGAGGGATCTAATTGCAAGTGGGATGTTACAAATTCCAGAAACAAAGAAATAATTTCATCCCCGAAATTCAAGTTCAGGTCTACGGGGTTTCCAGGCATGAAAATTTAAGTACTTTAGCTAATAATTAAAGTGTTACATGGTGTAAAAAGCTCTGGGTGCCACTCTAGCATCAGATCCCTCGGCTCCCAGGTGTTCTCGTCCCATCCATGGTTGGACCACAACACCTTCAGTAGGGGAACCCTCTTCTTCCACAGCACTCAGACCGATGTATCATCGATCCGGAGCGCCTCCAAACGAACAGATCTGTCGGTCGCTAGCGGGCCTGCTGTATTGGTGATATGCTGCTGATTAGTCTTTATTTATAGTATTTTAATATAGTTTTTAGTTAATAAATAGCTATGCTTATTTCTAGTTTTTATTAATTTTTAAATTAATCCTTTTGTTTTCTTATTTCAAGTAAATTTGGGTTGCCAATAGCAAATTGGAGCTTACAGGACTAACCAGGAGATAAAATAGAAGAATCCTTGAGCAATCACTTCTACATGCCCCTGTCACAGGCATGACCTTTAGGTCACGGGAGTGACATGTGGCCGTGACCCACAGAGGAGCCCAGAGAATGGGACACATCAGTTTAAAGCTACACGCCCCTGGTCATGGGCGTGACCTATGGGTCACGGGTGTGACCAGAAGGCATGACCAAGGGGCTCAATTCGTCGAGCGAAGAATGTCGAACAGTCAAGTACACGCCCGTGACCCAATGGTCACGGGCGTGACCCAGAGTGTGGCATGGGCGTTTCCAGCCAGTAAATCAGACGTTCCTGCAGTTGCGCCAGATTTCCGTTGTAGCTTGGCACGCACCTGGTCACGGGTGTGACCAGGGGGCGTGACGCCTCCATCAACACCTTTTTACTCGTGCCGTTTTCAGCTTCCCGCCATTTTACAGAAACAGAAATGACACGCCCTAGGTCACGGGCGTGACCTAGGGGCGTGACCCGCCATTTAATATATTTTGGCCGTTTCTCCTCCAACGTTCCCGGGCTTTCAAGATGGCGGTTCTGAGCCTGACACTCCCTAGGTCACGGGCGTGACCTAGGGCGTGACCTTCCAAAAAAATTTCTATAAATACCAGACAAAGCCAGCAGATCAGGAGGGAGCTAGGAGGCCAATCTAGGAGTAGTTTCAGTAGATTATTTTCCTGTTTTTATGCATTTTCTTTATATACTTTTCAATTTCATAGTTGTAGACTTTAATTCTAGCACTTTTATTTTGTAGTTGTTCATCTTTCCATGTAACCCTATTTTCATTTCCTCTTGATCATGACAAGCTTTTTATTATAATAAAGTACTTCTTTTTGTCAAACTCTTTTCTTATCGTTTCGAGTTATCTTTGATTTGTTAGATTTGATTCCGATCTAAGATCCGTATCCTAAATGACCGAGAGGTTGCGGATACGAGGAGATCACTCAAAGATAAAAGGCATTGATTGCAATTCTCGAGAGAGGACGACATAACTCTTCCGGATTGGAGTAAAATCCAATAGAGGGGTTCACCTCCTAAAGCAGCCTTAGGGGTTTCGACTGGCCGAGAGGTCTTAATCGATCAACCTAAGTTTAGTCGAGAGCGTATTCTCGAGAGATGCATTTTCATATTTTAGGGACCTCCACGGTCGAAGCGGATAATCTAGAAGTTTGCCCTTAAGATAAGTTTATTTTATTTCAAAGTTAGTCTAGATCAAGTGTGTTCTTTTATTCAATGTTTCTATCTATAGTTTAATTTACTTATTTTATTATGAGATAAAATAATATAATTTGCGTGAGTAGAAGTACTCAACAGGCCCCGAGTCTAATATGACATTTCCTATACTATATTTCGATAGGTACACTTGCCTATTTGAGATTATAGTTTGGATACATTTTTAAAACTATAAAACTTCTCATCAAGTTTTTGGCGTCGTTGTCGGGGACTATTTTGGTGATATTTTGAAAGCACAAATTTATTACTTTTATCACTCTCTTTCTCTATCCCCAATTCTTTTTTTTATTTTCTTTTTTAAATTCATTTCTATTAAGTAAAGGTTGTTTTATTTTCTTTTTACATTAAAAAATGTTATCTCAATTGGCCGCTAAAATTGCCAGGCTTCAAAATCAATTAGATATTTTGAAAGCAGCAAAACAGCGCCAAAGTGTTTGTTATTATTGTGGTGGTTCTCATCAAAGTGAGTATTGTTATCTTTATAATTATAATTCACAGCTACCTTATGAAAATAAAATTGAATATAATTATGAAAATAACTATTCTCACTTTTATGATAATTCTTTTCCAATTTTCATGAAAATAATTTTTCCAATTCCTTTAATTTCCATAAAAATAATTTTTCGAATTTAAACGAGAATACTTATTTTGATTTAAATAATTTTTCTTTTACCTCGGACGTTTGTTTTCCTTGTTCGCAAGATCAACCAGAAAACTTTCTGAGTTATGAGAACAATTATTTAGATCCTAATTTTTGTTCTTCTTTTACCACGCCACAATCGCTTTCTTCTAATTTTGGGGACTTTACGCAATTTATTGTTGATCCTCCCCAAAATTTATAATAAATGATTTCTTGTTCTAATGATCCTTCACCCCCTCCAAATAGTTCATCTAGTACAGAACATGAATATTCATGTGCCCCTTGGTGACTTATTCGGAAGAGGAGGAAGAATTATTATATCAAGAATATTTTAAAGTTATGGGCACACCGGGTAAAATAGAAGAAAAATAGGTTTCTTCTACTACTTCTCCCGATTTTCATTCTCCTCATGAATTTTCAACCTCCACTTATGAATTTTTAGAAATTGAAATTCATGAAACTATAATGCCCAGTAATTTTCTTTTAGATAACAACTTTCTTTTAGAAAATACACAACCTGTACCTAATTATATAACTTCGTAAGAATCTCCCCCTTGCGAAGATTTTTCTGACACGCTTACTTTTGATTTTTCTTTAAGAAATGAATTTCATGAAGATGATGAGCCGTTGCAATCACGCGTCGTCAACGATCCATTTGTCGCTCATCTACAAAAATTCACATCACCTCAGGTATGTATAGGTGATGTGAATTTACATTTTCAAGTCAAATGTTCAAAAAAGGAGAATCAAGAAGTAAGCGGAGGAGTCGCTGGACGAGCGTTTTCGGCGTATTCACGCAAGCGTGAATTAAGGGAGTTGCCCCTTCATCTTCAATATTATTTTCCATTCTCCTAACAATAATTGTCTATCTTAAAGACGGGAAAAAGAAAAGCGCTATTGGGAGACACCCCTTGCTTATCGTTTATTTTTATGAATTGTTTTTTCCCTAAATTTTCACAAACTGTTTTTCTCCCCCCCCCCTCCTACTTGACTTATAAACATTGGGGACAATGTTTATTTTTAAGTATGGGGGTGGATTTTTATTTATTATTTTTATTTCAAAATTCAAAAAAAATGAAAAGAATTTTTAAAAATTTTTGAAAAAAAAATTTTGTTTTCTTTTTATTATCAAAAATACAAAAAAAAAGAAAATAAAAAAATATATAATAAACCCCTGCTAAAATTTTTGTGACTTTTCAGAAATTTATTTTGAGTTTATTTATAAGAATTTTTATAATTTTTTATTTTCTAAATCTTTTATTTCATCAAAGTTAGTTAAATTTAATTTTTAAGTGATTTGATTTTAAGAAATAAATTTATGAAGTAAATTTATTTAGAGAAATTTATTTAGTATTTTTCTCTCAAATTTTAATTAGTTTCAATTTCATAGTGCTTAGTTTAACAATTTTTAGATTTTAATTATCTCCACTTTAAACTTTAAGAGTCTTAGGAAATTTTAATTTACTATAGTTGCTCTCCAACAATTTTTATTTAATCTAAATATTTCTAGTCTTTCCCTTGTTTTAAACTTTCTTGTTAGATCATATGTCATGGGGATAAGAGGATAAAATTCATTATCCCCTGGTACACATATGCAAGTTTTTATTTTTTGTAAGATCATATGTCATGGGAATCACGTATTCCTTGGTACACATATGCAACCCCCCCCCCCAAAAAAAAAAAAGAAAAGTAAGAGGACAAAATTCATTACTTCTAAGCAACTTTGTTTGAAGAGAAAAAAAAAAGAAGAAGAAAAATTCAAAAGAAAAAAAAATTTGTGCAGGATGAGAGGATAAAATTCATCACCCACAAGATAAGATCTTTTCAATTGCCTTTTTCCAAACCCAAACTCCAATATAATTGCTTAGATTAAATTAATTTTGTACGAGAGAATAAGTAGTAGTTTGATTTTTCCTTGAAGTCTCTTTTTAGTAAAAAAAAGTGTTTATAATTTGTAATCTAACTTTGCTTGCTAAATACTTAATTTTGAGTTCAAATTGTTTTATTAGAGAAAACATTGCTAAATATTTAGCTTTTCATATTTTACTTTCATATTTTATGACTTAAAAATTTGAATCCCTAAAGTTAATTTTTAACTTTCTTTTGATTTAATAGATTTCTAGTTTAATTAAAAAATTATTTTAATTTCTTATAAGTACTCTCATAGTTTTGCTCTGGAATAGCAAAAGCTTAAGTATGGGGGTATTTGATAACTCTTTATTTATAGTATTTTTATATATTTAATAAATAGCTATGTTGATTTCTAGTTTTTTTAATTTTTAAATTAATCCTTTTGTTTTCTTATTTCAGGTAAATTTGGGCGACCAATAGCAAATTGGAGCTTACAAGACTGAACAGGAGATGAAATAGAAGAATCCTTGAGCAATCACTTCTACACGCCCCTGTCATGGGCGTGACTTTCAGTTCACGGGCGTGACAGGTGGCCGTGACCCACAGAGGAGCCCAGAGAACGGGACACATCATTTTAAAGCTACACACCCCTGGTCACGGGCGTGACCTATGGGTCACGGGCGTGACCAAAAGGCGTGACCAAGGGGCTCAATTCGTCGAGCGAAGAACGTCAAACAGTCAAGTACACACTCGTGACCCATTGGTCACGGGAATGACCCAGAGCGTGGCATGGGCATTTCCAGCCAGTAAATCAGTTGTTCCTGCCGTTGCGCTAGATTTCCGTTGCAGCTTGACACGCCCCTGGTCACGGACGTGACCAGGGGGCGTGATGCCTCCATCAACACCTGTTTACTCCCGCCGTTTTCAGCTTCCCACCATTTTCCAGAAACAGAAATGACACGCCCTAGGTCATGGGCGTGACCTAGGGGCGTGACCCGCCATTTAACATATTTTGGCGGTTTCTTCTCCAACGTTCCTTGGCTTTCAAGAATGCAGTTCCAAGCCTGACACGCCCTAGGTCACGGGCGTGACCCAGGGCGTGACCTTCCAGAAACATTTCTGTAAATACCAGAAAATGTCAGGAGATCAAGAGGGAGCTAGGAGGCCAATCTATGAGTAGTTTCAGTAAATTATTTTCCTGTTTTTATGCATTTTCTTTATGTACTTTTCAATTTCATAGTTGTAGACTTTAATTCTAGCACTTTTATTTTGTAGTTGTTCATCTTTCCATGTAACCCTATTTTCATTTCCTCTTGATCATGTCAAGCTTTTCAATATAATAAAGTACTTCTTTTTGTCAAACTCTTTCTTATCGTTTCGAGTTATCTTTGATTTATTAGCTTCGATTCCGATCTAAGATCTGTATCCTGAATGACCGAGAGGTTGCGGATACGAGGAGATCACTAAAAGATAAAAGACGTTGATTGCAATTCTTGAGAGAGGACGACATAACTCTTCCGTATTGTAGTAAAATCCAATAGAGGGGCCCCGAGTTTAATACGACATTTCTTATACTATATTTCGATAGGTACGCTTGCCTATTTGAGATTATGGTTCAGATACATTTTTAAAACTATAAAACTCCTCATCAGCTGCTCTGGCCAAAGGAGAGCTCTCCGTAGCGAGGAGACGTGTAAGACGTCATGTAAGGTCCCCAGCTCTGGTGGAAGCTCCAACCTGTAGGCCAACGGGCCGATCCGCTCCAGAATCAAATATGGTCCCATATATCGAGGGCTCAGCTTCTTGTGCCTCCGCACCCGAGAAATACCATGCACCGGACGTATCTTCAAGAACACTCTGTCCCCCACTTGGAACTCTACCTTCCGATGTCGTGCTAGTACATCGTCAGTTTACTCTGGGCCTCTAGCATCCAGTCCCTGATCGATCGTATTTGAGCGTCTGTATCCTCAATATAGTCTGATCCAAGTGCCCTGGGGTTCTCAACGTGAACCCAAGATAGCGTAGTCCAGCACTTCCTCCCATAAAGAGCCTCATAAGGTGTCATCCCAATGCTCGCCTGGTGACTATTATTGTAGGAGAACTCTACCAGAGGCAACAGTCTCTCCCAGGGCTTCCCCGTATTCAGTATACATAATTGTAGCAGATCCTCCATGGTCCTGATGGTCCGCTCTGTCAGACCGTCGGTCTGTGGATGGAAAGCAGTGCTAAAAGTAAGCTCAGAACCCATGCACGCCTGCAGCGCTCTCCACTCCCTAGAAGTGAATCGACCGTCACGATCTGAGACAATTGTCCTGGGGACCCCGTAGTATCTGACGAACTGTTCCACAAACAACCTCACTAAAATAGTAATTGGGTTGTCCTTCCTGATAGGTATAAATCGGGCCACCTTGGTTAGCCTGTCGACAATGACCCAAACAGAATCGGGCCACGAGTGGGAGCGAGGCAATCCATGCACAAAATCCATAGCAATATCCTCAAACATCCACTCAGGGACCGGCAGGGACTGTAGCAACCCTCCGCGGCTCTTACATTTCGCCTTTACTCGCTGGCAGGTCTCGCAGTGTGTTACATAAAAGATGATCTCCCTCTTCATCCCCGGCCAATACATGCTCCTCCGCAGATCAGCTGTCATCTTGGTGATATCGGGGTGCACTGAGTTCTGTAAACTCTGTGCCTCCCTAAGTATGTCCTCTCGGATGCCACCTCCTGCGGGTATATAAACACGACCACGGAAATGGAAGAGGTCATCAAGCAAAGAATAATCTCCTGGTCGGCCCTCTTCTAGGGCCTTGAACACCGACACCAAAGCTGCATCAAACCTCTGTTGTACTGTGATGCGCTCTTGTATATCACATTCCACGATTATGGAATTCAAGTACTCTCGGTAGATCTCTGGCTGGGACTCAAAAATGACCGAAATGTGCATGTCCTCTAACATCCGCAACAGCTCCATAGACATCACTCGAGTCTCCGGTACTGAGGTGCTGGCTCTCCTACTCAAGGCGTCTGCCACGGTGTTCGCCTTCCCTGGATGATAATGCATGGTTTTATCATAGTCACATAAGAATTCAAGCCACTTCCTCTGGTGCAAGTTCAGGACTTTTTACATATCAACATACTTGAGGTTCTTGTGATCTGAGAAGATATCATAATGAACCCCATATAGATAATGTCTCCAGATCTTTAAAGCAAACACCACCGCACCGAGCTCCAAATCATGTACGGGTTAATTTTGTTCATCCTTCTTTAACTGCCTCGAAGCATAAGCGATGACGTGCCCGTGCTGCATCAAGACTGTACCCATCCCCTGATATGAGGCATCAGTATATATATTAAATCCTTCCTTCCCAGATGGAAGTGCAAGGATAGGGGAAGAGGTGAGCCTATCCTTTAACTCCTGAAATGCCGCCTCGCACTTCTCCGTCCATGCAAAAATTGTTTCCTTCTTCGTCAAGGACGTGAGGGGGAGTGCTATCCTTGAGAACCCCTCCACGAACTTTCAATCATATCCTGCGAGTACCAAAAAGTTGCGTATTTCTGTTGCTGACTTTGGCCGCTGCCAATCTCTAACTGCCTGCACCTTGGTTGGGTCTACGGCCAACATTGCCCCACTGATAGTGTGCCCTAGGAATGCCACTTCCTGCAGCCAGAACTAGCACTTGGAGAACTTTGCATACAATTGGTGCTCTCTCAGCTTCCCCAAAACCAAGGCCAAATGTCGAGTATGGTCTTCCTGTGTCTGGGAGTAGATCAGTATATCATCGATGAAAACTATAACGAATCTGTCCAAGTAGGGCTCGAAGACACGGTTTATCAAGCTCATGAATGCAGAAGGCGCATTCGTGATCCCGAATGGCATCACCGTGAACTCATATAACCCATAGTGGGAACTAAAAGCCGTCTTTGGAATGTCCTCCTCCTGGATCTGCAACTGATAGTACCGCGATCTCAAATCTAACTTGGAGAACCAGAAGGCTCCCTGAAGTTGATCAAAAAGCTCGTCGATCCGGGGTAGCGGGTATGTATTTCAGACCGTCAACCGGTTTAGCTCCCGGTAGTCGATGCAGAGATGTAGGGAGCCATCCTTCTTCTTGACAAATAACACCGGAGCTCCCCACAGTGATGAGCTTGGTCGGACAAACCCTGACTCTACCAGTTCCTCTACCTGAGTCTTGAACTCTGCTAGCTCCTTTGGGGCCATCCTGTACGGCGCCCGAGATACAGGCCAAGCTCCTGGCACCAACTGAATACGGAAGTCTGTGTCCCTGGCTGGTGGTAATCCGAGTAATTTCTCCGGGAACATGTCGGAAAAATCCCGAACTACCGGAATATCCACAATAGGAGTCTCTGCTCCCGCCATCTCAAAGTAGATAATGTACACCTCCTCTCCTTATATGTGGGCTTTGACAGCCTATGCAGATGATAATAAGAGATGGGAGGCGAGTCTAATACCTTCAACAATGATGTGGGAGTACCCGTGACTCAGTGTGATCCTCCTCGATGGGAAATCGATCTAGGCATGGTTCCAATGTAACCAAGTCATGCCCAAGATCAAGTCGAATTCTGGCATCTTCAGAATCATCGCAGGCACTTTAAAAGTCTTTCTGCCGATTTCTGCCTCCATATTGCACTTGGTAGATGATAGTACTACCGATCCATCAGGTAGCCTCACACTCATCATCGTGCCCGTGAATCATTCAACGTCGTCCAATCCTTCAACAAAGGCTTCCGATACGAACGAGTGCGAAGCACCCGTATTGAATAGCGTATGAGCGGGTTTGCCGCTGATGAAGACTATGCCTGAGGTTAATTGAGTTTCAAATGGGTAGTCATTCTTCATGATCAAGATTATATAAAATAGTAATGATAAGAGAGCATGTCTTAATTTCATAACATAAATTATATACATGTGATGACTTCCTCCGGATTCCTCGGCTCAGCGAAGTCCAATGCATATATCTTCTCTTGTCCACTGCCTTGGCCAAAAGGTCCTCGGCCTGAGCCCCGACCTCGGCCTTGTCCTCGACCTCGGCCCTATTGTACCAGAGGGGCCACCGGAGGTGGAGGAGGTGGAGGAGGAAGTGGATGAAACCAATGCGGGCCCTCAGATCTAATATGGTCCGGCTGATGGCACTCGAAACAAACTATCGGTCACTGGCCACGATCATCCTGTCTCATCTGGCCATGTGTCTGTGTTGGTGGAGGAGCTGGTGTTGTAGGGGGTCCCTGCTCCTGCCTGTAGTTAGGACGATAACGTGTCCACCTCTCTTGTGCCTAATGACTCTGCCCCTCTGCGAGCCCCGGCTGCTTTCCCCAAAGAACGACCCATCCAGTGGTCTCTTTCCTCTGTTCTGCAACATCAGCTGGTCTGCCTCCAGCTTCTTGGCCATCTCGATGATCTGGGCAGACGTGCTATGAGAGATGATCAAGAGGGCCTGCCTCAGATCATCTCTAAGGCCCCGGTAGAATCTCTTGGCATACCTCCCGTCGTTTGTATCAAGTATCCCCGCGAACCTGGCAAGGTGGGAAAACTCCATCTGGTACTCAATCACCGATCTGGTCCCTTGCTTGAGATTCAAGAACCTCTCTTCTAACTCATCCCGATCCATTGTGGACACAAAATGGTCCAAGAATACCTCGCCGAACTCCTCCCAAGATATATCTGTTAGATCCCTATCTGCATAGGTGGAGTCCATCATGGACTTCCACCACCTCTTCACATGGGCATCTAGTGCAGTAGTCGCCAAATAAATTGCCTCGCTGACAGGGCAGCTGATGCCTGCCAGTATCTCATGTATAGCCTCAAGCCATTCCTCCATTTTTACTGTATTCTCTGTCCCGTGGTACATGGGTGGGGACAAACTCTTGAACGCACTCAGCCAATTTGATCCTGGAACTGGCAGCGGCGCCGGAACCTACTGGGCCCTGAAGGCTTCAAGGATAGTCGTCAAGGTCTGGCCCATCTCTGTCTGTAGAAAAGCAGTGAGATCCATAGGGGAAGGAGCCACACTCTGCAGTACGACGACCCTGGGAGGCTGCATAAAGGTAAGGTTTATATTAGAATTGGCCTAAATCATTGCTTATGTGGACTGTTTCATGTGACTTTTTACACATGGGCACACCATTGCTTCCGCTGCATAGTTTGTCCGCAAACTAATGCTCGAGCGCGGTGTCCCAGTGCGATGGACTTCTTCTCTTATGATCATTTGTTCAAGTGATACCAGTTTGTAAGACCCCTCCCCTTACCAAGGAGTTAACCCGGTCTTATGCCCAGAACCGTCGTCTTACGGTGACACTAACACACGGGTTAGTCGACTCCGCAACACGCCGATCCTGCCGGCTAGTACGATCATATATCTTATTCGGCCAAAAGAGAGCAAGAAGTAAAGTTGTATAAAGCAAGCTCTAGTCCACAAGTCACAGTACCATCACATAATGAATATGATTACATCAGTCCATAATGAGATATATAAAAATAAAGAAAAAGGGGCTTATGCCCAGTACATCATGCCAAATATCTCTCTCATAAATAATAGCAAGCGGAAGCTACACTATCCCCAGAATACTCGTCCCACCTGACGTCGGGCTGTCGTAGTAGTAGAAGGTGGTGGTGGTATCAGCTCATCACGTCCTGCAACCCCATCCTACTGGTGCTCCATCTCCTCGAGCTCCTAAAATTATTGGTCACACCGACCGTTAGTCAAACGACTAAGTCGTTTCCTCCGCACCTCACCCCACAACTCCTAGGCACCGAGCGGGAGGACGAAGCAGAGGACTACAAGGGGTAAAACAAAGGGAAGCAAGTGACAGTGGGGTTATACTAAAAGTACATATATAACAAATATTTCTACTCTAGCAGTTCTATATATATAGTGCAAGAAGAATAAAGAGAGCTGAACTGAAACAAGTAAAGTACGGTAAATAAGCAAGTACTGTAGGAAAGCTAAGTAAAGACAGCAAGTATAATAAGCTACTACTACCATTACAGAAGTACCTTAACTTATATGAATGCCCATACAGACTTATAAGTTAAGGTTTTCAGAAATATAACTTAACATATAAAAGAGCGCACACTAATTTATATGATAAGGATCCATGGTGCGTATGACCTAGTTATGAATGTATGATATGCATGTGTATTATGGTTCATGCAAATTGATGTCGGCTCGTCTCCCATCCCCTTGCCCGTTGATGCTAAGAGTGCTCGTGATCAAGTTGTTGTGGATGATGATCAAGTTGCTCGTGATCAAGTTGATGCTGCGCAACATAAAGATGCTCGACGACCTTCTATCGCGACTCGTGACCTTGGTGGCTACAATCTTCGTTCGCGGCGGGCTTAAGCCCTTTCCTTATTTACACCTTTATTTTCCTTGTTTAATGTTATCATTATTTCATGTTGTCTTTTATTTTGGACAGGTTTAATTTTTGGTGTGATCATAGCCATCCAATAGATGATAAATTGGATGGCTAGAATTCTTTTGCTTGTTTTGGGACTTGCCTATATATAGACTTATTTGATGAGAAATGAAGGCATGCTATTTGAAAACCTAAATTAATCCTCTCTTGAGAATTTCGGCCACCTCCCTTTGGGATTGCCGCCCCCCCCCCCCCCTCTCATCCTCCTTCTCCTCCTTTGTTAGCCAATCGCTTGGGTGATCCAAGGCTTGTGAAACGCGGAGGCGGATGCTTCTCGATGTGACTCCGGCGAAGTAGAAGGTTGCCGCTCAGTGTGATGCCGGTGGTGCATGGACGTGTGACTCTTCCACTTTCCTTGTGTGATCTTCACCCCATCTTGGGGAGGGTAATATCTACATCTTTCCTTTGTGATTTCTTGTGAGATTTGGAATGGATGCAATGGTTTTTTATCCGCGATCTTGAATAGGATCTTTTGGATTTAATCAAAAACCTTCTTGCGTTTATTTTCGAAACCTTGCAAGAAGCCGGATCGGGTGGATCCTTTTGCTTGAGGAAGATCTTGGCATATAGTTATTGATCTTCCTCTCAAAAAGGTGTGGCGACCTTTGCTTTCGATCTTCGGTGGGAAAGGATTGGACTTTAATTAGATCGTCGCTTTTAGTCCACTCCCCTCCGCGTGTTTGTGCGGGATGACGGTGAATCGTGCGGCTAGAATGTTTGTGTAGGACGCGTTAGAACGTGTTACGTGGGCTTGAGTTGTAAGAAAATCCGTACGCTATTTTAATCCGATGACTCCCTACGTCAATTTGGTATCAGAGGGTGGTTCTCGTCAGTTTCCTAATTGACACTCCTCCCCCGCTCAAAATTCAAATTTTAAATTTCAAATTTCAAAAATTCAAAACTCAAATTTCGAATTTCAAATTTCAAATTTCAAAATTTCAAATTTTAAAATTCAAAATTTCAAATTTCAAAAAAAAATTCAAAATTCAAATTTCGAATTTCAAATTTCAAATTTCGAATTTCAAATTTCAAATTTCAAAATTTCAAATTTCAAATTCTGAATTTCAAAATTCAAAATTCAAATTTCAAATTTCAAATTTCAGAATTTAAATTTCGAATTTCAAATTTCAAATTTCGAATTTCAAATTTCAAATTTCAAAATTCAAAAACAAAGAGAAAACTGCGCTCTAGCCTTTGGTTTTTAGGGTGTTAATGCGTACTCGGCACGGTACGGAGTACACGAACCCGTCTACCTCCACTATGGCTGAACACCCTGATGAGGAAACTAATCCTATGGCTATCACTGAGCTTAGGCAAGAATTAGGAGAGTTGAGGGGTTTGCTAACACAACTTTTGGCGAACCAAGCTGCTCAAACACCACCACCACCTAACCGTGGACAAGTCCCCCGACCACCCCCGGTGCATGTTGCGGAACATGATGGGTACTTCCCCGGAGCAGCCCGTCAAGTTCCCAATCCGGAAAGAGAGTTCGATATAACAAAAGCGATTCGTATGAAAGCCCCCTCTTACGATGGTATGGGAGACCCCCAAGTCTTCCTTACATGGGTGGTTCACATAGAATGTTATTTTGATTGGTATCACCTTACCGATGAGCAAAAGGTTCAAGTAGCTCGTATGAAATTAAACGGGAGGGCCAAGACCTTTTGGTTAAATGAGGAGCGACGTTTAGGGACCGGTCATGGTGTACCCCTAGTTGGTTGGACGGTTATGAAAAATTTGCTCACCGACCAAGACGTGCCCGCTTACCACCGAACTCAAATGTTCGACGATCTTGCCACCCTTCGGCAAGTTCCAAAATCGGTGGCTGATTACATGGGTGAGTTAAAGGATAAGACGGTGCGGTGTGAGATCCAAGAGATGCCAAAGGTTACTCTTTCTAGGTTCCGTAAGGGACTTAATCCGGACATTCAGAAGAAACTTCTTCGATATGGCCACACTGATATTAATACTACTTTCAATGCCGCCTTGGACATTGAAAAACATCTGGCCATGAAAACCCAATCCTGTTACTCCCAACAAAAGGGAAAGGCCCCCATAGGTGCCCTTTCCTCCACTTATTATGATAAGGGTAAGGCAAAGGTTGGGGAGTCCAAACCAATTGTCGAGACTGCGAGAAACCCTAGGCAACCTAATAGTGAGAGAATCCCTATTGGCAAGGTGAGCAAGGCTAACACCACGTGTTACTCTTGCAGCATTCAAGGCCACCATGCCTATAAGTGCCCCACCAAGGCCAAGGCTACTTTAGCTCTTCTAGACGAGTCCACTAGTGACTTTGCAGATTTAGTGATTGAGGCAGATGAGGGTTATGAGACGGATGGTGTGCCCAGTGATATGGAGGATGGGCACCTACTTAGCGTTATGCGTTGTATTCTGACGACCCCTCTCCCGTTTGACGATTGGAAGAGGTCCACTATTTTCTCCCTCATCTTTAAGAGTGGGGAAAAATATTGTAAGCTCATCATTGATAGCGGCAGCTGCATGAATGTCGTTTCCGAGAATGCCGTTATGCGGATGCATTTGGCTACCAAGCCTCATCCTACCCCTTACCAAGTGGCTTGGGTCAACAAGGTAACCATCCCGGTCACCAAGCGTTGCCTAGTTTCACTTACGATCAAGTCATATACGGATGAGGTGTGGTGTGATGTCATCCCTATGGATGCTTGTCATGTGTTGTTAGGCCGCCCTTGGCTCTATGACCGTGATGTCACCCACTACGGGAGGGCAAACACTTATGAGTTCAAATATAATGGGAAGGTAGTCACGTTAAAACCCACGGCCCCAAAGGAACCCAATAGCCCGAGTACGGATACCACAATCCCAGTCGAGAAGAAATTAGTAAGCCTAATGGGTAGAAGAAAATTTGAGAGGGACCCCTTTATGGATGGGATTATTTATGCATTGGTTCTTTTGAATAATAATAAAGAAAATGGGGTTTTAGAAGATTTACCCAAAGAATTAACAAAACTGCTGGAAGAGTATAAGGATGTCTACCCGGACGAGTTTCCCCCTACGTTGCCCCCTCTACGTGATATCCAACATGCCATTGACTTTATGTCGGGCGCCTCATTGCCTAATCAGCCCCATTATAGGTTGCACCCCGCAGCCCATGAGGAGCTCCAAGCCCAAATTTCGGATTTATTGGCGAAGGGGTTCATTAGGAACAACAAGAGTCCGTGTGCGGTACCGGCTTTGTTGGCTCCAAAAAAGGATGGTACGTGGCGTATGTGTGTAGACAGTAGAGCCATAAATAAGATCACTATAAAGTATAGGTTTCCCATCCCTAGATTGGATGATCTTTTGGATATGTTGTCTGGTGCCTCGATCTTCACGAAATTGGATTTGCGGAGTGGTTACCATCAGATTCGGATACGTGATGGGGATGAATGGAAAACTGCATTTAAATCTAAGGACGGGCTCTACGAGTGGTTGGTCATGCCATTTGGGTTGTCAAATGCTCCAGGCACATTCTCGCGAATGATGACCCACGTATTCCAACCACACATGGGACAATTTATGGTGGTGTACTTTGATGACATATTGATTTGTAGCACCACTTTTGACTCACATGTGTCTCACCTACAGATTATTCTATCTACACTTCGGGACGAAAAATTATATTTAAATTTAAAGAAGTGTATATTTTATGTAAAGGAAGTGGAATTTTTGGGCTACCGGGTTGGATCTGAGGGAATAAAGGTAGACCCCAGTAAGGTGAAAGCAATTTTGGATTGGCCCGAACCCACAAGCTTGAGAGACGTTAGGAGTTTCCACGGGTTAGCCTCATTTTATAGACGATTTATTCGGTATTTTAGTACTATTATGGCTCCCGTGACGGAATGCATGAAAAGGGGTGAGTTTAAATGGACGCCAGCAGCTACCCAGGCATTCCAACACATTAAGAAGATGATGACTGAGGCTCCTATTTTGCGCTTACCAGATTTTAATAAAGTATTTGAATTGACATGTGACACATCCAGAGTAGGAGTAGGAGGTGTCTTAAGCCAAGAGGGGCATCCAATAAGTTATTTTAGCGAGAAATTGGCGGGTGCAAAACTTAATTATTCCAATTACGATAGAGAGTTCTATGTCATCATTAGATGCCTACACCAGTGGAGACACTACCTCCTTTCAAAGGAGTTCATGATTCTCTCTGACCATGATGCACTTAGGCACATTAATGTGAAATCTAAAATCAGCCCCCGTCTTGCAAAATGGGTATCTTATCTGCAAGAGTTTTCGTTCAACTTAAAACACCTCAAGGGCACTGAAAATCGTGTGGCCGACGCGCTTAGTAGAGTGACACTTTTATTGTCGATCATGGAAGTAAAGGTTGTCGGATTTGAGAGAATAAAGGATGAATATGCCATGTGTCCTGATTTTGGAGAGGCGTATCTAGCGGCACACGATGACTCACCAATGATAGTGTCAGCATATGTATTGAGAGACGGTTATTTATTTCGGCACGCTAAGCTATGTATTCCCCGTACCTCCCTACGCCATCACATAGTATGGGAACTACATAGTGGCGGGTTGAGCGGCCATTTTTGGCGGGATAAAACGATAGCCTTAGTCGAGGAGAAATTCTATTGGCCTAAACTTCGCGTTTTAGTTGGGAAAATCGTGAGTAGATGTCGGGTTTGTCAAGTGTCTAAAGGGGGAAAGACTAATGTGGGACTATACACTCCGTTGCCTATTCCATCTAGACCTTGGGAGGATGTGAGTATGGACTTTATTTTGGGACTTCCTCCAACCCAGTGACGACACGATTCCATTTTTGTGGTGGTTGATAGGTTCTCTAAGATGGCTTATTTCATACCCTGTAGTAAGACTAATGACGCGTCTCACATTGCAAAATTATTTTTTAAAGAGGTGGTGAGTCACCGCGACGTTCCTAAGACCATTGTCTCGGATCGCGACGTTAAATTCACAAGTTATTTTTGGAAGACGCTTTGGACATTAATGGGAATGAAGTTGTTGTTTTCCGCCGCCTATCACCCACAAACTGATGGGCAGACGGAAGTGGTAAATAGGAGTTTGAGAAACTTATTGCGTTGTCTTGTGGGTGACCACAAAGGCACTTGGGATTTGCTCCTCCCCCAAGCCCAATTAGACTACAACAACTCTACCAATCGGTCTACGGGTATGTCACCAAATGAAGTAGTGCACGGGTACCTTGCGAATGTGCCTATTGACTTGATTCTGTTACCTCCATCTTATCATACAAGTCAATTTGCACAATCTTTTGCCGAGCACATACATGACTTACACGCCCAAATACGAACAACTTTAGCTACCACGTATGAGTCGTATCGATCCCAAGCTAATTTACATCGGAGGGAGTCTAACTTCCAAGTTCGCGATCTTGTTTTAGTGCGCCTTATTCCCACGCGGCTGCCTTCTGGCACCGTTAAGAAGTTGGCACCAAAGCGAGCCGGCCCGTTTCGAATTATTAAGAGGCTAGGAGATAACGCGTTTGTTTTGGATTTGCCGACGGATTGGGGTATCTCACCCAATTTCAATGTTTCGGATTTAACGTCGTATGTTTCCATTCCAACTGAGTTGACTTCTAAACCTTCTTTTTCCCCCAATATTTCTTCCTCCACAAATGTCTCTTCTGGGTTGGTGAATGGTAGTTCCGTGAGTCATTCTTCCATTGCACCTTCAGGCCTAGCGTCGGGTGGTAAGTCTTCTACTTTGCTTCCACATGCTAATATGTTTCCTAGATTTCCCCGTACATTTCTTGTCCCAGCTCAGGTACTTGCAGATGGCTACACTTCTCCAGCTGATGGCGGCCATCGCCGCTTCCTCGTTCGTTGGCGTGATCGTCCGCCCTCCGACGACTCCTGGGTTATTGAGTTGGATCTATTTCGCTTGGATGAGGATCTCCTCGGCCGCTACCTTGCAGCCCACTCATCGATGCTGAGTGACTTTAAGGGGGGAGGATTGATGCCGGCTCGTCTCCCATCCCCTTGCCTGTTGATGCTAAGAGTGCTCGTGATCAAGTTGCTATGGATGATGATCAAGTTGCTCGTGATCAAGTTGATGCGGCGCAACATAAAGATGCTCGACGACCTTCTACCGCGACTCGTGACCTTGGTGGCTACAATCTTCGTTCGCGGCGGGCTTAAGCCCTTTCCTTATTTGCACCTTTATTTTCCTAGTTTAATGTTATCATTATTTCATGTTGTCTTTTATTTTGAACATGTTTAATTTTTGGTGTGCTCATAGCCATCCAATAGATGATAAATTGGATGGCTAGATTTATTTTGCTTGTTTTGGGACTTGCCTATATATAGGCTTATTTGATGAGAAATTAAAGCATGCTACTTGAAAACCTAAATTAATCCTCTCTTGAGAATTTCGGCCAACTCCCTTTGGGATTGCCGCCCACCCCCCCCCCCCCCCCCCCTCTCATCCTCCTTCTCCTCCTTTGTTAGCCAATCGCTTGGGTGATCCAAGGCTTGTGAAACGCGGAGGCAGATGCTTCTCGGTGTGACTCCGGCGAAGAAGAAGGTTGCCGCTCGGTGTGACGCCGGTGGTGCGTGGACGTGTGACTCTTCCACTTTCCTTGTGTGATCTTCACCCCATCTTGGGGAGGGTAATATCTACATCTTTCCTTTGTGATTTCTTGTGAGATTTGGAATGGATGTAATGGCTTTTTATCCGCGATCTTGAATACGATCTTTTGGATTTAATCAAAAACCTTCTTGCGTTTATTTTCAAAACCTTGCAAGAAGCCGGATCGGGTGGATCCTTTTGCTTGAGGAAGATCTTGGCATATAGTTATTGATCTTCCTCTCAAAAAGGTGTGGCAACCTTTGCTTTCGATCTTCGGTGGGAAAGGATTGGACTTTAATTAGATCGTTGCTTTTAGTCCACTCCCCTCCGCGTGTTTGTGCTGGATGACGGTGAATCGTGCGGCTAGAATGTTTGTGTAGGATGCGTTAGAACGTGTTACGTGGGCTTGAGTTGTAAGAAAATCCGTACGCTATTTTAATCCGACGTCTCCCTACGTCACAAATACATCTCACGCACATGACTCTGTGATCACAGACCTTTAGTTCCCACTTTTTGGAGCTAGCATCACTCTCTGGTACCACCGTTGTGGCTACGGCAGCAGTGGAGCGGGCGTCTCCACTCCTAGGAGGGTATCACACTTCTGGGCCTAGACCACCCATATGCCTCTATACAAGTCCTAGGTGCACTCTAGAGTCTCTGTGTACTATTTGATGGCTACCCACCAGTCTTTTTGGTCGAGTGTGCTTTTTCGGGGATCGTCCTCCAGACCGCAGCGTAAAACAACCCACTGGCCCCTCAAACCATCACACCTCGCCAGAGCCACCGTACTGCCATCGGTGTGACGATTGGCCCAGTACCGCATGACCCGCTACAAGTTTATGCACATGCAAGATATTCTAACCCGAGCCTCCAACTCGCAGGACCAACTCGCCCCGAAACCCTCCAATCCCTCATGGGTGAGATTGCACAACAGTGCCTTAGTTCTGAATCTCTCCAACCCTCCACGGGTAAGAATGCACATTTGTGCGTTTATTCCAATCCCTCAAACCCATCATGGGTGAGAATGAACCACAATGCCTTAACCTATTAGACTACTCTTGTATAGTGTTAGTTACACCTAGTAGTTTAGGATTAATCCCAGGACTGCCCAGGGTATGCCCGGTGAAGAGATCTCGAGGGCACTAGGAACTACGATGGGCTGAATCCCAAAGCTCCCTTTCTCAAGGATATTTATTCTTATTAGTGTCTACCCCTTGTTCATATTCTGCTCTCATTATTACTCTGGAGTGATCCTAGTGACTTAAGATGTTAATAGAAGGGCGGCGGTCTTCCGCCGGCCTTTGTTATAATTACTATCCCTAGGACTTGCACTCCATCGCTCGTAACCAATAAATGACCTATAGTAGACCAACCAGGGTTTATTCTCCCAAAATAATTACCATGTGAATGTTTATTCTTATCCCCCTGCGGTCCTAGTAATATACACTATCTGAGCTAAGCGCAACCCATGACCTACTACCAACCATAAAGTACGACTTCCAATTTCTTGTCCAAAGTGACCCTAACCATTTATTATGTGGAGTTTTCACCATTTTTCTATATCATATGGCCCTAAATTAAATCCTTTAATTAAGTGGCCTATGTCACTTTATACAAGAAGTAATATATCAAATGATCCCCCTGTTTTAATAAATTTTCTTGATGATCATCTAAGCTAATTATGACTGGTTTCCAAGAATTGTAATTTTCCCATTTATATTTCCATTTAAATTTTATTTAAAGGTAAATACATGAATTGGCCACTTTACAAATGAAGTACATTAAATATGTTTCTAAAACTTCCAGGAAAATTACTGCATATGTAAATTGCTGAACTAATACCAAACACAAAATTTCATAGCCCTAGACAGTAATTTGTTTCACCAAAACTCAAATGTCAAATATAACAAAAATGTCATTTATGAGATTTTAAATTTATAAAGGCATCCAAAAATATTAAGAAAATTACACAAGGTCAAAGGTACATATTAAAATCATTAGATTGTTTTCCATAATATTTCTACTGCAATTTCCATCATTTTTAAAATAATATCCATAAAGGGCAAAATTGTAAATTCTACATAATTCCAAAATATAATCATCTAACAGACTCCTAAAATTTTCCAGGGGTTACATATGACTCCCTTGAGTTCTTTACAAAATTTGAGAATTTTAATCATCAATAACCCTATTGTCAAATTTTTATTCTAAAATGGCCTAATAATCAAAAATTCCAAATAATGGGATTTTTGATCCCAAAAATCCCATTACTTTTGTTGAAGGTATATTTCACCCTAATAATCATCTGACCAATATTTCATAGACTTTTCATGTTCCAAATGGTCTAAGTCCCCATTATATTGATTTTTGCTAAAGGCACCCCAAGCGTATATACATCAAACTCATGCAAGTGGGTTTACCCAACATGCAGAGCCCAAAGAGGCTGAAATTTTTATCATGGTCAGATATTGACCCAATGTACATGTCACTAAAACTTGGGGCCATTTGGATTTGTATTTCTCCAAATATTCAATTAATTTTATTATATGTATTTTCAAAAAAAACTATGGGAAACTTTCTTCCAAAAATTCTCACATTTTTACAGGATCTAAGTTTGACCTAATCAAGCAGATACCCAAAAGTTTTGGTCATGTGAACTGCTGGTTTGGCATGGGCATTCAATTAAATTTCTGCCCTAGCCTAGGACCAGTCCTAGTAGATTGGTCCTACAGGGAGTCCTACTGCTCCAAATCTCAAGTTTAGGGTGGCAAATTGAAGGTAAGACTTAGGCCTACAATTTTCATTGTGTTGTCTGGATCTGAATTTGCTTTGAAGAGGCCTATTTTTAGCATGAAATTAGGGTGTAAAAATGTGACATTTCATTTACTGTTCACATTATGATAATTCATTTAACCATATCAAATCAGATGGACGACATCCGTTCATCGTCCCCAGGTGGCCAACGACTGCGATTTCTTCTTCCTGGGCCATGTTTGCTGGCAAATTTCGGCCACCTGGGCTGGCGCCACGGCCGGCGATTATTGCCACCACCTTCGTTGAGGTGGTGGCTAGCATTTCCCGGCGGTGAGGCTGTCGGAGGCGGCTCCTCCGGCTATCCCGAGTAAGAAGAGAAAGCTCGGATTTTTGCTCTATGCTCACATGGTATATGGATTAATTGAGCCCGATGTCTCTCCTAGTCGATCTAGAATTCTTGTATGGTGAGAGGTGAGGTGAAACGAACCGAAATTGAGGCTTGGCGGCGAGTTTGGCGGCGGTGAGCCATGGCCGAGCTTGCTCCAGCGAGTCCTTCCCATTTCTTGGTTTCTCCAGCAAAAGCAGTGCTCCAGATGTCGATTTCCACTCGCCTGCGCTCACTGAAGGTGATGGTGGGTTTGCTTTTGGCTGGGTGTGACTATGGGAGAAGTTGAAGTTAAGGGGGGGGGGGGGGGTGGCCGGTTAAGCTTTGGAATCTCCTCCTGGCCACCAAATGTCCCCAAATCCTTCCAATTTGCAGGAATATCTCTGAGAAGCTCAGCCAGCTGCTTGGGCAGGGAGAAGGAGGGCCACATGGCCACCATTTCTTTTCTCCCTCTCTTCTCTCCCCTCTTTTCCCCCAAAAATTCCAATTTTACCCACATGCATGTGTCCTCTCTCCTAATTCAGAGGGTAGGGGCAGTCCTTGGCCTCTTGGTCTGGTCATGAGCCTTGACTAATGGGCCTCGCCCATGGGAGGTGGGCTTGGTTTATTCTTTCCCCAATTTAGGCTTCAAGTTGACTATGTTGACTTTTAGGGTTGACTTGGTCAACTTGATGAGTGGGCTGACCCCACCTGAAGGTCATGGGCCCTATGATACCACCCAACTTGGGTTGCGCCATGGTGGTGTCCCACTTGGACTATTTGGGCCTTTAGGTGTGGGTTTGACCATATTAAGATTAGGGTTGATTTGGGTCAACTCTAGTCAATTGGTGACCTTGTGACATGGCTTATGGTTCCCTTAGGTTGGTGTTAGGGTTATATGGTTAGGTATGCAGTGGTGGAATCAATGTGTGGCTAGGACCCCAATTTGGGGCTTGTTTGACTTAGACTACCTTGGGCCCTATTGTGGGCCCCATGTGACTAAACTCTAATCCCATGTTTCAAACCTAGCCTAAACCCATGCCCCACCACATGCCCTAACCCAACCTAAGTAGAGGGGTCTAATTGCAAGTGGGATGTTACAAATTCCAATAAACAAAGAAATAATTTCGTCCCTGAAATTCAAGTTCGGGTCTACGGGGTTTCCAACTATGAAAATTTAAGTACTTTAGCTAATAATTAAAGTGTTACCTAGTGTAAAAAGCTCTGAGTGCCGCTCTAGCATCAGATTCCTCGGTTCCCAGGTGTGCTCCTCCCGTCCATGGTTGGACCACAACAACTTCACCATGGGAACCCTCTTATTCCGCAGCACTCGGACCGAGGTATCATCGATCCGGAGCGGCTCCAAACGAACTGAGCTGTCGGATGCTAGTGGGCCTGCTGTAGTGGTGATATGCTGCTCCGGCCGAAGGAGAGCTATCCATATCTAGGAGACGTGGAATACGTCATGCATGGTCCCCAGCTCTGGTGGCAGCTCCAACATATATGCTAAGGGGCCGATCCGCTCCAGAATCCAATATGGTCCCATATATCGAGGGCTGAGCTTCTTGTGCCTCTGCACCCTAGAAATACCATGCACCGGACGTATCTTCAAGAACACTCTGTCCCCCACCTGGAACTCTACCTTCCGATATCGTGCATCGTAGTACTTCGTCTGTCTACTCTGGGCATCTAGCATCCGGTCCCTGATCAATCGTATTTGAGCGTCCGTATCCTCAATGTAGTCTGATCCAAGTACCCTGGGGTCTTCATCCTGAACCCAAGATAGCGGGGTCCGGCACTTCTTCCCATAAAGATCCTCATAAGGTGTCATCCCAATGCTCGTCTGGTGACTGTTATTGTAGGATAACTAGACCAGAGGCAACCGTCTCTCCCAGGGCTTCCCCGTATCCAGTATATATAATCGTAGCAGATCCTCCATGGTCCTGATGGTCTGCTCTGTCTGACCGTCGGTCTGTGGATGGAAAGCAGTGCTAAAAGTAAGCTGAGAACCCAAGTACGCCTGCACCGCTCTCCACTCCCTAGAAGTGAATCGACCATAAGGATCTGAGACAATTGTCCTGGGGACCCCGTGGTATCTGACGAACTGTTCCACAAACAACCTCACCAAAATAGTAACTAGGTTGTCCTTCCTGATAGGTATAAACAGGGCCACCTTGGTCAGCCTGTCGACAATGACCCAAACAGAATCATGCCCCGAGTGGGAGCGAGGCAATCCATGCACAAAATCCATAGCAATATCCTCAAACTTCCACTCAGGGACCGACAGCGATAGTAGCAACCCTCTGGGGCTCTTGCATTCTGCCTTTACTCGCTGGCAGGTCTTGCAGTGTGTCACATAAAAGATGATATCTCTCTTCATCCCCGGCCAAGACATGCTCCTCCGCATATCAGCTGTCATCTTGGTGATACCGAGGTGCACTGAGTACTGAGAACTGTGTGCCTCCCTAAGTTTGTCCTCCCGGATGCCACCTCCTGCGGGTATATAAACACGACCATGGAAATGGACGAGGTCATCAAGCAAATAATAATCTCTTGTTCGACCCTCTTCTAGGGCCCCGAACACCGGCACCAAAGCTGCATCCAACCTCTGTTGTACCCTGATGCGGTCTTGTATATCACATTCCACGATCAGGGAATTCATGTACTCCCAGTAGACCTCTGGCTGGGACTCAGAAATGACCGAAATGTGCATGTCCTCTAACATCCGCAACAGCTCCATAGACATCACTCGAGTCTCTAGTACTGAGGTGCTGGCTCTCCTGCTCAAGGCGTCTGCCACGGTGTTCACCTTCCCCTGATGATAATGCATGGTGTAATCATAGTCACATAAGAATTCAAGCCACCTCCTCTGGCGCAGGTTCAGGTCTTTCAGCGTATCAACATACTTGAGGTTCTTGTGATCTGAGAAGATATCACAATAAACCCCATATAGATAATGTCTCCAGATCTTTAAAGCAAACACCACCTCCCCGAGATCCAAATCATGTACGAGGTAATTTTGTCCATGCTTCTTCAACTGCCTCGAAGCTTAAGCGATGACGTGCCTGTGCTGCATCAAGACTGCACCCATCCACTGATATGAGGCATCAGTATATATATGAAATCCTTCCTTCCCAGAAGGAAGTACAAGGATAGGGGAAGAGGTGAGACTGTCCTTTAACTCCTAAAATGCCGCCTCGCACTTATCTGTCCTTGCAAAAGCTGTTTCCTTCTTCGTCAAGGATGTGAGGGGGAGTGCTATTCTTGAGAACCCCTCCACGAACTTGCGATAATATCCTGTGAGTTCCAGAAAGCTGCGTATGTCTGATGCTGACTTTGTCCGCGGCCAATCTCTAACTGCCTGCACCTTGGCTGGGTCCACGGCCAACACTGCCCCACTGATAGTGTGCCCTAGGAATGCCACTTCCTGCAGCCAGAACTGGCACTTGGAGAACTTTGCATACAATTGGTTCTCTCTCAGCTTCCCCAAAACCAAGGCCAAATGTCCAGTATGGTCTTCCTTTGTCTGGGAGTAGATAAGTCTATCATCGATGAAAACTATAACAAATCTGTCCAAGTAGGGCTCGAAGACGCGGTTCATCAAACTCATGAATGCAGAAGACACGTTGAGATCTTGGAAAACCGTGCATGAAATCCATCGAAATGTCATCCAATTTCCACTCTAGAATACGTAGTGACTTTAGGAAACCCCTAGGCTTCTGACATTTTGCTTTCACTAAGGCACAAGTCTGACATTTAGCCATGTAATGTGCTATGTCTTTCTTCATGCCCGACCACCAGAACAGCTTCTTCATGGCTTTGTACATTTTTGTGCTCCCTGGGTGAATTGAATACTTCGTGAAGTGCCCTTCTTACATCAATTCTTCTCTTAGCTTACCCATATTTGCGACGCACAAACAACCATCTTTTCGCAAAAGGCCGTCATCCCAGGAGAATTGTCCATTTGACCCATCTATTGTATAGCGTTGTAAACTTTCATCAAGTTCCGTTGCTCGCCTAATCCTATCCGCAAGGTCATATTGTACCTCCGTCTAGTTCAGGCACGCATTTGCAGTGGAATTCGTGTCAACACAAGAAATCTCTAAAGCGTCCAACTCCTGGATCAGATGCGCATCATGCATCTGCAACCAAGTTGCCCTTGTCGGAGTTCTACGACTCAAGGAATCTGCGACAACATTTCCCTTCCCTGGAGTATATTGAATCTGGAAGGTGTAGTCCCCGAGTAACTCCATCCACCTACGTTGTCGCATGTTGAGATCCTTCTGATCCAATAGATACTTTGGACACTTATGGTCCGGGAATATATCCACCTTCACACCATATAAATAATGATGTCATGGTTTAAGTGCAAAAATCACCGCCGCCAACTCTAAGTCGTGTACGGGATAGTTCCGCTCATGCACTTTCAACTAGCGTGAGCAATAAGCGATCACCTTTACAAATTGAAGAATAATGTAGCCCAAACATCTCCCTGATGCATCACTATAGATTTCAAAGCCGTCTAAACCACATGGCGACGTCAAGATTAGAATCGTGGTCAAGCGACTCTTCTGCTCTTCAAAAGCTTGTGTGCACTCCAGCGTCCAAATGAACTTCTGATCCTTCCTCGTTAGTGTGGTAAGAGTCAGAGCGATCCGTGAGAAGTTTTCTATGAAATGTCTGTAGTAGCCCGCCAGTCCAAGGAAACTCCTTACTTCGGGCATAGAAGATAACACCGGCCACTCCCGTATGGCTCTTATCTTTGACGGAACCATCGCAATGCCCTCTCCACTCACCACATGGCCAAGAAAGGCCACTGATGATAGCCAAAAATCACACTTTGAGAACTTGTCATAGAGCTTGTTCCTCCTTAGGGTATGCAACACCATCCGTAAATGGTTCACGTGATCTTCTTCCGACTAAGAGTACTCTAGAATGTCGTCAATAAAGACAATTATAAAAAAGTCCAAGTACCCGCGAAATGTTCGGTGCATTAGGTCCATGAACACCGATGGCGCATTTGTTAGCCCAAATGGCATTACCGTGAACTACTAATGACCATAGCGTGTTCCAAATGTTGTCTTTGGAATATCATCTTCCCGAATCCTAAACTAGTAGTAAGCAGACTTTAAGTCCAGTTTAGAATAGACGGTTGATCCCACTAGCTGATAAAACTAGTCATCAATTCGAGGTATTGAATTCTTGTTCTTCTCCGTCAGATTATTCAATTCTCGATTGTCGATGTACAAATGTACACTACCGTCCTTCTTTTTCATAATAAGAACAGGTGCGCTTCATGGTGACATACTTGGGCGTATATAACCCTGTTCCAACAATTTTTTTAATTGAACTTTCAGTTCTGCCATTTCCTTTGACACTACACGATATGAAGAGCGGGCCACAGGTTTTGCACCTGGCACCAACTCAATAGAGAAGTCGATCTCCCGTAGTGGGTGGTAACCCCGGAAGCTCCTTCAGAAACACATCAGCATACTCTGAAACAATCAGAACAACACTCACTCTAGATTTTGGCTTAACATCCAGTATAAGCGTAAATAATAACTGTGGGCTCGTCTGAATAGCTTTGACGACTTGGAGTGCAGATATCAACAATTTGCTCGATCCCCGCATACCAGCGAATTTCGTCTCTAGATCAGTATTCTGTCCTAGTGTGATCTTCTTTGAATTGCAATTGATAAAGACACGCTACTCTGAGAGCTAGACCATACCAAAGATAGCATCAGATTCTGATATTGGCAGCACATATGCTTCCAATATGAAATCCCGACTTCCTATTTGTACCTCCATAGAGCAAGTCCTATCAACATGCATCATACACCCGCTCGGTAATAACACCTTCACACTATCTGCTACCATACGAATCGACACTCTGATTCGTGGAACGAAGTCCACAGATAGAAACAAATACAAAGCAACTGTATCAAACAGTGCACTCGTTGGATAGTCCAAAATCAGTACAAAGCCTAATACAAATTCATCATACATAAGCTACACACAAGGTATGAAGTATAAAAAGTAGGAAAACAATATCTTAACTCGTACATGTGACGACGTCACTTTGCTTTATGGCCTCCTGTTGGCCAAGATTATACACTCAGGGATGTGCTTGGGATATAGAGGACTCCACCACCGCCTTTCCCTTTTCAGCATATGACACTCCTGTCTTCTTCTCACCCTTTGGCGGACCAACCTAACAGTCATGGGCTAGATGACCTACCTTTCCACAAGTATAACAAGCATGAGGGTCTTGCCTATATATTGCTCCAGACGTAACAATAGAGGGTGCCTGTGTAGAAGACTTGGATCACTTACCCCATTTCCTTTGGTAGTTCGATTTTCCCGGGTGCAGAACTTTGAACTCAGGACTTGTCACAGCCAAGTCCCTCTTGCCCTGTACCCACTTCATATCTTTATCCAACGCACGAGCTGTATCAACCAACACTTGAAACCCTTAGTTCATCGAACTCGAGAGCAGGAATCTCAGCTCATCCTGCAACCCTTCTGTAACATTCCATTTCCAACAAGACCCCTAAGAGTGGTTTTGTCATGACTAGGTCATGACAAAACCCTAGGAAGCCCAAGAAGACCAAGTGAGCTTAAGCATGAAGTTGGAAATCTCCATGGTCTGCAAATAGTAGAATTCTAAACAATAGTTTAGGATCACCATAGGGCTTCACCATGACTCCATGACCCCACAACAACATCCCTAACCCATTAGGGGGTCCATTAGAGCCATAAGGATCCATTGGGGTCAACCCAAAGTGGTCAAATTGACTCAAGTCCACCATAGCCCTAAATTAGGCAAGGTGCCCTAACTAAGGGCAACTGTCCTCTAATATGCCCAATTGACCATACCTAGACTTTTCCAAGCCCTAAGGGAGGCCAATGGGTCACCAAGGACCCATTAGGGTCAATCAAAGAGACTAAGTTGACCCAAGTCAACCCTTGCCCTAAAAAGGTCAAAGTGCGCTAACTAAGGGTCAAGTGACCACCAAGCTGCCCAACCAACCCTACCGAAGCCTTCCTAAACCTTAGGGGAGGTCAATGGGTCACCAAGGACCCATTGGAGTCAACCCCAATGGTCATGTTAACCAAGGTCAACTTTATTCTAGTGTTAAGTCAAATTAGCCCAAATGGGCCAACCCAAGCTCAAACCCATTTCCACCACTTGGGCTAACCTCATTTTTATTATTAATATGAGTTAGTGGGCTGCCAATAGGCTGGAGGAGACTTCAAATTTGGCCATGGTGAGTAGGAGAGAGAAAGCTCCATTTTTCCCTTTAATGGAAGAGAGAGAAAGTGAGAAAAGGAGGCCATTCATGGCCAAGGGAGACCAAGGGCCTTTCCAATTGATTCCAAAGGCTGAATACATTCCCCCTCATCAGTTTTGAGGAGTTAAATAGTCATGGCCAGCGACCCAAGGTGGCTGAAATCAATTTGTTTTCAATAAGGAGGAGAGAGAAAGAGGGGTTAATAATGACATGGAAGGTGAAACCCCCACAAATCCCCCCATTTATGGCTGGATTCAACTCCTTAGGAGTAGGGGAGGAGTTTCCAGTGTTCTTCCGGTCACCAAGGGGCTGAATTTATTGAGAATTCAGTTTCCCAAAATTCCCCATTAATGGTGGAAATGGGAATTCAAGTTATGACCCTCCATATCCCCCATTTGGCTCTTTTAAAAGCATCCATAGGCCAAGAGCAATCGTTTCCACCATCCCACTTAAGGAGCCAAGGTAGTTGGATGTACAGTTGCAGAGAACGAAAAGATCCACCACCGGCCATGGCGCACCAACACCACACTCGTCGGCAAGCTCGCTTAAAGGTCCTCCTCTACTCCTCTCTTCATGGGCTAGATCTTTAGACCTTTTAGGAGAGAAATCAGGCTCAATTGAGCCCGATCGGGTGGGAGAAATTTCAGAAAATACATGGTTTTTATACCTTCTGAGTTCGCCATAAACCTCCCCTCCGGCGGCCGTGCCACCTCCCGGTGATATCCCCCACCTCAACGAAGGTGGTGGCGGTGGTGGACGGCTAGGGAGGTGGTCGGGTGGCCGGGAAATGGTCTTGGAATGGGATCTAGGTTCGGCCAATCATGGCCCTTGGATGGAGGAAGAAGATGACCAGAGGCGTTGGATCTGCTTCAAGATCCGTGCTGGATCAGATTTTAATAATTCTTGATTATCGCTCTCTTTGTGATGTTGAAAAGGCCGACAAAATCGGCATTTTGTAGTGGCAGCTTTCCTGAGAGTCGAGGCCACCGCAAAATGGCGGTTCTAGGCATAATACCCCGGGGTTTAAAGAAAAACAAGGGGGGGGGGGGGGGTGGGGGAGGGGTCTTACTGTTGGAACATGGTTTCACACTCCTTAGGTTTGAGAATATCAACTCCCTGCTTGTATTTGATGAGATTGGTTGTGTGATAGAGTGTGCAGGCTGATAGGTGAAAGGAAAGGAGAAGAGCTTCAAAAGGTTACTACCGCCCGGCGACAACCTTATCGCAGCGCGGTAACCATCTCGATCGACGCATATCGGTTCGATGGTCGACAGCCCATTTATCAGCTAAGGAAGGATCGTCGACAATCAAAAGCTACCGCCCGGCGACAGGACGCTACCGCCGGCGGTATCCGGTCGACGTGCATCGAGGGGACGATCGTCGACGATGGTACCTACCGCTCAGGCGATAGTCTTATCGCAGGCGGTAGAATTATCTGGCGAAATGGCGCTATCGCTCTGACTGGGCGCGGTAACCTTTACCGCCCGGCGATAGCTCTTTTGAAACGGCAGTTTCCTTAATGAGCAGTTATAGTTGCCGTTTCGGGAGACGTGTGGAGACAGCTGGCAGGCGTTACGCGCGAACCTACCGCCCGGCGATAGAGTTATCGCAGGCGGTAGTCTATTTTCTCCAAGACGTATAAAAAGCAGCGCCGTTTCCTCAAGACCTAAGCCTCCAGAGATTATTGACGAAGTGCTCCAGGAATACTAAGTTCGGCCGTCTTCCTACGTCCGTTCTACTCGTCTTCGTCAAAGAAAAAGCAAGGCTTCTTCCTCCCGTTCGAGATCGAAGAACTCCGGCGATCAAGGCTTCGCATCGTCTACGTCTAGCGACCGGGTGCTTTCCATCGAAGATCACAAGCACCGGCCGTAGATCTATCCGGAGAACTTCTCAAGAGGGAGAACCTAAACTTTAACGAATATATTTTTGTAATCTCTTTTTGTATCTTTTTCTTCTTCTATTGTTGTAAGTGGTAAGGGAAATCGACCGGGGAAGGTCGTCGGGATCCGGGTTGGATTCCGTGGAAAATCGTCCCGGGATTTGGGGCGTCTAGATCGGGGATCTAGCGGTGCTCTAAGACCCTTCCGGGTGTGGAGGTGAAGAGCGGCTCTAAGACCTTTCGGGGAGAAAGTGAGAGAGCCAACCGGTCCGGGTTTTGGGTCGGTATAGAAAACCCAAAGTTTTCTTCTCTTCGTCTTTGATCTTCGACGTCATGAAGATCGTACTGTAAAACACTCATCTTGTACTTGTATGAAATTGATTGTTATTGAATTTAATACTTGTGTTTAAAATCTTCACTTGTGGTGTGGTTTGCGTTAAGATTCCGTTTATTCAAGCGAAATTTATAAAACCTTATTCACCCCCCCTCTAAGGTTGGCCTCCGGATCCAACAAGTGGTATCAAAGCAAGGTTACTTCGAATAGGCTTAACCACCTGAAGTAAGATGGCCAACCCAGTGCATGCATTCACTGAGGGACAAGGTGTGAGTCGTCCTCCACTCTTTATGGGTAGTGACTATAGTCACTGGAGGACAAGGATGAAAATCTTTCTGATGACGCAAAGCATGGACGTATGGGCCATGATAGAGACTAAGTACACCACACCCACTACCACGGTTGGAGAAGTCATTTTTGAAAAACCTCGCGATAAGTGGGACGATGCGGACAAGCTTAGGTGTACTAATAACGCCAAGGCTATGAACTCTCTATTCTGTGCGTTAGATAAGACGGAATTTAATAGAATATGTAACTGCGAAACTGCCTTTGATATTTGGCGACTTCTTGAACTTACTCATGAGGGTACCTCGCAGGTGAAAGAATCAAAGCTGTTTCGGCTTGAATCCGAGTATGAACAGTTCCGGATGGAGATCGATGAAGATGTTGACAGCATGTACACAAGGTTCACCAAGATCGTCAACGCATCAAGATCTCTTGGAAAGAACTTTCCAAATGGTGATCTAGTGAGGAAGATACTGCGATCTCTACCTCCCCACTTCAACCCCAAGGTGACTGCTATCGCTGAATCTCATGAAATCAGCGCCTTGGAGATTGAGAGTCTTATCGGAAACCTGAAGACTCATGAAGTGGAACTGAAGATACAAGCCGAGGAATATCCCAAGGAAATGAAGAAAAAGGGATTGGCTTTGAAGGCTTCAAAAGCTGGGAAAACATCTGATTTCTCTGAAGAAGATGAAGAGGAAAGTCTCTATGTAAGGGAATTCAAAAAATTCATGAAGAACCCCAGAAAACAAGGGAAGTTCAAACGGTTTCTGAAGAAGGGAGTTGAAGAGGGTAGGAAGTGGAACAAGTCGGTAAAGGAGACCGATAGCGATGATGAAAAGTATCAGCCTGAATGCTTTAATTGTCACAAGCTGGGACATCTAAAAAGAGACAGTCCAAGACTCCAGAAGGAAGAGAAAGGAAAGGACAACAAGTATAAAGGGAAGAAGAAAGTACTGAAGGCTCTGACCTGGGATGAGGATGGATCGGAAGATTCGAGTAGCACCGACTCGGGAAGTGACAACGAAGCAAATCTGTGCCTCATGGGAAAAAGTCAAGAGGAATCTGAATCTGATGCTGAGTCCAGTGTCCAAAGCGACACTGAGGTAACTCCTCCTACTTACTCTGAATTACTTGAGATTTATGATCGTGTAGTTGGTAGGTTAGAAGAAGTAACATCTAAGAAAAATTCCTTAAGAGCTGAAAATAAACGTCTAAACAAGAGTTTAGAAAAGCTGAAGAAAGAAGTAATTAAAATTGGGAAAGAGAAGGTGGAATGCCTTGAATGTCCTCACTTGGTAGCATCCATCGAGGAGGGTAAAGCAAGTCTCTCCAAGACATCCTTGAGACTAGTATCTCTCAAAAATGAGAAGAATGTCTTGGAGAAGAAGCTTCATATCTCCCTTGCTAAAGTTGAGGAAGGAAAGAAACAGTTTGCTAATCGATGTGGGATGTTAGTAACTGAGAACACCGCTCTAAAAGCGAGGATCCATGATCTCAACTGTGCGGTTCAAAAATTTGGTGTTGGCCAAAAATCTCTAAACATGCTATTGGGCGCACAGTGTCATGGGTCAGGAAAGTTTGGCATCGGCTATGTAAGTCCATCATCACCATTGGAGGAATATAGCACTCTGTCCACGTCTAAGTCAACAAATAAGATCAAAAATCTGAATACATTATCTCCTTCCTCTAGCAAGAGATCGAGTGAGGTGGTTAAAGTCATTTCCTCAGCTTATGCTCTATGTGCCAACTGTAATAAGTTCGGACATGCTTCAAGCTCTTGCGGGAGGAAAGGTGCTAAACAAAACGCGCAAGTCTGGCTACCAAAGTCTACTACCTATAAAATAGGTGGAACAACTTGGGTAACCAGATCTTTACTCTCATCTCCTTTTTAGGTGTGTTTGCAGGCAAGGGACACAAAGAACGTGTGGTACTTGGATTCTGGTTGCTCCAAGCACATGACGGGTGATAAAGATAAGTTCCTTAGCCTGGAAAAGAAGAGAGGTGGAGTGGTCACGTTTGGAGATAATGGTAAAGGAAGAATTCTGGGAATCGGCACAATAGGTAACAAGTTTTTCTCTATTTCAAATGTGCTGTTTGTTGATGGTTTAAAACATAACCTTATTTCTGTAAGTCAACTAGGAGATAAAGGTATAGATGTTATTTTTGAATCATCATCGAACACATGCAAACTCATTGATGCTAAAACCTCTAATGTATTGCTTGTAGCCCATAGAAATCGCAATGTGTACACAGTTAATTTTGATGATTTCTCTTCGTCCAATCTAAAATGCCTAGTAACTAAGAATGAAGAACTAGACCTTTGGCATAGGAGATTAGGACACTCGGGTAGCAAGCTAATTATTAAGTTATCTAGAAAGAAACTTGTTAGAGGAATTCCGTCTCTAAGCGGTAGTTTTAACGTTATGTGTGGGCCTTGTCAAAAGGGAAAATTTGTCAAAAACTCGTTTAAAAGTAAAACAGAGATTTCCACCTCTAGACCGTTAGAACTCTTGCACATGGATTTGTTTGGACCGCTTTCCACATGTAGCCTAGGAGGAAAGCGATATACATTCGTCATCATAGACGACTTTTCTCGTTATTGTTGGACAATATTTCTTGCCAACAAATCTGACACGTTTAGGGAATTCTCTACTTTATGCACGCGTATTCAAAATGAGAAAGAACTAAACATTAAGTGTATAAGATCAGATCACGGTGGAGAGTTTGAGAATGAGGATTTTTCGAAGTTGTGTGAGACTTTAGGGATTAAGCACGAATTCTCCGCTCCTCGCACGCCTCAACAGAATGGAGTGGTAGAAAGAAAGAATCGCACACTTCAAGAGCTAGCACGTACGATGCTCGCGGAGTTCAGCTTACCTCGATCGTTTTGGGCCGAAGCGGTCAACACGGCAAGCTACGTGATGAACCGTGTCATGCTTCGCCCACTTCTTAAGCGAACCCCTTACGAGCTCTACTTTGATAGAAAACCCTCCGTCTCGTACTTTAGAGTTTTTGGGTGCCCATGCTATATTCTGAACACTAAGGATCTCTTAGGAAAATTCGACGAAAAATCCGATCTAGGCATATTCTTAGGATATTCTAGCAAAAGTCGAGCCTATAGGATTTATAATAAGAGAACCTTAGTGGTTGAAGAATCGGCTCATGTGCATTTTGATGAGAGTCCACCATCTAGTGAGCCTAGGTTGTCCGAAGAAGAGGTTGAGGAGAGTGTTCCGGTTGAGAGTAACGAGGAGAGTGAGTCGCACGCAT
The DNA here is from genome assembly GCA_039583875.1 of Platanthera guangdongensis. NCBI lineage: Eukaryota > Viridiplantae > Streptophyta > Magnoliopsida > Asparagales > Orchidaceae > Platanthera > Platanthera guangdongensis. The sequence continues at coordinate 83,127,434 of CM077151.1, forward strand.
ATGTGCCTCCTAAGGATCTAACGTTTACGAAACAACATCCTCGTGATCTAGTTATTGGAGAACCATCCCATGGAGTTAGAACTCGATCTGCTTTTCATGAGGCGTTCTCCAACTTATGCTTTCTATCGGATATTGAGCCCAAAAACGTGTCCGAGGCTCTTCAAGATGAATCATGGTTCCTTGCCATGAATGAGGAATTGAGCCAATTCGAGCGTAGCAAAGTTTGGATTCTAGTTGATCGTCCGGACAACCATCCCGTGATTGGTTTAAAGTGGGTGTTCAAGAATAAACTTGATGGTGAGTCTAGGATCACGAGGAATAAAGCTCGGTTGGTAGCACAAGGATATTCACAAATTGAGGGTGTGGATTTTGAGGAGTCTTTTGCACTGGTTGCTCGTCTTGAGTCCATTCGAATGTTTTTGGCATTCGCAAGCCATAAGAAAATAAAGTTGTTTCAAATGGACGTTAAGAGCGCATTTTTAAATGGTTATATAAAAGAAGAAGTGTATGTCGAGCAACCACCCGGTTTCCTAAATGCCGCCCACCCTCATCATGTGTACAGATTAGTAAAGGCCTTGTATGGATTGAAACAAGCGCCCCGTGCTTGGTATGATAGGCTAACTACGTTCCTCTTAGATCATGGGTTCAAGATGGGTAGTGCGGACACAACTCTCTTTGTTCAAGCCAAAAATTCGGATCTCGTTATCCTCCAAATTTACGTTGACGATATTATTTTTGGAGCGACTAATGAGAAGTTGGTTGAAGAGATTGTGAGTTTAATGAAATCTGAATTTGAAATGAGCCTTGTGGGGGAACTCAATTATTTTTTAGGATTTCAAATTTCTCAACGACCAGACGGAATTTTCATAAATCAATCCAAATATATAAAAGATATGCTTGTACGTTTTGGTTTTGAATCTTTAAAACAAGTCAAAACTCCGATGAGTGCGTCCCTTAAATTAGGAAAAGACGAGAGTGGAATCTCTGTGGATCAAACAATGTTTCGGGGCATGATTGGATCTCTGTTATACTTGAGTGCGTCACGGCCCGATATCACGTTTGCGGTAGGTATGTGTGCCCGTTTTCAAGCTGACCCTAGGGAGTCTCACTTTAAAGCGGTAAAACATATTTTTCGCTATCTCCGTGGCACGCAACACCTCGGGTTGTGGTACCCTCACTCGGATGATTTTACCCTTCATGGATATTCTGACTCCGATTATGCTGGTTGCTCTCTTGACCGCAAGAGCACTAGCGGTACTTGTCATTTTTTAGGCCCGGCACTTGTCTCGTGGTCGAGTCGTAAGCAAAACTCGGTGGCTCTTTCGACCGCCGAAGCCGAGTATATCGCCTTAGGAAGTTGCTGTGCACAGGCACTTTGGATGTCGCAAACTTTAGAAGACTTTGGTCTTTCTTTTCGCAACATTACACTTAGGTGCGACAACAAGAGTGCGATAGACTTAACGTATAATCCGGTGCATCACTCTCGGTCCAAACACATAGACGTTCGACATCACTTTATTCGCGACCACATTAAGAAAGAGAATGTGAGTGTCGTCTTTATTGGGACCGATGATCAACTCGCGGACATTCTTACTAAACCGCTTCCGGATGCTCGTTTTTCGCTTCTACGACTCGAACTTGGGATTCTTGATTTATCGTCCTAATTTTTGTTATATTTTTTTTTTCTTGTGTTTGTAGTTTTGTTTTTTTTGGTTTCATGTTTGTTCTGTTCAAAGTTGTAACACCAAATACAAAAAGAAAAACAAAAAAAAAACATATGTACTGTTCGTTTTTTTTTCTGCTCGTGTTGTTTTTGGTTGTTCCCTGGTTGTGGCTAAAATTGTTTTCAAAAATTCAAAAAAAAAAAAAAAACTGACTAGTTGGTTTGGGGCTCATATGACCGAGTCGTGGTATATTTTCAAGTATATACAATGTTTGCTAATCTTTTTGTCAATTTGTACGGCACATTGGTATCCTGTCATGATGAGCGAAGTTAAATTTTTGTCTAGCTATTGAGTGCGAAAATTAATGTGGGTGTACGTTGTCTATGCCTCTAAGTATGTGTGAGGATTTATTTACGATAATGATTACACCTCTCACACACTACTTGATCATACACTCAACCTGAGATAATAAGCTGACATGCTATAAATCGTGACACTAACTTTAACATCTCTGATATATCTTGAACAATCAATGTCATGAAATCAAATTGCGCGTGTCTATGCTAATTAAATTTTTGGGCCAAAACTAGAAAGGCATATGTCCAATGTAAACAAGTTAAAGTGGATCTACCTATGTGGGTAGATTTCGATTGACTTGGGGTCTTGTTCTGCTTTGATTATGTATAAAGTTGATGGCCTAACTCCAAAATAAAATGATGGCCATCAAATCCCGCTTACAGACCCCCCAAGCACTACTCATCCCTCCTGATAAGTCTTCATAAGCGTTGTGAGGGTGAGCACCTTGGATTAAAAAGTCGTTTCGATCTTGTGCATGGACTACACTTTATGATTTGTGCCCTTGATTTAATTTCTTTATGCCGCACTATGTCATGTGACGTGATTTTTCACTATATCTCTTTGGTGTTAGCATCGTTAGTTTGCTTGATATAAACATGTCTGCCTGATATCTCTATTGAATGTTTTGTCTCTTGGTGCTACACGTGCACATGTCATTATCTTATTTAAATCTTCCGCGCATAAGAATTGGACCTCAACTACATTCGATGCTTTTCGCACAATACGTACTGGCACATTTTTTTTCTCTCATGACGATATTTGTGTTTGCCTATTTTTCTCTCTATCTATCTAAACCCTGCAAACATTCATGTCATACTTGATGTGTGCTATGTCTCGTGCATATAGTCCATTTTCTTCACTCTGATTTGCGTTTGCTCCTGATTTTGACCCTGTTTTACAACTCTCTGATTTCAAGTGCTTTGTAGGTCTATATTACGTTATCTCTCGCCTACAATTTTCATCCTCCTTGGTCGGTTGGCCTCGCCCATTCTTTTGATATTATCAAAGGGGGAGAAGGTATTGGAGGTAGTGTTCATGATAGGGGGAGCGTATTGAGGTGTGTGTGTGCTCATAGATAGGGGGAGCGTCCCACCGATAGGGGGAGTATGTAGTAGGATAGAACAGGATTGAACGGGATCGATATAGGTGTGTATTGCTTATTTGTTCAATATCATTTTACTCTGATACTCTACTTTATACTGTTCTACGTTGCTACATACATCTATTCTGGCACTCTATCTACTTGATTTTGGTTTATCATGAACGGGATTGATATTATCAAAAGGGGGAGTTTGTTGGAACATGGTTTCACACTCCTTAGGTTTGAGAATATCAACTCCCTGCTTGTATTTGATGAGATTGGTTGTGTGATAGAGTGTGCAGGCTGATAGGTGAAAGGAAAGGAGAAGAGCTTCAAAAGGTTACTACCGCCCGGCGACAACCTTATCGCAGCGCGGTAACCATCTCGATCGACGCATATCGGTTCGATGGTCGACAGCCCATTTATCAGCTAAGGAAGGATCGTCGACAATCAAAAGCTACCGCCCGGTGACAGGACGCTACCGCCGGCGGTATCCGGTCGACATGCATCGAGGGGACGATCGTCGACGATGGTACCTACCGCTCAGGCGATAGTCTTATCGCAGGCGGTAGAATTATCTGGCGAAATGGCGTTATCGCTCTGACTGGGCGCGGTAACCTTTACCGCCCGGCGATAGCTCTTTTGAAACGGCAGTTTCCTTAATGAGCAGTTATAGTTGCCGTTTCGGGAGACGTGTGGAGACAGCTGGCAGGCGTTACGCGCGAACCTACCGCCCGGCGATAGAGTTATCGCAGGCGGTAGTCTATTTTCTCCAAGACGTATAAAAAGCAGCGCCGTTTCCTCAAGACCTAAGCCTCCAGAGATTATTGACGAAGTGCTCCAGGAATACTAAGTTCGGCCGTCTTCCTACGTCCGTTCTACTCGTCTTCGTCAAAGAAAAAGCAAGGCTTCTTCCTCCCGTTCGAGATCGAAGAACTCCGGCGATCAAGGCTTCGCATCGTCTACGTCTAGCGACCGGGTGCTTTCCATCGAAGATCACAAGCACCGGCCGTAGATCTATCCGGAGAACTTCTCAAGAGGGAGAACCTAAACTTTAACGAATATATTTTTGTAATCTCTTTTTGTATCTTTTTCTTCTTCTATTGTTGTAAGTGGTAAGGGAAATCGACCGGGGAAGGTCGTCGGGATCCGGGTTGGATTCCGTGGAAAATCGTCCCGGGATTTGGGGCGTCTAGATCGGGGATCTAGCGGTGCTCTAAGACCCTTCCGGGTGTGGAGGTGAAGAGCGGCTCTAAGACCTTTCGGGGAGAAAGTGAGAGAGCCAACCGGTCCGGGTTTTGGGTCGGTATAGAAAACCCAAAGTTTTCTTCTCTTCGTCTTTGATCTTCGACGTCATGAAGATCGTACTGTAAAACACTCATCTTGTACTTGTATGAAATTGATTGTTATTGTATTTAATACTTGTGTTTAAAATCTTCACTTGTGGTGTGGTTTGCGTTAAGATTCCGTTTATTCAAGCGAAATTTATAAAACCTTATTCACCCCCCCCCCCCCCCTCTAAGGTTGGCCTCCGGATCCAACACTTACAACTGGTATCAGAGCAAACCTCGATCGAAAGGGAAGTAGTGTTGGGTTTCTCTATAGGGTTGGCACAACGCTTGTGCACGCAGCGGAAAAGTAAACATCAAGAAAAACCCAAAGAGATGTGGATCGGGCTATGAACGTTGAATCAAGAAGTTAGCAAAACTAGGCAAAAATTACCACAGAGGCGTTGAGTCACAACCCAACAGAGATGCTCCAAACTTTGATTTCTGCTGGTGGCGAGTTCTACGTGGAATAGTATCCACGTTTCTGCAGAAGTCCACACGAGCGAGAGAACACCGGGCTTTCCGTCACACGGAAGATCGGGATGGAGAAGACCGCACCTTTGCTTTCCCACGGACTGCTAGGTCCGCGCCAGGGATTGCAGCACCAGCGACAGTCGCCGGAGAAGAGGTGGTCGACGGAGCGAATACGGCGGCGGGGATCAGGATCGGCGGAGCGAAAGGCGGAACTCTTCCGTCGGGTTCGATTCGCTACAGGAGAAAATCGCGAGTGCGCGCGTGTTATCCCGAAAACCCTAAGGGTCCTATTTATACCAAGGTATAAATAAACCCAGGAAAATCGCTATCCGCAGACCACCCGAAAATAGGGTTCAGAATCGACGAGTATCATTCGGTGAGAATCGGCGACAATCGGCGAGAATCACTGAGCAGGTTCGGCGAGAATCAGTCGACGAGTATCATACAGGATCGGCGAGAATCAGAGTACAATACTCGATGATTCTCGCCGATCGTCGAGCCGCGCTCGACGATACACAACGATACTCGACGATCGTCGAACCGCGGTCGACGACAATTGTCGAAGTAGTCGATCGTCGAGAATCAACAATTGATTCTCGACGATTCTCGTCGATCGGCGAGAATCAGAGAGACGATTCTCGCCGATCGGCGGGAATCAGAAGACGATTCTCGACTAACGTAATCGATCCTCGGACGACAATCCCAACCAGCCCTTCAAGGCAACATTTGCCCAACTCGATGATCCTATAAGGCAACACTTTGCCCATAACCCTATTCAGGTCGGTTATTGGTAACCTTTACCAACACAGCCAGTCATCCAACTTCTTCACATCTCTTATGTGCGACCCTGCAGGCTCATATCGCGTTGGCAGTGAGATTACATGTTTGATCACTTCCAGATCATCATGGTGACTCCAACAGACTCCCACTTGATCTCGAAAGTATCAAAGCAAAAAACCTCACAAACAATGAGCGGCATCTAGCAATGCATCATTGCTCCCCAAGCAATAAGAGTTTATAACTCATAAGCCTTTATGACCAATGTATCAGCGTTGTCTTTGTCCCTTTGTCCCTTATATCCGGAAAGAACTAGAGGCATGGACCGTGTCACCCTCGTAATAGCTCAATCCAAGTTTCTTGATCCAGGACGGACTTCCAGAGAATGGTGAGTCCAATATCACATATTGACTCAACCAAGCATGGCCATGCATTTCTCAGTCCAGTTCCATCAAGTGGCCCACAGATGCAACTCCTGTCATATAGGAGGACAAATCCCATATCTGCTCACACACAAACACCCAAATGATTCGTAACATGCCCAACAACCACCCTTATCATCAACCTTTCTCAAGGAAGACTTTAGATGGCATCAAAGCACGCTCTTCCTCACTTGATGAATGCTGTGACTTCAGGTCAAAGGATCACAACACCATTGTCAATTGAGACCTACTCGTGACACGATTGGATGACAATCCACAGAGTAGTCTCAGGTTGGGTTTGTCCAGTACAACTTGTTCACTAACAAGTACCCACGTGATGACTTGATATCACAATATCATGACCTGTGAGAACCAGTCATCAGTCAACACACGTGCTAGTCTTCATGTACCATCATCACCCTTAGCTTCTATGATGATACTCGACCAGGGACCTTTAAGAATGGAGCTTCAAATAAATCATGGGCTCTCACATTCAAGTCACATACTTGATGTCCCATGGAAGCGAACATTCTAAGGGTATCTATTATGTTAACATTTAACTATCATATAGAAAAAGACATAATAAAAGAACTTGTCATTAATTGTAAAAGAAAAACTAGGTACACAGTTCATCATATGAACAAACAGCCAACAAAATACAAGATTACATGCAACCCACAAGATTCTCGCTAGAGTTGATCATTTAGGTATCGTATACCCATCGATCTAGTATGACCATCATGCTTTCTCTGCGCGAGAGGCTTTGTCAGCGGATCCGCAATATTTTCCTCAGTCGGCACTCTGCAAATGTTTACATCTCCTCGTTCGACAATCTCACGAATAAGATGAAAACGCCGGAGTATGTGCTTGGAGCGCTGATGAGATCTAGGTTCCTTAGATTGTGCAATTGCACCATTGTTATCACAGTAGAGAACTACGGGACCAACAATGCTAGGAACTACATCAAGCTCGCCGATGAATTTCCTAATCCATACAGCCTCCTTCGCCGCATTAGCTGCTGCGATATACTCGGCCTCTGTTGTAGAATCAGCAACTGTCTCTTGCTTGGAACTCTTCCAGCTCACAGCTCCTCCATTCAGGCAAAACACAAAACCTGACTGAGACTTGGAGTCGTCTCGATCAGTTTGGAAGCTAGCATCCGTGTAACCACTTACAACGAGCTCTTCCTCTCCACCATACACCAAGAACACGTCCTTAGTCCTTCTCAAGTACTTCAGGATATTCTTGACTGCAATCCAGTGACACTCACCGGGGTCTGACTGATACCTGCTAGTCATGCTCAAAGCAAAGGAGACATCAGGTCGAGTACATAACATCGCGTACATGATTGATCCAATTGCTGAAGCATATGGAATCAACTTCATGCGGTCCTTATCTTCACAAGACTTTGGACACTGGTCTTTAGAGAGATTCACACCATGAGACATGGGCAAAAATCCTTTCTTGGACTCAAGCATGTTGAACCGCTTCAACACTTTTTCGATGTACGTACTCTGGGTCAAACCCAGCAACTTCTTCGATCTATCTCTATAGATCTTAATACCGAGTATATAAGTCGCTTCACCCAAATCCTTCATTGAAAAGCAGTTCCCTAGGTTGTTCTTAACAACTTTCAGGGTAGAAATGCCATTCCCAATCAACAGTATGTCATCTACATACAATATCAGGAAGACAACAATGCTCCCACTGATTCGCTTGTAAACACAAGGCTCATCTTCATTCTTGATGAAACCAAACTCTTTGATTTTCTCATCAAAACGAAGATTCCAACTTCAAGAGGCCTGTTTCAGTCCATAAATGGACTTATTCAGCTTGCATATTTTAGTGGCTTCATCTGGGGATACAAAACCCTCGGGTTGTGTCATATACACTTCCTCAAGGAGGTTTCCATTAAGGAAAGCCATTTTGACATCCATCTGCCAGATCTCGTAGTCATAATACGCAGCAATAGCAAGCAATATCCTTATGGACTTAACCATAGCAACAGGGGAAAAGGTCTCATCATATTCAATAACATGAATTTGCTTGAAACCCTTAGCCACCAGTCGCCCTTTGAATGTTTGTACATTCCCATCCATGTCGGTCTTCTTCTTGAAGACCCACTTGCACCCTATGGGTCGTACCCCTTCAGGTGGTTCCACCAAGTTCCAAACTTGGTTTGCATACATGGAGTCCATTTCGGATTTCATAGCCTCAAGCCATTTGTCGGAGTCCGGTCCATTCATAGCCTCTTGGTAGGTTGCTGGTTCATCATCATGATCCATGAGCAACACATTACCTATTTGATACACGAGAAATCCATATCTCTCAGGCTCAAACCTCGGTCTACCAGATCTACGTAGGACTTGTGTTCCCTGAGCAGGTTCTCTAGCTACAACATCTTGTAGTCCTGTCTCAGAATCCAATTCCGGTTCATTCACTACATGTGGTTCTTGAACTTCTTCAAGCTCTACCTTTTCAGTCTTTCTTGATAAGAACTCTTTCTCCAAGAAGAAACCAGTCCTTGCGACAAACACTTTGCCCTCAGACGGTAGGTAAAAGTAATACGCTTTCGTTTCCTTAGGATATCCCACCAGATAAAATTTATCCGATTTGGGTTCCAGCTTGTCAGGCATTTGACGTCTCACGTATACCTCACAGCCCCAAATTTTAATGAACGACATACTAGGACGCTTCCCAGTCCATATCTCATATGGTGTCTTCAGAACCGTTTTAGTTGGAGCGCGATTCAATGTCATTGCAGCAGTCTCTAAAGCAAAACCCCAAAAGGAAACAGGCAAGTCTGCATGACTCATCATCGAACGTACCATGTCTAACAGAGTACGATTTCTCCTCTCAGACACACCATTATGTTGTGGTGTTATAGGTGGAGTGATCTGTGATACAATACCACACTCTTTCAGATGATCACGGAACTCATGACTCAGGTATTCGCCACCTCGATCAGATCGGAGTGCTTTAACTCTTTTACCCAACTGGTTTTCTACTTCATTCTTGAACTATTTGAACTTTTCAAAGGTCTCGGATTTGCACTTCATAAGATACACATATCCGTATCTACTGAAATCATCAGTAAATGTAACAAAGTAGAAATACCCTCCTCTAGTCATGGAACTCATGGGTCCGCATACATCACTATGTACAACACCCAAGAGATCCTCAGCCCTCTCAGTATAACCAGTGAAAGGAGCTTTAGTCATTTTGCCTAACAAACAAGATTCGCATCGCTCAAATGATTCATAATCAAATGAGTCCAAAAGTCCATCTCTATGGAGCTTGGATATGCGCTTCTCGTTGATATGGCCCAAACGACAATGCTAGAGAAAAGTAGGGTTCGAATCATTTGTTCTTAGTCTTTTATTGTTTTCTACATTACAGATCAGATGGTCCAAGTTCAAAACGTAAAGACCATTAAACAATTGGGCTACAGCATAACAAACATCATTCTTAAATATAGAACAACAATTGTTCTTAATTATAAAAGAAAATCCAATCATGTCCAAACATGAAATAAATATAATGTTTCTAGTTATCGCCGGAACAAAATAACAGTTATCTAGTTCTATTACAAGCCCACTGAGCAAAGAAAGACGGTAAACTCCTACGGCTACAGCAGCAACTCTTGCTCCATTGCCGACGCGGAGGTCCACCTCCCCTTTACTCAGCAATCTTCTCCTTCCCAGTTCCTGCACATTTGTACAAATGTGAGAACCACATCCGGTATCCAATACCCAAGATGAAGGAGCAGAAAGGTTTATCTCTATAACGTAGATATTAGAAGCGGAAGTCATACCTCCCCTCAATTTCTGCAGACCCTCAATATACGAAGGACAGTTCCTCCGCCAATGACCAGCCTTGCCACAGTGGTGGCATTTCCCATCCTTCACCGTGCTCTTCTTTTTCATCAGTGCTGAAGACTTGGGCTCAAGATGTGACTTAGGTCCTACCTTCGTCTTCTTGGAGCCCTTGGCTTTGCCCTTGCCCTTATGCACCATCAGTATGGGGCTGGCAGGCTTGGCCTTCTTCATATTGATTTCGGCAGTTCTCAACATGCCTAGGAGTTCGGGCAGTGTCTTGTCTATCTCATTCATGTTGTAGTTCAAGACAAACTGCTCATAACTGTCCGGCAACGATTGCAGGATCAGATCCGTGGCCAACTCTTGACCAAGAGGAAAACCCAGCCTCTCAAGGTTCTCGATATACCCAATCATCTTGAGTACGTGAGTCCCTACTGAGTCTCGAACTCCCATCTTGCACTGAAACAACGCTTTAGTGATGTCGAACCTCTCTTGACGAGCCTGCCCTTGAAACATTTTCTTGAGATGCTCGTCAATCTCCTTGCACCCCATGTTCTCATGTTGCTTCTGAAGCTCAGAGTTCATGGTGGCAAGCATAAGGCACTCGACATCCAAAGCATCGTCAGTATACTTCTTATAAGTATCTTTCTCAGCACGGGAAGAATTCCCGGTTGGCACCTCGGGGGCTTCTTCTTCCAAGACATAGAGCTTTCGCTCTTGCCTGAGAACAATTCTCAGGTTCCTATACCAGTCCATATAATTTGTCCCACTGAGCTTATCCTTCTCAAGGATGGATCTCAGAGACAACGTGGAGTGCGCAACGCTTGCCATGGAATTCTACAAGAATTTATGCAGAATAAAATCAGTACCTAAATTTCAATTACAATTTATTCTAATTAGGACTTCAATTAAAATACTCCCACTATTTTATTCGAAATGATAGCCCTCACTAGCAATTCGGAGAGTTCATGCGAGCTACTCTCTTAGTGGACAAGATCCGTATTTCACCAACACTATGAGTCCGCTTTGGCGTTCCTCTCACGATGCGGTTATTTAGGTAGGCAACGCTTGCCAATTGCATCCTCATGCAATTCTTGTATGGTTGGTGAATAACTCCTCATTCGCATCCATCATATGGTGCATGCCAACCCTATGCCTCTAAACATTCAACCTTTGAGGTCACCTAGTTAAGCTGGACCCGATGTCGATAGTGGGATATCACAATTATCCGCTCGCACCCTTACCAAGATAGATTAATGCACCTTGCTTTGGCAAGCCCACACTTCATCGATCGAGGCAGGAAGAGTGTCATCCATCGGAAGGCATCCAGACACTTAATATTTGATGAAGGGATTTCAAATATAGGTTAACAATTAACCATGATCAACATTTGATCGACGTGCACATCCAAAGAAAAACAATTCTTCTAAAACCACATGCATCCCTTATGTGCACATCCTGACACCATCAACATTTGATAGAAGGAAGGGCTAAATCTGAACATCCGGAAATTTCCAAATCCTCAGATTTACATGCACTAGACAAAGGCAAAGACAGCTCAACTTAAAGCAGTAGACAAGCTCATCTCTCTTTGTTGGATTCACAATCCAAAACATACTCGAGGGATGGTTACTGCTAAGGAGACAACAATTTCTAACACTTAGAAATCCACCGAAATTCCAATCGTTCTTGGCGAGGTACCAAGACTAAATCTAGACATTTAGAACACTTCTAAATCTCTAGGTTTACACGCACTGGAATAACAAACTTCCAAAACAACGATCATGGCCGAAACCTGGCTCTGATACCACTGTTGGGTTTCTCTATAGGGTTGGCACAACGCTTGTGCACGCAGCGGAAAAGTAAATATCAAGAAAAACCCAAAGAGATGTGGATCGGGCTATGAACGTTGAATCAAGAAGTTAGCAAAACTAGGCAAAAATTACCTCAGAGGCGTTGAGTCACAACCCAACGGAGATGCTCCAAACTTTGATTTCTGCTGGTGGCGAGTTCTACGTGGAATAGTATCCACGTTTCTGCAGAAGTCCACACGAGCGAGAGAACACCGGGCTTTCCGTCACATGGAAGATCGGGATGGAGAAGACCGCACCTTTGCTTTCCCACGGACTGCTAGGTCCGCGCCAGGGATTGCAGCACCAGCGACAGTCGCCGGAGAAGAGGTGGTCGACGGAGCGAATACGGCGGCGGCGGAACTCTTCCGTCGGCGGCGGGGATCGGGATCGGCGGAGCGAAAGGCGGAACTCTTCCGTCGTGTTCGATTCGCTACAGGAGAAAATCGCGAGCGCGCGCGTGTTATCCCGAAAACCCTAAGGGTCCTATTTATACCAAGGTATAAATAAACCCAGGAAAATCGCTATCCGCAGACCACCCAAAAATAGGGTTCAGAATCGGCGAGTATCATTCGGTGAGAATCAGCGACAATCGGCGAGAATCACTGAGCAGGTTCGGCGAGAATCAGTCGACGAGTATCATACAGGATCGGCGAGAATCAGAGTACAATACTCGACGATTCTCGCCGATCGTCGAGCCGCGCTCGACGATACACAACGATACTCGACGATCGTCGAACCGCGGTCGACGACAATTGTCGAAGTAGTCGATCGTCGAGAATCAACAATTGATTCTCGACGATTCTCGTCGATCGGCGAGAATCAGAGAGATGATTCTCGCCGATCGGCGGGAATCAGAAGACGATTCTCGACTAACGTCATCGATCCTTGGACGACAATCCCAACCAGCCCTTCAAGGCAACATTTGCCCAACCCGATGATCCTATAAGGCAACACTTTGCCCATAACCCTATTCAGGTCGGTGATTGGTAACCTTTACCAACACAGTCAGTCATCCAACTTCTCCACATCTCTTATGTGCGACCCTGCAGGCTAATATCGCGTTGGCAGTGAGATTACATGTTTGATCACTTCCAGATCATCATGGTGACTCCAACAAGTAGTCCACAAAAACCATAGGACACCCCCGCGCGAGCTTAGTTTGCGGACAAACTAGCAGCGGAAGTAGTGGTGTGCCCATAAGGGAAATCACATGTAGAAGTGCATTTTTCTCCTTCCATTCATTCCATTTGTACGCTAGATAACAATTGGAATTCTTCTTTGCAGCCTGCGGCAAACCCTGCCCCCAGCAGGGAGCAGCTCCAGCTGCGTAGATCCCATCTTATAATTCTCTAGTCCAAGAGTTAGATTCAATCCACTAGGAGACATGACTAATCACGATAACATATAGTATGCCCTAGTATGAAATAGACCTCGGGTATGAACTTGGTTAAGATAAGGAGATACCTAAGGAGAATAATGGAGGAGTATAACACGAGAATGGCTACCTAAGACATAAACTCAGGTGGCCCTACGGTCCCAATCAAGGATTACTCAAACTAGAAGGACTGCTTTAAGGAGAATTGAGACCAAAAATCCATTAGCTGAATGGTAGAAGACACATAGTCTTAACCCTCGTACCAGTAACAAGATTACCTGTAGACAACCACCTTGACAAGCATCGAGGGTCCGATAGGAATTTAAGTTCAGAAGAGACTCGGTTGAGATTGGGAAATTTTTGACCAGGATAAGGTTGTCGTAAATGTAACTCGGAGGGTTTAAAGTATGGAGTATATCAACAAGTTTCTGGTTGGAACCCCAAGTCGAAGATTGATGCCCTGGGGACTGTGCACCCAGCTAGGACAGATATAACATGGCAATATCGAAGATACTTAGCCCAAGGGAGGTAGGGGCTTATCTTTTGTTTATTGGGGGCTTGTATTTTTTTATTGGGCAAATTAGTTACTGTTGGGTACATTGGTCTAAATGTACCTGATTTGAAGAAGCCTCACCCAACTCAATGATATACATCAAAATGTATTTGATGTATTTTGAGTTACATGTGCAGGTTAAGTATTTGCAGGAAATGATGAAAAAGTTTCTAAGTCCATGTGTCGACACCTTGAGGGAAAGTGTCGACACTTAAGAAGACTTGTGTCGACACCCAGGCAAGCAGTGTCGACACTTGGAGTCATTGTGTCGACACTAGGGATGCTGAGTCGACACCAGACAGAAAGTGTCGACATAAGGAGCTGTGTCGACATTCAATGAAGAAAAGCCAGTAAATCTGTGTCGATACTTAGCAGTTGTGTCGACACCCGGTGAAGCTGTGTCTACATCAAAAAGTGTCGACACTTGGAGCTGTGTCGACACTCAGCAAAAGTCTGCAGAGACTAAGTACAAGTGTCGACACCCAGAACAATGTGTCGACACTTAGCAGAAGATTCAACACTGGAAGTAAGTGTCGACACCCAGAACAATGTGTCGACACTTAGCTGAAGACTAAACACTTGAAGAAAGTGTCGACACAAGGAGCTGTGTCGACACTTAGCAAAGAACAGCAAAGTTCAAGAATATTCTAAGTACAGGTGTCGACACTAAGGGAATGTGTCGACACTCAGCCAGAGTCTCGACTGAAGATGTAAGTGTCGACACCCAAAGCAATGTGTCGACACTCAACAAGTATCAACATGAAGATGTGTCGACACCAAGAAGCAGTGTCGACACTTGACAGATACAACACATGAAGATGTGTCGACACAAAGGTGTTGTGTTGACACTTAGAAGAATTCAGCAAAATTCTGAAGAACAAGTACTTGTGTCGACACTCAATTTCAGTGTCGACACATGAAGAAGAAGCAGTGTCGAGATAAAGAATCAACAACACAAGGAGTTGTGTCGACACTTAGACAACATGTGTCGACACTTGGTCTATAAGTGTCGACACTTAAAGACAGAAAGTCTCGACACTTACAGACAGTTATAGTTATTTCAAGAACTGACTGGATGACTTGACAGCTGCCATTCCAACCAGTCTACAACACCTGTCAGAGTTGTCAGAATTCAGTTATGGACCGGACCAGCCGGTTACAATGAAGAAGGCCTATAAATAGGCTTATACTGTCTACAGAAGAGATTGATCAACAAGTTGTTGAAGAGATTGAACACAAGTCCAAGTTCAGATTTAAAGAAGATCTAGCTATCAAGTGAAGATCTAAGAAGTTGGAGAGAGAGAGCTCCATCCAAGAAATCAGCCATTGGAACTAGGCTGAGAAGAAGGGTTCAGATTTATTCTGGATCTTAAGGAGCAGAGATCAAGGATCAACTGCAGAAGGAGTCAGTCTTATTGAGTTCTACTTTCAAGAAGCTTTGAA
This sequence comes from Platanthera guangdongensis, assembly GCA_039583875.1. Classification (NCBI taxonomy): domain Eukaryota; kingdom Viridiplantae; phylum Streptophyta; class Magnoliopsida; order Asparagales; family Orchidaceae; genus Platanthera; species Platanthera guangdongensis. Next base: position 83,142,579 of record CM077151.1, read on the forward strand.
GAAAGCTAAGTCAGATTGATTCCAGCTGAGTTCTTCCAGGAACTCATCAAGAAACTCACAACTCCCCTCTCTTGTCTTTGGGTTGTTGAGTTAACAATTGTATAATCATTTTATCTTGTAGGATCCTTTGGATCTGAGTTTTTCTAAGCCTGTAATTATAAAGGCTGAGTGTAGGGCTTGAGAGCTTGAGTGTAGGAGATTGATATCTCTGAGTGTAGGCCTTGGTGGCTGAGTGTAGGCCTTTGTGGCTGAGTATAGGCCTTTGTGGCTGAGTGTAGGCTTTGTGGAAAAGCTGAGTTGTAGGGCCTTGGGCCTGAGGTGTAAGAACCAGTTTGGGTTCTGAGATAGTGAAGGAGTTTGGCCGAATCTAGTACACTGCTAGATAGGCGAAGGGGGAAAGTGGATGTACCCAAAGCTTGGGGAACCACTATAAAACTCTGTGTCTACTGTGTGATTGTGAATTGCTGTGATTGCAGCATATGTGCTGTGATATAGTAGATAGATTTCTGTGATATTATCTGATTGTTGCCATAAAAGTTAAAAAAGATTCAAGTCACCTATTCACCCCCCCCCACCCCCCCTCTAGGTGATTAGGTACAATATCTTTCAAGTGGTATCAGAGCAAGGTTACTCAAAAAGGACTAATAGTATGAGGAGATCCTGATTGGCAGATTCAGTCTAAGTCAAATTACAGATTCAAGAAAATCAAGAACCATGGGTTCCTCTGAGAATCACAAGGAATTGGGATCCATGAAATTACCTCTATGTAGGAATGAGATTTTTGGGATCTGGAAAGAAAGGGTAAGGCTGTTTATGGAGGCCTCAGACCCTAGAATCTATATTACAGTAAAAGAGGGGTCATATGTGCCCATGAAGATATCAGTTCTAGATGCAAATCAGAGAACACCAAAGGATTTCTCTGAAATGACAAAGGATGAGATTGTCCTAGCCACCATGGACAAAAGGGCTCAAAACATTATAGTGAGTGTCATAGATGATGCAACTTTTTAGAATCTTATACACTGTAAGACAGCCAAAGAGATGTGGGATACCCTTATTGTGTATATGGAAGGATCTGAAGAAGTTAGGCAAGACAGAAAATCCTTGCTAAATCAAGAGTATGAAAGTTTTAGACAAGGAAAGGGTGATAGCATAACTGAGTGCTATAAGAAGTTTTACAGGATAGTGAATGAACTCATTACTTATGGAAGAGAGTTCAGTAATTATGAACTAAATGACAAGTTCCTAAGGTCCCTAACTAAAGATTGGGACACCATGATCTGTGACATTAGAGAAATGACTAAGTTGGGAGAAATTCCTCCACCTACACTGTTTGGCAAATTGTTGTCATATGAAATACAGTTGACAGTGAGGAAAGAGGAGGAGAAATCAACAAGAAATGAACATAAGGAAAGAACAGTAGCTTTCAAGATAGAAGCCCCCAGGAGGTACAGATGTAAGTCCCCTACTCCACCTCCAAAGGTTGCTGAATCTGAGTCAGATGAGTCAGCTAGTACAAAGTCTGAAAGCAGTGAAAGTGATGAGGACTTTGCTGCCTTCACTAGACATTTTCAGAAGTTCTTGAAGAAGAAACAGTGGAGGTCAAGGCCTTCTACTTCACAGGGAAAAGAAGACTTCTATCAGAACAAAAAGGCTTCAAAGAAGGACAGGAAGAGGACTAAATCTAGCAAGGAAACTGTTTCAAAAATAGTGTGCTATTGCTGCAACAGACAAGTCCATGTTGTTGCAGATTGTCCAGAAAAGAGAAAGGAGTCTAGTGACAGGAAGAAGACTCATTTTAAAGGCAAGAAAGAAAAGTCATTTGTTGTCAAGAAGGAGAAGACTCTGTCAGATATCTCTTCTTCAGAAACTGAGTCAGATGCTGAGGCATACATAGGGCTGTTTGCTGAAGAAGAAGAAGAAGAGTTCATGCATATTTTGGAGTCTATATATGAACAAGAAGACAGTCAATGCCAAGGGCTAATGGCATTGACAGAAAGTGATAGAATCCTGGAGCAGCCAGGACCAAGTAAGGCACAACTTTTAGTTCAATTTCTTGTGCCAGTACAGAATCAGATTCATCCTCATCAAATGATGAGAGTGCATCTGAATCTGAAGCAGATATTCATTAGTTGATAGATGAATATCAAGTACTGTTGCAAGCTTACAAGAAGAGCAAGTCCCTAGCCAAAAGTCAGGAAAAGGAAATTGCTGATCTCAAAGCTGCTGCAACAGATTCTGAGAAGTTATTTGATCAAAAGCTTAATGAGATAGCCAGGCTGAAGCACATAACAGTGATTTAGATGGGTACTATATCATTTAAAAATGATCAAATCAAGAGTCTGGAGATTAATCTTCAGAAGGAGAGAGAGCTTGTTGCTAGGTTTTCTAAACCTAAGTCAGTGTTACCCATAATTGATGAATTTGTTCATCACAAGGGTAAAGCTGGACTGGGCTTTACTAGACCTACAAGGACTGAGCAGTCCAAGTCCAAGTCCAAGGGTAAAGCCCCAACATTCAACAAGTCAGCTGTAGATAAGACAGCAAAGACAGTACCTAAGCAAAGGTACAATAAGTTTGAATGTTGGTGTTGTGGCAAAGTTGGCCATTTTGCAATGGATTGTTGGCACAATGCTAGTGCCAAAGTGAGTTGCAAACTGCCTATTGGAAAACCAGTAGGTAGCTTTGTCAGGTTGCAAACTAACAAGTACCAAGGACCCAAGAATTCTTTGGGTTCTAAGGTTCATTAATCTGTTTTGCAGGTGAGTCCAAGTGGCCATGCCCCAACATGGTACTTGGACAGTGGATGTTCCAGACATATGACTGGAACTAGAGGATTACTAAGGGACTACATTCCAATAAAAGATGATCCTAAAGTCACCTTTGGTGGTTCTGAAAAAGGAATCATCAAAGGATTTGGTAACATTTCTAGTAACTTGGTTACCATTACTCAAGTGGCTTATGTTAAAAGGTTGAAACACAACCTAATAAGTATAAGTCAATTAAGTGATGTAGGGTATGACATCTCATTTGTTAAAAATGGTTGTCATATCAAGAGGTCAACTGATCAAGAGATCATTTTGACTGGTTATAGGAAAAGGAATGTCTATTGCTTAGACATTATGGTTGAGAACAATGGTTCTCCAGTGTGTCTTGTAGCTGATGAGACAGTCTCTCATTGTGTCAAATGGCACAAGAGGCGTGCCCATCTTAACTACAAGACTATTAGCAAACTCTTTAGCAAAGAGTTAATGAGGAATGGTCCTCAAGTTAAGTGTGTTAAAGATGGTATTTGCTCAGCTTCTCAAAAGGGCAAGCAAACTAGATCCATATTTAGGAGCATAAAAAACAAAGATGCTGTGAGGTGTTTATACCTCTTGCACATGGATCTCTTTGGTCCAATGCCAGTTCACAGCCTAGGTAGGAAGGTCTATACCTTTGTAGTTGTAGATGACTACTCAAGGTTTTCCTGGGTGTTCTTCTTAAGACAAAATCTGAAACACCTAATATCTTCTATAGTTTTGTCAAGCAAATTCAGAATGAACTAAATAGTACAGTGGTCAAAATAAGAAGTGACCATGGTACTGAGTTTCAGTCTGATAGCATGACAAAACTATGTGAAGACTTTGGGATATTTCAAGAGTTTTCTTCACCTAGAACACCTCAGCAAAATGGCATTGCTGAAAGGAAGAATAGGACCTTGATTGAGGCAGGTAGAACCCTATTAAGTGATACATCACTACCAGAATATTTCTGGGCTGAAGCAGTCAATACTGCATGCCATGTTATTAATAGGGCTACCATAACTAAAGGCCTCAACAAGACCCCCTATGAGGTTGTGAAAGGCAGGAAACCAAACCTATCCTACTTCAGGATCTTTGGTTGTAAGTGCTTCATACTTAACAATGGAAAGTCTTACTTGACTAAGTTTGCTGCCAAGTCCCAAAAGAGAATTTTTGTTGGGTACATCAACAATAGTAAGACTTATAGAGTCTACAACTTGTCTACTCAAGTTGTAGAAGAATCTGTACATGTAGTATTTGATGAGACTAAACTTATTAATAATGAGTTGTCTAGTAGTGTATGCAGCCCCACAGGTGTAACAAAGAAGATGGACAAGCTCACTCTAGAAGAAGAATCTACTACAAGACAGCAAGTAGAAGTCAGTGGCTGTTGTCCAGGGGGAGAACTACATGTACCAATTGCTGATGAAGTTCAAGGAGTACAGCATAATGGAGATGTTGAAGAGGTTCAACCAGAAGTTAGGATGCCTCCAGCCAATAGGCATCTTAGAGATCGTCCAGTAGAGCAGATTATTGGAGATCCAAGACAAGGGGTACAAACAAGGAGCAGAAATCAGAATGCAGCAATCTACTCCAGTTTTCTATCTCAAGTTGAACCAAAGAAGTTTGAAGAAGCCATACTAGATCCACAATGGACTGAAGCAATGCAAGAAGAGCTTAATCAGTTCAAGAGGTGCAAGGTCTGGGAACTAGTTCCTAAACCTAAAGACCACAATATAATAGGAACCAAGTGGATCTACAGGAATAAGATGGATGAACAAGGGGTCATCATTAAGAATAAAGCAAGGCTGGTTGCTAAAGGATATAGGCAAGAAGAAGGTATTGACTTTGATCAAACCTTTGCTCCAGTAGCCAGACTGGAAGCCATAAGGATATTTCTTGCCTATGCAACCTATCAAGGATTCAAAGTTTACCAAATGGATGTCAAGTCAGCATTTCTGAATGTTAATCTTAAAGAAGAAGTCTATATGGAACAGCCATCAGGTTTTGTTGATTTAACTTTACTTAATCATGTCTATAGACTTAGGAAAGCTTTATATGGGTTAAAGCAAGCCCCTAGGGCTTGGTATGAAACCCTATCTAGTTTCCTCATTGAGAACAAGTTCTCAAGGGGTAAAATAGATAAGACTCTATTCCTTAGGGAATTTAGAGGCAAAGTAATACTTGTCCAAATATATGTAGATGACATTATATTTGGGTCTACTGAAAGCAGCCTTTGCAAAAAGTTTGCAAAACTTATGCAAGGTCAATTTGAGATGAGTAGTATGGGAGAGCTGAAGTTTTTCTTGGGTCTCCAAGTTAAACAGACTGAGAGTGGTTTATCCATATGTCAGTCCAAGTTCACCCTAGAACTCATAAGGAAGTATGGTATGGATTCATCCAGCACCATGAAGACTCCTATGGGGTCAAGTATGTCTCTTAGCAAGGATGATGCAGGGAAACCTGTAGATGAAACCTTGTATAGAGGGATAGTTGGCTCCCTATTATACTTGACTGCAAGTAGACCAGATATCATGTATGCTACATGTGTCTGTGCAAGGTATCAAGCCTGCCCTAAAGAGTCTCATTTGACAGCAGTCAAAAGGATATTGAGATATCTAAAGGGCACTCCCTATCTAGGCCTCTGGTACCCTAGGAATGGGGATTTTGAACTAACAGGTTATTCAGATGCAGACTTTGCAGGATGCAAAGAAGATAGAAAAAGCACTACTGGAACCTGTCAATTCCTAGGTAGGACACTAATTTCATGGAGTAGCAAAAAGCAAACAAGTGTGGCTATCTCCACTGCAGAGTCAGAGTATGTGGCTGCAGGAAGTTGCTGTGCTCAACTTCTGTGGATACAACATCAGCTTGAGGACTATGGAATTCAGGTAAGTAGAACTCCACTCTTTTGTGATTCTACTAGTGCTATTTCAATAGCTAATAATCCTGTATCCTACAGTAGAACAAAACATATTGAAATTAAATATCATTTTCTTAGGGAGCATGTAGAAAGAGAAGATATTTTACTTGAATATGTTAAAACAGATGAACAACTAGCTGATATGTATACTAAGACCCTAGAAGAAGCTAAGTTCAATAGATTTAAAATTGAACTAGGAATGATAACCTTAGAGTAAGTTTACAGAATTGAAATTGGCTAAGTAAAAAGGTGTCGACACATAGAGATTTCTGTGTCGACACAGAATAGTGGTGTCGACACTTCAGGAAAAAGGTGTCGACACATCTAGGAAGTTGGTGTCGACACTTCAGAATATTAGTGTCGACACATGTCAAGTAGGTGTCGACACATCCAAAGTGGTGTCGACACTTAAGTTTTACTCAGAATTTTCTAAGTAAAGTCTCGACTATGTGTCGAGTTGTGTGGTGTCGACACATAAACAAGTGTCGACACATAAAATCTGTTGACTAAACTTGTGTCGACACATATGTGTCGAGACATTATAAGTCAGTGTCGACACTTATTGCCAGTGTCGACACAATTTAAGTTAGCTGTCCCGCCTGTTCATCTTCAAAATTAGAAAGGTATAAATAGGGTTTTGCCTTAGTTTGTCGACACGCTTTCAAAGTTTCGAGACCAAACTTCTGTGTCGACACCTCTCTTCTCTCAAGACAAATTCTACAAACCCTAATGGCGCCAAAGCTTGAGGAGAATGTCAACGAAGGATACGAGCTGGTGCGCGGTGCTTTTGAGGATGCCGATCAAGAAATTAAGGCTGTCGTAACCCTAGTAGTCGATTCAGGATTAGAATATCTTGTTTCTGAACCTACTAAAATCTGGAAGAAAGAGGTACTAGAATTTCTCAGTGGAGCTAAGTTAGACGAAACTGGATTCAAAATCAAATCCAGGGTTCATGGTGAGAAGGTGAAGGTGTCACCTAAAAGTCTGAGGAAGATTCTACAGCGACCAAGAATTAAAGAAGAAGATGAGGTTACAGCTACAAAGACCAGGGAAGCTCTAACCTGGTGTGGACTGGATCCTAAGATGAAGCTTGGATCAGTGTTTCTTAGAAAAGGCATGAACAATCAAGGGAAATTCCTCTCAGAGATTGTTGGCAAAGTCATACTCAGCAAGCCAGGAGGGCATGACAGAGTGTCTGCCCATATGTTTAGTATAATGACAAGGATAATCTTCACTCTAAAAACTGACTGGTCTATGGTAGTTTATGAGAAGATTAAAGAAAGCTTGAAGAAGCCCAACCTGGGCAGGATTTTAAGTCTTTACCTTGCTGGTGTAATACCTGAAGTTATGAGTACAGCTGCTGGAAGCAAAATAAATCATATGAGAAAAATGGACATGAGGTTGTTCTCTAGATGGGACAGGGTGTTGACTAAGGAGATGCCAACCCCTGAGAAGATAGTTTCTGAGAAGGAGATTCCATTAAAGAAGAAAGGGAAAATTGCCCCAGTGGCTCAAGAGTCCACTAGCAGCTCAGACAGTGAAGAACAAGTTGTCTTCACTCCAGATGAAAATGAGGAAGAGCCTGCTGTGAAATCTCCTGCTCCTCAAGATGATGCTGAGATCCAGGGGGAGCTACCTCAAGCTAGCCCCATACACAAGGATCAAAGCCAGGGGGGCTTCCAGTTGTAGATGAACCCACTACACTGGAAAGTGAACAAGCAACTAACATTATCCTAGAGGTAATCACTGAACTCAATACTTTAGATTTTCCTATAAAGGATACTGATTTGTCTGATGTTCATCAGCAAACTCAGCTGGATAATCAAGTCACAGATGCTGTCTTGGAAGACACATCTGTTGCATCTCCAATAGTTCCTGATCCAGTGGTTGAAGAGACCAGAATTTCTCCTGCTCAGTCTCCACAAGAGTATACCATGGAAGATCTTTCTTAAATCTAGATCAAGAAGACTTTGGTAAAGAAACTACTGCTGCTGAAGGAGAGAATGCTCCAATTGAGGGGGAGCAAGTGCAAGTTCATGCAGAGCCTGCAAGACAAGAAACTGAAAAGGCACCTGCTGTGCAGACTGAGAGGCTCTCAAGCCCTAAGGAGAGGGTTGAAATTGCTAGCTCCTCAGCATCTGAAGATGAGGAGGCTGCAAGGGCAAAGAAACAAAAACTTTATGTATTCAAGAGAAGAAGTCAGAGTTATAAGAAGGCTCTACAATCTATTGCACCACAGCCTATAGTTCAGCAAACACCATCAGTTGATTATAGTGCTTTAATGGTGGCAATGCAAATTAAACTGGATGAGCACAGGCAGGCAATAGAGAAGTATGTGGATGAAGGGCAGAAATCACTACAATTTGATCTGGCCCAAGATATCAAGTCAATAAGATTTGAAATGAATCTTAACAAGAAGGAAATGACTGACTGCTTCCACAAGGGTGGGAATGTAGTAGTCTATCTTGTAACTCATCAGGAGAAGATAAAAGCCCAAGTGGATGACATAGCTGTGAAGCAAGGTTATGTACTTGAAAATCAACTCAGGATGAATGACAATCTGACAGCATCTCATAATGCAATTGTCACAGAATTAAAGAATATAGGTGCTGGACCTTCTACCTCTACTGCTGATGTTAAAGCTGAATTTGACAAAGTATTCCAAGAAAAATCACTGCTGTTAAGACTGCCATTCAAGACTCCCAGAATGGCCATATCTGAACAACTTCATAAGCTCAAACCTTTCTTTAAAGATGGAGTCAGATACTTGGATAGTCAAATCAGATTCCAGAAGGATGATGTCAGAGATCATATGGCTAGAGAAGTCATAAAGGGGGAGAGAGTTTTAGTCAAAGCTAGCTCTGATCATGCCAAATGGATATCTAATTCCATCAGAGCTACACTGGGCTATCCTCCTCTTTGTGATGATGACAATGTAGCAGAATCTGGAATTAACCCTGCCTATCTTGGAGGTGAGCAACCAGAAGTAGCTCAAGTGATCTATCCTCCACCAGATTTTGACATGGGGCAAGCTGATATTCATCACATGTATAGCCCAACTGAAGGGAAGTCCAATGTTATTCTAGAAAAAGTGGTTCATCCTATATCTGAAGCTATGCAGGCAGCTCTTCAGAAAGAAGAAGAAGTTCTACAGAAAGAAGAAGAGACAAGATTGTCTAAGAAGATGTTTAGGGAACAAGCTGAACAAAGGCCAGACTTTGAACAGTGGAGCCCTACCTCAAGAAATATCATTTTGACTGCCTGGAAAGCTGCCAAAGATAACATTCAAGACAGGAATAAGTGGTTCTCTGAAACTGAATGGAGAAAACATGAATCAAGGCAGGAGGCCATAGTTCAACATAGAAGGAAGGCCAAGATGGGAAAGCTACCTCCTACAGCTCTGGAGCCTAGCAAGTACTTTCCAAAGCCATACCATTATTTTGAAAGGCAGAAGATTAAAGCAGAAGAGCTTTAAGAAGAAAGATCTGAAAGGCAAGAAGCCTGCTGATGCTGAAATTGCTGATGCTCCTGTTCAAGCTAAAGTTCAAGCTGGAAAAGGCATAGTGATTAAGGAGCCAGCACAGAAATAGAATTAGAATTTTTCTTGAAGTTTACTTTGTAATCTTTTTGATGTAAAACATTTTGTGAACTTCTGAAAATAAATATGACAGATATTAGAACAATGTGTTATATGTTAAAACTATTTCATATTTGTTCTGTGATGATGTCTATGTCTATTTCATATTTGTTCTGTGTTGATGTATTTGTATACATGTGTGATTAATACATGTTTATGTTTACCCTGCTGTATATAATCCTGCTTTACATCATTTTGTAATTTAATTATGAAAGGTGTATATCATTGACTAAGGGTTATGACTTCTACAAATAGGGGAGATTGTTGGGTACATTGGTCTAAATGTACCTGATTTGAAGAAGCCTCACCCAACTCAATGATATACATCAAAATGTATTTGATGTATTTTGAGTTACATGTGCAGGTTACGTATTTGCAGGAAATGATGAAAACGTTTCTAAGTCCATGTGTCGACACCCAGAGGAAAGTGTCGACACTTAAGAAGACTTGTGTCGACACCCAGGCAAGCAGTGTCGACACTTGGAGTCATTGTGTCGACACCAGGGATGCTGATTCGACACCAGACAGAAAGTGTCGACACAAGGAGCTCTGTCGACACTCAATGAAGAAAAGCCAGTAAAGCTGTGTCGACACTTAATAGTTGTGTCGACACCCAGTGAAGCTGTGTCTACATCAGAAAGTGTCGACACTTGGAGCTGTGTCGACACTCAGCAAAAGTCTGCAGAGACTAAGTACAAGTGTCGACACCCAGAACAATGTGTCGACACTTAGCAGAAGAGTCAACACTGGAAGTAAGTGTCGACACCCAGAACAATGTGTCGACACTTAGCTGAAGACTAAACACTTGAAGAAAGTGTCGACACAAGAAGCTGTGTCGACACTTAGCAAAGAACAGCAAAGTTCAAGAATATTATAAGTACAGGTGTCGACACTAAGGGAATGTGTCGACACTCAGCCAGAGTCTCGACTGAAGATGTAAGTGTCGACACCCAAAGCAATGTGTCGACACTCAACAAGTATCAACATGAAGATGTGTCGACACCAAGAAGCAGTGTCGACACTTGACAGATACAACACATGAAGATGTGTCGACACAAAGGTGTTGTGTCGACACTTAGAAGAATTCAGCAAAATTCTGAAGAACAAGTACTTGTGTCGACACTCAATTTCAGTGTCGACACATGAAGAAGAAGTAGTGTCGAGATAAAGAATCAACAACACAAGGAGTTGTGTCGACACCTTGTAGACTAGTGTCGACACTTAGACAACATGTGTCGACACTTGGTCTATAAGTGTCGACACTTAAAGACAGAAAGTCTCGACACTTACAGACAGTTACAGTTATTTCAAGAACTGACTGGATGACTTGACAGCTGCCATTCCAACCGGTCTACAGCACCTGTCAGAGTTGTCAGAATTCAGTTATGGACCGGACCAGCCGGTTACCATGAAGAAGGCCTATAAATAGGCTTATACTGTCTACAGAAGAGATTGATCAACAAGTTGTTGAAGAGATTGAACACAAGTCCAAGTTCAGATTTAAAGAAGATCTAGCTATCAAGTGAAGATCTAAGAAGTTGGAGAGAGAGAGCTCCATCCAAGAAATCAGCCATTGGAACTAGGCTGAGAAGAAGGGTTCAGATTTATTCTGGATCTTAAGGAGCAGAGATCAAGGATCAACTGCAGAAGGAGTCAGTCTTATTGAGTTCTAGTTTCAAGAAGCTTTGAAGAAAGCTAAGTCAGATTGATTCCAGCTGAGTTCTTCCAAGAACTCATCAAGAAACTCACAACTCCCCTCTCTTGTCTTTGGGTTGTTGAGTTAATAATTGTATAATCATTTTATCTTGTAGGATCCTTTGGATCTGAGTTTTTGTAAGCCTGTAATTATAAAGGCTGAGTGTAGGGCTTGAGAGCTTGAGTGTAGGAGATTGATATCTTTGAGTGTAGGCCTTGGTGGCTGAGTGTAGGCCTTTGTGGCTGAGTGTAGGCCTTTGTGGCTGAGTGTAGGCTTTGTGGAAAAGCTGAGTTGTAGGGCCTTGGGCCTGAGGTGTAAGAACCAGTTTGGGTTCTGAGATAGTGAAGGAGTTTGGCCGAATCTAGTACACTGCTAGATAGGCGAATGGGGAAAGTGGATGTACCCAAAGCTTGGGAAACCACTATAAAACTCTGTGTCTACTGTGTGATTGTGAATTGCTGTGATTGCTGCATATGTGCTGTGATATAGTAGATAGATTTCTGTGATATTATCTGATTGCTGCCATAAAAGTTAAAAAAGATTCAAGTCACCTATTCACCCCCCCCCCTCTAGGTGATTAGGTACAATATCTTTCAGTTACTGATTTGGGTTTCCCTTAGAACTCATCTAAAAAACATTGTGTCGTGAACATATTGAAATTGAAGTAAAATGTATTCTATGTTACTCGGGCGTACTCGAAGGAATAAGAACATGATCGTGTAGAGGAAGTTTATAGAGTCGTCGTCTACACTTACAAACAAGAACTCAATTTACCAGAAGAAAGTTGTGTTTACGAGAACTTATCTTTACACGGAATAAGAAAGGCGTCATGGATTTTGTTGTAACACCCCGAAGTCAAGCGGATCAATTTGAGCAATATCGGGTTCAGGCCTGGGTGACACGGCCTGGGACACGGGCGTGTCCCAGGGCGTGTCAGGCCTGGGTAGTGTCAAGTCATGAAGTCGACGAAATTTGGAGTCGACACAGCGGACACGGCCTGCGACACGGGCGTGTCGCAGGGCGTGTCGGGGCCGTGTCGACGATCGGCCTTGATGTCGACGAATTTTGCTCGACGATCGTCGAGTGTCGAGTGTCGAGTGAGGACACGGTCTGTGACACGGGCGTGTCACAAGGGCGTGTCAGTGGTCGTCGAACTCAACTCGACGTTTCGAGCTAGGGCGTGCTTGCGTGACACGGGTATGTCCAGGTGCACACGGCCAGGAACACGGGCGTGTGCCAGGCCGTGTGAAGTCTCGGGTTATTCTGGGATTATTTTCGTTGAGGCACACGGCCTCCGACACAGGCGTGTTTGAGGGCGTACCGGGGACACGGCATGGAACACGGGCGTGTCCCATGGTCGTGTATTGTTGGTTTTGAGTCGGTTGACTGCCGCTTAGAGGGACACGGCCTGTGACACGGGCGTGTCACAGGGCGTGTCAGGCCGTGTTTTAGCTTTTCTGGCCGAATCTGAGCCGTTTGTTTCCGTCTTCCTGGATCCAATGGTTGGGCTCTGTCCAGGTGTGGTGAAGGCTGAGAAAAAGGGGATTTAATCCCTCTTTTCTTTTTCTTCTTCTTCTTCATTTCTTTTAAGCAAGGGAGGAAGAAAGGCTAAGGCAAGAGGGAAGGGAGGAGTCTACCAGCTGCTGTAGGAGCTGCGGAGTGCGTAGCGAAGATCCGAGAGCGGATTCGTGAAGGCGAAGCCGAGGCGGTGATTTCCATCCGGCTACTTCATGGCGCCGAAGCGGTATTCAAGGGTAACGATCTCCTTCTTCGACATTGAAGTCCTTCCTTTATGCATGTGATTGGAATCCTCCACCAAGGGGTGGATTTGCGGAAGTGATTCCTTTGGTGAGTCTGCATCTAGAGCCGGAAATATGGAGTACGACATAGGCATGTTGTGTGAAGCCCATCTGGACCGGTAGTCTGGATTGGTGTTATTCATGGGTAAACCGGAGGAGACTCCGTAGATTTGATGAGATGGAAATGGTTTTCTCTTGTGCTGATTGTATGGATGTGATGCTGAATGTGAGGAGGCTTTGGCAAAGCTCCTGGTTGTGATATGATCAATTGGTAGCACGCCTGGGGAGCTCGTGATAAACCCGGCCTGTTACACCACTAGGGTGGGTTGATCTAGTTAGTTAGAGGGGTCGATTGGTGGCAATGCTTGGGGATCCGTGGTAAACCCGGCTTGTTGCACCACATAGTGTGGGTCGATCGGATTAGGAGGGGGGTCGATGGGTAGACATTGCCTGGGGAGCTTGGATAAACCCGACGTGCTACAACACATATTGTGGGTCGACCTACTCTGGTTGTTGTTGTGAGGTTGTACCTCTGTGTGGTTTGGGCGGGATGTCGCCAGCTTGCAAGACTGGTGGACTAGGGCCGGTCAACCAACAAGTTAAAATCTCAGAACAGCGGTGTATGACTGGTGGATTCCGGTACGCCAAGAAGGTGCCCTGAGTGCACGGAACGTCTGGTGGATTCCAGCATTTGTGATGTCATGTGTTTGCTAGCGGGATAAAGAGAATGATATAGATATGCTATTTGATGATACTTGATGAGCACTGTATACAGGGAAGGAACCACTACCCCGGGTAGGGGGTAGGGTCGTTATAATGGGTCAGCAAACTGCTGATCGTTACTTTGTTTTGCCGCTTTTTGGTGGATGTCTCATTGCAGGTGCCGCGGCTTGAAATGAATAAGTGGAATGGCTAGCTTGATGCTATTGGCCTTTGCAGGCCATGCGAAGAGTGGTGTTTGGATTTCATGTGTGGCCGGCCTGCGTGCCGATGTACGAAATGAATGTTGTGTAAAAGAGGAATATGTAAGGCCATAAGGCCAGGGTGTGTGGGTTGTATACATTCCTGGTGTTGTGATATATATATATAAATGTGGTATTTATATATTGGTGGACATGCTTGTTGGATTTCATGTTAACATAAAAATGCTGCGCTAGAATGGATGAGTTAAGGATACGCGTCGATTTTGATTTCCACACGTGATTCCTTCGCTTGTCTGTGAGATATGGCATGGGGCCCCGGCCGGACCCACCGTTATATGTCATGTGACAGGTGGGGGCGTTACAAAGTGGTATCAGAGCCAGGTTTAGATTGTTTGGGAGGAGAGAACAGAAATGAACTCATGAATGTCCACTAGGAATGTATGTCATGCACATGATGTGCGTGAGTGTGTAGTCAGTGTAGCAGTATCATTCTGATTGGACGTATTAATGGTGTTCTGTACATTGATAGGTGGCGAGGGATGGAGCTGGGCCGTCTGAGCCCCAGCGGTCGGATGAGAGTGCAACACCCGTGGAAGCGCTTATGTCTCCCTCGGCAGAAGCCATACGGGTGGTGATGGAGACAGTGCTTGCAGTGTTACAAGCACAACTTATTGGACAGGCAAGGCCTGGTGTAAGGCAAGAGCATGCTACAGTGGTGGTGGAGGCGCAAGCAAGTGACGAGTCATTGACACGTTTTATGCACTTTCATCCACCGACGATTGGTGGAGCGCTTTTCCCAACGCAGGCGGAAGATTGGTTCGCAAGGGTAAAAAGGATCCTGACTGCAATCCGGACGGTCGAGGAACAGAAAGTGATGTTGGCCACTTTTCTGTTGGAAGGCGATGCGAGATTGTGGTGGGATGAAATTGAAGTGCATCACTTGGCAGGTCGAGGTTTAACTGATGTTTCCATGGATGAATTCTCCCGAATATTTTTAGCCAAGTATGTGCCAGTGTCGTAGAGGATTGCGATGGAAAATGAATTTCTCCGTTTGGTGCAAGGTGAGCGAGATATTGATACTTACCTGCATGAGTTTACAAGATTGGGAGATATGCAGGATCGAAATTTGCGGAGGAAGCACGAAAGACAAATCGGTTTTATGAAGGCTTGCGGGATGAATTGAGGTTGGCACTTCCGAGTTCAGTGAGCCAAGGCTTCCAAGCATTAGTCGATACAGCTCGTGCATTGGAGAAGGATATAAAGCGAGTACAAGCGAATAAGCGACTGGCAATGGAAAAGTCAGAGTTGAAAGTGTCGCAGTTGGATCAATCGGAGTTTCGACGACAAGAGAAGAAAAGATTTAGGCCGGCGGAATCAGCTCCGTCTACTGTTTCTTCGGGGGAGACTTATGGGTCAGGACGTGTGGATACACGTATATGCTATAAATGTGGGCAGCAAGGACATATAGCAAAATTTTGTTGGAAGGCCCCTTCAGGGAGTGAGAAAAAGATAGGTGCGTCATATGAAGAAAAGGGAAAAGCAGTGGCCGAATCATCTGCACCCCGGACGCAACCTCGACTGCATGCGATGGAAGTGCAAGAGCCGCAAAGCTCAGTTGGTGAAATTCAGCCTCGGGTGTTTAATTTGTCGCTTAATCGTGAATTTCAAAATCGGGAGGCTGAGCGGAAGTGACGTGTGATGTGAAGCACGTCGATGCTATGACTGAAGCGTAACTTGCTGAATTGTCCATGGTGGTGTATGTAAACTATGTTTATATCTATAATTGGGATGAATAACAGCTGGTG
This sequence comes from Platanthera guangdongensis, assembly GCA_039583875.1. NCBI lineage: Eukaryota > Viridiplantae > Streptophyta > Magnoliopsida > Asparagales > Orchidaceae > Platanthera > Platanthera guangdongensis. Next base: position 83,158,145 of record CM077151.1, read on the forward strand.
GACATATTGATAAAAACTTGGTGCACTTGTGATTGTGAGGCGATAAATCAATTATGTTGTTTTGTTTTGAGGTCTTCTGTGGCTGCATGTGAACAAGTGGAAGTTAGGGATGTTTGTTTGTGTTGTATGTTTGTTCGTTTGTGCGGAGGCTTGGGGTGTAAGCTTTGATGATGTTGTGGCTGATTGGAGTCAAATTTCGAGGATGAAATTATTTGAAGGGGGGAGGATTGTAACACCCCGAAGTCAAGCGGATCAATTTGAGCAAAATCGGGTTCTGGCCTGGGTGACACGGCCTGGGACACGGGCGTGTCCCAGGGCGTGTCAGGCTTGGGTAGTGTCGAGTCGTGAAGTCGACGAAATTTGGAGTCGACACAGCGGACACGGCCTGCGACACGGGTGTGTCGCAGGGCGTGTCGGGGCCGTGTCGACGATCGGCCTTGATGTCGACGAATTTTTCTCGACGATCGTCGAGTGTCGAGTGAGGACACGGCCTGTGACACGGGCGTGTCACAGGCCGTGTCAGTGGTCGTCGAACTCAACTCGACGTTTCGAGCTAGGGCGTGTTTGCGGGACACGGGTGTGTCCAGGTGCACACGGCCAGGAACATGGGCGTGTGCCAGGCCGTGTGAAGTCTCGGGTTGTTCTAGGATTATTTTCGTTGAGGCACACGGCCTCCGACACGGGCGTGTCTGAGGGCGTGTCGGGGACACGGCATGGAACACGAGCGTGTCCCATGGCCGTGTATTGTTGGTTTTGAGTCGGTTGACTGCCGCTTAGAGGGACATGGCCTGTGACACGGGCGTGTCACAGGACGTGTCAGGCCGTGTTTTAGCTTTTCTGGCCGAATCTGAGACGTTTGTTTCCCTCTTCCTGGATCCAATGGTTGGGCTCTGTCCAGGTGTGGTGAAGGCCGAGAAAAAGGGGATTTAATCCCTCTTTTCTTTTTCTTCTTCTTCTTCATTTCTTTTAAGCAAGGGAGGAAGAAAGGCTAAGGCAAGAGGGAAGGGAGGAGTCTACCAGCTGTTGTAGGAGCTGCGGAGTGCGGAGCGAAGATCCGAGAGCGGATTCGTGAAGGCGAAGCTGAGGCGGTGATTTCCATCCGGCTACTTCATGGCGCCGAAGCGGTCTTCAAGGGTAACGATCTACTTCTTGGACATTGAAGTCCTTCCTTTATGCATGTGCTTGGAATCCTCCACCAAGAGGTGGATTTGCGGAAGTGATTCCTTTGGTGAGTCTGCATCTAGAGCCGAAAATATGGAGTAGGGCATAGGCATGCTGTGTGAAGCCCATCTGGACCGGTAGTCTGGATTGGTGATGTTCATGGGTAAACCGGAGAAGACTCCGTGGATTTGATGAGATGGAAATGGTTTTCTCTTGTGCTGATTGTATGGATGTGATGCTGAATGTGAGGAGGCTTTGGCAAAGTTCCTGGTTGTGATATGATCAATTGGTAGCACGCCTGGGGAGCTCGTGATAAACCCGGCCTGTTACACCACTAGGGTGGGTTGATCTAGTTAGTTAGAGGAGTCGATTGGTGGCAATGCTTGGGGAGCCGTGGTAAACCCGGCTTGCTGCACCACATAGTGTGGGTCGATCGGATTAGGAGGGGGGTCGATGGGTAGACATTGCCTGGGGAGCTTGGATAAACCCGGCGTGCTACACCACATGTTATGGGTCGACCTACTCTGGTTGTTGCTGTGAGGTTGTACCTCTGTGTGGTTTGGGCGGGATGTCGCCAGCTTGCGAGACTGGTGGACTAGGGCCGGTCAACCAACAAGTTAAAACCTAAGATCAGCGGTGTATGACTGGTGGATTCCGGTACGCCAAGAAGGTGCCCTGAGTGCACGGAACGTCTGGTGGATTCCAGCGTTTGTGATGTCATGTGTTTGCTAGCGGGATAAAGAGAATGATATAGATATGTTGTTTGATGATACTTGATGAGCACTATATACAGGGAAGGAACCACTACCCCGGGTAGGGGGTAGGGTCGTTATAATGGGTCAGCAAACTGCTGACCGTTACTTTGTTTTGCCGTTTTTTGGTGGATGTCTCATTACAGGTGCCGCGGCTTGAAATGAATAAGTGGAATGGCTAGCTTGCTACTGTTGGCCTTTGCAGGCCATGCGAAGAGTGGTGTTTGGATTTCATGTGTGGCCGGCCTGCGTGCCGATGTACGAAATGAATGTTGTGTAAAAGAGGAATCTTTAAGGCCATAAGGCCAGGGTGTGTGGGTTGTATACATTCCTGGTGTTGTGATATATATATAAATGTGGTATTTATATATTGGTGGACATGCTGGTTGGAGTTCATGTTAACATAAAAATGCTGCGCTAGAATGGATGAGTTAAGGATACGCGTCGATTTTGATTTCCACACGTGATTCCTTCGCTTGTATGTGAGATATGGCGTGGGGCCCCGGCCGGACCCACCGTTATATGTCATGTGACAGGTGGGGGCGTTACATTTGTGATACACGGTAAGGTCTGCCAGTTAATGAAGGCTAAGTACAAGAGTTTTTGGGCAACTATTACAGCCACCGCCCGAGTTAGAGTGAAAGTTCGAGGGTATATTTAGGGGTTTTCATACACAGGATTCCTTGTCCCCACTCCAGACATAATTGTAAAGGGAACATCGAGGATATACTGACAGAGGTAGCTGGGGTCACCCCAACCCGGAAGAAAACTCTCGTAGGTGTTTCAAGAAATTGGTGAGTAGTTGTCCATTATCATGGTGTGCTCAAGATGGTCGTGTCGAATCAGGATGGACAGTGTACGTCCAAGAAGAGAAGATCAGTCCAGGCATATCTGGGCTCACGAACGACATTCAACACACCTCTCCACCCTTGTACGAAGGTGCAGGATTCCACTTTCATGGATCTAGGATGAGGATCCAAAGGCACTCGACTCGAAATTTGTGGAGAACCCAGACACTTAGGTTCGACTGATTCAAGATAGGATGCTGGAGGCCCAGGGCAGACCGGTCAATTATTACGATGCGCGACATTGCCAAGTAGAGTTTCAGGATGGAGACTGTGTATTCTTGAAGATACGTCTAGTGCATGGAGTCTCGCGGGTAGGAGGTCGAATGATGCTCAGTCCAAGGAATATGGGGCGTTACAAGATCCTAGAGCGGATCGACCCAATGGCTTACCGACTAGAGCTACCGCAGGAGTCAGCGGCGTTCCACGACGTCTTCCACGTCTCCTCTCTTAGGAAGTCTCTACTACGTCCAGAATGGCAGGTTCTTGGTATAGATGGCTCGAAAGCTTTTGATCAATCGGTCGGCTATGAGCCAGTCAGGATAGATGATACAGCGGTGTGGGTCTTGCAGCGCAAAAAGTCCCATTGTTCAAGGTCCTGTAGAGGAACCATGGGCAGGAGGAGCATACCTGGAAGCCACCGGGTCTGATGCAGCAGAGGTATCCGGATCTCTCCGGGTAAAGTACACTTTCAACTTCCTATGGGATGTTACATTCAGTTACTCTCAGAAGAAACCCCGCAGGCCTAACCTGAATTATGAGGACCAAATTTTTATTTTTGTTTATTGGGATTTGTAACATCCCATTTCCAACTAGACCCCTAAGAGTGGTTTTGTCATGACTAGGTCATGATAAAACCCTTGGAAGCCCAAGAAGACCAAGTGAGCTTAGGCATGAAGTAGGAAATCACCATGGTATGCAAATAGTAGAATTCTAAACAATAGTTTAAGATGACCATAGGGCTTCACCATGACTCCATGACCCCACCACAACATCCCTAACCCATTAGGTGGTCCATTAGAGCCATAAGGATCCATTGGGATCTACCCAAAGTGGTCAAATTGACCCAAGTCCACCATAGCCCTAAATTGGGCAAAGTGCCCTAACTAAGGGCAACTGTCCTCTAATATGCCCAATTGACAATACCTAGACCTTTCCAAGCCCTAAGGTAGGCCAATGGGTCACCAAGGACCCATTGGGGTCAATCAAAGAGACTAAGTTGACCCAAGTCAACCCTTGTCCTAAAAAGGTCAAAGTGCCCTAACTAAGGGTCAAGTGACCACCAAGGTGCCCAACCAACCCTACCCAAGCCTTCCTAGACCTTAGAGGAGGTCAATGTTTCACCAAGGACCAATTGGAGTCAACCCAAATGGTCATGTTGACCAAGGTCAACTTTATTCTAGTGTTAAGTCAAATTAGCCCAAATGGACTAACCCAAGCTCAAACCCATTTCCACCACTTGGGATAACCTCATTTTTATTATTAATATGAGTTAGTGGGCTGCCAATAGGCTGACAGAGACATCAAATTCGGCCATGATGAGTAGGAGAGAGAAAGCTCCATTTTTTCCTTTAATAGAAGAGAGAGAAAGTGAGAAAAGGAGAACATTCATGGCCAAGGGAGACCAAGGGCCTTTCCAATTGATTCCAAAGGCTGAATACATTCCCCCTCATCAGTTTTGAGGAGTTAAATAGCCATGGCCAGCCACCCAAGGTGGCTGAAATCAATTTTTTTCAATAAGGAGGAGAGAGAAAGAGGGGTTAATAATGGCATGGAAGGTGAAACCCCCACAATCCCCCCATTTATGGCTGGATTCAACTCCTCAGGAGTAGGGGAGGAGTTTCCAGCATTCTTCCGGTCACCAAGGGGCTGAATTCATTGAGAATTCAGTTTCCCAAAATTCCCCATTAATGGTGGAAATGAGAATTCAAGTTATGACCCTCCCTATCCCCCATTTGGCTCTTTTAAAAGCATCCATAGGCCAAGAGCAATCGTTTCCACCATCCCACTGAAGGAGCCGAGGTAGTTGGTTGTACAGTTGCAGAGCACGAAAAGCTCCACCACCGGCCATGGCGCACCACCACCACACTCGTCGGCAAGCTCGCTTAAAGGTCCTCCTCTACTCCTCTCTTCATGGGCTAGATCTTTAGATCTTTTAGGAGAGAAATCGGGCTCAATTGAGCCCGATCGGGTGGGAGAAATTTCAGAAAATCCAAGGTTTTTATACCTTGTGAGTTCGCCGGAAATCGCCCCTCCAGCGGCCGTGCCCCCTCCCGGCGATAGCCCCCACCTCAATGAAGGTGGTGGCGCTGGTGGCTGGCCAGGGAGGTGGCTGGGTGGCCGGGAAATGGTCTTGGAATGGGCTCCAGGTTCGGCCTATCATGGCCCTTGGCTGGAGGAAGAAGATGACCAGGAGGCGTTGGATCTGCTTGAAGATCCGTGCTGGATCAGATTTTAATAATTCCTGATTACCGCTCTCTTTGTGATGATTGAAATGGCCGGCAGAATTAGCTTTTTGAAGTGGCGGCTTTCCCGAGAGTCGGGGCCACCGCAAAACGACGGTTATGCGGGGTTTAAAAGAAAAAGGGGGGGGGGTCTTACACCTTAGTAGGACCTATTGGTTTTACGCTCTTCGTCAGCAAAGATAGATCTCGCATAACGTCCCAACCTTGTAAACTCATGTAAGTAGGTATTAACACTACTTTATCCCTGAGTTAGACGCTGGAATTCAGTTTCCATGGCTATGCGCTGAGCTGATGGCAAGTGCTTTGCCAAGAAAAGTCTCGAAAACTCCTCTATCGAGACTTTCATTAGTTTTCTGACCACTAAGTAGTGCAACTCCATTTCATCCCACCAAAGCCTAACCTCTCCTTCCAACAGGAATGTGGCTAAGGTGACTTTTTTTTCCTCCTCTGTTCTTATCGCCGTCAAAATCCTTTTGACGCACGCAAGCTAATCCTCTGCCTGCGTCGGGGTTCCTGCCCCTGCGAACGTAGGGGATTGAAGCTCATAAACTACTTCAGTTTCCATTCTGCTGCTCGTGGATCTACAATAACCGCATCAGGTACGAGCCTCACACCATCCTGTCCTGACATCACTGCTGGCTGCGCCTACCCAGTAGGTAATGCATGGATCATTGCAAACAACGCCTCAGCAACTAAGCATACTCTCTCCACATATGGAGGAGGTGTAGGCACCTCAGTTGGTGGCATAGTCTCAATAGACTTTTGGGGCTCAGACTGCCTGCACCACTTCGAGTCACTTATACATGTGAAAGACACACTTTAGTGACTTTGCAAAAGCAACAACAACATTGTAGGAACGCGCAGGTTTCTCAAACAAGTGTATTTGCATTCATTAGTGGACATTCGTGAGTTCATTTATTTGTTATAATGGGTCGCACATACACGTGCTCGCTACCCCACAAAAGAATTTGACCATAATTTTGAAGGAGGAAGACTAAGACAAGTTGATACCAAATTGTAACACCTCCATCCGTTACATGACATATAATAGAGGGTTTGGCCGGGGCCCCACACCATATGCCAGAAACAGGTGGCGGGGTTACAGGTTCATATCAAAGACTAGCACACGCATCGTAACTCAGAGAATTGTAGCGGAAGCATTAGGGGTTATTACTGAACTCATTGGCCATGAATGTACACTAATATAAACAACCACATTTATATCTCTCACAGGAATGTATACCAAACACAAAGTTTTTGGCCTTAAGGCCTTACAGTTATTCTTCACCGGTGTGGATTACATACTTCGGCATGCAGGCCGATAACACATGAAAATAATAAAACTTTCTTCATTCGGCCTTCGAGGGCCAGCAAAGCAGCAGCAAGGGCTGTAGCCCACTATTTCTCGCTCGACTCTCCAGCACCTGCATGGGGATAATCCACCGCAATGGTGGCAAACAAAGCAACGGTCAGCATTCAGCTGACCAATTTATAACGACCCTACCCCTTTCCCGGGGCAGTGGTATTCCTTCCCTATAGGAATAGCATTTTCACAAGTAGATATATCATAAAATGTGCACTCACACACAGTTCAAAATATAACAACCGTCGACCGCACGACCCGACGACCCGTGCACTCAGGGCACATTATCGGTGCACTGGAAAACCAGGGTCCCACCATCATTGTCAGGTCCCAGACCAAAAGGTAAACAATGAGCATTCATGCTCTACGGCCCACAGCTAGAGACTTTAGTCTTGATGTCGAAAAGCCCAAGACTCTCATTATGTGATCCTAACAAAGACAATAACTTAGGCACTCAAGCTAGACAACCATAACGCGGATACAGTTCATCCTTTGCACATTGCTCAAATCATCATTTCAATGTTTAGGCTGACGCGGGTCGACTTCCCCTTGTCCATTCGGCTCAATGGTATTTAAGAGCGCATAACTCAAAACAACCACACTGTTCTCCAAGGTCTGGCTTTCACAATCATAGGTTAGCTAGGAGCTATCGCCAGCAACAACCACTTTCTCATGGCGTTAGCGACAGAACACTCTTTCTATACCTAGCCCCAATTATAACTGGACCAACTATCCAGAAAACCCTGTAGCCACCTGTAGTGCTAGAAATACTGGACTTTCATAGCATACATCACAAGAATTTCGAGGGTATTTTCCTGAAATTTCACTCCAGTACTTCTTCTTACTCCACTTCACAGGCACAACCCACCGACTCAACAAAATACTCGTTTGTACGCGGAGTCTTCTCCGGTTCGTAAAATAAGCATCACCAATACAGACCAACCTGTACAGATGGGCTTCACACAATATGTCTATTTCGTACTACACATTTCTGGATCTATATGCAAGGCTTATTGGGGATTTCATGAATCAACCCAAATGAAATACATTGACACTCCACCTCTTAGTGGGGGGATTCCATGCACATGCCAAAATAAGGACTTCACATATCCAAGGCGGAAGATCGTTACCCTTGGAATTTTCTTCGGAGCCATGACAAAGCTTTTCTATGCGGATGAAAATGATCGCCTCACTTTTCCCTTTGTGATTCTAGCTTCAGCTCTTGATTCCAGCCACAAGATCTTCTCCAGCAACTACAAGTTCCACCCAAACCCTAGGGGAAGCGGGGAAGAGAGCGAAAAGGAAATAATACCTTCCTCAATCCCATCCCTCTGTATATGTGGTCTCGGGTTTCAACCAAGCCACACGATAAACTCATCAAAATAAAGCAATGGCCCTGGTTAAAGTCAACCACCACTCACTGGCCGCACACCAGCCACCTGACATGAGTCATCACTTCGGTGATATCTTATTTCGACAATTCATCGAACGGAGTCAAGTTCGTCGAACGGGAGTGAGTTCGTCGAACGGGCTTAAGTTCGTCGAACGGGTTATAATACCTAACAGAGCCATTTTCATCAAGCTCAGCTTTATGTTTTCGTCGAGCTCTGCCCGACGTTTTCGTTAAGCTCTGTTCGAAACTTTCGTCAAGCTCAGGTCGACTTTTAAGCCTGTTATCTCCTACTTCTTTTTGTGGTGTTAAAAGACACATGTTGAGAATATTATGTCTGTTCTATTGACAGTGAGGTAGAGCAAGGATCCAATTATGATTCTATACTTGATTTCATCAAAAGGTTTCCCTTTCTCATCCTTGTTTAGAGATATAATTAAACCCATTAGAGTCTGCATCGAGGTTGCGTTCTTCATTCTGAATTTCTTTTGTAACTCTTTGGTGAACTTCGTCAGAGAGATGAAATTTCCATCTTCAGATTGTTTCACCTGAAGTCCTAAGAAATACATCACCTCTCTCTACTGCTCATTTCAAACTTCCCTTGTATAAGTTTGTAAAGCTTCTAGCAAAGGTTATCATTCGTAGAGCCAAATATAATGTTGTCGACATAGATCTGCACTAGCAAAATCTTGCCTTTTACTTCCCTAGGAAATAATGTCTTGTCTATCTTTACTCTTGTGAACTTGTTCTCAAGAAGAAAGCGAAACAATGTCTCATACCAAGCTTGGGGAGCTTGTTTTAAGCCATAAAGAACTTTATTAAGAAAATAAACGTATTCAGGGAAAGTAGAGTTGACAAAACCTGGAGGTTGTGCTATGTTGCTCTTTCAGATTTTTGTTGAGGAATGTTGACTTCACGTTCATTTGATAGACCTTAAAGCCTTTGAGGATAGCATACGCAAGGAACAACCTGATCGCCTCAAGCCTGGCTACTGGAGTAAAGGTCTGGTCCAAGTCAATCCCTTCTTCTTGTCTATACCCTTGAGCTACATGCCTGGATTTATTCTTGATAATAACTCCATGTTCGTCCAGCTTGTGTCTAAAAATCCATTTGGTGTCGATCATGTTTTGTCCTTTGGGCCTGGGCACCAACTCCCAAACTTTGTACCTTTCAAACTGGTTGAGCTCCTCTTGCATTTCCATGACCCAAGAGGCATCCTTGTTTACTTCTTCAAACCTCTTTGGTTCAACCTGAAACAGAAAACTTAGATGCAATATCTCATTAGCTATACCTCTTCTGGTTCTAACACTGGCGCCTGGCTCTCCAATTATTTGATCAGCCAGGTAATCTCTTAGGTGTCTGAACCAAAGATTTCTTACTCTCCCGCCATCAGGTTCTGCAATATCTGGAGCATCCTCTGTTGGTTGAAGCAATTCTTCCTCTAGAAGTTCTTCATCCACCAAACTTAGATCGACGACCTTAACGGAGCTTGGAGCATCTTTCTTGACTACTTCTTCCAAGCTTAGTTCCTTGAACCTAGAACCTGCATCTGCACCAATAACACTAGACGAGCTACTTTGGAGCAGGTTTGTCTCATCAAATACAACATAATAGACTCTTCTACCACCAGGGAAAATCATATACGCCTTACTATGTCTACTATAGCCAATGAAAATACCTTCAAAATATTTGTCACTAAACTTCGTATGGTAATACTTCCCATTATTAAGTATGAAACATTTACTTCCAAAGATTCTAAAGTAGGACACAGTTAGTTTTCTGCCCTTCAATAGTTCATATGGAGTCATATAATGGCTTTTGTTGATTAGAGCTCTATTTTACACCTGACAAGCTGTGTTGACTGCTTCGGCCCAGTAGTACTCTAGTAGTGAAGCATCATTCAACATAGTTGTACATGCTTCAATTAGGATTCTATTCCTTCTCTCGGCAACTCCATTTTGCTGTGGAGTACGCGGGGAGGAAAACTCATGAAAAATACCTTGACTTCAACAGAATTCTATCATGGAACCATACTCAAATTCTATTTCGTGGTCACTTCCAATTTTGACCACTGAGCAGTTCAATTAGTTCTGAATTTTCCGGACAAAATTAGTGAAAGAATCAAAGATGTCTGACTTGTGTTTCGGAAAAACACCCAAGTAAAATGAGAGTAATCATCAACAATTACCAACATATATACTTTACCTCCTAAACTGTGAATTGGCATAGGACCGAATAAGTCCATATGAAGTAAATATAGATTTCTCCTAGAATCTTTTTCAGCAATACCCTTGAAGGTAGCCCTTGTCTGCTTACCCATTTATCATATGTGACACAGACTCTCTTTAAGGCACTTAATGTTGGGTTCATCACGCTCTAAGTTGTGAGAAAATAACAAGTTTATTGTTTTGAAATTAATATGTGTTAATCTCTTGTATCATTGGTCACAAAGAGACGTATTGCTTTTAGCCAAAAAGCACACTGGTGTATAGTTGTCTAGACATAAAAAATTTAAGCAAAAGATATTTCTACTCCGAGTGTCTGTTAAGATGGTATCCAAATTAGCAGACGATTTTATCAGGCACTTGTCCATGTAGAACTCAACGATATAGCATTTGTCACATTATTGACTTATGTTTATCAGATTATGTTATAATCCTTCAACATAAGCAACGTCTGTGAAAGGGACTATGTCGTTGGAGATCATATTATATCCTTTCGTAATTCACCTACCAGACCCTCCAAAGATAACTTTTGGTCCGTCTTCAATTGTGGTGAAATCTCGTAGTATTCTTCTTGTCCCGGTCATGTGCCGAGAGCATCCACTGTCCAACTACCAGAACAGAGTTTTATTTGCCTTTGTACATACCTGCAACCATAAATCATTTTACCTTAGGAACCCAAACATATTTGGGTCCTGGGTTCTCTGTTAGTTTGATACCACTAGAAACATTAACATTGAGAGTGGTCGGACTCGCACTGTTAACTCGTGGAGCATCAAAATTAGCAGGGTTAAACTAATAATCTGCGCCAAAATGACCAATTTTGCCGCACCACCAACAGGCAAATCTATTATACCTTATCTTATGCTCGTGCTTTACCTTTTGAATTTGAGGTTGAGCAGGGGCTACAGACTTGGAGGTGGAAGCCTCCTAATTGCAACAAACACAAGGCTTCTCAGTCTCCTTAGCCTTTGATACAATAGGTTTGGCTTTCGGTACCTTCTTATAATTAGGTCCATGAACATAAGGACCAAACTCTTTTAGAGTTATCTCTTCGTAAGGAGCCTTGAAAACACTTTCCCTAAATTCTCGGGGATGGGTCCATCCTTGATAGCGCTTCTTAGGCTCTACATAGGTAAGCCTAGCGAAGTGCCCATAGGACCTCTCAAAGTCATATTTGTTCATGGGGAAAATAACCTTCTTAAAGGATTGTTGACTCTAAGGTGCCTTCCCCTTACCTTTGGTGGCGGCTCTCTTAGCAGCCTTACCTTTTTCAGCTACATGGCCAAGACCACTACACTTTCTTCTTTGGAATGAAATATTTATCGATGAGAGGGAGAATAGTTCTCGACTTGGAGTAGCTTTCAACAAGTTTCCTCTCCACCAAGATCTTTTCTTCTAGCTCATCTAAATATTTCTTCTTTAGGCTTAATGTCTCAGCCGAGCATTTCAACTCCTCTTTCAAGGAGTGGACTTCATCTCTGAGGAAGTAATTTTGCAAGTTCCTCCTCCAGACTTGTTTCCATTGCCTTGAGGTAGGAAATCTCTTTTGCTTGCTTTTTGAATACCTTGAGGCATTTGTCAAAAGCTTTCAAATGTTCCTGATTTTGAGCCATCAGGTCAGAATCGTCTTCCTCAGAAGAATAGCCTTCATGACCATTAGTTGACGTTTCCAATTCAGAGAGTATCATGTGCGCGTTTACCTTCCCGTGATACTCGGAGTCGCCAACTTCCTCGAATGATTGAGTCATAATCCATAAGTAAGCTTCTTCATTCTCTGAACTAAATTCGCTTGAGTCACCGTCACTAAGAGTCTTTGACTTCATAATAACAAAGCTTTTCTCTTCCTTCCTCTTGCCCTTGAAGGATCTCTTTTCTTCTTTCTTGAATCCATCCTTCTTTTTGTACGGACACTCCGCAATCATGTGTCATGTCTTATTACAACAATAGCACACAAAGTCAAAGGAAGAATGTTTTTTTGTTTATATTTATACCTGTTCTCTCAGTTGTAGTTCTTTTTGGAGCGATCACCATCATGATGTGATCTTCTGAACTTAGAGGAGGATGACTGATTCTTCATTTGTCTCCTCTTGCTAAGCAATCTTTTGAACTGCTTAGAGATGAGTGAGAACTCTCCATCAGATAGCTCAGAGCCTAACGTGCTTGGCTCAGAGTCCTCTGGGGTGTCTGGAGTACGCGTCCTTACTAGTAACACAACTTTAGACTTTTTCGAACCTTCAGCCTTCAGATCTACCGACTTATCTTTGCTTCAAGATTGGCTACTTTGCTCCTCTTTTCTTTTGGTATTCATCTGGAGTTCATAGGAAAGAAATTTTACAAAAAGGTTCTGAGGGTAAATCCCGAGCAACTTCCCAAACTTCCTAATGTCTACAACTTTTGTGTCTCAGTCCTTTATCAGGGATCTCAGAAATTTGTCATTGAGCTCGCCATTAGTGAATGTGAGACCATAGTTTCTAAGGCCGTTGACGATCTTGTAGAATTTCTCGAAGTTGCCTGCAATAGTATCATTGGAACCTTGTTTGAAAGCTTCGTATTCTTGATTCTGCAACGAACTGCGATCGTCCCTAAATTCTTCGATACCTTCCATGAGCATAACCAGATAGTCACACCTCACCTTGGCAGATTTGCAGTGGAATAAGTTTTGAAGCATATAGTCATCCACTGCACTGGCTATAATATTCTTAGCTTTCTTATCCAGGAAGACCAAAACAATTTCATCCTTCGCCAGATCCAACATTTTCATCGGGATCATAACTTCAGGATTCAGAGCAGAGGCTTGTGTAGGAATTTGAGGTCCTTCCACATTCTAAAATATCCTCGGATCTGCTGATTGCATGAAGAATCTGACTCTTTCTTTCCATATAGGGAAGTTCTCTTTTGTGCACACAGGTAACTTCATAGAAGACATGTCCTTGCTCTTATCCATTGTCACAAAGAGGAATCTCTTAACAATAGATGGGAGATCTTGTTCAAGGTGTTAACCTTATGTCGAACAATACCCCTCTGATACCAATTGAAAATATCTAGTGTCTACCTAAATCACCTATAGGGGGTGAATATGTGATGTCTGTGTCCTTTCGCGGAATAAAAAATACTTTAAAAGGAGAGAACAGAAACATAGAGATTTATAGTGGTTCTCGAGTTGGGTACATCTACTATCCCGCCTCGCCTATCTACCACGAAGGGATAGATTCGGCTACTTCACCTTTCTCAAATTTCAACAAATCTTACACCTATGAACCTCAACTCCTACAACTTGGAGACGACTCTCCTACCACTCAGAGAACAACCTCTCCTACAACTCGATCCACAAACAGATCTACAACTCGGAGATAAAATATCCTACAAATGTAAATGAGTATTACAAAAAAAGTATTACAAATAATCTTGACAAGATCTGAAGTCTTCGATCCATCGTTCTTCGAATAGGTTGAACTTGAACAACTTAGAGAACACGGAGAATCAGAAACCTTGAAGACTTTGAATCTCGAATCTTGAATCGACTAGATCTAGTAGAATAAGAAGCTTCAGATTGCAAAAATCCAGTCAAATAGGTCGAAGTCAAACGAATCGTGCATTAGCGTGCGTCGGCCGATCAAAATTTGCAAACTGTAAGGGAGCAGACGGTTACAAATTCAAAACCTTTCTCAATTTGAAATTTGAGTACGATAACACGATTAGGGTTGATGGAAAATCCACCCTAGGTATTTATAGAGAGCCTCTTAGGCAATGGCTATAAAAGAATTTCCAAAACTATACCTCCGAAATCACTGTACATGGCCATCATCCAACCCAAGCTGAGATTTGAAAAAGCGAAAGAAAATAACTCAAGTCATTTTCGTCACGTATCGTCGAGTATATTTGAGTATACTCGCCGAACTAGTAGTGATATTCGACGAAATTTACAGTTAGAAGTAGCGAACATGTAGTAACAAACGGATAGAGTTTTGAATAATTGAAACTTTATTATCCAAAAAAGATATCTATTACAAAGGTTTCCCTCCCTTATATAGAATGGAGGAGAGATGAGAGAATACAAATAAGAGATGTGAGACTAAAAATTTACAGGACAAAGCGCACTATACAAAATAAACCGCACAAGCCGCGCGGTTAGACAAAAGGGCTAACCGCACGGCTACCACAAGAGAAGAAGAGAGAACGCCAGGGAAGACCGCTAGACCGCCCAGTCTCCAAGCCGGCTGAGACAAACCGCCAGACCGTGCGGTCTTCAACCCGCCAAGACAGACCGCCAGACCGCCCGGTCACCAACTTCAACACTCCCCCTCAAGCTGGAGCTTATATATCGATCATGCCCAGCTTGTCGCAAACATGAAGAAATGAGGAGGAAACTGGCTTGGTGAAGATGTCAGCCAGCTCTTTATCAGAAGTAACAAAGGGAGTGCAAATTTGTTTCTTTAAGATCTCTTCACGAATGAAATGACAGTCGACCTCAATGTGCTTTGTTCTTTCGTGGAAGACCGGATTTTTGGAGATGTATATGGCTGCCTTGTTATCACAGAACATAGGTAGAGGATGGTTGTAGACCTCTCCTAAATCTAGCATGAGAGCCCGCAGCCATTTTAACTCACAAGTGGTCAACGCCATACTGCGATACTCAGCTTCTGCACTGGACCTGGAGACAACAGACTGCTTCTTGCTCTTCCAGCTCAACAGATTTCCCCCAACAAAGGTGCAAAAACCTGAGGTTGACTTGCGATCCCCTTTGTCATCAGCATAACTTGCATCTGAGTAGGCTTCAATCCTCAGATGTCCATTCTTCTGAAAAAGTAATCCTTTCCCAGGCGCTGCTTTGACATACTCCAAGATCCGCAAGACGGACTATAGATGGCACTCCCTAGGAGCTTGCATGAATTGACTCACCTTGACCACAGCATAGGAAATGTCGGGCCTGGTCACTGTGAGATATATGAGCTTACCAACCAGACGCCTGTACCACGAACTATCTGAAAGAGGAGGCGAATCATCTGTCCAGGTTTTGTCTTCTCCAGGTGCCATGGGGCATCGGGCAGGTTTTACTCCAGTCAACCCTGCCTCTTCTAAAAGATCAAGGGCATACTTATGCTGAGAGAGAACTAAGGAGTCGGGCTTCTGAGAGATTTCGATCCCCAGAAAGTACTTTGGAGAGCCCATATCTTTCGTGATCAGATGTTGGCGAAGATGTCGCTTTGTCAGGGCTACCCCTTCCTGGTCATCACCAGTGAGAAGAATATCATCGACGTACACATCAAGAACAACCAGTCCCGAGGGAGTTTTGCGAATAAAGAGAGAGTGATCAGCAGAGCTTCGCGCAAAACCAACAGCCGCCACGATGCCGCTGAACGTATCAAACCAAGCTCGAGGGCTCTGCTTGAGGCTATAAATTGCCTTTTGCAGCCGGCATACTCGTGTCTCCCCCTGAGCAACATACCCAGGAGGTTGCTCCATGTAAATTGCCTCGTGAAGATCACCATAAAGGAAGGCATTCTTGACATCCAGCTGAGAAATAGGCCAATCCCGATTGACCGCCACAGAGAGAAGGACTCGGATAGTGCTGAGACGAGCCACGGGGGAGAAGGTGTCAAAGTAATCAACCCCATAGGTCTGAGTGAAACCATTAGCAACAAGGCGAGCCTTATAAAGATCCACAGTGCCGTCGGGGCCAAATTTGACCACAAAGACCCAGCGACACCCAACAACATCAGTGCCGAAGGGAGGAGGAACAAGTGTCCAGGTACCCCGCTCAGTTAGGGTCGCCATTTCCTCATCCATGGCCATCTTCAAATGAAGAATAGCAAGGGCCTCCTGGTAGGAGCGGGGTGTGGCAGTGGCAGAGATAGCCAGTGCAAATGCCCTGCGAGAAGGGGTAAGACGATCATAGGAAACAACAGCAGCAAGGGGGTGTAGGGTACACATCCGCACCCCTTTGCGAAGAGCTATAGGAAGATCCAGGTCAGCCGGGCCCGCGGCATCCGGAGCATCCGTGGTAGAGAAAGCTGGCCCGGGAGTAGAGAGCGACGGCAGCGGAGAGGAGGGAGAGGGTGGTGGAGAAGGGAGAGAGAGAGGTGGATGGAGAGGAGGGGATGGAGACGGTGTAGGGGTGGAGATTGTAGTAGGAGGCGAGGGAACGAAGGGAACGACAGGAGAATCAGAAGCGGGGAGAAGAGGAGAGGAGTCAGCCGAGAAGTAGGAGGTATTCTCGAAGAAGGTGACGTCGGCAGAGATGAACTGCTTACGAAGGATGGGATCAAAGCAATAATAGCCCTTCTGAGTGGTGGAGTACCCCAGAAAGACACATTTGGTGGAGCGAGGGGAGAGCTTATCATGGGTGGCAGAAGGGGTATGCACAAAGGCAGTGCATCCAAAGATTTGGAGAGGGAGAGGAAACGGCTCCTTGTCCGAATACAGAATGGAGAACGGGGTTTTGCCGTGGAGAACCGTGGAGGGATTGCGATTGATAAGGTAGAAGGCAAGGAGAACATCATAGCCCCAATAGGAGCGAGAAACATGCATCTGGGTCATCAAGGTGCGAGCGACATCGAGGAGGTGACGGTTTTTGCGTTCAGCCACACCATTTTGTTGTGAAGTATAGATACAACTAGTTTGATAAATAATCCCATTTTGCATGCAGAAGGTAGAAAAGTCATGACTGATATATTCTTTGGCATTATCAGATCGAAAAACTTTGATAGAAACACCAAACTGAGTTTTGATCATGAGATAGAAGGACGTCCATACAGAGAATAATTCGGAGCGATCTTTTAATAGATACACCCGCGTACAGCGAGAGAAATCATCAATGAACGTGACAAAATATGAACTACCCCGACCAATGGTAAGAGTAGGAGGACCCCAAATATCAGAGTGGATAAGATCAAACGGAAGGGTAGAGCCACGAACGTGCTTTGGAGGGAAAGAGGAGCGGTGATGCTTGCCAAGCTGACAGGCCTCACAGTTGAGCGGAGGACTGTGTGGAGGAAGGTGGGGCAGACGTTGACGAAGAAGACGGGGAGGAGCATGACCAAGGCGGAGATGCCATTGGAGAATATCTATGGAGGTGGAGGAGAAGGTGGAAAAAGCAGAAATGTTGTCCAGGAAGTATAGGCCGCCACTCTCAGTCCCAGTAGCAATCATCCGTTGGGAGTCCGGATCCTGAAAAGAGCAAGAAGTAGAAGTAAATGTGACAGAACACTGTAATTGCTTGCATAGAGAGGTAACAGATAATAAGTTGCACGGGAACTGGGGCACGTATAGAGTATCCGCCAAGTGAAGAGACAGAGTGACATGAACTAGCCCCGTCCCATGGACTGAGGATGAAGAGCCGTCAGCGAGAATAACCGGGGGCAACCGATCATGTGTTTCGAGGAGAGAGAAACACTGGAGATTGTCGGTCATATGATTTGTAGCACCAGTGTCGATCAGCCATTTTTCCTGAGTAACAACGTGGGCACGACCATAAGACGTGACAACCGAGGTGAATGGCTTGGAGGAGGATATGAAAGCCATGAAGGGAGGAAAAAGAAACTGCAGCGGTCTCGGTGACAGCACACCAGCGGCAAGAAGGGCCACGACCAAGGTACAGAGCAAGGCAAAAGGGGAAGAAGAGGGAAGCACAAGCCGCGCGGCTGAACAGGAGGGCGCGACGACTAACAAGCAGGAGCGGCGAAAGGAAGAAAGGTAGAGAGGCCGCTCAACTAAGGAAGAATCCGCGCGAACAGAGAGAGAGCCGCGGGGAGAGGAAAAGAGAGCAACCCGCGCGAAACCGTCGCGGTTAAAAGGGAAGAAGCCGCGCGAACACTAGCGGCCAGGAAACAGACCAAGGCATAGCGTGGAAGAGGTCGCGCGGACTGAAAAGTTCGAGCGAACAGAAGAGAAGATAAGCAAGAAGCAGCAGTGACAACAACAAGTCGCAAGCCGGGAGAACAAAAGCAGGCCGCGAGGCGAGGGGAAAACAGGCGGCGAGAAGGAAACAGGTCGCTGCGAAAACCAAACTGGTCGCGGCGACGAACAGCAGCAAGAGAAGAGAAGCAACAAGCCGCGCGAACAGAGTAGCGGGCGGAAGAGAGGACAAGCTGCGAAGACAGGTCGCGAGAAGAAGAAACAAGTGGCGAGAAGCAGAGAGCGCACACAATCAGGAGGAAAAGACCGTGTGCTCTGATACCAAGTTAGAAGTAACGAACATGTAGTAACAAACGGATAGAGTTTTGAATAATTGAAACTTTATTATCCAAAAAAGATATTTATTACAAAGGTATGCCCTCCCTTATATAGAATGGAGGAGAGATGAGAGAATACAAATAAGAGATGTGGGACTAAAAATTTACAGGACTAAGCGGACTATACAAAATAAACCGCACAAGCTGCGCGGTTAGACATAAGGGCTAACCGCACGGCTACCACAAGAGAAGAAGAGAGAACGCCAGGGAAGACCGCTAGACCGCCCGGTCTCCAAGCCGGCTGAGACAAACCGCCAGACCGCGCGGTCTTCAACCCGCCAAGACAGACCGCCAGACCGCCCGGTCACCAACTTCAACATTTACTTAGAGAAATTCAGCTCGATCTAACTTGCAACTCGATGCCACACAGAAGTCAAACTCAATGAATTCGACGAGTAGCAGCTAGTATACTCGACAAATTCGACGAGTATCGGCTAGCTCACTCGATGCATTCGACGCCTGACCCAGTGATAGTCGATGAATTTGACTGAGAAAATCCTGAGAAGTAAATTCGAATTGACTTGATGAATTCGTCGGGTATCGTCCAGTATATTTGACGAATTCGGCGAGTATCGTTAGATACATTCGATGAGTTTACACGGGAATATTCGACGATTTTTATTTGGCAAATTTTCCGACTCTCAGATATTTTACCTCAAGTACAATATGATGAATTCAATGAGTGTTGGTAAGTATACACAATAAATTCGACGAGTATCAGTGAGTATACTCGACAAATTTGACGAATATCCCTTACAATACTCGACAAATTTTACTTGGGTAAAATTTATGTTCTTCTGATTCCAAGTCCTCCTTCCTTGATCCTCCTCATGCACTTGGGACCCCAATAAAGAGATTACACATGAGTCAACACATTGCCCTACACAATGAAGGATTACATTATATTGTCTTGTGTTTACTGACCCACCGTAACCTAACATTGGTGTGCACTTAACAATGTATAACTGCAAGTACATAACAGAAAATACAACATCAAATACAATCTCAGTTCATCTTAGCTTAACGGGACCCTTCTTCAAATCAGGGTTATTGTGAATACAATTCCGAACAACCATCATAACCCTCTAGAAAACTATAAATAGGCCGCCAAACTTTCATTTGAGGGGGAGCAACTCTAGAGGCAAGAGAGAGCATTGAGGTTTTCCAACGAGATAGTGTACTTAGGACGATTCTCCTCTTAAGAATTCCTCCGCTTCTCTTCTTGTGCTAAGTCACAAACAAATCTCAAGTCACGTCAATTTATGCATGTTTGACAAGTGCACCAGTCGCTCAAGTAATATAAAATGGCAGAATACCTCAAGTATCGATCTCTTGAGGAGCGTAGAGTGTGTGCGTGATTCAATTACTTTGAAATTTAATTATAAAGGTTTACAGAAAATGAGGGGCTTGATTTTTGATGAGTGAACAAAAAGAAAAAACTAAAATTACTAGTGTAGGTTACCTTCACTGCTTCACAGGGGTGGATGCCCAGATGGGCAAGCTTTTGAAATGGATGCAATGGACGAGGGTCGCAATAACCTCTTACAACGTGTGCCACTAGAAATTGCTAGTGAGACACTCACACATTGGTGGGGGCGATGAGATGGAATGGAGGTGCTCCTCACACGCACAAACCATAGAGCATTCACATAGACATAAATGATTACAATAATACAAAATTATGGTTCATACAATCATATAGAAATATCCAAAGAGAAATCAAATACAAATGAAGAGGGGTGAAGAATACAGCTGAGGTACGAGAATCATCCAAATTTCACAGCCGGAATCTAGGGTTGTCATGCCTCATATGTGCTCAGACTTCGACTGTTGTTCGGGGTCCAGAAGATTTATCACCTTCTTCCAATATACTCGTCTTCATTGTCAATAGACTCCGATTACAACCTTTGTTGGAGAACTCTTCAAGAGTGGCGAGAAATCCCTTGGAATGGAGCATGGAGACTTGCAGATGATGGAGGAGGCCGAGAAGAAGTTATAGCAAGAGACTGGCGATAAAATCTTGGTTGGTACTCCCTGAAATGGTGTTCGGAGGTAGAGTGGCAGATTGGGGCGAAGCGGGATGGTTAGGGCTGAATTTCTGTGGAAGCCCATAAGAAGATAACAATTTGCTCTTAAATAGAAATCTATGAGAAAAATGTTCACGCACGGTCGAATGCATGGTCATGCGTTCGAACTGTGTGATATTTAAAAAATATAACCAGCCAGGACAACGCTCTGCCCGTGTGATTTTCTATCACACACGGTTGCATCAATCGTGCGTGAACAGAAACACACGGGTAGAGACAAAAATAATAAAATCAGGCCAAATATGAGCCCGTGCGATTTTTCTCTCGCACGGTTGAAATCAACCGTGCGTGATGAAAATGCACGGCCCAGAAAAATCACCAAAAGTTTGGACAAGCAGAATTGCGCACCACAACGGGCCCAAAACATGCACTATATGTGAAATAAAAATCGAAAAACTATGAGAAATAACGAACATAAAGTTTAGTACGAGTGCGTGAAAAATACCTTTGATGAGTCCAAAAAACACTATAAATATCGGACTCATCACAGCCGGCCCTGTTGATGCACGAAAACGGCACCGGGGGCACAGCTATCACCGAGGGGGTGTTTGGTCTCACAGGCTAGGTGAGGAGGAAGGAGAAGGTTGCGGGGGTAGAGGAGAAGGAAGCTTCTGAGTGCTCGAGAGGTGAGCAAACAACTTGTTCAAGGAGGGTTGCGGGGGTAGAGGAGAGGTTGCTGAGAGCAGAGACGAGACTTGATCAACTGAGAGGGTTGGTCAAGAGAGTAAGAGGAGGGAGACCAGGAGCGATCGAGCAGACAGTAACCGCGACGGTTGCACTTGCAGGTTGGTTGCCGAGAAGAACCGAGCTGAGCTGAGGGCAAGGCTTGCTAAGCAGAGGAGCAAGGCTTGCTGAGTAGAGAAGCAAGGCTTACTGAGCAGAGAAGCAAGGCTTGCTGAGCAGAGAAGCAAGGCTTGCCGAGCAGAGAAGAAAGGCTTGCTGAGCAGAGGAGCAAGGCTTGCTAAGCAGAGGAGCAAGGCTCGCTGAGCAGAGAAGCAAGGCTTGCTGAGCTGGGAGCAAGGCTTGCTGAGCAGAGAAGAGAAGAGGGGGCCGCTAGCAGCGGCAACAACACACTTCGCCCGTTGCGGCCTAAATGCCACTCTTGCGATGGGCTTTCCTTTGATTAATAGCTAGAGATTACAAGCTTACAAGTACATCTTCACAATAAATAATTAAAGGGTACAAAGAGAAGCTGACGGCTAAGGGAGAAGAAATTGCCAGAAAGCAGAGAAGAGAAGCTGCCAGAGACTAAGTAAAAGAGGCTGCCAGAGCTGCTGGAGGACTGGAAAACTGAGTATGCAGAGTCTGCTGGCAAGCTGCTGGAGAGCTGTGGAGGACTGCGCGGACAGGAAATCTGAGTCTGCAGGGCTTGCTGGATGGCTGATGGAGGACTGTGCGGACAGGAAAACGGAATCCGCAGGGTCTGCTGGCAAGCTTGTGGAGGACTGCGCGGACAGGAAAACGGAGTCCGCAGGGTCTGTTGTCAAGACTTGTCTACACCTCCAATCCTCCCTAATGAGAGGAATCAGGGGCTATTTATAGGCCCATGGAAGTTCTTCAAGAAGCGGGGCCCAGTGAAGTCAGCATGACGACCTGCGCGGAATCCGCGGACTGGAAAACGGAGTCCGCCAGATAGGCGAAGCGGGCTGCAGGAAGCTGAGAACGGAGGCCACCCCCTTGCGGGCGGCCTGGGCGGACTCCGGGCAGAGTCCGCCCGGCAGGGCCGGGGCCGCCCCTTAGCGGGCGGCCTAGGCGTACTCCGGGTGGAGTCCGCCCGGCAGGCCGGGCCGCCCCCGAGCGGGCGGCCTGGGCAGACTCCGGGGGGAGTCCGCCGAGCTGGCCGGGCCGCCCCTGAGCGGGCGGACTGGGCGGATTCCGGGGGGAGTCCGCCCGGTAGGGCCGGGCCGCCCCCGAGCGGGCGGCCTAGGCGGACTCCGGGTGGAGTCTGCCCGGCAGGGCCGGGCCGCCCCCGAGCAAGCGGCCGGGGTGGACTCTGTGGGGAGTCCGCCCGGTTGGCCGGGCCGCCCCCGAGAGGGCGGCCTGGGAGGACTCCGGGGGGAGTTCGCCAGGCAGGGCCGGGCCGCCCCTGAGCGGGCGGCCTGGGCGGACTCCGGGGGGAGTCCGCCCGGCTGACGGGCGGAGGCCGCCCTGGTGGGCGGCCTCGGCGGACGGTGGCAGGAGGCCGAAACCCCTCGAGCGGTAGGGAGGCCGGAGCCCCTTGGGCGGACTGGGAAGCCGCCCCTTGTGGTGCTGTTGGCGGACACCTGCAAGGAAAAGCAATGCACGGTTAGCGGGCCTAACCGCATGACCTACGAGGGTGAGCTATGGGAACAACCCGCCATCCCGTAGGGCACGCGGTTGCAAGGGGACCTAGACGGATGGGGAAAACTGTCCGCCTACGCTGGGGGCTTGTTGCGATCAAAAGGGAGAAACTAAGGAGCGCAACTAGCCAGCTGGCTACCTTGGGAAGGATCGCCGATTTCTGGGTTAACATAATCCCCACACTTTTTTAAGTTCCGAAGGGAACTTCGAAAAAGTTGGAGACCCATGAAAATCGTGATCCACCCCAAAGGAAAGAGAAGGGGGGCAAGGAGAGATAGAACCTGAATACTCTCCTTACAATCTTGGTGTTTCCTGTCTATTTTCCTGCAAGAGGAAAGTTAGGGTAAGCATGTATGGGTGGTACATCGAGTGTGTACCTGAGTTTGCTTTTGCAAAACGAGGAAGGTGTGTCTTCTGTTAATGTTCTGCAAAACAAAAGTGAGGAAAACAGGAAGGCACAATAACTTGCAAGTACCTGATGGAGGCTTGCAAGCACTTGCTACCCTCTGCAAAAAAGGGAAGGAAGAAGAGTATACAAGAAAGAAAGAAAAATCAGTTGCAAGTACCTGGAAGTAACTTGCAAATCTTTGGAGGTTTCTGCAAAAGAAGAGTTAAAAGTACGCACAACGCATGAAAGTAACTTGCAAGTACCTGAATGGACCTTGCAAGTGTCGGTGGTTTTTGCAAGAAGAGAGTTAGAGGCAGGTATTGTATACAAAGATAAGCTGCAAATACCTGAATATGACTTGCAGACGTCTGCTAATCACTGCAAAATGAAGAGTGAGCAGCAGATGCAAAATAATGATTTAAACTGCAAGTACCTGGATGAGGTTTGCAGGTGTCTGTTGTTCTCTACAAAGAGAAAAGTTAGACGTAGACAATATGCATGTGATAGGAGCTCGCAAGTACCTGTGGAGAAGGCTTGCAAGTGTTTGTTAACCTCTGCGAGGAGAGGAATTAGAAGCAAACAAGACATGAAGATAACCGCACCAAAATTGTTGATATAACCCATGAAGGTTGACAAGATAAGGCTTTCGAGCCAAAACTGTTGAGATAACCCATGAAGGTTTATGAGATAGGGTCGATATGACCAAGTAGCCAGAGAAATGTCCGATGAACATTATCATGAAGCCCAGATTAACGAATCGAGCGCTCGCTGTCGATATGGCTGGATGGACATGATCAAAATGAATGCCAGAATCCTTTTGGTAGGTTGGATTAACCTGTTCACCTGTGAAAGGAGGGAAGAGGGAAAAGGAGGTCTACACTCGGAATGATTAAAGAGGGTTGAATGCAGCCACAGGTGTTCCCCGTGGGACTTATTCATCACTTGAACGAAAAATCATCCCGAGTATAATCCTACTCAAAGCGGGCTGGCCGCGCATCCTCAAGGAGGGCACAAAAGAGAAAAGCAAGGGAAAGATCCTGAGAAGTATCGCTAGAAGGAACACTCTCTTGCCTTGGGCACAAGCATCACTGATCAACGAGACTGGTTGCACCAAGAGGCCTAGCTTGTCTATGGATTGATCAGTGGAGTTGTGAGAACCCGAGAAGGCACGGATCGAGGATACCGGAGTGTTTAACGATTACAGTTAGGTGATGATCGAAGAGACAAGGCTACGCTTGGTCAGCATTGCTTGTCAAGCAAAGATCATCATGACTGTAATGTATCCTAAGCAGAGCACAACAGAGCTAACACATGGGGCTCCCCTAGCACACACTCTGTATCAGATGCCGGCCAGGATCCGAAATCTGAAGCCCATTCCCGCGATTGAACTGCTCCCACTACACACATGGGTATACTCCCGCCATATGTGGTCGTAGCAGTTGTGCGAGAACAAACTACGGAGGGAACGTTTCAGATTCGGTGATATCTCATTGGCATACCGATCCTTAGAGAGAGAGAAGAGAGGAAGGAGGAACACAAGAAGGGAACTGTGTCAGTATAAGATCCCTGATAAAAAAGCTTTGCTGAAAAGCACGAGAAGAACACTGAAAAGTGTTTGATGAAATTAAAATGTTTGAAGAGAGAGAGCAAGGGTTGAGATAACCCATGAAGCTTGCCAAGAGCTTTGGAGGACTGTGAAGTCCATCGCTTGCTCAAAATAGCCTTCCAAGCACACCTTCGTCATCGGCATCGAAGCATTCGACGGCTAGATTAACGATGAGGAGAGGAGGCTCTGCGACTTGGTTCACTCCTCTTGAGGAGCAAGGAACGTTTGCAAGGTCTTTGCCCTTAGAAGTTGTTGGATCAGGGCATTCTTCTTTAGGAAGCAGGTCGTGCATCCTTTCCTGCCGAAGCATCCTTTGCACAAGCTGCCGGAATGCTCGGCAGTCCTCTGTTAGGTGACCTGACTCTTTGTGAAATTCGCAGTAAGGTTCTGAACCCCTAGATCTTTGATCTGCCGGTCGATAGGGCTTCTTGAAGTTTGCCCTGTATTTCATGATCTGGATTACTTCTTGCATGACCTCGTCAAGATCAGACTCATGTAAGTCGCTGTCCTGTTGCTGTTGAACTGCTGTTGTTTGCAAAGACGGAGCTAGCAGCAGCAATGGGTCTTGAGCATGATCACTGCTCGGGAAGGAGTATCGATGGAGATGAATCCTTCTCTCCTTCTTTGAGTGAGTTGGGAAGTGATTGTGAGGAGACCTTGGAGGATGCTTGCGAGAGAGATCCTCCTCAGGCAAAAGCTTGGAGACGAAGCCTGGATTGCTCTTTTCGCCTCGGATGTACGAGTTGGCTAGAGCAATCAACTCTTGGTAGGTCCTTGGAGCACGGACGTTGGCTTCAAATTTGAGAGGCCCTTCACGAAGACCATGGATAAGAGCCACTCTATACATTTCTTGATCAGTAACTTCGATGTCCAAAATCTCTCTTTGGAATCGATCAACAAACTGAGACCAAGTCTCATTTCCGCGCTGCTTGATCTTAATGAGGGCTTCAGGACCGCCCTTTCTCTTGGTTGATGTAGAGAATCTGAGAAGAAACTCCCTTCGAAGATCAAGGAAGGAAGTGATGGAGTGAGGACGGAGGCCATAGAACCAGTCCCTCACTTGCCCATCAAAAGAGGTGACAAGGAGCTTGCACTTGGTTGCATCTGAAAGGGTTTTGAGAGCAACGGCTGACTCAAAAGCTTGGAGGTGCTTTACTGGATCTGTCTCTCCAGTGTAGATTGGCAGTCGCGGCTCTCTGAAGTTTGCTGGATTTGCTCATGGCGAACATTCTCCGCGAATGGTGAAGGTTCTTCTTGCTCTCCTACAGCATAGGGATAAAAAGGAGCATAAGCTGCAGCTGCAAAAGGAGCATGAGGATAAAAAGGAAAAGTTGCTGCAGGAGGAGCAGGGGCAGGAGCTGAAGGGTAGGGATGACTTCCCTGAAAATTGAGAACTCTAGCAGGACTTCCTCGGGCTGCTTCCCGGAAGAAGTTATGGCGAGCAGCAAACTCTTCATCTTGAGTTCGCAAAGGAGCTGCAGGCCCTTGCGGAAAGGTTGGAGTGTAAGGAGGATAGAACGGCGGGCAAGCTTGAGAGTAAGTTTGTTGATACTCTGATGTTGGTGTTGGGTTGATTGGAGCAGCTGGAGCAGCTGGAGCTGTCGCTGGATGAGCGTCCAATCACTACGTGATTGCAGCAAAAACTTTGTTGATCGCCTGGAACTGTTGAGCATTCTCACGGCGCGACTACTCAAAGGCTTCCCAGAAAGGATCTTCATTGGGACTTGGAGCATGGTTCTCGGCTTATTGATGGTGTGATATGGTTAACTGTTGCTTTCACTGCCTGTTCTGATCTGAAGGGCTGCGCGTGAGCTGACGTTCCACGCTCAACGCAGCAAAACTGTTGATGCACAAAAACGGCACCGGGGGCACAACTATCACCGCGGGGTGTTTGGTCTCACAGGCTAGGTGAGGATGAAGGAGAAGGTTGTGGGGGTAGAGGAGAAGGAAGCTTCTGAGTGCTCGAGAGGTGAGCAAACAGCTTGTTCAAGGAGGGTTGCGGGGGTAGAGGAGAGGCTGCTGAGAGCAGAGACGAGACTTGATCAACTGAGAGGGTTGATCAAGAGAGTAAGAGGAGGGAGACCAGGAGCGGTCAAGCAGACAGTAACCGCGACGGTTGCACTTGCAGGTTGGTTGCCGAGAAGAACCGAGCTGAGCTGAGGGCAAGGCTTGCTGAGTAGAGGAGCAAGGCTTGCTGAGCAGAGAAGTAAGGCTTACTGAGCAGAGAAGCAAGGCTTGCTGAGCAGAGAAGCAAGGCTTGCCGAGCAGAAAGCAAGGCTTGTTGAGCAGAGGAGCAAGGCTTGCTGAGCAGAGGAGCAAGGCTTGCTGAGTAGAGAAGCAAGGCTTGCTGAGCAGAGGAGCAAGGCTTGCTAAGCAGAGGAGCAAGGCTTGCTGAGTAGAGAAGCAAGGCTTGCTGAGCTGGGAGCAAGGCTTGCTGAGCAGAGAAGAGAACAGGGGGACGCTAGCAGCGACAACAACACACTTCGCCCGTCGCGGCCTAAATACCACTCTTGCGACGAGCTTTCCTTTGATTAATAGCTAGAGATTGCAAGCTTACAAGTACACCTTCACAACAAATTATTAAAGGGGTACAAAGAGAAGCTGGCGGCTAAGAGAGAAGAAATTGCCAGAAAGCAGAGAAGAGAAGCTGCCAGAGACTAAGTAAAAGAGGTTGCCAGAGCTGCTGGAGGACTGGAAAACTGAGTCTGCAGAGTCTGGTGGCAAGCTGCTGGAGAGCTGTGGAGGACTGCGCGGACAGGAAATCTGAGTCCGCAGGGCTTGCTGGATGGCTGATGGAGGACTGCGCGGACAGGAAAACGGAGTCCGCAGGGTCTGTTGGCAAGCTGGTGGAGGACTGCTCGGACAGGAAAACGGAGTCCGCAGGGTCTGCTGTCAAGACTTGTCTTCACCTCCAATCCTCCCTAATGAGAGGAATCAGGGGCTATTTATAGGCCCATGGAAGTTCTTCAAGAAGCGGGGCCCAGTGACGTCAGCATGACAACCTGCGCGGACTCCGCGGACTGGAAAACGGAGTCCGCCAGGTAGGCGAAGCGGGCTGCAGGAAGTTGAGAACGGAGGCCACCCCCTTGCGGGCGGCCTGGGCGGACTCCGGGGGGAGTCCACCGGAAGGGCCGGGGCCGCCCCATAGCGGGCGGCCTGGGCAGACTCCGGGTGGAGTCTGCCCTGCAGGCCGGGCCGCCCCCGAGCGGGCGGCCTGGGCGGACTCTGGGGGGAGTCCGCCTGGCTGGCCGGGCCGCCCCCGAGCGGGTGGCCTGGGCGGACTCCGGGGGGAGTCCGCCCGGCAGGGCCGGGCCGCCCCCGAGCCGGCGGCCTGGGCGGACTCCGGGGGGAGTCCGCCCGGCAGGGCCGGGCCGCCCCCGAGCGGGCGGCCTGGGCGGACTCCGGGGGGAGTCCGCCCGGCTGGCCGGGCCGCCCCCGAGCGGGCGGCCTGGGCGGACTCCAGGGGGAGTCCGCCCGGCAGGGCCGGGCCTCCCCCGAGCGGGCGGCCTGGGCGGACTCCGGTGGGAGTCCGCACGGCTGACGGGCAGAGGCCGCCCTGGTGGGAGGCCTCGGCGGACGGTAGCAGGAGGCCGCCGCCCCTCGAGCGGCAGGGAGGCCGGAGCCCATTGGGCGGACTGGGAAGCCTCCCCTTGTGGTGCTGTTGGCGGACACCTGCAAGGAAAAGCAATGCACGGTTAGCGGGCCTAACTGCATGACCTGCGAGGGTGAGCTATGGGAACAGCCCGCCGTCCCGCAGGGCACGCGGTTGCAAGGGGACCTAGACGGACGGGGAAAATTATCCGCCTACGCTGGGGGCTTGTCACGATCAAAAGGGAGAAACTAAGGAGCGGGACTAGCCAGTTGGCTAGCTTGGGAAGGATCGCCGATTTCTGGGTTAACAGGCCCCCGGCGAGTCGATTGTGACTAGCAGAGGCTGGCCGGCGGTGGTGGAGGTTGCCACCCTCCACACCGCCGGGAAGCAGCAGTGGACGTCCGATCTCAAGATGAGATCGGACGGCCCTGATCACCTTAATCCCCGCCCCTGCCTCCTCTTTTGTGCCCCCACAGTGGATCCGTGGTCGATCCGCTGTGGGGAAGCACTATCCGATTGCATCTTGCGGCTCAATCTCAGCCACAGGATCAAGTGGATATGCTAATTGCAGACGACTCTTTATCAGAAACTTTGGGAATTTTTTGGGCCAAACCTATGCCTCTAGGAGAAAAGTGACCAACATGAAAAATATTTCCCATGATGAGTGTTACCTCCACAAAAATTTGAGAATTTTTGGAGTTGATTTAGTATTTTTAAAATCCAAAATAAAATTTGTTTGACTAAATTAAAAACTCAAAATACTTTGAAAAATTATAAAAAAAAATTACTAGGCTCATTTTAGGCCCTCCTTAGGGTTGTATCAAAATTTGGGGTCATGGAGATAAGTTTTGATATTTTTCCTAAAATATTAGAAGCCTAGGGTCGCGCACGGATCTTTTTTTTCCGCACATTTTCCCTCGAAAGTGGAAATTGGAGCGTGCGACCCCCCCCCCCTATAATCAAATAAGTATTTAAGTACATCTCCAGTCTCGTACTGGTCGAGCTAATTATTTCAGCACCTCTCCAGTCTCGTACTGGTCGAGCTTATTTTAGTATTTCAGTACTACTCCAGTCTCGTACTGGTCAAGCTTACTTTAGTGCTTTCAATTCAGTACATCTCCAGTCTCGTACTGGTCGAGCTTATTTTAGTATTTCAGTACTACTCCAGTCTCGTACTGGTCAAGCTTACTTTAGTGCTTGCAATTCAGTACATCTCCAGTCTCGTACTAGTCAAGCTTATTTTAGTACTTTCATTTCAGTACCACTCCAGTCTCGTACTGGTCACATTTCATTCCAACACTTTAAATAAGCAGCATAATCACCGCACTTGTTCTCATTGCAATTTACTATTATAATCCTGGGCCCTGCTAAAGTTTAGCCTTAGTTGGGTATAACCGGAGTTGAAGTAGTCCTCCAGGTCTAGCTCCAAATACTGCGCTCCCACGCTTATTGTTGAAAGTAGAGATAAGTGCCGACGCTCGAACACTAAAGCCTAGTAGGGCAGGCCGACATATCCCCGGTGTATATTGAATTGCGTTTTAATTTTGATTGTTTGCAAATTGCTTGCGGTGAAATAGTGTCGGGTCAGTCCCTCTCGCAGACCGTTCATACCAGTGCGGGAAGGTCAACGACTCAAGGCAACATGGAGATGAGTACCACGAGTGACCGGCCGTTATATTATTCCCCGTCGGGTTTTCCTCCGCTGGTCGGCCAAAACGATTCACCGGATGTCGCTCACATCCAAGAGTACACAAGGTTGTATGTTAGGGCCTGGGGTTGTGCGGTATGATCATCCCCAGAAGTGGCAGGACTGGCCACTATCACCGACGACCATATCGATGAGGCCCGCGGGGCTCGCTACCCTGCTAGAACAGAAGCGGTCCAAACTATGTCGACATAGGGTTTGTGCGTGCGACTATGAATGCCTGCGGTATGTGCGTGGCTGTGAATGCCTGCGATAGAATTCAGGAGGTAAAAACCTGATGTTCTGATGAGCTAGTGGAGCCTTGTTATAACAGATTTATATTGCTCCTTTTTTCCAAGTTATACTATCCTGCATTCTTTTTTATTTGCTCCTAGCTATACATATATGAAATGTTGTGCTAACCCTCTCTTGCTTCGGTTATTTACTTTTGTTGGGTGGGTATGTGCTCCTCCCCAGGATATGGATCCGGGGAGGAGATTTGATTCCTCTTAGTTATGTGACTAACAGTTATCTAAATAACCATTCACAGGAAATGGAGCACCGTAGTGACTTGCTACTGGAGGAGATTATGCCATCGGCTAGGACTACTCGAGCAGATGCACCCCCGCTGTCCCTAGAGTTTAGAGACGTGAGTACCGCTGAGTAGCATAGAGAGAGAGAGTATGAGGGTTATATGTAGTACATGCATAGCCCACGAGATTATATAAACATTTAGGCTTCGGCCCTAAAACCTTTGTATTACTATATGACATGTTATATATATCTGTAGTGGTTTCCTGTTAATGCTTCCGATATACTCTGATGGATTGTGAATGTTGTGATTCGAGCCAAGCAAGGCGACCATATAGTGCTTAGATAGGGTGGATTGTTTCCCCTAAGGAGCACTGGGTGGACGTCTTGGGCCAGTAGTACCCCTCTGGACTGACCCGAGCAAAGGTTGGGGGGTATCATACCTTCGTTGTCCTCCATGCGCTGGCTGACGCTGAGTCCATGATGGAGCTCAGCTCGGAGGATCTCGCCCAGTAGACCGCCTGCTCGCTCACGCGAGATGTCGAGCTCGGGCACTACTCAGTAAGAAAGTTGCTGGAGACGACTTCGGCCCTAAAGATCGTCACGAAGAAAGACATCGACCTAGAAATGCAATCAGTTCGCTGGAGAGAGTATGAGGTAAGTCGCATCCTGCGCGCGATGTTGATGGCATTGGACTTGGATTTATTTCATTGACTCTCTGTTCTTTATCGCAGGCTGCCGAGATTGAGGCCGCCAAAAAGCTCTCAGAGTGCAAATCGAAACTCGCCAAGTCTCAGGCGAAGTTGGAGGCAACCCAAGTCCGCACCGTCGAGATGGAAACTCGCCTAATTGCCTTCGAGGGCCGCACAAGTTCTTCAGCTCCCCAGCAAGATGCGCAACGGCCGGACGATAACTCGCATTATGTGGTCAAACGATCTCGCGCTCTTTATAAGGAGAGGTCGTCGGTCCGCCATGAGATAGCTCGAGCAGCAGGAAATAACATGCTCATACGGCTAAGGATCAACATCCAGCTCGTCGTGGTGGAGAAGCAGCTCACTATTGATGAGCTCATCCCTGATATGCTCGTCGAGGAGGTGACCTCGCTCGTTCGCCTCCATTCTTTGATATCGGGCTCCAGCAGCAGCGGCAGTGGTAGCAGTAGCAGCAGTGTAACGTCCTGAATCGCTCTAGGCCCCTAGTGTGTGTGTTTGAGTCAAGAGGGTTGACTCGAGTCCTGGGATGTGCAGGGAATTGGACTGCACTTGTGGAGGAGTAGAGAAATCAGTGCTGTGACGGGACACGGGTAGAGACACGAGCGTGTCCCTACCGGTGTGCGCGTGTGCGTCGAGCTGAACTCGACGAGGCATGTTGAGATCGGCGAGCTGTGTCGACATCATCTAACACGGGTAGCGATACGGGCGTGTCCCTACCCGTGTGTGTCGAGTTACACTCGACAGGGCGTGTCGAGACTGACGAGCTGTATCGACACCATGTGACATGGGTAGAGACACGGGCGTGCCCCTACCCGTGTGTGTCGAGTTACACTCAATGAGAGGTGTCGATATCGACGAACTCCGTGTCGAGATCGACGAATTATATGACACGGGTAGAGACACGGGCGTGTCTCTACCCGTGTTCCGTGTGTGACGAGTTGAGTTTGTCGAGATGCAACCCGAGAAGGACACGGCCAAGGACACGGCCAGGAACACGGGCGTGTCATGTGGACACGGGTCGGGACACGGGCGTGTCCCTACCTGTGTCAACTATTGAACCGACATGGAAACTGTCGTTGCCGCTTCGCCCAGGCAGGACACGGGAAAGGACACGGCCGTGTCCATACCCGTGTCACTTTTCATATATAAGGGTGAGAGAAAACCCTAGCCGTTTTCATGCTCATTTCATTCCCTATTTCCTGTGAGAACTCCTGGTGAGAGAGAAAACTGCTGGAGCAAGTTCTACAGCAGAAAATCCGCCATCACCGTGAAGGAGAAGATGCCGCCAAGGAGAATTACGAGATCCATGGCCGGAAATGGTGGTATCGCTGGAACCGATGTGAGTTTCCTACCCTCTCCCTTGGTGCTAGATCTATAGATATTTAGGCGAGACGTCGACTCAAAAGAGTCTTGACATGTGAGAAGATGCTTTCTCTAGGGTGAGGCCAATC
This sequence comes from Platanthera guangdongensis, assembly GCA_039583875.1. Classification (NCBI taxonomy): domain Eukaryota; kingdom Viridiplantae; phylum Streptophyta; class Magnoliopsida; order Asparagales; family Orchidaceae; genus Platanthera; species Platanthera guangdongensis. The sequence continues at coordinate 83,190,951 of CM077151.1, forward strand.
TGGGGCTTGTGCTCTTGGTTAGTGGTGTTTTCAACCTCTCCGATCTACTATGTGAAGATGGGGGATGGTTTCATGAAGAGTAAAGAACTCTTGAGGTTGTATAAGTGAGGAGATTTTCTGGAATGATTTGGGAAGATCGCCTTGAGGAGAAAGATGAACCGATGTCGTTCATTCCGCCTTAAGATGCATGCAGAATCTGTATTCTGCACGCAGCGAACTTCGTGGCCATTTTGAAGAATGATATGTCCAGATCTGGGCTTTCGGCTAAACACAAAGGTTGAAGCCCATGAAAATACCTTTCCAACGAATGGTTGCACGACTTCAGGCGAAGTCTGTAGCCACAGGAAAGTCTAAACGCAAATGGTGTTCCACAAATCCTTCATGCAAAAATTGTGTTCTGTACGCAGCGGACTTCAGGTCCGATTTCAAATATGATAATTTCAAATATGGCTTGAGGTCTGAATACAGAAGTCGTAGACCATAGAAATACCTTTCCATTGTGGGGTTACACGTCTTCACCGGATTCCTGTAGCTTCGGGAATCTCCGGTTGAAGTTGCTATCCAGATTCAACCTGCACCTAAATTCTGGACTTTAATGGAAGATGGATTTGGATTCGGTGGAATTAATATTGCAAGATACTTGGCTTGGATGAACCATTATGATTAATCATCTGTTGCATGATTGATGTAGCTTATTAATTAGATTTCAAATTATCAAATTATGAAGCAATCTTTTTTAAACGAATTGAATTGGTAGGAATTGAAAGATTGATAATTGTGCACTTCATGTTTATATTATGACATCATCAAATGGAAGTGTGATAGATCTTTATATGCGCATCATGTTTATAATACGTTGTCATCATTTGGAAAGTCATATAGATGAATAGATTATGGCCATGAGTATGTTGTATTAATGAAATGAGTCTAGTAATCCAATACTTAGAGCGTCGTCTCCCTACGGGTAGTATTGTGAAGAGATGTAAGTGCGGTGTTGACCGTCACTTGTTTTGGTTGTGTTGAGATAAGGTGTGGATGGATGATTGGGCCGTGTCCTCGTGCTTACTTCCGAGGCCCCTTCCATGTTATGTTGATGTGGTATTTGCATGTGGTGTGAGTCGATACGTGGTGTCGTAATCCTAGGTTAAGGACAGTGTGGCAGGTCTACGGGCTCGCTAGTTGTCACACCGACGGGAGTCGATAGTTAGACTTTGGGCGGTTGGGCTGTATCCTCAGTGTTCACGTCCCGGGGCCCCTTCCGTACCAAGTGAACGGTTGGGCTGTGTCCTCATGCTTACTTCCGAGGCCCCTTCCGGGTCACACAAGGCTAGTTCGGGCTGTGTTCTTGGTGCACATCTACCGAAGACCCCGCTGGGCCATAGTACGCATGGGCTCCGCTGTTGTGTTCTTAGCGTTGAGGCGTACGGAGGCCTAGGTGAAGTAGTGTAGATACCCTCCTAGTAGTAGAAGTGCCCATTCTACTGTCACTGCCTAGCCACGGCGGCTGATGCCTGAGAGGTTAGCTACCTGCTCGAAAAGTGGGAACTACAGTCTGTGTCGACATAGCAATTGCATGGGCATGATCATGGGTGAGTCATTGCATAGCATTCATCGCATTTCATAACATTGCATAACAAGATCCTCATCGTATAAGTTTGTATGGGCACTCTTATACGATGAGTTACCTTTATGTAACCCGATCCTTAACTTATAAGTTTGTATGGGCATTCTTATAAGTTAAGTTACTTACTTGCTGTAGATTTCCTTACACCTGTTGTTACATGTTGCTAGCTTGTAGAACTGCTAGATTATACATTATACTCATGTACCTTGCCACCTGCTTATACTCCTTTACTTGCATACTTATTATATACTGTACTCTTGTTCCTCTTCCCCGCCCGGTGCCGAGGAGTCACCGGGGGAGCGGATGTGAAACCACTTAGTCGTTTCGACTAACGGTTGCTACGTCTTCCTTTTTAGGAGGTCATGCCGCAGTTAGAGCAGCCGCAAACTATGCAGCAGGACAGGCAGGCCAGGATGACAGGGCCTGAAGTGACGGTGTCGTCGATACCGTTGGTTACTGATGTTAGTATTTTGATTACTCTGATGTAGCCCGTTTGGGCAATGATTAGCTGTACTCTGATATATTGTAGAAGCATGTTTAGCTTCTCTTTATTGATGTATTTGGACATTATATTCTTAGTGTGGATTTTGACTTCTCTTGCTTATTATATTTGGTTGGGTTGGCATGATATATTGATATTGTTGTAGCCGGCGGAATAGGCGTCTTGTGGTACAGGTTAGCCCGTGTGCTAATACTACCGCAAGGCGGCTGTTCCGGGCATAAGACTCCCCCTTCGTGCCGTGTTTTGGGATCCGGGAGGGGGGTCTTACAAATGGTATCAGTTTGCCACGATCCTCAACTAAAGAAGTCATTCAACAATGGTGCCACCCCCGTTTGATTAGTCAGTTTGGGGACAAACTAACTTAGCGGAAGCAGTGCTGTGCCCATATGTAATTCACGCTAAGTAAGTCCAACTTTGATCTTAATATTAGCCAACCTGACCATACGTTTGTGTTTTATGTGTAGATTCCAGCGCTCATTGAGCAGGTGAGAGGCACTCCTACGCCCTCCATACCCACTCCCACTCAGTTCCAACAATCTGAGTTGGGGCTGACACTCACTGCCATCCTCGATGCTTTTAGGGCACAGTAGCCCCTGGTGCAACAACAGGACCCGAGCTCCAACTGGCTGAGCACCTTCGGGCTCTCTCCCCTCCCGCCTACCTTGGGACGGAGTCAGCAGTACGTACAGAGGGTTCTAGTCACGGTTTAGGAGTTGTTGGCTGGTATTCCGTTGCCCGGCCAACATGGCAGTGACATTGGCGGTGTCCGTCTTGGACTTACATGCTAAGAGGTGGTGGAAGTACTTCATGGGCTCTACCTTCCAAGGCCGGGTCTACACAGAGATAAGTTGGAGTGAATTCTCGGTTATTTTCTTGGATCACTTTATCCCTACATCGGCCCGAGATGAGCTTGAGCAGAGGTTTCTTCTACTAAAGCAGGGATCAAAGTCGGTTACAAAATACCAGCGGGAATTCCTGCATCTCGCAAGGTTTACGGATTCTTACGAGTTGGATGACAGAGGTTATGCCAAGCACTTCTACAAAGAGCTGCGAGATCCCCTAAGGCAGTCCCTTTTGTTTATAGCGGATGGAAGCTTGGAGGAGATCATTGATATGGCAAAAAGACTGGAGGCGGACCAGTTGGGATGCAGTAAGAGGCCTGCGGAGGACGTGATGGAAGCTGGCCCATGGAATAGAAGTATGCGAGACTTCAGAGGAGGAAGGGGATATCAAAGAGGTGGAGGGCGTGTCCACTGAAATTATAGGGTGGAGCATCCGGTTCCGCAGCCGCCTGCGTTGCCTCCACCCCCACAGCCTCAGCAATTTCAACAACCTGAAGGGCTTCGTGGGCTGGTGTGCTTCGAATGCAACCAGCCGGGTGACATCCGACATTTCTGCCTGCAACTATATGGGAACGTCCCTCCTGCACTCGCTCCTGCTCTCCCTCTAGCAGCCCCACGAGGACGGGGATACATGCGTGGTCGAGGACGAGGACCGCGGGGAGGTAACCCCGCCCTGCTAGGGATCAGGTGTACGCGCTTGACATGGCACAGGAACGGAATCCACAAGATGTGATTGCAGGTATGATTTAATTAATTAACATATTTTCATGGCCTAACTTGAATTGATTAAGACTTACTAGACACCTAGCAATAAGTTTTGGTTGTTGGTACTTAGGCATCGTGATTATTGGCGGGAAGACGGCCTATGCGCTGTTCGATACCGGTGCCTCACACTCCTTTGTGTCCGAGGATTTCATAAAATACGTGGAGGGTGTACAGTACTTCACTGGCATAGACCGACGAGTACGCCTTCCGGATGGCTCGGAGATGATCGCTACCGCCAAGTACGAGTTGGAGTTATTTATAGATGGGAATGCCTTTGATACGCCGGCCACGGTTCTGAGAATGCCGGAGTTTGACATTATTTTGGGCATGGCATGGCTGGACTGGCACATCGCGAGGATCGACTGCGCGGAGAAGCGGATCTATTTGAGACATGGAGACTCTAACGTCATCTTCCAAGGTATTGTCTTTGCGCCTCGCATGATGTTATCTTTCGTCCAGGTTGTAAAAGCTCATATGAAGGGGGATGAGGTCTTCATGATCTGGTTCGAGTTGAAGGAAGAAGCATTGGAATTAAAGAATGTACGGGTTGTGCGGGATTTTCCCGAGGTATTTCCTGAGAAGCTACCAGGATTACCTCCGCATAGAGAGGTTAATTTCTAGATTAATCTAGTACCAGGTGCCAAGCCTGTATCTAAGGCTCCGTACAGAATGGCCCCGAAAGAACTCGCGGAGTTTAGAGTACAATTGCAAGAACTGGTGGAGTCAGGATTCGTTCGCCCCAGTTCATCACCCTGGGGAGCCCCTGTATTGTTCGTGAAGAAGAAGGATGGAAACCCTGTGTTTGTGCATAGATTATCGCGAACTCAATCGGTTGACGGTGCGGAACACTTATCCGCTACCTCGGATCGACGAGTTGTTCGATCAGCTAGTTGGAGCACATTGGTTCTCTAAACTGGATTTTGGCTCTGGATACTATCAATTGAGGATACAAGAAGGGGACATTCAGAAAACAGCCTTCAGTTCGAGATATGGTTTGTATGAGTTCACAGTAATGTCGTTTGTGCTCACAAATGCCCATTTGGCCTTCATGAGCCTGATGAACAAGGTGTTTGAACCATATTTGGACATCTTCATCATTATTTTCATCGACGACATCTTGGTATACTCAAAGACGGAGGAGAAGCATGTCGAGCACCCGACCTTGGTTTTGAAGAAACTGAAGGAGCACGCCTTGTACGCCAAGTTTAGAAAGTGTGAATTCTGGCTTAAGGAGGTTGCCTTCTTGGGGCATGTGATCAGTGGAGCAGGATTAGCAGTGGATCCAACAAAGGTGCGAGCCGTGAAGGAGTGGTCTCCTTTGAAGTCGGCGGCCGATGTGAGGAGTTTTCTTGGACTTGCCAGGTACTACCGCAAGTTCGTGAAAGGATTTTCCAAGATTGCCCTTCCTCTTACCTCCTTGACGAAGAAGGGTGTGCCATTTGAGTGGACACCGCAATGTGAAGCGGCATTCCAAGAGCTAAAGGATATGCTTACCTCCGCCCCCATCCTTGCACTTCCATCTTGGAAGGAAGGATTTCAGGTTTACACTGATGCATCGTATCAAGGGATGAGAGCGGTACTGATGCAGCATGGGCATGTGATCGCATATGCTTCAAGACAGTTAAAGAAACATGAAATTAATTACTCGGTCCATGATTTGGAGTTGGGAGCAGTGGTGTTCGCTTTGAAGGTCTGGAGACATTATCTATATGGCGTCCACTGTGAGATCTTTTCCGATCACCAAAACTTGAAGTATGTCCACACACAGAAGGAGTTGAACCTGAGACAACGGCGGTGGTTGGAATTTCTATGCGACTATGAGTTCACCATGAACTACCACCCCGGGAAAGCGAACTCGGTAGCCGATGCCTTGAGTAGAAAAGTGTCAGGCTCTAGCCCAGAGTCTCGGTTGATGAGTATGGAGTTGGTTCGGATGATTGAGGAGATGGATATTACTCTGGTATTCAAGGCTCCTTCGGCAGAGTATGCAGAGTTTTTGGCAAGCATGAGCATAGTTTGTGATATCCGGGACCGGATTCGGGTGGAGCAAGGAATGGATGCGTCCTTAGCCCCGGCTATCAAGGCAATTGAAGATGGGACCACCGATGAGTACACAGTAAAAGACGGCCTCGTTTATTTTCGTGGCCGGCTCTACATTCCCAAGGGTGGCAAAATCCGGGAGGATATCTTGAGAGAGGCACATTGCTCTCAATATTCTGTACACCCGGGTATTGCCAAGATGTACGCCGGCTTACGGAAGACCATGTGCTGGCCGGGAATGAAGAAGGATGTTCGTTACTATGTTACACATTGCGAAGCTTGTCAAAGAGTGAAGGATGAATGCAGGAGTCCCGATGGTTTGTTGCAGTCGTTGCCCATCCCCGAATGGAAGTTTGAGGATATCTCCATGGACTTTGTTCATGGGCTACCTCGTTCCCGCTCTGGGAATGATTCAGTGTGGGTTATTGTTGATCGACTGACAAAGGTGGCCCTGTTCATTCCAATGAAGAAGGAAGCATACATGGATGCTTTGGTACGCCTTTTTGTGGAGCAATTCGTACGGTATCATGGCGTGCCCAAGATAATTGTTTCGGATCGGGATGGTCGATTTACTTCCAAGGAATGGAAGGCGGTATAGGCATATTTGGGCTCACGCCTTACCTTCAGCACCGCATTTCATCCTCAGACGGACGGGCAGTCTTAAAGGACCATTAGGACATTGGAGGATCTGCTGAGATTATGTGTGTTGGACAGAGGAGAGCCGTGGGAAAGGATCTTGCCCCTGGTGGAATTTTCCTACAATAATAGCCCTCAGGCGAGCATCGGTATGGCGCCCCATGAAGCCCTTTACGGAAGAAGGTGCAGGACACCCTTGTCTTGGGTGCAGGATGAAGATCCAAAGGCATTGGGAAATGAATATATAGATGATACTAATGTGGCGGTCAGATTGATACGGGATCGCATGTTGGAGGCTCAAAGTCGACAGGCAAAGTATTACAATAAAAAGCACCGGATGGTGGAGTTCCAAGTGGGCGATAAAGTGTTCCTCAAGATTCGGCCGATGCACGGAGTGTCGCGGGTACGTGGGGTGAAAAAGCTCAGCCCGAGGTATGTTGGGCCTTATACTATACTAGAAAGGATTGGCACGTTGGCCTATTGGTTGGAGCTACCACCAGAACTAGAGAATCTCCACGACGTGTTCCATGTGTCGTCGCTTCGAAAAGCACTGTTGCAGCCCGACCACTATATTCCAAATACTGATGGTGCAGTGGCGTCAGATAGGTTTGTACGACTAGAGCCGGTGCGGATTGTTGACAGCGAGATAAGAAATTTGCGCCTCAAAAGTGTACCCTTGGTGAAGGTGCAATTTTCCAACCATGGGAAGGAGGAGTACACATGGGAGCCATTGGATTTGATGCAGCAACGCTACCCGGTGTTGTTTGCTCAAGGTAATTTTATTTAAAAGCAAATGTTAATTTTCGGTTATGCTTTTCTCCCGATAGCCTAAGCCTGATTTCAGGGAAGAAATATTTTATTTTGTTTATAGGATTTGTAACATCCCGAATCGCTCTAGGACCCTAGTGTGTGTGTTTGAGTCAAGAGGGTTGACTCGAGTCCTGACACGTGCAGGGAAATGGACTGCACTTGTGGAGGAGTAGAGAAATCAGTGCTGTGACGGGACACGGGTAGAGACACGGGCGTGTCCCTACCCGTGTGCGCGTGTGCGTCGATCTGAACTCGACGAGGCATGTCGAGATCGGCGAGTTGTATCGACATCATGTGACACGGGTAGCGACACGGGCGTGTCCCTACCCGTGTGTGTCAACTTACACTCGACAGGGCGTATCAAGACTGATGAGCTGTGTCGACACCATGTGACATGGGTAGAGACACGGGCGTGTCCCTACCCGTGTGTGTCGAGTCACACTCGACGAGAGGTGTCGAGATCGATGAACTCCGTGTCGAGATCGACGAATTATATGACACGGGTAGAGACACGGGCGTGTCTCTACCCGTGTTCCGTGTGTGTCGAGTTGAGTTCGTCGAGATGCAACCCGAGAAGGACACGGCCAGCAATACGGTCGTGTCATGTGGACACGGGTCGGGACACGGGCGTGTCCCTACCCGTGTCAACTATTGAACCGACATGGAAACTGTCATTGCCGCTTCGCCCAGGCAGGACACGGGAAAGGACACTGCAATATCCATACCCGTGTCACTTTTCATATATAAGGGTGAGAGAAAACCCTAGCCGTTTTCATGCTCATTTCATTCCCTATTTACTGTGAGAACTCCTGGTGAGAGAGAAAACTGCTGGAGCAAGTTCTACAGGAGAAAATCCGCCATCACCGTGAAGGAGAAGATGCCGCCAAGGAGAATTACGAGATCCATGGCCGGAAATGGTGGTACCGCTGGAACCGATGTGAGTTTCCTACCCTCTCCATTGGTGCTAGATTTGTAGATATTTAGGCGAGACGTCGACTCAAAAGAGTCTTGACATGTGAGAAGATGCTTTCTCTAGGGTGAGGCCAATCCGGGGCTTGTGCTTTTGGTTAGTGGTGTCTTCAACCTCTCCGATCTACTATGTGGAGATGGGGGATGGTTTCGTGAAGAGCAAAGGGCTCTTGAGGTTGAATAAGGGAGGAGATTTTCTGGAACGATTTTGGAAGATCGCCTTGAGGAGAAAGATGAACCGATGCTGTTCATTCCGCCTTAAGATGCGTACAGAATCTGTATTCTGCGAGTAGCGAACTTCGTGGCCATTTTTAAGCATGATATGTCTAGATCTGGGCTTTAGGCAAAACACAAAAGTTGAAGCCCTTCAAAATACCTTTCCAACGAATGGTTGCACGACTTTAGGTGAAGTCTGTACCCACGGGAAAGTCTAAATGAAATGGTGTTCCACAAATCCTGCATGCAGAAATTGTGTTCTGTACGCAGCGGACTTCAGGTCTGATTTAAAATAGGATAATGTCAAATCTGGGTTGAGGTCTGAATACAGAAGTCGTAGACCACAGAAAGATCTTTCCATCGTAGGGTTACATGGCTTCACCGGATTCCTGTAGCTTCAGAAATCTCCTGTCGAATTTGCTGTCCAGATTCAACCTGCACCTAAATTCTGGACTTTAATGGAAGATGGATTTGGAATCGGTGTAATTAATATTGCAAGATACTTGGCTTGGATGAACCCTTATGATTAATCATTTGTTGCATGATTGATGTAGCTTATTAATCAGATTTCAAATTATCAAATTGTGAAGCAATCTTATTTAAACGAATTGAATTGGTAGAAATTGAAAGATTGATAATTGTGCACTTCATGTTTATATTATGACATCATTAAATGGAAGTGTGATAGATCTTTATATGCGCATCATGTTTATAATACGTTGTCATCATTTGAAAAGTCATATAGATGAATAGATTATGGCCATGAGTATGTTGGATTAATGAAATGAGTCTAGTGGTCCAATACTTAGTGCGTCGTCTCCCTACGGGTAGTATTTTGAAGAGATGTAAGTGCGGTGTTGACCGTCACTTGTTTTTATTGTGTTGAGATGTAAGACCCCCCCCCCTTTTTTTTTTCTTTTTCGACACCGGGGTCTTAGGCCCAGAACCGCCGTTTTGCGGTAACTCCTTCACGCCCTGAAGGGTCATCACCACAAAGCGCCGATTCTGCCGGCCAATTCGATCACAGAAAAGTAGCATAATGAAGTAAAATGGAAACTATCTGTCCACAGAGAATCACATGACATAATAAATATAACTCCACGAAGGGAGTGTCCACAGAAAATAACATCAGAGTAGCAAAAACGGGCTTATGCCCGGTACAACATATCCTCACTACAAAATCACTCATGCGGAAGCAAAAGCTGAAAAACTACTCAAGGTCGAGACTCACGGTGCCGGCTGTATGAACCCCGGAGCTAGACTGCCCCACCTCCAAGCGCACCGGTCTCTGGGGCTGCTCCTCCATGCTGGTCTCCACGATCCCCTAAATGATGCGGTTCGAAAACCGTTAGTCTAAAAGACTAAGTCCTATCATCCCCCGCCCCTTCCCCCACGGCTCCTAAGCACCGAGCGGAGAGGAAGAAAGGGAAGGACTGAAGGTGGAGAATAATCAAAAAGCAGGTGACAGCGGACCTATACTAGCAATTCTATAGACTTAAACTGAAATATGAAATGTAACCTTCACTTATGTGAAAAACACATAAGCCAAGGGGTCTTCTGCAAGGCTCCCATCGTATAAAAAGTCACATACCAATTTATACGATGGGGTGTCGGTTATCAAACAACAGTAAATATATATATCCAAATTTAACCTTAATTTATAAACTTGCCCACACAAGCTTATAGACCAAGGGGTCGTTTTGCAGGTCCTAGAGTATAAGCGTCCCATTCCACTTATACTTTAGGTGTCAAGGTTAAAGGAGACGATTATGCTATGACATGCAAGTGGGTATGATGGACATGCAAGTGCAACACACACACCCGACTCTGTGCACACAGACCTTTAGTTCCCCCTTTCTGGAGCCGTAACCTCCCAGGATACCTCCGTAGTGGCAGACGGAAGCGGTGGGTTGGGCCTCGCCCACCTCTAAACCAGTAAAGCACTACCGGTCAGACCTATCGTACGCCTCAACGCTTGGTGCACGAAGCGGACTCCTGCGTACTCTTGCCGGCTGGCGCACCGGACTTCTGTTGGCGAAGTGCTAACCACACTTGCCGAGTCAATGTATTGGTGTCGGTGCATCGACCCTCCAATACCGAAGACCCACCACCTTAATTTCCTTTCCTTTATATACATGTAAATTAGCGTAATCAAGAACCGAGCCGAAGCTCCCCGGACCAACACGTCCGACTCAACAATCGAGCCGAAGCTCCCCGGACCCAAAGTCCGCCTTTTAACCATCCGAGCCGAAGCTCCTAACCAACATCTGGTGCCATCAGTGCTGTGGAATGTGCAACCCTAATTACTAAGTTACTCTTTTCAGCTTGTTAAAACAGTTTACGTTAACCCAGGACTGCCCCCGGTATTCCCTGTGAAGGGCTCTCAAGGGGCACTAGGAACTGTGTTGGGATTACGCCTAGCGTTCCCTTTCACAAGGTACTTATTTTATTATTGGTTGATTCCCTTACCCATTATTTCTCATATTTCGATATGCTATTCCTAGGGTAATTTGACTCCAACTCTCCTTGGGTAGGACGATCTTTCGTCGGACCCGAACGCCTATAAACCTAGACAAAACCACACCCTACTCACTCATCTTCCATAGATGCAGCCCATTCCACTTGTCTTCACAGCATCCCATCAAGACCCATCATACGTGCCCTAATTCACATCCAAATGAAATCCTGCAGTTTTGCTATATGCAGACCACTTAAGCTACATGACCCGTAAAAAGGGAAGTACATGAAATACTCATCCAGTACCCTTATGATAATTATTAGAGGGCTAAAAAGACATTTGAAGCATAAATCCAGAAATCCATAATTTTCCTAATTTGTCTGATAATTAATTTATTTATTCTAGTGTCCCAAAAGGCCCAGGTTTGATCATGAAGTACCATTTTCAGGCAAGATATTAATCCACTAAATTTATGATAATTACAAAATGCCTAATCAACTCTAAATCCTAAGTCTTCCAATTTTTCAGCAAGGTTTAGGCCTTAAAATTTAATTTCAAAGATGCCCCATAATAAGTCATTTTAAAAGATTCTAGAGAAACTGTACCTCTAAAACTTCAGAGAAAATTCAGGGATGATTGTGATGGACTACAAGTACCCTAGAAAAAGTTTCATAATTTATCATTTGGAAATAAGGCTATATTTGATTTTTTTATGAACTTTCTAATTTAAGGGTTAATGAACAAAGTATGCTAATCAGTCATCAAATATTTCCACAAAAATTCCCATATGATAACATTGAGCTAAAAACACTATGCAGCAAGTTTCATGATTTTTCAATAAGTAATAGCCTCTGACAAGAATTATTTAATATGTAATCAAAATAAAGCACTTGTGAAGTAGATGCCCTAAATAGATATCCAAAAATTCTAACAAAATTCATACAAGATTATTATGACCTAAAACTAACTCTGCCCATGTTTCATACCCTCTCTATGGGCAGTGAGACCACAATAGCCAAAATATTAATTAGGGCATTACTATTGATTACAAATGAAGTGCTATAAACATTGTCCAACATTCCTCAAGTAAATTATCAGAGGCTCAACATACCCTAATCCCCTCACTACCCAAATTTGGTTAAGTTTCAAGATGTTTAGCTAACCTAAACTTACACTACAAGATTTAGGTCCTAAGCTAGGGTTAGGGTTTTGGGGCCCCTATCCTTTTCAAAATTAGCTAATATTTTTAACAGAGGGTTATATATATCCTAGGAACCTCCTTGCAAAATTGGGAGTTCATACAAGGTGTTTAGGACTCATTCCCTTCACAAGGCCAAAAGGTCCCTCCTTAGGGTTTGACCTAGGAACTTAGGGCAAATTTATTCCTCCCTACCCCATATTCCATGGGGAGGTGATAAGTGCTATAACAAGCCAGTGGCCCAAATCTCAGCCTCTGTTGAGGTGATTTGATCACTCAAAACCCAAAGTGCAAGTTTTGACCAAAATGCCCTTATAAAGGTGTAGTTAGGGTTGGGTCAAAACCTATTCAAAACTCATCCAAATTAAATGAAATTGTATACAGAAACCTACTTTGAACCCAGGGACCACTCACCAAAATTTGGGAGGGTTTGGAGGTGCTTAGGGTACCTATTTAATTTACCTAATAATTATTAAATATTTACAAAAACTATAGAAATATTTTCTCCAAAAATTCCCATTTTTGGGCAGGCCCTAGGTATGTCAAGGATAGACTCTCTGCCAAAATTTCAGCTAATTTGGTCTAGGGGTGAAGAGTGGGCACTCAATTTAATGACTGCCTAGCCCTAAGGGTATGTCCCACCAAAAAGGGTGCCCTGGTCAGACCTTACACCCAAATGGGTTCAAACTAATTTTAAAATAAAGTAGACTCAAGGGGCTACAACTTTCATGTTGAAGTATTTTCCACCCGAAGTTCCTAAGTATTTTTAAAGTTTAAAACCAATAATATCAAAAACTGTGACAAAATTGCATTAATATAAAATATTTCCTATAGTTTAATATCAGGCCCGCACGAATCTTGAAGCAAAAGGGACGGAATCCCTTCATCTTCTTACTTGAGCCGACGGCCAGGATTCATCCCGCCTGGAGCCACTTCCAAGCCCTGCCGCCGGCGATCCAGCCCCTTCCCCGGCCGGCCACCTCCACCAACACCTCCTTTGAGGTGGTGGCTACCGTCAGGCGGCGGCTCTGCCGCCGGAGAGGCGTTTTCCGGCGGTTGTAGCAAGATGATTTCTTGCCGAAACATGGAGAAATCCTGGATTCAATCGGGCTCAATTGAGCCCGAAACTTAAATCTTAAGAGTCCTAAGATCTACCCGCGAGTCAAGGAGAGGAGGAGGACCTTCCTGGCGGCCTGAATGCGTGAGGAGCGGCGGGATGCCATTGACGACGGCGGCGGCGCTCGGCTTCTGCAACTGCACAGTGGAATGGCTCGTCTCCTCCAGGTAAAAGCTCTAAAATGATCCCCCTGGCTCCCTGAAGGTGTTTAAATGGCAAACGGGGGAGGGGGAAGGCTCGTTCTTCAATGGCCATTAACACCATTAAAGGTGTGGCTCGGGTTGTGTGGAGGGGGGCTGAACCCACCCCTTGGTGGCCGGGAAACGGCTGGAATCAACTCCTCTCCCCTAGAGGAGTTGATTACAGCCATAATTGGTGGCTGTTAGCCTTCCTTGGCCGGCCTCTCACTTCCCCTTCCTCTTCCTCATTTTCTCTCTCCTCCATTATCATGGAGAGGAGCTCCTTTCTCTCTCCTAGTCACCTCTGGTTGACTAGTCAACCTCACAAGCTAAATGCATCCCACTTGATTATGATGGTCATGGGAATGGGTTTAGCCTAAGGGAGAAGTGGCTTGAGCTTGGGTTAGCCCTTTTTGGGCTAAGTTTGACTTGACCCCAAATGAGGGTTGACCTGGTCAATTTGACCATCTAGGTTGACCCCATTGGGTCCTGGGTGACCCATTGGCTTCCCTTAGGGTCTAGGTAGGGTTATGTAGGGTTACCCTGTACTTTGGAGGTCACATACCCTTAGTAAGGGTACTTTGACCAGGTTAGGGCTTGAGTTGACTTGGGTCAACCTGGCCTCTAGGGCTGACCCCAATGTGTCCTTAGTGACCCACTGACCTCACTTTAGGGTTAGGAGGGCATAGGTGGGGTCCTCTAGGCTAGGAGTAGGTCAATTGACCCTAAGTAGGCTAGTTTGACCCATTTAGGGCTAGGGTTGACCTTGGTCAACTAAGCCTCTTGGGTTGACCCTAATGGGTCCTTTTGGCTCTAATGGGCCTCCCAAAGTATTAGGGGGTGTTGTGGTAGGGTCTTGGGGTTAAGGTGTAGCCCATGGTCATCCTAAACCATTATTTAGAGTTTTACTATTTGCAGACCATGATGATCTCCCACCTTTTGTCCCCTATCTCCCAGCCTATTTCTGGCTTCCTAGGGTTTGTCATGACCTAGTCATGGCCAAAACCATTCTTAGGGGTCTAGTTGGAAATGAGATGTTACAATTCCCAATAAACAAAACAAAGATTTCGTCCCCGAAATCAAGGTTGGGCCTACGGGACTTACTACCGAAGGAAAGAGCCTTGTAACATCCCATCATGACGCCTAGTTTGTCAAATTAGGTTTTACGGGAAAGCTTAGATATATGACCATTACGCCCAATCGGCAAACCAAGATCCCGATAAGCAAGGATAAGCCCCAATAAACAAAAGATAAGCCTCTATCTGCCTAGAGCAGCCCTTAGTAAATTAAAGCAGGAGAATAAATTAACATCTTGAGGGGTCTGAGAGGTATACCTGACTGAATAACTCGGGGTATCTTTGTCGCATCAGGTCCTGCGGCTCCCAGGTGTGCTCCTCCTAGCCGTGGTTCCTCCACAGGACCTTAACTAGCGGGACCTTCTTGCGTCGCAAGACCCGTATTCCTCGGTCGTCGATCCTAACTGGCTCCAAACGAACCGACCGGTCTGAAGCTACCGGCCCTTCGGCGGTCAAGATCTGCTGGTCCGGGCGTAGCAGAGCCCTCCTCAATGAAGAAATATGGAAGACGTCGTGCAGTGCTTCCAGCTCTGGTGGTAACTCCAGCCGGTAGGCCAGGGGTCCGATCCGCTCCAGGATCCTGTAAGGGCCGATGTACCTTGGGCTGAGCTTCTTCCTCCGACCACGCACCCGCGAGACTCCATGCATGGGTCGGATCTTCAGAAACACCCGGTCCTCCACCTGGAACTCCACCTGCCGATGCCGGGCGTCATAGTACTTAGCCTGTCTACTCTGCGCCTCTAGCATCCTGTCTCTGATCAGCCTCACCTGTGCCTCGGTGTCTTCAACAAACTCTGACCCCAACACCTTCGGATCATCGTTCTGAACCCAAGAAAGCGGGGTCCGGCATCTCCTCCCGTACAAGGCTTCGTAAGGCGCCATCCTGATGCTGGACTGGTGGCTGTTGTTATAGGAGAACTCGACCATGGGTAAGAGTTTCTCCCACGGTTCCCCACGGTCCAAGATGCATAGCCTCAAAAGGTCCTCCAGCGTCTGGTTGGTGCATTCTGTCTGCCCGTCTGTCTGGGGATGAAATGCAGTGCTGAAGGTCAATCGCGTGCCTAAGTAAGCTTGCACGGATCTCCACTCCCTGAAGGTGAACCGGCCATCCCGATCTGACACTATCGTCCTGGGCACGCCATGATAACGAATGAACTGCTCCACAAATTTCCGCACCAGTACACCCACTGAATCGTCCTTCCTGATTGGTATAAATCGAGCCACCTTGGTCAATCGGTCAACGATTACCCAGATCGAGTCATTCCCTGTCCGAGCCCGGGGAAGCCCATGTATGAAGTCCATGGCTATGTCATCGAACTTCCACTCCGGCACCGGGAGTGGCTGCAATAATCCTGCGGGGTTCCTGCACTCCGCCTTCACTAGCTGACATGCCTCACAATGGGTCACGAAGTAAGAGACATCCTTCTTCATGCCCGGCCAGAACATCGTCTTCTTCAAATCAGCCGTCATCTTTGTGATCCCCGGGTGTACATAATACCGGCTGCAGTGCGCCTCCGTCATAATATCCTCCCGGATCTGGCCTCCCTCCGGTATATACACCCGTCCTCTGAAGCACACCAGGTCATCCCTCAGTGTGTAATCTCCTGCAGTGCCTGCCTTCAGAGCTTTGAAGATGGGCTCTAACTTGGCATCCTGCCTCTGCCCTTCTCTGACTCGGTCTCTGATGTCATCGGTAACGCCAAGCGCGGCCAAGTACTCCTCATAGAGCTCAGGATCATCAGACGACACCAGAGTAATGTGCATGTCCTCTAGTCTCTGCAGCAGCTCCATAGACATCAACTGGGGCTCTGCTCCTGCTGTGGCGGCTCTCCGACTCAGTGCATCTGCTACCATGTTCGCCTTCCCCGGGTGATAGTGCATCTCATACTGATAGTCAGATAGAAACTCCACCCACCGCCTCTGCCTGATGTTCAGTTCCTTCTGCGTGTCCACGTACTTAAGGTTCTTATGATCGGAGTATATATCACAGTGGACTCCATAAAGGTAGTGCCGCCATATTTTCAGTGCGAATATAACTGCTCCCATCTCAAGGTCATGCACTGGGTAGTTCTTCTCATGGGTCTTCAGCTGGCGTGAGGCATAAGCTATGACGTGTCCGTTCTGCATCAGCACCGCTCCCATCCCCTGATATGATGCGTCGGTGTAGACCTGGAATCCCTCCCTCCCCGAGGGGAGAGTAAGAATGGGAGCCGAGGTTAGCCGATCCTTCAGCTCCTGGAACGCTGTCTGGCACTGCGGGGTCCACACGAACGGTACCTCCTTCTTCGTCAAGGATGTGAGCGGGAGGGCGATTCGAGAGAATCCCTCTACGAACTTCCGGTAATAACCGGCAAGACCCAGGAAACTTCGCACGTCCGTGGCTGTCTTCAGCGGCGGCCAATCCCTGACTGCCTGAATCTTTGCCGGGTCCACCGCCAGCCCGGCTCCGCTGATAATGTGGCCTAAGAAAGCCACCTCCTTCAGCCAGAACTGACACTTGCTGAACTTCGCATAAAGACGATGCTCCCGCAGTCTCTCCAAGGTCAGTGTCAGATGTCGAGTGTGCTCCTCCGTCTTAGAATATATAAGGATGTCATCTATGAATACTATGACGAACACATCCAAATAGGCCTCGAAGACCCGGTTCATGAGGCTCATAAATGCCGACGGAGCATTCGTGAGCCCGAAGGGCATCACGATGAACTCATACAATCCATATCGGCTACTAAAGGCCGTCTTCGGAATATCCTCCTCCTGGATCCGCAGCTGGTAGTAGCCTGACCTCAAGTCCAGCTTTGAAAAATAATGGGCTCCCTCCAGCTGATCGAACAACTCGTCTATCCTGGGGAGCGGATAGGTATTTCGGATGGTCAGCCTGTTTAGTGCTCGATAGTCAATGCACAGGCGAAGAGTGCCATCCTTCTTCTTCACGAATAGGACAGGAGCTCCCCATGATGAGGAGCTCGGCCTAACAAATCCTGCCTCCACCAGCTCCTGCAACTGTGTACGAAACTCCGCCAACTCCTTCGGGGCCATCCGATAAGGGGCCTTGGATACCGGCTTAGCCCCTGGTACCAACTGAATCTGGAAGTCCTTCTCCCTATGCGGAGGCAGTCCTGGCAGCTTATCCGGAAAAATATCGGCGTAGTCACGAACCACCGGATTGCTAGCAATCAGGTCCTTCTCCTCAGTCATCTCGAATAATACCTGATATACCTCGTCTCCTTACATGTGAGCCTTAACGGCCTGAATAGATGAAAGCAGGCGACGGGAGACCGGTGTAGTACCTTCGAATGTCGCATAAGTATCGTCGTGGCTCAGCACGACCCTCCTTGCCGGGCAGTCAATCTGGGCATGGTTCCAGACAAGCCATGTCATGCCCAAGACAAGGTCGAAGTCCGACATCCTCAAGATCGTCGCCGGGGCCTCGAGTGTCAACCCGTCTATGGTAACCTCCAGGAGGCACTTTTCTGTGGACTGGATCTCCATCCCATTGGGGAGACGCACCCTCCTGGGTAGTCCCGTATAACATCGAATCTGATCCAGGTCCATGACGAAATCCTCCGACACAAAGTTGTGCGATGCCCCCGTGTCGAACAGGGTATGGGCAGGCTTGCCGCACACCATCACCATTCCTAGATCAATTTTAAAAAGAACTTTGGTGTAAGGTTTTCTAACCTAGGTTGTGTAGTAGTTCTATCAATACTTCATATGAGTAAAGAATAAATCCAAAATTAAGATTACTCTCATACCTGCAATAACCCTGTCCGGGTTCCGGGGCTGTGCTAAGTCCAAAGTGTAAATCTGCTCCCCATTCTGCCTGCGGTCGCCTCCCTGGTAACCACGTCCTCGGCCGCGTCCTCGGCCTCCGAAATGCTGGGCCGGTGGGCCACCCCGTGGTGCTGGAGGTGGTGCCCCCCTCATAGGGCAGTCTCTCCGGAGGTGTCCCACCTGGTGACAATGGAAGCACTCCGGCGGGGGATACACCATACCCCGGGGTCTCTGCATCTCCTGGATCCGGAGTGGTTGAGGGGCCAAGACCACCTGCTCTCTCGGCTCCTGCCTCACCTCCTGACGAGGCTGCTCCACTGTCCTCCTCCCATCTGGTATGGTGCCTCGCCGCTGATCATTTCGGGCCCTCCGGCCCTGGTCCTCCGCTTGCCGTTTCCGGCCCCGAGTGGTTTGCCAGTCGGCCTCAATCCTCTTCGCCATCTCCAAAATCCGGGAGATGGGCTCGTCAGAGACAAAAAGCAAGGCGCCCTCAACTCCTCTTTTAGGCCCTTATAAAACCTCTTGACGTAACCTGCTTCGTCCAGCTGATAGGAGCCCGCATATCGGGCCAAATGATCGAACTCTCAGTGGTACTCCACCACCGTCCTGGTGCCCTGCCTCAGCTGCAAGAACCGCTCCTCCAACTCGTCCCTGGCCGACTGAGGAACAAAGTGCTCCAACAGCGTGGCCCTGAATTCTTCCCAAGTGATCTCTGCAATCTCCCTATCAGCAAAAGTCATGTCCAACAGCGTCTTCCACCACCTCTTAGCATGGGACTCCAAGCAAGATACCACCAGGGCCACCCTCTCCTCCCAAGGGCATCGTATCTCAGTCAACATCTCGTACATAACATCCAGCCACTCCTCTGTCCGTACTGCCGACTCTGTCCCTAAGTATGATGGGGGAGAGAGTCCTCGGAAGGTGCTCATCCAGTTGGCCCCTGGGTTTGGCTGCTGGGCTGGGGCCTGCTGAGCCCGGAAGGCCTCAAGGATAGCTGTAAGGGTCTGCCCCATGTCCGACTGGAGGAAAGGTGTGGGGACCATGGGAGGTGGTGCAATATCTGGGGTCTACTGAGCTCCACCTTGTGGGGTGGGCTGAGCTGGGGGCTGCAAAACGAGCTACATTAGTAGGTAATCGACTCAATGCCTAATGAAAGTGGACAATTCACATGTGATTCCCCCCATATGGGCACACCACTGCTTCCGCTGCTTAGTTTGTCCCCAAACTAAACCCGCGCGGGGGTGACCCAGGGTTGTGGACAGCTACTTTCCGATCGAGGTGCTCTGATACCACTTGTAAGACCCCCCCCCCCCCCTTTTTTTTTCTTTTTCGACACCGGGGTCTTAGGCCCAGAACCGCCGTTTTGCGGTAACTCCTTCACGCCCTGAAGGGTCATCACCACAAAGCGTCGATTCTGCCGGCCAATTCGATCACAGAAAAGTAGCATAATGAAGTAAAATGGAAACTATCTGTCCACAGATAATCACATGACATAATAAATATAACTCCACGAAGGGAGTGTCCACAGAAAATAACATCAGAGTAGCAAAAACGGGCTTATGCCCGGTACAACATATCCTCACTACAAAATCACTCATGCGGAAGCAAAAGCTGAAAAACTACTCAAGGTCGAGACTCACGGTCCCGGCTGTATGAACCCCGGAGCTAGACTGCCCACCTCCAAGCGCACCGGTCTCTGGGGCTGCTCCTCCATGCTGGTCTCCACGATCCCCTAAATAATGCGGTTCGAAAACCGTTAGTCTAAAAGACTAAGTCCTATCATCCCCCGCCCCTTCCCCCACGGCTCCTAAGCACCGAGCGGAGAGGAAGAAAGGGAAGGACTGAAGGTGGAGAATAATCAAAAAGTAGGTGACAGCGGACCTATACTAGCAATTCTATAGACTTAAACTGAAATATGAAATGTAACCTTCACTTATGTGAAAAACACATAAGCCAAGGGGTCTTCTGCAAGGCTCCCATCGTATAAAAAGTCCCATACCAATTTATACGATGGGGTGTTGGTTATCAAACAGCAGTAAATATATATATCCAAATTAACCTTAATTTATAAACTTGCCCACACAAGCTTATAGACCAAGGGGTCGTTTTGCAGGTCCTAGAGTATAAGCGTCCCATTCCACTTATATTTTAGGTGTCAAGGTTAAAGGAGACGATTATGCTATGACATGCAAGTGGGTATGATGGACATGCAAGTGCAACACACACACCCGACTCTGTGCACACAGACCTTTAGTTCCCCCTTTTTGGAGCCGTAACCTCCCAGGATACCTCCGTAGTGGCAGACGGAAGCGGTGGGTTGGGCCTCGCCCACCTCTAAACCAGTAAAGCACTACCGGTCAGACCTATCGTACGCCTCAACGCTTGGTGCACGAAGCGGACTCCTGCGTACTCTTGCCGGCTGGCGCACCGGACTTCTGTTGGCGAAGTGCTAACCACACTTTCCGAGTCAACGTATTGGTGTCAGTGCATCGACCCTCCAATACCGAAGACCCACCACCTTAATTTCCTTTCCTTTATGCACATGCAAATTAGCGTAATCAAGAACCGAGCCGAAGCTCCCCGGACCAACACGTCCGACTCAACAATCGAGCCGAAGCTCCCCGGACCCAAAGTCCGCCTTTTAACCATCCGAGCCGAAGCTCCTAACCAACATCTGGTGCCATCAGTGCTGTGTAATGTGCAACCCTAATTACTAAGTTACTCTTTTCAGCTTGTTAAAACAGTTTACGTTAACCCAGGACTGCCCCCGGTATTCCCTGTGAAGGGCTCTCAAGGAGCACTAGGAAATGTGTTGGGATTACGCCCAGCGTTCCCTTTCGCAAGGTACTTATTTTATTATTGGTTGATTCCCTTACCCATTATTTCTCATATTTTGATATGCTATTCCTAGGGTAATTTGACTCCAACTCTCCTTGGGTAGGACGATCTTTCGTCGGACCCGAACGCCTATAAACCTAGACAAAACCACACCCTACTCACTCATCTTCCATAGATGCAGCCCATTCCACTTGTCTTCACAGCATCCCATCAAGACCCATCATACGTGCCCTAATTCACATCCAAATGAAATCCTGCAGTTTTGCTATATGCAGACCACTTAAGCTACATGACCCGTAAAAAGGGAAGTACATGAAATACTCATCCAGTACCCTTATGATAATTATTAGAGGGCTAAAAAGACATTTGAAGCATAAATCCAGAAATCCATAATTTTCCTAATTTGTCTGATAATTAATTAATTTATTCTAGTGTCCCAAAAGGCCCAGGTTTGATCATGAAGTACCATTTTCAGACAAGATATTAATCCACTAAATTTACGATAATTACCAAATGCCTAATCAACTCTAAATACTAAGTATTCCAATTTTTCAGCAAGGTTTAGGCCTTAAAATTTAATTTCAAAGATGCCCCATAATAAGTCATTTTAAAAGATTCTAGAGAAAATGTACCTCCAAAAATTCAGAGAAAATTCAGGGATGATTGTGATAGACTACAAGTACCCTAGAAAAAGTTTCATAATTTATCATTTGGAAATAAGGCTATATTTGATTTTCTTATGAACTTTCTAATTTAAGGGTTAATGAACAAAGTATGCTAATCATTCATCAAATATTTCCACAAAACTTCCCATATGATAACATTGATCTAAAAACACTATGCAGCAAGTTTCATGATTTTTCAATAAGTAATGGCCTCTGACAAGAATTATTTAATATGTATTCAAAATAAAGCACTTGTGAAGTAGATGCCCTAAATAGATATCCAAAAATTCTAACAAAATTCATACAAGATTATTATGACCTAAAACTAACTCTGTCCATGTTTCATACCCTCTCTATGGGCAGTAAGACCACAATAGCCAAAATATTAATTAGGGCATTACTATTGATTACAAATGAAGTGCTATAAACATTGTCCAAAATTCCTCAAGTAAATTATCAGAGGCTCAACATACCCTAATCCCCTCACTACCCAAATTTGGTTAAGTTTCAAGATGTTTAGCTAACCTAAACTTACACTACAAGATTTAGGTCCTAAGCTAGGGTTAGGGTTTTGGGGCCCCTATCCTTTTCAAAATTAGCTAATATTTTTAACAGAGGGCTATATATATCCTAGGAACCTCCTTACAAAATTGGGAGTTCATCCAAGGTGTTTAGGACTCATACCCTTCACAAGGCCAAAAGGTCCCTCCTTAGGGTTTGACCTAGGAACTTAGGGCAAATTTATTCCTCCCTACCCCATATTCCATGGGGAGGTGATAAGTGCTATAACAAGCCAGTGACCCAAATCTCAGCCTCTGTTGAGGTGATTTGGTCACTCAAAACCCAAAGTGCAACTTTTGACCAAAATGCCCTTATAAAGGTGTAGTTAGGGTTGGGTCAAAACCTATTCAAAACTCATCCAAATTAAATGAAATTTTATACAGAAACCTAATTTGAACCCAGGGACCACTCACCAAAATTTGGGAGGGTTTGGAGGTGCTAGGGTACCTATTTAATTTACCTAATAATTATTAAATATTTACAAAACCTATAGAAATATTTTCTCCAAAAATTTCCATTTTTGGGAAGGCCCTAGGTATGTCTAGGGTAGACTCTCTGCCAAAATTTCAGCTAATTTGGGCTAGGGGTGAAGAGTGGGCACTCAATTTAATGGCTGCCTAGCCCTAAGGGTATGTCCCACCAAAAAGGGTGCCCTGGTCAGACCTTACACCCAAATGGGTTCAAACTAATTTTAAAATAAAGTAGACTCACGGGGCTACAACTTTCATGTTGAAGTATTGTCCACCCGAAGTTCCTAAGTATTTTTAAAGTTTAAAACCAATTATATCAAAAACTGTGACAAAATTGCATTAATATAAAATATTTCCTATAGTTTAATATCAGGCCCGCACGAATCTTGAAGCAAAAGGGACGGAATCCCTTCATCTTCTTCCTTGAGCCGACGGCCAGGATTCATCCCGCCTGGAGCCACTTCCAAGCCCTGCTGCCGGCGATCCAGTCCCTTCCCCGGCCGGCCACCGCCACCAACACCTCCGTTGAGGTGGTGGCTACCGCCAGGCGGCGGCTCTGCCGCCGGAGAGGCGTTTTCCGGCGGTTGTAGCAAGAAGATTTCTTGCCGAAACATGGAGAAATCCTGGATTCGATCGGGCTCAATTGAGCCCGAAACTTAAATCTTAAGAGTCCTAAGATCTACCCGCGAGTCAAGGAGAGGAGGAGGACCTTCCTGGCGGCCTGAATGCGTGAGGAGCGGCGGGATGCCATTGACGACGGCGGCGGCGCTCGGCTTCTGCAACTGCACAGTGGAATGGCTCGTCTCCTCCAGGTAAAAGCTCTAAAATGATCCCCCTGGCTCCCTGAAGGTGTTTAAATGGCAAACGGGGGAGGGGGAAGGCTAGTTCTTCAATGGCCATTAACACCATTAAAGGTGTGGCTCGGGTTGTGTGGAGGGGGGCTGAACCCACCCCTTGGTGGCCGGGAAACGGCTGGAATCAACTCCTCTCCCCTAGAGGAGTTGATTACAGCCATAATTGGTGGCTGTTAGCCTTCCTTGGCCGGCCTCTCACTTCCCCTTCCTCTTCCTCATTTTCTCTCTCCTCCATTATCATGGAGAGGAGCTCCTTTCTCTCTCCTAGTCACCTCTGGTTGACTAGTCAACCTCACAAGCTAAATGCAGCCCACTAGATTATGATGGTCATGGGAATGGGTTTAGCCTAAGGGAGAAGTGGCTTGAGCTTGGGTTAGCCCTTTTTGGGCTAAGTTTGACTTGACCCCAAATGAGGGTTGACCTGGTCAATTTGACCATCTAGGTTGACCCCATTGGGTCCTGGGTGACCCATTGGCTTCCCTTAGGGTCTAGGTAGGGTTATGTAGGGTTACCCTGTACTTTGGAGGTCACATACCCTTAGTAAGGGTACTTTGACCAGGTTAGGGCTTGAGTTGACTTGGGTCAACCTGGCCTCTAGGGCTGACCCCAATGTGTCCTTAGTGACCAACTGACCTCACTTTAGGGTTAGGAGGGCATAGGTGGGGTCCTCTAGGCTAGGAGTAGGTCAATTGACCCTAAGTAGGCTAGTTTGACCCATTTAGGGCTAGGGTTGACCTTGGTCAACTGAGCCTCTTGGATTGACCCTAATGGGTCCTTTTGGCTCTAATGGGCCTCCCAAAGTATTAGGGGGTGTTGTGGTAGGGTCTTGGGGTTAAGGTGTAGCCCATGGTCATCCTAAACCATTGTTTAGAGTTTTACTATTTGCAGACCATGATGATCTCCCACCTTTTGTCCCCTATCTCCCAGCCTATTTCTGGCTTCCTAGGGTTTGTCATGACCTAGTCATGGCCAAAACCATTCTTAGGGGTCTAGTTGGAAATGGGATGTTACATGAGATAAGGTGTGGATGGATGGTTGGGCCATGTCCTCGTGCTTACTTCTGAGACCCCTTCCATGTTATGTTGATGTGGTATTTGTATATGGTGTGAGTCGACACGCGGTGTCGTAATCCTGGGTTAACGATAGTGTGGCAGGTCTACGGGTTCGCTAGTCGTCACACCGACGGGAGTCGACAGTTAGACTTTGTGCGGTTGGGTTGTGTCCTCGGTGTTCACATCTCGGGGCCCCTTCCATGCCAAGTGAACGGTTGGGCTGTGTCCTCGTGCTTACTTCTGAGGCCCCTTCCGGGTCACACAAGGATAGTTCGGGCTGTATTCTTGGTGCACATCTACCCAAGACCCCGCTGGGCCATAGTACGCATGGGCTCCGTTGTTGTGTTCTTAGCATTGAGGCTTATGAAGGCCTAGGTGAAGTAGTGTGGATACCCGCCTAGTAGTAGAAGTGCCCGTTCTACTGTCACCGCCTGTCCACGACGGCTAATGCCTGAGAGGTTAGCTACCTGCTCGAAAAGTGGGAACTACAGTCTGTGTCGACATAGCATTTGCATGGGTGTGATCATGGGTGAGTCATTGCATAGCATTCATAGCATTTCATAACATTGCACAACAAGATCCTCATCGTATAAGTTTGTATGGGCACTCTTATACGATGAGTTACCTTTATGTAACCTGATCCTTAACTTATAAGTTTGTATGAGCATTCTTATAAGTTAAGTTACTTACCTGCTGTAGATTTCCTTACACCTACTGTTATATGTTGTTAGCTTGTAGAACTGCTAGATTATACATTATACTCATGTACCTTGCCACCTGCTTATACTCCTTTACTTGCATACTTATTATATACTGTACTCTTGTTCCTCTTCCCCACCCGGTGCCGAGGAGTCACCGGGGGAGAGGATGTGAAACCACTTAGTCATTTCGACTAACGGTTGCTACGTCTTCCTTTTTAGGAGGTCATGCCGCAGGTAGAGCAACCGCAGACTGCGCAGCACGATAGCCAGGCCAGGATGACAGGGCCTGAAGTGACGGTGTCGTCGATACCGTCGGTTACTGATGTTAGTATTTTGATTACTCTGATGTAGCCCGTTTGGGCAATGATTAGATGTACTCTGATATATTGTAGAAGCATGTTTAGCTTCTCTTTATTGATGTATTTGGACATTATATACTTAGTGTGGATTTTGACTTATCTTGCTTATTATATTTGGCTGGGTTGGCATGATATATTGATATTGTTGTAGCCGGCTGAATAGGCATCTTGTGGTACAGATTATCCCGTGTGCTAATGCTACCGCAAGGCGGCTGTTCCGGGCATAAGACTCCCCCTTCGTGCCGTGTTTTGGGATCCGGGAGGTGGGGGTCTTACAAGCAGTGGCAGTAGCAGTGGCGAGGAGGAGAGCGTGGAAGATAAGGACGTCAATATTGTAGAGAAGAATATCGGCCTGATACTTGCGACAATGAGTCCTAGTTGCTCGTCAATATTAGTCATGCTCACATGTAACAGTTTAGCCAATTTTTGCAACTTGTAAACTTTTGGTATAAATATTTATACAAGTTTAAATTACCGCACTATTTTGTTCTCTGCTTGGATGTTTGTTATTTTGATGATGCTCGCTATGCTCATAGGCTCGGGGAGGATGAGTGCTTGTGACGCTTTACCCACACGTTGACATTGGTTATAGTCGCGCAGTTATTACTCGCATGACCATAGTCGCTCCAATAGCTCGCATCCCGATGCTCACCTATGTCCGCACATATACTCGCCATAGCATACTCGCACGCTTGCCAAGTGGTACTCGCATACTCTCCAAGACCTGCTTGCATATTCGCCAAGGTCTGCTCTCACCCGCATAATTGTTTTTTTTGCCTGAATTGAACCCGACTTGCTTGAATACCAAAGTCGACACCGATCAGGAGCTGAGCTCGATTTGTGGTGGGGAGTAGTCGACACCCAATAGGAGCCAAGCTCAACTAGGGGGTGTAAATAAGTCGACACCCAGTAGGAGCCAAGCTCAACTGGGGGTGACAATCAGTCGATACCCAGTAGGAGCTAAGCTCAACTAGGGATGGGAATCCTTCGACTCAGGGAGGCAAGTAGTCAGTCTGCAGGAGAGGAGCTCGTACAGAGTTCACAGACTACGACATCACTCCAATGAGGATCTTGATCTCACTCGAGGAGGTCCTTGGCCAATATGCAGGAGAGGAGCTCGTGCAGGGACTTGGACTTATGGTGACACTACCACTCGAGGACTTGAAACATTATTGAAGTCGACAGCTATCAGGAGCCTTGCTCAACTAGAGTGGTGCAAGTCAACTTTAGGAGGCAAGTTGTCGGTCTGCAGGAGAGGAGCTCATACAAAGTTCACGGACTATGACATCGCTCCAACGAGGATCTTGATCTCAATCAAGGAGGTCCTTGGCCAATATGCGGGAGACGAGCTCGTGCAGGGACTTGGACTTACGGCGACACTACCACTTGAGGACTTGAAACATTGTTGGAGTCGACAGCTCTCAGGAGCCTTGCTCAACTAGAGTGGTGTAAGTCGACTCGGGGAGTCAAGTAGTCGGTCTGCAGGAGAGGAACTCGTACAGAGTTCACGGACTATGGCATCGCTCCAACGAGGATCTTGATCTCACTCGAGAAGGTCCTTGGCCAATATGAAGGAGAGGAGCTCATGCAGGGACTTCGAGTTACGGTGACACTACCACTCGAGCACTTGAAACATTGTTGGAGTCGACAGCTATCAGGAGACTTGCTCAACTAGAGTGGTGTAAGTCGACTCGGGGAGGCAAGTAGTCGGTTTGTAGGAGAGGATCTCGTACAGAGTTCACGTACTACGACATCGCTCCAACAAGGATCTTGATCTCACTCGAGGAGGTCCTTGGCCAATATGCAGGAGAGCAGCTCGTGCATGGACTTGGACTTACGACGACACTACCACTCGTGGACTTGAAACATTGTTGGAGTCGACAGCTCTCAGGAGCCTTACTCAACTAGAGTGGTGTAAGTTGACTCGGGGAGGCAAGTAGTCGGTCTGCAGGAGAGGAGCTCGTACAGAGTTCACGGACTACGGCATCGCTCCAACGAGGATCTTGATCTCACTCGAGGAGGTCCTTGGCCAATATGCAGGAGAGGAGCTCTTGTAGGGACTTGGACTTACGGCAACACTACCACTCGAGGACTTGAAACATTATTGAAGTCGTTTCTCCTATTGCTTAAGAGATTTCCAATGAATCAAATCCATCAAAATCTTTGAGGATGAAGAAACTATAAGGAGAATGATGATCCCGCCGCCGTCGAGTTTGGAGGTTGGCGTCCAACCCTATTCCTGATAATTCCTCCTGTCGGAGGAGAGATGCAATCAAGGGTAGCTAGGCCGACATGCAAGGGGGGAGTTGATCTCGGCCATCAATGCAGGGGTCTGGTCTTACAAGGATTCTTACATCCCGAGGCATCGTCCCATCGTCCGCCCTGGACTATCTAGGAGAAACAGGTCGAAGGCTTGTTTCCCAACCCAACCGTGGAGATCGCTTTAGCTCTGCCACCTGGCTATGAGCGTAAATGCAAGAGCGGGGGGTAATGTTCTACCGAGGGTCCTCCAGGACGTACTTGCGACTAACATCTTCCCTTGGGCCTATCTCGGCCCTTCGGTCGGTTATCCTGCCTTTGGAAATAATTGAAGGGTTGTTGCCCAAATGAGAGCTTGGTAAGGTCGATCTTTCCTCGAATCCGAGAGGTTGAAGTTCAAACCTGTTCCTGATAGTTCCTCTAGTCGGAGGAGAGATGTAGTCGGGGGTACCTAAGCTGACGTGCAAGGGGGGGAGCTGATCTCGGCCGTCAGTGCAGAGGCTCGGTCTTACAAGAGCTCTTCCGGAGGCATCGTCCCATCATCCGCAATGGGCTATCTAGGAGGAACGGGTCGACATCCGGTTTCTCGGATCGATCTCGGAGCAGAACCTTAAGGCCTCAGAAATCTTGAGATGAAATAGCACAAAGAGAAGCCAAACAGTTGCCACTATCTGTATATATATGTGAAAACATGTACAAGTAAAATACAGCATTAATCGCCAGGGATAGAACCTTTTCAGGTCATCCTCGCTTCAAGTACCTCCCAATTGCTCTCCGATCTGATCCTGAAGATAATAGCCTTCGGTGGCAAAGGCTTCTTGGATGATGAAAGGACCTTCCCAATTAGGATGTAGCTTGCCAACCATTGCTCCTCTTCCTACAGCGTCCATCTTTTTCATGACCAGATCCCCTGCGAGGAAATGTTTTAGGAGGACGTTCTTGTCGAAATGCTTCGCCATGCGCCGCTTGATCTCCTCTTGGCGGATGGAGGCCAAGTCATGAAGCTCTTCAAAAAAATCCAGCGAGAGTCTTTGAGCGTCTTCGTTTGCCAAGCACCATTCTTCGCTGCCATCTCTAGCCGCTATGACTCTTGGGCTCCGAACCTCAAACTCCACCGGGATGAGTGCCTCAGACCTGTGGGATAACTTGAAGGGATTTTCCCCCGTAGCCAAGTTTGGAGTTGTTCTCAGAGCCCAAAGGACTGAGGGGAGCTTCTCTGCCCAATTTCCCTTCAAGTTGGTGACTTTATTTTTTAGGAGGTTGATGTTCAACTTGTTGGCGGCCTCCACTTATTCGTTGCTGCGAGGATGATGCACAGAGGCGAATCGAAGATCCATCCCTAGCTACTTGCAGAAGTCCTCTAACTCCAGGCTAGCAAACTGTGGCTCATTGCCGGTGACGATGGAGAGAGGAATTCCGAACCTGCATGCAATCTCTCCCCAAATGAAATTATTTATAATCTGCGAAGTGGTCTTGGTCAGAACTTTTTCCTCGATCCATTTGCAGAAGTAATCGATCATGATAAGGACGAACTTCCTCTGCCCACTGGCTTGAGGAAAGGGGTCGATCAAGTCCATCCCCCAGATGGCGAAGGGCCATGGAGCAGTGATCGAGCGCAGATGATGAGCTGGTTGTAGTTGAAGAGGTGCGAAGAGCTGACACTGAGGACATTTCTTGGAGAAGGCTTCTACATCCTTTTGAATGGTGGTCCAGAAGTATCCGTGCCTTAGAATTCTTTGTTCCAGAGTGTGAGTCCCTGAGTGACTGCCACACTCTCCTGAATGAATATCCTCCATAACACGAGGGACTTCAACTTCTAACAAACACCAGGCCAGAGTGCCTGAGATAGTTTTATGGTAGAGCTCTCCCTCCTGCAGTAAGTAATATGCGGCTTTGTAGCAGAACTTTCTATGATTCCCCTCGCCGGCAGGGACCTTACTTGTGGCTAAGAAGCAAAGAAATGGATCCCTCCAGGATACCATCTGCTCGATCTCCATCATCTCCCCCTCTTCGATGGACGGTCGAAATAGTTCGGTGACGGTCCCCCCAGCCCGGGGACCATATTTGGCGAGGTAGTCGGCTTCTGAATTCTCTTCTTGGGGTACATGCTCGATGAAGAAAGACTGAAACCCCCCGATCAGACCTTTTACTTTGATTAAGTATATCTGGAGGACTGGATCATTCACCTCAAACTTGCATCTGATCTGGGACGTGACTACCATTGAGTCGGTGAATGCTCTGATATCCCGGATTGCCAAATCCTTGGCGAGACGCAAGCCAGCCACCATAGCTTCGTACTCCGCCTGATTATTCGTAACAGGGAAGAGGATCTTGACTACTTCGATCCTGGTTCCCTGGGGGCTTACTAGCACGACCCTGGATCCCACGAAATACCTGCCTGAAGCCCCGCCCACAAACATCTTCCAGGAAACTAGACTAGAAGAGCCTTCATCTCCTTCCACCTCGGTTGAGAAGTCGGCTAGGAAATCTGCAACTGCATGCACCTTGATTGCTACCCTTGGAGAGTAAGAAATATCGAACTCGCTAAGCTTCACTGCCCACTTCGCCAGTCTTCCTGAATTCTCCACTCCATCCAGGATACTACGTCGAGTATGATCAGAGACAACCTGATGGAGTGAGCATGAAAATAAGGATGGAGCCTCTGAGCCAAAACTACCAAAACAAACACCAACTTCTCCAAAATAGTATATCTTTTTTACGCCTGCCATAACACTCTACTCACATAGTAGACAGGGAGCTACCTCTTGCCTTCCTATCAGACCAACACCGAGCTAACTTCCTCTGCTCCGACTCCCAAATAGAGAAAGAGATCTTCGTTACCTCGTGGGCCTTGGAGGAGAGGAGCATGGGTAAGCTATTGCTTGAGCTTTCTGAAGGCCTCCTCACACTCTGCGGTCCACTCGAACTTCTGGTTACCCCCAAAGAGTCTTGAAAAATGGAGAACACTTCTCCCCTACCTTGGATAAAAAACGACTGAGGCCTGCCAGCCCTCCCGTCAACCTTTGAACCTCCTTGGGATCCCTCGGGGACGCCATCTCCAAAATGGCCTTTACTTTGTCTTGATTAGGTTCCACCCCCCTATGAGTGAGGAGGTGACCTAAGAACTTCCCCCTTCTTGCACCGAAGACGCACTTGGCTGGGTTGAGTCCCATCTTATACTTTCTCAGGGTAGCGAAGGTCTCCACCAGATCTATTATGTCCTCCGCAACGCTTTTGCTCATGACAAGAAGATCGTCTACATAGACTTCCAAGTTCCGCCCCTTCTACTCCTTGAAGATTTTATCCATCATTCTCTGGTAAGTCTCCCCTGGGTTCTTGAGCCCGAAGGGCATCATTTTATAGCTATAGCGGCCATTGCTGGTTATGAAGGAGACGTCACGACAGCAGGGGGATGCATCGGGATCTGGTGATACCCTGAAACCCGACGGCGGAATCAACTAGCGCGTCGATTTGAGGAAAGGGGTAGCAATTCTTCGGACAAGCTTTATTCAATA
This sequence comes from Platanthera guangdongensis, assembly GCA_039583875.1. Taxonomy (NCBI): domain Eukaryota; kingdom Viridiplantae; phylum Streptophyta; class Magnoliopsida; order Asparagales; family Orchidaceae; genus Platanthera; species Platanthera guangdongensis. Next base: position 83,222,428 of record CM077151.1, read on the forward strand.
TAGAAAAATCGATACAAAGATGCCATCCCCCTCCGAGCTTCTTCAACATTACAACATTGTAGACCCAGCATGGATACTGGATCTCCGAAACAAAACCCACCTCCAACAGCTTCTCTACCTCCTCCCTGATCGGTCCAGCCAGCACGGCAGCTCTCTTCCTCTGCTTTTGACGAACGGGAGCTACCGTGGGATCCAGGTTGAGGCGATGACAGGCAACATTGGCGTCAAATCCTGGCATCTCGGCAGCACTACAAGCGAAAACGTCGACGTTGTCCTACAGGCAAGAGGCCATCTCGATCTTCCCTTCCAGCGGCAGGGATCCTCCAACCTTTAGCAATCCAGGCTCTCCTCCTCGAGAGATCACTTCCACCTCCTCCACCTATTCAGCAGCACACAACCCCTTCTCCTTCTCTAGCAGCTCCTCCAACTTCTTCGCATCACCCATCCAACTGATGGTGCTGACGGCATTCAAGTAGCACTCCCTGGAGTCCTTGGGATCTCCCATGATCCTGATTTGGACATCCCCCTAGAAGTACTTCAAGCATTGATGATATGATGACTGAACGGCCTTGAAGTAGTTGATGAGGGGCCTCCTGAAGATGGCATTGTATCCGCTCGGCTCATCGATGATGATAAAGCTGTATCATATCGAAGTTCCACCGAGTGTAACCAGAAGTTCCACTGCCCCTTCCACCTCTTTGTTCTCTCCTGAGAAGCTAAATAGGGGTCCATCTGCAGCCTGAACCCGAGATGCTTCCACCTGAAGCCCAACGAAGGTTCTCTTGAAAATGATGCTCACCGAGCTCCCGTTATCCGCGAGGATTCGGTCGATGGAGAAGTCTTCGATGGCAGCTTGAATCACTAGGGCTTCGTAGAAGGGGTTCTCATTCCCCAACATGTCCTCCTCCGATAAGGTGATCTCTTCCAACAGCGGTTGGCTCTATGACATCGAGGCGACGTTCTTCCTATATACCTGATGGAGACTCCCCTTGCTGGAAGCTCCGAGCACGGCCCCTCCGTTGATTACGCCAACATGCCCACCTCCAGGGTCATGTATCACCTCTCCACGACCTCCTAGGTCGTCACGATCTTCATTCCTCCTCCTCACTGGAGCTTTGAATGATACCTGCCCTACCATGGCCTCCTGCCTCTGCTGCTCCCTCTTCGCTACTCCTGCCTCCAATCTCCTCCTTACTTCCCAGAACTCAGGGCATGCCAACGTCTCATGCCCCTCTACTCGATGGATATCGCAGTAGAGGGGAATCTCTGCCTCCTGACGCTTCACACGCTGCTCCCTCCGGTGCCATTTGTTGTCTTAATGAGCGATGGACATCACCTCCCTTCTTCCTCCTCCTCGGCCTCCCTCCTGTCGGTTGTCATTTATCCTTTCCTCCTGGAAGTGCTGTCTCACCGGTGGTCTCCACTGGGGGCGATTCTCGGGATATTAGAATCGCCTATCCCCCCTCTTCTTGTGTGGGCCTCCGCTGGCCTCCTCTCCTCTTGTCTTCGAGGCCTCTCCTGCCTCCTCTCCTCAACCCTAATGGGCTCTTCTCTCATCCTCCTCTCCTCTCTCCTCGGCTCTTCCTTCCTCCTCTCAACCTGCCTCTCCGGCATCCTCCTTGCCTTCGCCCCCGAAGGTCCTGCTCTCCCCCTCTCCATCGGATCATCTCCGTCTAGCCTTACCAAGAAATCCTTATTTTGTTCCTCTCCACGAACGAAGGTGTTTGCCTTCTCTATCATCTCTTCGAAAGACCTCGTGGGATTAGACCTCATCTCCATACTGAACAGTCCCTGCTTCAACCCGAACTTCAGGGCCACCATCAGAGTGAAGTTGTCCACCTCTTCTACCTCCAAGATCTCCTCCTGGAAACAATCGACGTAATGACCCAAGCTCTCGTGCTTCCGTTAGGTAACCTTGAAGAGAGTTGTTTCCTCCTTCTTCCTCTTCTTGGATGTCGCGAACCTCGCCATGAGGCCCTGACGCAAGTCAGAGAAATAGTATACGAACCCTGCAGGTTGTTGGTGGAACCAATCTGTGGCATTCCCCTTGAGGGTGATGGATTAGAACCGACACTTGAAGACGTCAGACATGTTGTGGATGGAGACGACATTTTTGAACCATTGAAGATGTTTGACAGGGTCGTCCCTACCAGAGTAGTAGGTGAGAACAGGCTCTCTGAACCCTTCGGGAATGGGGGCGGCGAGGATCTCGTCATAGAAGGGGCTCCTCCCTCCCTGGAGGTGGCGAGTTTCATCCTCGCTAGAGACATCATATTCGCTGCAGCGCCGAGTATCTCGGTATCTTGCCGGCGACATCGGATCCCGAAAGAGGTCCCCTTGGCTGCCCGCCGGATAATGTCGGCACTGCATCGGTCGCTCTTCTCTTGCCCAAGTAGGCTCCCTTCCAGCTCTCCTTAGAGGCGCTTCCTCATACAGTGGTGTCACGTGACAGGGGTAAGTTACTGTGACATCAGCGCGATGAGAAAGCCTGGCGAGGATGGTCTGCTCAATCCGCTTCGCGAACTTTTTGAACGTAGTAACTGTCACGAACTCGCCACCTCACGCGACATCTACAACTCCCGCCAAGTTGCCGACCAACCCTCCATTCTCGCCATCATCAGCCATCTTACTAAAACACTAAACTTTCCTCCTTGGATGCGATCCACGCTCACCGCACCAAGTGTTGAAGCCAGGAAAATTCCCAAACTCGAATTCAGACCAATGCCGCCTAAGGTTACCGACTCAGAGGTTAGATCAGACGACTAGGATGAAGAATTAAGGATAAAGGTAGAAGAGACCCCAGATGTTGCGGTAGGAAGGTCTCACCACGTACCCAGATGCTCAAAAGGAGCATCCCCTTCTCAACCAAAAATTGTCGAACTAGGTACGAGGGAGACTAGCTGATGATAAGTCGCAAGGTCGCGAACTGGACTCTAAGCAAAAAGAGTCCAAAGACTCGGCTAGTATCTTGAAAAGAGAGATCGCGAGTATCCTGCAGAGGATTTCAAGTGCCTCACCTAGTACCCCTTGTAACGCCCCGAAACTCAAAAGAGCGACGGGAGGCGTTTTGAGCCAAGTTAGGAATTTGGCAGGGGTCACACGGCCTGGGACACGGGCGTGTCATAGGCCTTGTCCTTGGCGAGTTGTGGCATGTTTGACAGTCTGCTGTGTTGACACAGGGTCTTCTGTGTCGACACAGGGCCTGCTGTGTCGACACAGGGCCTGCTGTGTCGACACAGGGCCTGCTGTGTCGACACAGGGCCTGCTGTGTCGACACAGGGCCTGCTGTGTCGACACAGGGCCTGTTGTGTCGACACATGGCCTGCTGTGTCGACACAGGGCCTGCTGTGTCGACACAGGGCCTGCTGTGTCGACACAGGGCATGCTGTGCCGACACAGGGCCTGCTGTGTCGACAAAGAGTGTCGACACAGAGTCCAACACAGGTTGTGTTGTGTTGACACAGGGTGTCGACACAGTGTGTCGACATAGGTTGTGCTGTGTCGACATAGGGCGTCGACATAGAGTGTCGACACAGGGGTCTTGGCAGGGTCTCGACTAAATGTCCTGACACATTTTGAGTTTGTCGCGGACGTGCCCTGCTCCGGTTTGTGAACCGTGTAGTGTTTCGGCCCAGTTTTTCCATGTCAGACCTGGATCGTAGCCGTACATTTCTTTATGTTGGGATCCGCTGGCTGGAGGCTATTCCTATTGGGATATACCCGAGTGTAGGGTTTCAAAAGCCTTATCTTCTGTTCGCTGGTTCTCTGTCTAAGTTCTAGAGTGAGAGGAGAGCAACGAGGAAGAAGAAGTTTAGATCCGGTCACCGGCGGAGCTTCAGAGCTCCAAATCGCGAACCAACTTTGGATCTGTGGAGGCTAGGAGAGGGCAGTGCTTTTCATCTGCTTACATTTCCATGGCGCCAAGGAAGAACTCTAGGGTAACGATTCTCTACTTGAGCATGTGAAGCTCTACTTCTTTTACATAGGGAAGCCCGCTCTCGCGAGTTTGCGGTGAGTTTGAGGCGTTTCTTCGGGTAGACGTGAATAGTCCTCGTTGTGTACATGTAGAGTCCGTAATCGAGAACGGATATAGGCATGATGTGTGAGCCTACCCGAACAAGTTGGTCTGGATCGGTGATGTTGCATTGTATAAATGGCCGGAGAAGACTGTTGGGTATTGTATCCACAACGTACCTGATTTGAAGAAGCCCCTGAACAAGCTAAGGTAAATAGACAATGTATTCGACAAAATATTTCAAGTTGTGCTTGCAGTTATTCCACGCTAAGTGCACACCAATGTCAGGGTGCAGTAGGTCAATATACACGGGTCTGCACGACGTAATCCCTCGTTGAGCAGATCAGTGTGTTGGCCTACGTGTACTCTCTCTATTGGAGTGCACTTACTTTCAAGTACAGGGCTGTGTTTATGCAAGAGCAGACAAGGAGCAAGGATGAGTCAAAGAGCAGCTCAGAGGCGTAGGACGAAAAATCATCTAAGTTAGAATCGACGAGAATCACCAAGTGATTCTCGCCGATTCGGCGAGAATCACTAGTGATTCTCGCCGAATCGTCGAGAATCACTGGCTGATTCTCGCCGGCTAATTCAGAGTGCAATCAAGTCAAATTCGACGAGAATCACTTTGTGATTCTCGACGAATCGTCGAGAATCACCCTTGATTCTCGACGAATCGTCGAGAATCACCCTTGATTCTCGACGATTCGACGAGAATCACAGGTGATTCTCGCCGATTTTTACTTGGGCAATTTTCGGGAAAAAGCTGGACCGGATTCTGCCGCTGGCACTATTTTGAACCGGATTTTGGGTTTCTTCTTGTGGGACCCACAACGGTATTGAAGGTGTTTACTTGTGTATATATATCCGGGTATTTTTGAACAGTAAACGAACACACAAAAAGAAGCCGAGCGACGATCTTGACGTAAAATCGCGAAACTGCTCCGCCGCCGCCGTCGCCGCTAGCGCTAGTTGGTCGCCGCTTTTGATCGAGATTTCTTCCTGATCTTCAGGCGACAGAAGCTTAGCCAAGCTTAGTGTCTCACGCGTCTATCCAGAGATCCCTTGTCTCTCGATTTGTTGATCGGGAAAAACTTCCCCGTCCGAATCGATCGAGACGACTGATCCTAGAGTGACCGTTGGTAGACCTAGCTTGCTTCGCTACGAAGTTTGGATCTCCAGAGTACAGCAGCCGCACATCGTTGTCGCAGCCGATCCCGTGAACCTAGCCGCCGCCCATCTTGCCGCCGCCGGTTCCGGGGAGATTCTCTCCCAGAGAGATCTAGGGTTGTGGACTCTTTGTGGACTTCAAAAACACATCGTCAACGAAGAGGGACACCGTAGTCTCCAAACGTAGTTTGTATCTCTTATACATTCTAGTTTTACTTTTGTTGTAAAGGAACGTTGGTTCCTAGTTGTAAGGGTTGGGTGCAACCCGTGTTGTGGGAGTGTTGACTCCTACGTGTGGAAGGGTTCCTTCCGATAGTACAAGGATTGGATTTCAATCCTGTTGGTGAAGAGACCGAGTCGTCCCTTGTTGGGAGATAGGTCGAAGGGGGAAAGTGGATGTACCCAAATCGGGGAACCACTATAAATAGCTTGTGTATTCTGTGTGTTGTGCTGTTTATTTTTATTGTGCAGGTACAATTTTAAATTCCACAAAAACGCTGCTCGCACCTATCCCCCCCATAGGTGAAGATAGTTGGCACTAGGTGGACTTTCAAGTGGTATCAGAGCGAGGTTCCTCATCAAAAAGGTTAACACCTTGAGTTGAATCCTGCCGCTAGTGTCAAGAAGGAGGCAAACATCTACTATGGACGGGCTCAAGTTCACAGGCAAGATCCCAGTGTGCACCAGGCTCAACTTTCCTATCTGGAAGGAAAGGATCAGGTTCTACATGGAAGCAGTTGATCCTCGACTCTTCATGATCGTGGAGGAGGGACCTTATGTCCCCACTAAGTTCTCCACCATTGATCCTACCAAGAAAGTGTCGAAGAAACTTTCTGAAATGGACAAGGACGAGATGGTGCTAGTGGGACTTGACAAGAAGGCGCAGAACATTCTGGTCAGCGCGGTTGATGACTCAATGATGCAGAACTTCTGCAACTGCAGGACAGCACAGGAGATCTGTCATTGCCTGATCATCCTAATGGAGGGCACTGATGAAGTGAGGGATGATCGGAGATCCCTCCTGAACCAGAAATACGAGGCCTTCAGACAAGGGCCTAAGGAAGAGATCGGAGTCACCTACGAGAACTTCCTTAAGATTGTCAATGCCCTCAAAGGATACGGAAGAGTGTTAACTAATGGTGAACTCAATGATAAATTCCTTAGGTCCCTTACTAAGGAATGGGACACAAAGATCTGCGTCATCCGAGAGTTTGGCAGGCTAGCTGAAACTGACCCGCAAATTCTGTTTGGGAAGCTGATGTCCTATGAGCTTCAGCTGAACACCAGGAAAGCAGAAGAAGAATCAGAGAAGGCTGCAGCCAAAGAAAAGACTGTGGCTCTAAAAGCCAGTCACTCCAGAAAAGGCAAGGGTGCGGTTTCATACCGTGCCAGGAAAAAGGATGAGGAGGAGGACTCCGAGCCATGCTCCTCCAGCTCAGAGCTATCGGAGGAGGATTTCTCCCTCATCACCCGAGAGTTCAAGAAGTTCCTCAAGATGAGGAATCAAAGAAAGAGAGACGGCTCCTCCTCCAGGCATCAGAAGAAAAATTATTCTTCTGACAGGTATGCCTCTAAACCGAACAAACATCGCTCCTCTGACATTATTTGCTTTGGATGCAATAAGCCAGGACACGTCGTGGCCGACTGCTATCAAGGGAAGAGAGAAAAGGAGAAAGGAGAGGAGCACAAATCTTCGAGAGATAAGAAGAAAGAGCGGAGCTACATCGCCAAAAGGCCAAAGACACTAAGTGAGTCTGATTCCTCAAACTCCAGTGATGATGAGGAAGCCTACTTCGGGCTGGTGGGTCGCTCCGACTCAGAAGGAGAATGCCCCCCATTTACTGGGAAGGTAAAAACTCACACCCCTCTCTCCGACTCCGACTCTGATCCTGAGTCTCAGGATGATGAACCTGAGGATAGCCCTTCGGCCCATGAAGCGGAGCTCCTCGAGAAGTATGAGCTTCTGCTCAACACTTTCGAGGAGTGCCGTAAGAGATTGAAGGCTGAGAAAAAGGAAGTGAAGTTCCTTAAGGTTGAGTGTGTATCCCTAAGGGAAGAGGTCACCAGTTTTATTTCTCTCCGACAGGAGCACCTTGACCTGACTTCAAAGCATTCAGAGTCTCTTAAGCTCCTTGATCTTAAGCAGGAGGAAGTCGACAAGTTGGAAGAACAACTTGCGGCAGAAAGGAAGATCGCCAAGAGCTTCTCTATGCCAAAAACAGTTCTTCCAGTAGTTGATACCTTCTCTGCTCAGGCCAAAGGAGCTGGCTTGGGGCATGTAGGGTATCTGGTTCCTCATCCAGGAGAAACAGGAACCAGAGGAAGAATAAGGCCGCCAAGAAGGCCTCTGCTGATGAAAAGGGAAAGGCTCCGCTCAGTCCTGTTGCGTTCAGAAAGCCTAGCTTTCCTTGCAACCAACATGACTTTGAATCAACCTTTGGTCATCATTTCCGGCCCTCGGTTGCAAAGCCAAAGAGCCGATATGATGGTTGGACCTTTTCCCGGAACTTCGGTGAGAGTGCCTTCAAGGCACCTTATGAGGAAATCCACATGGGAAATTATGGTCAATTCTCTAGCGCCCATAATGGAAAGCAGGCACCAAGAGCCAAGCCTGTTATACTGAAGGAACAGAAGGTGAAGAAGTCATGTGACTGCAATCACTATGAGGCCTCCACCTCCAGATCCAAGGCCCCGGCTGTACCCACCATTTCCAGGGTAAAGCAGGAGACTAGGAAGAGGTACAACAGATTTGACTGTTGGTGTTGTGGCAAAGTCGGTCACTTTGCCGTGGATTGTTGGTTTAATCCAAGGTATCACGAGACTCCCTATGTTAGCAATGCGAGGCCGACCACTCGTAGGGTTAACCAACCGAGGGGGAGTATGCTAACCAGGAATCTAGGACCCAAGTTTGATTGGGTTCCTAAGGGAAATTAATTTTGTTTTGCAGGAATGTCCAAAGGCCACCAAAACGCCGATCTGGTATTTGGACAGTGGATGCTCCCGGTATATGACTGGGACAAGAAGCCTGCTGCGTGATTACACTCCAGTCGAGAATGGACCCAAAGTCATCTTTGGAGGGTCAGATCGAGGAGTCACCAGAGGTTACGGTATGATTTCCAACGGTATAATCTCTATCACCAACGTGGCTTATGTTGAAGGGTTAAACCATAACCTGATCAGTGTAAGTCAGTTATGTGACAAGGGTTATGACGTTAAGTTCTGCAAGGATAAATATCTGATAATATCATGCGCCTCTTCTGAGACAGTATTAACAGGCATTAGGAGCAGGAATATCTTCGGCTTCAATTTTCTTAGTTTAGATTCATCTACCCCCGTACGCCTAGTGGTAGCTGGTAGTGCATCTCTTTGTGATCAATGGCACAAGAGATTGACACATATTAATTTCAAGACAATTAGTATGCTGTTTTCTAAGAACTTAGTTAGGGATGCTCCCATTATCAAGTGCATCAAAGATAGCCCCTGTCCTACATGCCAGATGGGCAAACAGACTCGGGCTACCTTTAAGGGCATTGCAGACAAAGACTCTTCCCGATGTCTTTATCTTCTACATATGGACTTGTTTGGTCCAATGCAAGTTCATAGCTTGGGAGGCAAGTCCTATACGCTAGTGATAGTTGATGATCATTCTCGGTTTACATGGGTGTTCTTCTTAAAACGAAAGTCAGATACGTTTGACATCTTCACTAGCTTTGTCAAGCAGGTTCAGAACGAATTTAACTGCTCAGTGGTCAAAATCAGAAGTGACCATGGAACAGAATTCGAATCTGGTGCTATGACAGAGTTTTGTGAAGAACAAGGTATCTTTCATGAGTTTTCCTCCCCGCGCACTCCTCAGCAAAATGGAGTTGCGGAGAGGAGAAATAGAACTCTCATTGAAGCTTGCACGACAATGTTGACAGATGCTTCTCTCCCAGAATACTTCTGGGCAGAGGCGGTCAATACAACTTGTCATGTACAAAACCGAGCATTGATCAACAAGCATCATCGTAAGACGCCCTACGAGCTACTGAAAGGCAGGAAACCAACCATGTCCTACTTGAGGATCTTTGGTTGCAGATGCTATGTACTGAATAATGGGAAGTACCCGCGTACTAAATTTGGTGAAAAATGCTTCGAAGGCATATTCATGGGCTATAGTTCCCACAGTCGGGCATATAGGGTCTTCAATAAGAAAACCCTAGTGGTAGAAGAATCAATAAATGTTGTATTTGATGAAGGAAGTTTGCTTAACAACAATTCTTCCAGTGGTATTCTTGAAGATGCAGGTGCACGACTTGAACAGCTGAGTCTGGATGAGACCGCTAAAGATGACACTCCTAAGTACGTCAAAGTTTCCACCTCCACGTCATCTGGAAATGTTGAAGATCAAAATGGAACAAATCTCTAGAAGAAGGAGAAGCCCAAGAAGTAGTCGAAGCTCTAGACGCCAGACTTCTAGAGCTCCGGCACGTGAAGGATCATCCTAGAGATCAGATCATCGGAGATCCTCGTGTCGGTGTCAGAACTCGAAGAGGTACTATTAACGAAATTTTGCATCTTAGCTTCCTGTCACAGGTTGAGCCAAAGAAGTTCGACGAGGCGAACAAAGATGCGGCATGGATTCTAGCCATGCAAGATGAACTACATCAATTCGAACGATGCAACGTTTGGACGCTGGTTCCCAGACCACACAAGCAGAATGTGATTGGCACCAAGTAGATCTTCAGAAACAAACTAGATGAACATGGTATCATCATAAAGAACAAGGCCAGGCTGGTGGCTCAAGGTTACAGACAAGAGGAGGGGATTGACTTCGACCAGACCTTTGCACCAGTGGCAAGGCTCGAGGCAATCAGAATGTTCCTGGTGTATGCTTCGCACAAAGGATTCACAGTCTATCAAATGGATGTGAAATCAGCATTCCTGAACGGAGACCTGAAAGAGGAAGTATACGTCGCTCAACCCCCAGGTTTTGTCAATCCTACTTATCCCAATCATGTGTATTTTCTCAATAAAGCTCTATATGGTTTAAAACAAGCTCCACGAGCTTGGTATGAGACTTTATCTAGTTTTCTTCTTGAGAACAAGTTCTCTAGAGGTAAAATAGATAAAACATTGTTTCTCAGGGAAGTCAAAGGCAAGATTTTGCTGGTGCAAATCTATGTCGATGACATTATATTCGGCTCAATGGACAACAATCTCTGCAAAAAGTTTTCTAAACTTATGCAAGGAAAGTTTGAAATGAGCAGTATAAGAGAGCTCAAGTATTTCTTGGGACTTCAAGTGAAACAGTCTGAGGATGGAATCTTCATCTCTCAAACAAAGTTCGCAAATAAACTCCTTAAGAAATTCAGTATGGAGAATGCAACCTCTATGAGGACTCCAATGGGATCCACTATGTCTCTGGATAAGGATGAGAAAGGTAAACCATTCGATGAAACTAAATACAGAAGTATCATTGGATCCCTGCACTACCTTACTGCCAGTAGACCGGATATCATGTTCTCCACATGTGTCTGTGCCAGATATCAGGTGAACACTAAGGAATCTCACTATGTCGCTGCAAAGCGAATTCTAAGATACCTTAAAGGTACTCCCAATCTTGGCTTGTGGTACCCGAGAAACAATGATGTTGAGCTAATAGGTTTTTCAGATGCTGATTTTGTAGGGAGTAGGGATGACAGGAAAAGCACCTCCGGGACGTGTCAATTCCTCGAACGAAGGCTTATTTCATGGAATAGCAAGAAACAGAATTGTGTTTCAACCTCCACAGCAGAGTCTGAGTACATCTCGGCAGGCAGCTGTTGCGCACAACTCCTATGGATCAGAAACCAGTTAGCTGACTACGACCTTCAGTTCAAGGAAGTTCCAATGTACTGCGACTCCTCCAGTGCAATTGCAATTGCCAACAATACAGTATCGCACAGCAGAACGAAGCATATTGAAGTGCGATACCACTTCATTCGGGAGCACGTGGAGAACAAGGACATCTCTCTCTGTTATGTCCCCACGGACAAGCAGATTGCAGATATATTCACAAAGCCCTTAGACAAGGTCAAGTTCAATCTTCTCAAAACTGAATTGGGGATGCTAAACTATGAGGAATGAAGACTACAGAAGCTTCAGGCTCATGCAAGAACTGAAGGGGAGCAAGGTACTCAAGTTGAGCACAGGCGCAAGAACTGAGGGGGAGCAAGGTACTCAAGTGTGAGCACAGGTGCAAGAACTGAGGGGGAGCAAGGGGTCAAATTCTACAGACCCCGATTTGCAGAAGCCGAAAAAGGGGAGATTACCCTCTCGGCTAAGGCTAAGGTGGCTCCAAAGTTTGCTCTCAAGAAACCGGTACTGGTAATGAATATCTCTCTCAACTCAATTTCAAGGTTATGATTTTCATTCTCATACGCTCTATTCACCTTAGCTTGTAGGGTTTAGGCTTCTTCAAATAGGGGGAGATTGTTGGGTATTGTATCCACAACGTACCTGATTTGAAGAAGCCCCTGAACAAGCTAAGGTAAATAGACAATGTATTTGACAAAATATTTCAAGTTGTGCTTGCAGTTATTCCACGCTAAGTGCACACCAATGTCAGGGTGCAGTTGGTCAATATACACGGGTCTGCACGACGTAATCCCTCGTTGAGCAGATCAGTGTGTTGGCCTACGTGTACTCTCTCTATTGGAGTGCACTTACTTTCAAGTACAGGGCTGTGTTTATGCAAGAGCAGACAAGGAGCAAGGATGAGTCAACGAGCAGCTCAGAGGCGTAGGACGAAAAATCATCTAAGTTAGAATCGACGAGAATCACCAAGTGATTCTCGCCGATTCGGCGAGAATCACTGGCTGATTCTCGCCGGCTAATTCAGAGTGCAATCAAGTCAAATTCGACGAGAATCACTTTGTGATTCTCGACGAATCATCGAGAATCACTTTGTGATTCTCGCCGAATCGTCGAGAATCACCCTTGATTCTAGACGATTCGACGAGAATCACAGGTGATTCTCGTCGATTTTTACTTGGGCAATTTTCGGGAAAAAGCTGGACCGGATTCTGCCGCTGGCACTATTTTGAACCGGATTTTGGGTTTCTTCTTGTGGGACCCACAACGGTCTTGAAGGTGTTTACTTGTGTATATATGTCCGGGTATTTTTGAACAGTAAACGAACACACAGAAAGAAGCCGAGCGACGATCTTGACCTAAAATCGCGAAACTGCTCCGCCGCCGCCGTCGCCGCTAGCGCTAGTTGGTCGCCGCTTTTGATCGAGATTTCTTCCTGATCTTCAGGCGACAGAAGCTTAGCCAAGCTTAGTGTCTCACGCGTCTATCCAGAGATCCCTTGTCTCTCGATTTGTTGATCGGGAAAAACTTCCCCGTCCGAATCGATCGAGACGACTGATCCTAGAGTGACCGTTGGTAGACCTTGCTTGCTTCGCTACGAAGTTTGGATCTCCAGAGTACAGCAGCCGCACATCGTTGACGCCGCCGATCCCGTGAACCTAGCCGCCGCCCATCTTGCCGCCGCCGGTTCCGGGGAGATTCTCTCCAAGAGAGATCTAGGGTTGTGGACTCTTTGTGGACTTCAAAAACACGTCGTCAACGAAGAGGGACACCGTAGTCTCCAAACGTAGTTTGTATCTCTTGTACATTCTAGTTTTACTTTTGTTGTAAAGGAACGTTGGTTCCTAGTTGTAAGGGTTGGGTGCAACCCGTGTTGTGGGAGTGTTGACTCCTACGTGTGGAAGGGTTCCTTCCGATAGTGCAAGGATTGGATTTCAATCCTGTTGGTGAAGAGACCGAGTCATCCCTTGTTGGGAGATAGGTCGAAGGGGGAAAGTGGATGTACCCAAATCGGGGAACCACTATAAATAGCTTATGTATTCTGTGTGTTGTGCTGTTTATTTTTATTGTGCAGGTACAATTTTAAATTCCGCAAAAACGCTGCACGTCACCTATCCCCCCCCCCCCCCCCATAGGTGAAGATAGTTGACACTAGGTGGACTTTCAAAGACTCCGTGCGAATGTTTGTTTTTCGGGTTTTCTACGTGGTATATTGCAACAGGGAGCCTTGGGGATTAACTCCAAGGTGCACCCGAAAAATTGGGCAGATGCGTGGTTCTGCCAACATGGTGGCCTGGGAGCCAACCTGAACATAACTGGGTTATGTGATTGTATGAGAGATATGGGACTCGGGGAAGCTTGACCCGGGCAGACGACTTAATTGACGTTGCGATGTGAGCAACGGGTCAGGTGAAACCGTACACGATCTGTCGTTCGGTTAGAGAGACCTAAGGTATGTGGTACTCGTCGTTGGCATAGATGGAGGGTCTTAGGCAGTGGCCAGAAAGACTAGTTGCTCACGAGATATTGCCATCCTGGGGGTGGTGGTGAGTCGGCGGACTTTGATCGTGATCACTGAGAATGTGCCCTGAGAGCACAGGGCGTATGGCCGTGCGTGTCTGCGCCTGTGATGTAGTGTTGTTACATTACTGCTTGGTTATACTAATAAAGTGTAGGGAAGGAGCATCGCCGCCCCGAGTTTGTGGAGGGATCATTATAATTTGGTCAGCATAGCTGACGGTTGCTTTTGTTTGCCACCGTGCGGTGGATTATTGCTTGCAGGTGCTGCAGAGCCGAGCGGTAAATAGATGGACAAAGCCCAAATCGCTGAGCCGGCCCTCGAAGGCCTAATTGGAGTGTTTACCTGTTTTATTCATGTATGACCGGCCTGCGTGCCGTGGTTTGGAAAACATGTAACTTGAGAAAAACAAAAGTAAGGCTTTAAGGCCAGTACTTGTGTATTTGTACTTCATTCCCGTTGGCTTTGTAGTGGACATTCATGCTAGTGTTGGGTTCTTTATTAATGCAACAATTTTAATTGCTTCCACTAGAATGCTCTATGTAGGACGTTGTTATTAGTTGGATGGTTTCCATTGAGTAACCACCCGGTCTGTATGTGGTATATGTCGTCGGGCCCCGGCCGGACCTACTGCTATATGCTATGTGATGGATAGGGGTGTTAGAATGTGGTATCAGACTACTGGTTTTGATCGGGCTTAAACTGAATTCGTGGTCAAATTCTTTTTAAGGGGTGGTGAGCACCTGTGTGTGCGTCATCGTTATAACAGCAAAAGAACCCATGAATGTCCACTTAGGAATGAAAATACACGTGTTTGCGGAACCTGCGTGTTCCGATAATTGTTTTTTGCAATTTTGTATAGTCTCTTAACGGTGTTTTGTACAACTATAGGTGACCAGAAGTGGTGCTGGGCCGTCAGAACGCCGAGTTTCTGAGGCTAGTAGTGCACCAAATGATGCTCCTGCAACACCTCCATTGGTTGAGACCATACAATTGGTGGCCGAAGCAGTGTTTGTCATGATCAATGCGCAGCCTGCAAAGCAAATGCAGCAGCCCGCTCTTGCGATGGAGCAGGTACCTCTTTCAGAGGTTGAGCCGAGAAGAGTGGAGCAGGTAGTAGTGGAGCCGTTGGTGCCGAGGAGGGCAACCGAGAGATAGCTCAAACATGTTATGAGCTTTAATCCTCCAGTGTTCTCAAGGTTGGGAACCCCATCTCAAGCTGAAGATTGGCTCTACCGGATAAAGAGAGTCTTGACAGCAACTGAGACGGAGGAGTGACAGGTGCCCACTATAACTACGTTCCTGTTGGATGGAGACGCTAGGCTGTGGTGGGAGGGTTTGGAGCTGCATCTTTTGAGAGGAAGACAACTTACAGACGTCTCGATGGAGGAGTTCTCGAGACTGTTCTTGGCTAGGTACCTCCTGATGAGTTGTAAATATTCGTATTTTTATGTACATAAATTTAGTCGGTTCTGTATTTTTCCTTTATTTTTAGTTTTTTTGTTCAATAAAATGCTCCTTTTATTGTAAATATTTTGCTAATTTACTTATTTTATTTTTCAGAAAAAAAGTACAAAAAATGCCAAAAACAGTAAGTACACGCCCTTGTACTTACTGGTCACGCCCGTGTCCAGGGCATGACACGGCAAAATCCAGCAAAATGAACAAATTTTGAAGAAATAGCTTGACACGCCCGGCCACACACCCGTGACATGACCCGTGTCAAGCGCTCGACGATATTCCGCTCGACGATATTGCGCTCGACGATTTCCGCTCGACGATCGTCGACAACTCCGCGACACGCCTAGCGTCACGCCCGTGACCTGGTGCGTGACCACTTCAGCAAGCTCGATGAAAACGCCCGCTTGACGATTTTTCGCTCGACGATTTGTGCGCTCGCCGATTTCCGTTCAACGATCGTCGAACACACGTCACGCCCGTGACCGGGGTCGTGACCACTCCATTTAGCTCGACGAATACTCGCACTCGACGATTTTTCGCTCGACGATTTTGCCGCTCGAAGACTTTCCGCTCGACGATCGTCGAACCCCCGACACGCCCAGAGTCACGCCCATGACCTGGGGCGTGACTTCCGCCACCTGGCCCGACAAACTGCCGTCAACGACTTTCGACACAAACGACGCCCAGTTCAACCTCCCCGACACGCCCGTGGCCTAGGGCGTGACCGCCGCGATTTCAGCCGGCAAGTCAAATCTCAAGTCAAATCGTCGGCCGCCATTTGAATATTACTGACACGCCCATGGTACACGCCCGTGACTTAGGGCGTATACCATGAAATGTTTCCTATAAATTGACCCCTTCTGTTTTGAGTTGTTGTTCCCTTTTTTTCCTGAACCATTTTGCTTAAGGGTCGGCTGTTAGATGATTTCCAATGCTATGTAAAGTTATTTTCTCCCCCTCTCCTTTATTTTTAGCTTTGTAATATCCTGTTTAGTTCAATAAAATTTGTAGATTTTCTCCTTTACATAGTTATGGACTTCATCTATATGCAATCTCTTAAGCAATCTTATTTGTTATGTTTTGCTTTTCCTATCTTTTTCGCGTCTTTATAACGGGTCTGTGCGTATATGAGTTTAGTTTTATGCATAAGTAGAGTTCATAAATTTCATAGTTTAGTCTTTTTTCCGTTCTTATATTCATTCTTATGAGTTTATAAAGATGCCTTAAAAATAGTTTTGTTTTTCTTTAACTTAGTTTTTTTTATTAGGATGTAAAACTTTTTGTTCTTTTCTACGTTATTTCTACTTTTTAAGCTCTTTTATAACCTCATAAGAATGAAAACGTTCTCATTTTAATTTTTCAAGCATTCTCATTTTCATGTTTATTTTCAAAACTTTTTGCACGTTTAAATTTTATTTCTTCATTTTATTCATTTCTACTGCATTCTAGCAGTAGAAATGTAATCGTTTTAATTTTCCGAGCACTTGTACTTTTCATTTATTTGCAAAAACTTTTGTTGCTTTAATTTTTATTTTCACTTTTTATTCATTTCTAGCGCATTCTAGCGGTAGAAATGTAGTCATTTTAATGTTTCAGTCACTTAGTTTTTCTTAATTTTGTACATGTGCGTGCGTGTATGAGTTAGTTTTTATAGCTTTATTACAATTCTGTAGAGTGTGTGCGTGTGTTGCATTTATTTTTGTCTTCCCGTTAAGAGTTAAATGACGTGCTTTAATTTTCTCCTACTCATTTGAGTAAGATTTGTGTGCGTGTGTTTTACTTTCAAGTAGAGTACGTGAGTGTTAGCATTTATTTCCGCCTACTCGCTAGGAGTTAAATGGCAGGATTTTATTTACCGCCTACTCATTTGAGTTAAATGGCAGGTCGTTATTTGTCTGTAATAATTTGAGTAGTATTTGTACTAGCATTTATTTACCGCCTACTCATTTGAGTTAAATGGCAGGTTTGTTTATGTGTTTACTTTTCAGTAGAGTGCGTGTGTGGGTGCAATTATTTTCTCCTACTCGTTTGAGTAGGACTCGATTTATTTTCTCCCGCCCACTCATTTGAGCCGGGACTTGTAATTTTCCTGCTTTCATTTCAGTTCTACTCGTTTGAGTAGGACTTGCACTTTACTGCTTTCCTTTACTGCTTTCTTTTATCGCTTTATTTACTGCTTTCTTTTTATTGCTTTCAATCGCTGCCGTCCCCATTCCGATGAGTGGCTAACGTTCTTAGCCCTCAGTATCGAAGAGCATTGAGACAGATAAAATAGCTTTAAATAATTAAAGGTCCTTATTTTCTAATTAATTAAAATCACTTAAGATTTGCCTGGGGTTTACGACGTGTAGGACCACATAATCGATGTGTGTGCCATATTTCCGTAGTTCATACACTAGCTAGCCGAGAGGCCGTGCGTATGGACCGATCACCCATTGGTAAATGGAGTTCCGCACTAACCCTCGAGAGAGGAGGCGCGCCAACTATATCGGATTGGGTTCCCCACCTAATAGAGGGGTTCTTAACGTAATGCGGGCATTAAGAGGAATCCTTCGTCGGACGAGAGCCCGGTCGAATAGTATTAATGTTCAGGTGAGCGATAGTCCTAGAGATAGGTGAGCTCATTTTAGTGGAATCTTCACGGCCAAGTCTCCGCCCTAATTATTTTGAAACTTAGGATCTCTTTTTATTAAAAGTCTATTTTAGTTCGAATTTAATTCGGTGTCATTGAGCTAAGCACTTTATCGGCTCCACCCATTATTATGCTTTTATTTTTTGCCTTTTTATTATATATATAAATTACCCGACAAGTAAATATCGGTAAAATAATAGTCCCCTCCAGGGAAGAGTAGAAATAATCGAACCGACCCCGAGAACGATACGACCTCGATATTCCACCCGGAATATCCTGTACTACTCACGATAGGTGCACTTGCCTCCTTTCATTAAAACTCGATCACATCTTTTTATATCCAAATAAATAAATACGCGCACCCCATTTTCTAAATAAAAATCAAATCCGCTTTTCTACTTAAATAAGATCGCCCGGGGCGCCGCGCATCCTCACCTATTTTTGGAGTTTTAACTACATTAAATTTTCGAACTTGATGCGAAAAATATCAATCAAGTTTTTGGCACCGTTGCCGGGGAAATTCGTGTCGTTATTTTGAACCCTGGAGAACTATTAATTTTACCTGTATATATAACATAATAATCATAATAATCATAATAATAATAAACTAAAAAAAAACAAAAACACTTCACTTAAAAAAAAATTTATTTATCATATTATTATTATCTATAAAATATATTTTTTGAAATGACGTCATTTTCTCCTAACTAACGAAAAACTAAAAAAAACTAACTAAAAAAACCAAAAAAAACTCTAAAAATTTGAAAAAAAAACTATAAACTTAAACATCTAAAAACTCTAAAAAAATCTAAAAAATTCTAAAACAAAAAAAAAACCAACAAAACCTAAAACCTAAAAAATCTAAAAAAACTTAAAACTGATAAACAAAAAAAAGAAAAAAATTAAAAAAAAAAAGAAAAACTTAAAACTTAAAAAACTCTAAAAACTAAAAACCACAAAACCAACAAAAAAACTAAAAAACCCTGCTTAAAAACCAGCTCAACAGATAAAAAAAATCTACTTAAAAAATCTATATTTTGCTTATTTTATTTTAACTTTTTTTTTAATTTATTTTATTTTGTTGCTTCGACACGCTTTGCACTTTTGTGCGTAATAGGAGATCGTCTTTCTGTTCACGCTCATCCGCTAAGACGTTAGCTAATCGAGTCACACGCGCTGTTGCAATCCCCTACCACCCACAACCTTTCGACCGTGTTTATATTTTTTGTTGTTTTTGTTGTTCTGTTTTTACTTTTTCTTCTAAATAATGCAGGGTATCAACACGAGCCTCCCGCCCTTATCTTAGGGAAGCTTCTACCCTCACTTTTTCTTTTTTGTCCATATTTTTTTTGTATATTTATCGTTCCGCATACTTAGACTGCAACATTGAGGATAATGTTGGGTTTATGTATGGAGTGTTTTCCTATTCTACATTTTTTATTATTCTGTACTCATAAAAATAAAAAAAATTGCAAAACTTAAAACCTAAAAAAATTTCCTTGTTTTTTATAATAAAAAAACTCAAAAACTCATAAAACAAAACCAAAAATCAGAAAAATAACACTTCTAAAACATCAAAAAATTTAAAAAAACATTTTTCTTTTTCCTTTGTAAATATTTCTTTGTAAAAATAATTCTCTTTCTCCCCCTCTTCTTATTTGTAAAGCTCGTTTTTTAGCATGCCTGCGTCATTCGACTCATCAAACCAACCACACAAAGAGTCTTTTCGCGGGCCATCGAGTTTTTACAAAAATAAAATCAAAAATTCAAAAAAACCTTAGAGAATAATAACTTAAAATACAAAAAAGAGATAAAAACCCTAAAAATTTCAAAAATCAAAAATAATAATAATCAAAAAAATAATAAAAACGCCAAAAATCCAAAAATATTTTGTAACAAATAAATCGAATATCTCAATTCTTAACCCTTTTCGCTCTTTAAAAATCTAGTTGCGAGTTAATTTATAAGCGAATTATTTTAATTCTTTGCTTACTATTCGTTTATTAATTGGAGATCGATAGATTTAGATATCTGAGCTTAAATTTTAAAAAAATTCATATGACTTTTTTTATTTTGATAGAGACCTGTTTTCAGAATTACTTCTACTTATCTAAATAGTTGCACATTTCTTTTGTTAGAACATAACAATCTTAGATTTCAATTATGTTAACTCCAAGCTTTTTTCGACATATAGGAACGTTTAATTTATAAATGTTGCTCTCAAAAACTTTTTATTAAAACTAGTTTTTTTTTTGAACAAAACCCTTTCCACTTTTTTTCATGTCATACTTGACATGATTTTGATCCTTAAAAGATCATATGTCAATGAGAATAAGATTTCATTCCGTAAACATAGGTATCTAATATTTGAAAAGATTATATGTTATGGAGTAAGAGGATAAAATTCATTACTCATACATATATACATTGGGTTAATTTTATGAAGTTGAAAAAAAATATTATATTAAGAAAATAAGATTTTATTTTCCTAATAATCCAAAAAGAAAAAAAATGGAGGTTCGAGCGAAAAAATATACACTCGCATCTAATCAAAGCCTTCTTCATATACCACGATATCCTATTCCGCCAATTTCAAAAAGAATCTAGATTTAATTAAAAAAAAATTTTGCAGAGCATAATTTGTACATTAAATTATTTCCTGTAATTCTTACAAGCTTAAGTTTTCATAAATCCAATCTATTTTTGTTTACATAACAAATAAAATTTTTTGCTATCTATTCGATTTTTTCGAGAAGTTTTTAGCTGAAACTCTTCCTTTATTTAAATTTTTGGCATAATTTAGGATTTAACTCTTATATCCCGAATATTTATTTAGATCTATATTTCAATTAATTCAAACGGTAGCTAAACTTAGGATTTCTTTAATTCATTATAAGTTCATCTTCAACTTTTTCTCTGGAATAGCAAAAGCTTAAGTATGGGGGTATTTGATGAGTTGTAAATATTTGTATTTTTATGTACCTAAATTTAGTCGGTTCTGTGTTTTTCCTTTATTTTTAGATGTTTTTGTTCAATAAAATGCTCCTTTTATTATAAATATTTTGCTAATTTACTTATTTTATTTTTCAGAAAAAAAAGTACAAAAAATGCCAAAAACAGTAAATACACGCCTGTGTACTTACTGGTCACGCCCGTGTCCAGGGTGTGACACAGAAAAATCCAGCAAAATGAACAAGTTTTGAAGAAATAGCTTAACACGCCCGTGACATGACCCGTGTCCAGCGCTCGACGATATTCCGCTCGAGGATATTGCGCTCGACGATTTCTGCTCGACGATCGTCGACAACTCCGCGACACGCCTAGCGTCACGCCCGTGACCTGGGGCGTGACCACTTTAGCAAGCTCGACGAAAACGCCCGCTCGATGATCTTCTACTCGACGATTTGCGCGCTCGCCGATTTTCATTCAATGATCGTCGAACACACGTCACGCCCGTGATCGGGGCATGACCACTCAATTTAGCCCGACGAATACTCGCGCTTGACGATTTTCCGCTCGATGATTTTGCCGCTCGACGACTTTCCGCTCGACGATCGTCGAACCCCCGACATGCCTAGAGTCACGCCCATAACCTGGGGCGTGACTTCCGCCACATGGCCCGACAAACCGCCGCCGATGACTTTTGACGCAAACGACGCCCAGTTCAACCTCCCCGACACGCCCACCATCACACCCGTGACCTAGGGCGTGACCGCCGCAATTTCAGCCGCCAAGTCAAATCTCAAGTCAAATCATCGGCCGCCATTTTAATAGTACTGACACGCCCATGGTACACGCCCGTGACTTAGGGCGTGTACCATGAAATATTTCCTATAAATTGACCCCTTCTATTATGAGTTGTTGTTCCCTTTTTTTCCTGAACCATTTTGCTTAAGGGGTCGGCTGTTAGATGATTTCCAATGCCATGTAAAGTTATTTTCTCCCCCTCTCCTTTATTTTTAGCTTTATAATCGCCTGTTTAGTTCAATAAAATTTGTAGTTTTTCTCCTTTACATAGTTATGGACTTCATCTATATGTAATCTCTTAAGCAATCTTATTTGTTATGTTTTGTTTTTCCTATCTTTTTCGGGTCTTTATAACGGGTGTGTGCGTATATGAGTTTAGTTTTATGCATAAGTAGAGTTCATAAATTTCATAGTTTAGTCTTTTTTTCCGTTCTTATATTCATTCTTATGAGTTTATAAAGATGCCTTTAAATAGTTTTGTTTTTCTTTAACTTAGTTTTTTTATTAGGATGTAAAACTTTTTGTTCTTTTCTACGTTATTTCTACTTTTTAAGCAATTTTATAACCTCATAAGAATGAAAACGTTCTCATTTTAAATTTTCAAGCATTCTCATTTTCATGTTTATTTTCAAAAACTTTTTGCCCGTTTAAATTTTATTTCTTCATTTTATTCATTTCTACTAGATTCTAGCGGTAGAAATGTAATCGTTTTAATTTTCCGAGCACTTGCACTTTTCGTTTATTTGCAAAAACTTTTGTTCCTTTAATTTTTATTTTCACTTTTTATTCATTTCTAACGCATTCTAGCTGTAGAAATATAGTCATTTTAATGTTTCAGTCACTTAGTTTTTCTTAATTTTGTACGTGTGCGTACGTGTATGAGTTAGTTTTTATAGCTTTATTTCAATTCTGTAGAGTGTGTGCGTGTGTTGCATTTATTTTTTGCCTACTCGTTAAGAGTTAAATGGTGTGCTTTAATTTTCTCCTACTCATTTGAGTAGCATTTGTGTTTGTGTGTTTTACTTTCAAGTAGACTGCGTGAGTGTTAGCATTTATTTTCACCTACTCGCTAGGAGTTAAATGGCAGGATTTTATTTACCGCCTACTCATTTGAGTTAAATGGTAGGTCGTTATTTGTCTGTAATAATTTGAGTAGTATTTGTACTAGCATTTATTTATCGCCTACTCATTTGAGTTAAATGGCAGGTCTGTGTATGTGTTTACTTTTCAGTAGAGTGCGTGTGTGGGTGCATTTATTTTCTCCTACTTGTTTGAGTAGTACTCACTTTATTTTCTCCCGCCCACTCATTTGAGCTGGGACTTGTAATTTTCCTACTTTCATTTCAGTCCTACTCGTTTGAGTAGGACTTGCACTTTACTGCTTTCCTTTACTGCTTTCTTTTATCGCTTTATTTACTGCTTTCTTTTTATTGCTTTCAATCGTTGCCGTCCCCAATCCGATGAGTGGCTAACGTTCTTAGCCCTCAGTATCGAAGAGCATTGGGACAGATAAAATAGCTTTAAATAATTAAAGGTCCTTATTTTCTAATTAATTAAAATCACTTAAGGTTTTCCTGGGGTTTACGACGTGTAGGACCACATAATCGATGTCTGGGCCCTATTTCCGTTGTCTATATGCTAGCTAGCTGAGAGGCTGTGCGCATGGACCGATCACCCCTTGGTAAATGGAGTTTCGCACTAACCCTCGAGAGAGGAGGCGCGGCAACTCTACCTGATTGGGTTCCCCACCCAATAGCGGGGTTCTTAGCGTAATGCAGGCATTAAGAGGAATCCTTCGTCGGACGAGAGCCTGGTCGAATAGTCTTAATGTTCAGGTGAGCGATAGTCCTAGAGATAGGTGAACTCATTTTAGTGGAACGTCCACGGCCAATTCTCCGCCCTAATTATTTTGAAACTTAGGATCTTTTTTTATTAAAAGTTTATTTTAGTTCGAATTTAATTCGGTGCCATCGAGCTAAGATCTTCATCAGCTCCACCCTTTATTATGTTTTTATTTTTTGCCATTTTATTATATATATAAATTACCCGATAAGTAAATATCAGTAAAATAATAGTCCCCTCTAGGGAAGAGTAGAAATAATCGAACCGACCCCGAGAACAATACGATCTCGATATTCCACCCGGAATATCCTGTACTACTCACGATAGGTGCACTTGCCTCCTTTCGTTAAAACTCGATCACATCTTTTTATATCCAAATAAATTAATACGCGCGCCCCGTTTTCTAAATAAAAACCAAATCCGCTTTTCTACTTAAATAAAATCACCCGGGGCGCCGCGCATCCTCACCTATTTTTGGAGTTTTAAACGCATTAAGTTTTCGAACTTAATGCGAAAAATATCAATCACCTCCCTTCGTCGCAGAGGATAGTGTTGGAGAATGAGTTCCAGAGGTTGGTAGAAGGAGAGAGTAGTGTGGATGAGTATCTCCACGAGTTTACTCGGTTGGGTCGGTATGCTAGCTCTACGTTCGCGGATGAGGAGCGTAAGACCAACCGTTTCTACGAAGGTCTAAGGGATGACTTGAGGCTACTACTCTCGGGACCGATGACGCAGGGTTTCTTGACCTTGGTCAACACGGCCCGGTCCTTGGAGAAGGACATGAAGAATGTTCAAGCGAAGAAAAGCTTGGGTGATAAGAGGACTGAGTTCAAGGTGCCGGCTAACTCAAAGTCTAGGAACCATAAGTTCTTTAAGAAGGCTAGGAATTCGGGTCCAGCTCCTTCTTCCGGTGCTTCTGGGGCGACTACGGGTCGGACCCCGGGTGCATGTTTTACTTGTGGGAAGCCGGGCACTTTGCATGTGACTATTGGAGCGGACGTCCCAAGTCCGAGAGGAAGCCGGGAGCGACTGATGAAGAGAAGGGCAAGGCGGTGGAGTCAACCACATCGTATTATTCTCCGGCTCAACCAAGGATTTATAATCTTGGCCAACAGGAGGCAATCAAACAAGCAGATGTGGCGACAGGTACGGTTTAATTTGTAACAAGTTAAATTTCTTTAAATACTTGTTATGCGTATGTTGTAACGCCGCCGTTTTTTTCGATGATTTTATTTGAATGGGCAACGTCATATTTATGACGTCGTGGCGTTACTTTTAACGTCGAGTTGACGGCGCAATGTCGTTAAGTCATTTTCGCATCTGTGCGGTCGAGTAGGCCGAATTCTTGTTGTAATGGGAAAATTTTGCATTTGGAATTTTAGTTAAGTAATTTTTGACTTGCTCGTCAAGTTTCGTCGCAATCCAAGCATTTTTGGAGTCTCGGCGCACGAGTGAAGTTTTGGATTTTTTATGTTCGCCCTATACTTCGAAGATTAATATCTCGGAAATGGCTTATCGGATTTTGGTTTTGACTTCGCCGTTGTGTTCGTAGCGTCAGTGTTCGTCTACGGTGCGAGTTTCGTTCAGCTCGGCACGCGTTTGGGCCTCCGTTTTGAACTTGTGTTTTCTTATTCAAAATATATAAATATGATTATTTTAATATTATAGTACTATTCAAAATGCCCTTTACTATTCATTCATATAGTTTGATCAAACTGGTGTATTTGCAAAAGAATTGTTTTTCCTGCAATTTTACTCGAGTGATTTCTATATGTACTCGTGTAGGTCATTCTGCAACTCGAGTAGGTCAATTCTGCTACTCGTGTAGGTCTTTCTGCTACTCGTATAGGTCATTCTGCAACTCGAGTAGGTCAATTCTGTAACTCGTGTAGGTCATTCTGCTACTTGTGTAGGTCTTTCTGCTACTCGTGTAGGTCATTCTGCAACTCGAGTAGGTCAATTCTGCTACTCGTGTAGGTCTTCCTGCTACTCGTGTAGGTCATTCTGCAACTCGAGTATGTCAATTCTGCAACTCGTGTAGGTCATTCTGCTACTCGTGTAGTTCTTTCTGCTACTCGTGTAGGTCATTCTGCAACTCGAGTAGGTCAATTCTGCTACTCGTGTAAGTCTTCCAGCTACTCATGTAGGTCATTCTGCAACTCGAGTAGGTCAATTCTGCAACACGTGTAGGTCATTCTACTACCCGTGTAGGTCTTTCTGCTACTCGTGTAGGTCATTCTGCAACTCGAGTAGGTCAATTCTGCTACTCGTGTAGGTCTTCCTGCTACTCGTGTAGGTCATTCTGAAACTCGAGTAGGTCAATTCTGCAACTCCGGTAGGTCATTCTGCTACTCGTGTAGGTCATTCTGCAACTCGAGTAGGTCAATTGTTGTTTACGTTCGGATGCCTTTTTGAGGGTAAAAACGATGCCGTACGGAACAATGGTTAACATTAAATTTGTTCGTCTCGACGAGATCTACAACTTTCGTGGTGGACACTTTTCGATTTGAAGCCATCTTAGACCTCTATTATCGATTTTACCGAAACTGCTCATAAATAGCGTGTTTTTGACAAAACTTTTTATA
Organism: Platanthera guangdongensis; assembly: GCA_039583875.1. Taxonomy (NCBI): domain Eukaryota; kingdom Viridiplantae; phylum Streptophyta; class Magnoliopsida; order Asparagales; family Orchidaceae; genus Platanthera; species Platanthera guangdongensis. The sequence continues at coordinate 83,248,230 of CM077151.1, forward strand.
AACACACACACACACACACACACACACACACACACACACACACACACACATATATATATATATTCTTTGACTTAGGTTTAGAACCAAACTTCATCTTCTCCATTATTTTTTCTCCCGAACCAGAGCAGCGATCGAGAGAGAGTTTCTTTTTCGTGAATCTTCCAGTGGCCGCCGACGGTGCTCCGATGTCGAAATATTCATCCGAATATAGATCTGGAAAGCTCTCGCCGAGAGCTACGCCCTCGTGGTAATTTCTTCCCCGTTTCTTGAGATTCATCGTTAGGGTTTTTCGGCCCTAATCCCCTTTTAAACCATTTTTGTCTAGATTTCAACTCCTCCCGCAATCTTTTGCCCCGATCTTCGACGTGGAGCGATTCAGAGGACTTTTCCGGTAAACCAAGGCAAGTGGTGATTTCCCCTCGTTTCTCTTTGTCTGATCTGATGGTAACGACTATACTTTCATGTTCTTTAATTTTCTACGCTTATTCTTCCAAATCATTGTTGTGATTAATCGTTTCAGCAATCCTTGTTGTCGTAAAGTTTTGTCTTGGAAAGCTCGATTTTTGCCTAGTTTTTTGTTAGTTGTTCATGGTGCGTTTTATTGATTGGCTATGCAAGTTTTAGTTTTCGTTATTTAGCACGTTAGAATTTATCTAGGACTGTAAATTGCTCCTAGAGGTTGATCAACCGCGTCTTGAGTTCGGTAATGTCAAGTAGAATCTGTCGAGCCAAACCTCGAGATATTTGTGTTGTGGTTTCTGTGGGTTTCTTGAATGCGGGAGTTAGTGGACGATTCCACCTTCACAGTGTTTGTTACCTTCATTAGTGCCACTGTGGAAGTCTACCTGGTTTTTGGATGTTTGTGGTGTATGGTGGAGAGTATGAGACTCCCTCGCAGTTATACGGATTATATATCCGTTTATTTTTGGGTTGTGTGTCCAAGAGTGACCACTTCGCCAGTATTTTTGGGTGGTGTGTCCAAGAGTGACCACTTCGCCGTGTTTTTGGGGTAGAGTCGACCACATGGTGCCTAATAAAGGTTTTGTTTTTGCTTTCTTGTGTAATATTCATGCAGTCACCTTATAGCCTTTTGCATCTGGTGTACCGTTGTGGAACGTGATAAATCACGTAGGAGTTCTTTTCCTGTTGATGCCATGTTTACTTTTGTACTTTACTTCAGTGTTTTTTTGGTCTTGGGTTGGTACCCCTGTTGACCTTTGCTTACTTGGCTTATTACTTTTACTGCCACTATTTGTACCTTCTTGCTGAGGTGTTCTGTTTTTTTGGAATGTCTCAGGTTCAGAGCAGTAGTAGTTTGCAGTGCTAGTTTTTTTTGGAGTTTTCTGAGCGGTAGTGTTGGCCGTGGTTGTTGCCTCGTCTTAGTGAGGTAGTTTGTTGTTTGTTTAGTTTTACTAGTTCAGACATACTTTTGTTCGTGTGTTCGTGTCAGTTTGTTGCCGCCCACTGAATTGTTAGTAGTTGATACTTGCTAACTGCTCACTTTCTTTATATGTGAATGTGGATTACTTGTTCTCTAGGAGGATTTATGTTAGGAATGCATGTTAGGTATTTTCAACTATAAAATCTACTACTATTACTTCATGCATCGCATAATTTTGAAACCCTAACATGTTATTTTTAGCGACCGTAAAAACTATTTTTCCTACTATAATAAATTTAGAGTCCTGCATAAAATGAGTTGTCCTTCTGGGGCGTTTTGCTCATGTAGGATGTCTGAGTTAATCTAATCAAGTATTTTACGCAGCGTATGATACATTTCGATTCGTGGACTAGATGAGACACTAAGCCGAGGGATACGGCTAACTACTACACTTAACTGATTTTCCTTAAAATAACTTAAAAAGAACCTTTATTCATGTTTAGTTTGGTGTCTGTCTGAGCGTCCGCAGTTATTCCCTGCTGACGTGGCATCATGACGCGTGTTTTCCCTTACTCTGATAAGCTTTTTATTCGGCGAAAATACGGGTTGTGACAGTTGGTATCAGAGGGAGGTTGCTTGACAATTTGTTGGGCAACCTTTCTTTGTTGGTATTAGGTGTTTAGCATCATATCATACACACACTGATATGTCATCAGCACGTCTTGGCTGAAGCACGAACACTACACTCATGGCATAACATGAAGTATACAGGGCATATTATGTAGTATGGGATGCATAATATGTGTCTGTATATGGATCCACCATAGGGGCAACATGTGAGGGTTATGTCGTATGGGATGCATAACCTCACCACATGAATGCGACTAGCACGTTTCTTTTTCATTGCATGAGAATGTTATGTAGTATGGGATGCATAACATTTTCATGCGCACGCCGCTCATGACATGTATTAGGGCCTTTTTAGAATGCATAGCACAATCATGCATAGCATAACATTGCATAAGCACAACATGCCAAGCTAAAGATGTGCGGGATGGCATATGAACACACATGGTTTTAAATCAAAAAAAAAAAATAAAGAATACATGCATTCATGTCATAGGCACAAGAGTCAATAGGATGAGGGGATATCATCCTAAGTAGGACATAGCATCATTATAAAATCCCAGAGCAAGTTGCAGCGTAAGTAAGTGTCTTTTAAGTATGGTCTGAACTAGTCGTGTGGCTTTGTTGTAAGCTAGGATTTTGATGCGTTGTTCGTTTGCCTTTTTAGAAATGCCGCCAAAGAGTCCTGTGACGAGGTCGACTCCCTAGTCGGAGGGTGAGTCATCAAGTGCGCAAAGTGACGCGATTATAAAGAGTCTGCGTCAGAGCAATGAGGCTCTGTCGAGATAGATGGTTGCAATGCAATCGCAAATCGAGTCTTTGTTATCTGCCGCTCCCGCGCAGCAACCTTCAGCATAATAGCCCACCATGGGCCAAGCCATGCCCGATACCCCTGCTCCTCTGGTGCCCCCGATGGCGATACCACCAGAAATGAGATTCATATCGCACTTCCAGCGGTTGGGACCTCCCACCTTCGACGAGAGTGCTGACTTTATGATTATAGATGATTGGATCATCTCCATCGAGGAGATGTTTTCGTATTCCGGAATTCTAGAAGCCTAGAAGGTGATGATTGCAGCCTATCAGTTAAAAGGTCTGGCAAAGAGTTGGTGGATTCGGGAAAGAGAGAGCCTGAAGGAAGGCTGCACTTGGGAATCTTTTAAGAAGATGCTGCTGAAGAAATTTCTACCCTCGATCGAGCAAGACCTCCTGATGAATAACTTCCTACATCTAAAGCAGAGACAGCTCACCATGAGCGACTATGAGATTGAGTTTAGCAAACTGAGCATGTTTGCTCCTGATTTGATAGCTTCTGAGGAGGGTAGAGTGAAGCGTTTCCTTGGAGGACTAAGAAGCGATGTCGAGCAGTTGGCATGCGCTTACCAAGCTGAAACTTATGCTGAAGCAGTGGACGCCGCTTTAAATGTGGAGGCGATTGAAAACGCCAAGAACCGCGGTGCTGCGCAAGGAAGGAGAAAAGAAAAGGTGTTGAGGATGGTAGCTTCAGGGCATCTGGCCCTTCTTCGAAGAAGAAAAGTAAGGAAGTGTGTAGCTTCTGTGGTCGTCCTGGCCACCCCTATGAAAGGTGCTTCAAGAGGACTGCCACCCTGAAGCAACAGCAGGTGCATGCCATCCAAGGTGCACGTAAGGGAGAGCTAGTGTGCTCATTCTGTGCAAGAAACGGTCATGACGTGACTCACTGCTGGATGAAAGAAAGGGTTTGCTTCCAGTGTGGGCAGAAGGGACACCAGAAGTATTCGTGCCCCCAGGCTCAGTCCCCACTGTAGCCTGCCCCACTTCAAGCTCTGCTGCCACCACCAAACCTGGATAAAGGAAAGGGAAAGCTGAACGTGATGACCAGCGAGGAAGCCCAAACCTCTACGCAAGTGATATCAGGTTAGCCTCAGTTTAATTTATCCTTATTAATTATCATTGTTGCCCTAGTTGTCGTTCGTTTAGTTATGGATGTTACAGTTTTAGGGGAGTTTAAGGTGCGGAATAGGTGGGCACGGGTTCTTTTCGATTCAGGTGCCACCCATTCCTTTGTGGCCCGGAAATTTGTCGATAAACATCACTTGAGTGTGGACCATTTGGGAGGCTCCTTCAATGTCAAGCTCCCTTCCAGTGATTCTGTAATCTCTAATCAAGGAGTTCTGAGATTCCCTATCTATCTTGGCAATTTTCTAACATATGCGGATCTGATGATTTTGGATCTGTCTGATTTTGACGTGATTCTGGGCATAGACTGGCTGTCCAAGTATGATGTGATCATCCAGTGCAAGGCTAAGTGATTGGATTTCAGAATGGACGACGGACAACCTATGAGCGTCTATGGATTTCAGGACAGAGTTTCCCCTGTCATTTTTGCGGTACGTGCTTGTCGTGCTATAGAGTTTGGTTGCGAGGCATTTTTGGTTTCTATTTCTGCTCTAGAGACAGCTTTTGTTACGCCACGTCTTGAGGATGTCTCGGTGGTGCGAGAGTTTCCAGATGTCTTTACTGATAGTCTTCCAGGACTTCCTCCTGAAAGGGAGGTAGAGTTTGTGATAGACCTCGAACCAGGTACTCGTCCTATTGCTAAAGCACCGTACCGTATGGCTCCGCGTGAGTTGGATGAGTTGCGTACTCAGCTCGATGAGTTGCTCAGGTGTGGTTTTATTAGGCCAAGTACTTCTCCATAGGGTGCTCCTGTTTTGTTCGTCAAGAAGAAAGATGGATCGATGAGACTTTGCATCGATTATAGGGAATTGAACAAGGTAACAATTAAGAATAGATATCCCCAGTCAAGGATTGATGATTTGTTTGACCAATTGCGTGGTAGCTCGGTATTTTCAAAGTCGATCTTCGCTCAGGCTACCACCAGTTGAGAATTCGAGAGGCAGATATTCCTCGAACCGCTTTCCGTTCACGGCATGGACATTATGAGTTTCTGGTGATGTCTTTCAGTTTAACCAATGCACCCTATGCTTTCATGGATTTGATGAATCGAGTATTTAAGGATTTCTTGGACCGATTTGTTATTGTGTTCATAGATGATATCTTGGTGTATTCCCGCAATGTTGAGGAGCATACTCATCATTTGCGTCTGGTCTTGTCGACCGTGAGGGAGCATAAGTTATATGCGAAGTTGAGCAATTGTGAGTTCTGGTTACCTCAGGTGTCCTTTCTGGGCCATGTGGTAAGCAAGGATGATATTTCTGTGGACCCGACCAAGATTTCTGTGGTGATGGAATGGGAGAGACCTTCTACACCTAAGGAGATTAGGAGTTTCTTATGCCTTGCCGGCTATTATAGAAGATTCGTGGAGGGGTTTTTGGTGTTGTCTTCTCCTCTAACTAGACTTACTCAGAAGAATACTACTTTCATTTGGAGTGATAAGTGTGAAGAGGCTTTTTAAGAGCTGAAGAAAAGATTATGTACTGCTCCGATTTTAACCTTAACTACTGAAAGAGTTGAGTATGCTGCGTATGTTGATGCGTCACATATCGGACTTGGTTGCATTTTAATGCAAGATGGTAAGGTGATTGCGTATTGATCGAGACAACTAAAGATCCACGAGTGAAACTATCCGACGCACGATTTGGAGTTTGTTGTCGTAATTTATGCACTGAAGCTTTGGAGACACTTATTATATGGCATGATGTGCAAGATCTATACTGACCATAAGAGTTTGAAGTACATCTTCACTCAGAAGGAACTAAATCTGCGTCAGCGTCAGTGGTTAGAATATGTGGCAGATTATGAAGTGGAAATTCTTTATCATCCAGGAAAGGCTAATGTAGTAGCTGATGCCTTGAGTAGAAAGACCGCTAACATTTTTAATTTGTCGGTGCAGTCCTTGGTAGAAGAATTTTTGTTGATGGATATTGAGGTTGAGAGTAGTACTGTGCCTGCTAGTCTAGAAGCAGAAGAACCTCTTGGATTTCCCTTACTCGAGCACATCAGAAGGATGATCCTGATTTGTTGCACCTCCGGAATAGAACCGTGAAGGGAGAGCTACATGATTTCTCTGTGGATGAGTTGGACATCTTGAAGTATCGGGGTAGATTTTGCGTCCCCGCCTTTGGCGATATTCGAGCTAAAATCTGTGCTGAAGCCAATGGTTCCAGTGTATCCTACCACCCTGGTTCCACTAAGATGTATAAAGATCTAAAGCAAATTGTTTGGTGGTTAGGGATGAAGAATGACATCGCAAAGTTTGTATCGGAATGTTATACGTGTCAGCGTGTTAAGGCTGACCATAGAAGGCCTGGTGGTAAATTGACACTGCTTGATATTCCAAGTTGGAAATGGGAAAGTATTTCAATGGATTTCATCACCGGTATGCCAAAATCTCCCCGTGGGCACGACTCTGTTTGGGTGATAGTCGACAGATTGACAAAGTGTGCTCACTTCGTTCCATTTAAGATTGGGTACTCGATGAAGAAGATAGCTGAGTTATATCTTGAAGAGGTCATCAGGTTACATGGTGTGCCTGTTAGCATCGTATCAGATCGGGACTCTATATTTATGTCTCGTTTTTGGAAGAGTTTACAGGAGGGGTTGGGTACCGATTTAAGGTATTCCACCGCCTATCATCTGCAGACTAATGGTCAGACGGAAAGAGTAAATTAAATCGTAGAAGATATGATCAGGTGTTATATTTTGGATCATGGTGCTGCTTGGGATGAGCGTCTCAGACTCATGGAGTTTGCTTACAATAATAGTTATAAAGAGAGTCTGCAGATGGCTCCGTTTGAGGACTTGTATGGGAGGCGTTGTAGAACTCCACTATTTTGGGCTGAAGTTGGTGAGAGGTCGTTGTTAGGTCCGGAAGCTCTTGAAGTGATGAATTGTGCCGTGACTCACATTCGAGAAAAGCTTCGTGTGGCTCAAGAGCACAATGAGACGTATGCTAATCTACGAAGGGTCGATCTGGAGTTTGTCGTTGGAGACTTGGTTTTTCTGAAAGTTTCCCCGATGTATGGCGTTAAAAGGTTTGGAAGGAACCACAAGATAGACCCCCGGTATGTGGGACCTTTCCAGATTCTTGAGCGCATCGGAGTGTCACCTTATAGGCTGGATTTGCCTGCGACCTTCCCTGGTGTCCATGATGTGTTCCATGTGAGCCAGTTGCGGAAGTGTGTTCGTAGTGATCGTCAAGTTCTCGACTCGATACCCCAGATTCAGCCCAACCTTACGTATGTGGAAGAACCTATTCGTGTTCTGGATTCTCAAGAGCGTGTGTTGCGGAGAAAGACCATCCCTATGGTCAAGATTCTTTGGAGAAATCAAGACGTCGAGAGCGCGACGTGGGAATTGGAATCGGCGATGAGGGAATCTCATCCGCACCTCTTCTCTTAGTTTCGGGTATGTTGCTATGTTTTCAGTTATGCATGGTTTTATCGATTTTGGTTTAATTTTGGGAGTTGTGTTAAGTTTCGGGACGAAACTTCTTTTTAGGGGGAGTGACTGTAACGCCCTCAATTTTTTTTAGATGATTTTATTTGAATGGGCAACGTCATATTTATGACGTCGTGGCGTTACTTTTAAAGTCGAGTTGACGGCGCAATGCCGTTAAGGCATTTTCGCGTCCGCGCGGTCGAGTAGGCCGAATTCTTGTTGTAATGGGAAAATTTTACATTTGGAATTTAAGTTAAGTAATTTTGGACTTGCTCTTCAAGTTTCGTCGCAATCCGAGCATTTTTGGAGTCTCGGCGCGCGAGTGAACTTTTGGATTTGTTTATGTTCGCCCTATACTTCGAAGATTAATATCTCAGGAATGGATCGTCGGATTTTGGTTTTGACTTCGCCGTTGTGTTCGTAGCGTCAGTGTTCGTCTACGGTGCGAGTTTCGTTCAGTGCGGCGCGCGTTTGGGCCTCTGTTTTGAACTTGTGTTTTCTTATTCAAAATATATAAATATGATTATTTTAATATTATAGTACTATTCAAAAATGTCCTTTACTATTCATTCATATAGTTTGATCAAAAGGGTGTATTTTCAAAAGAATTGTTTTTCCTGCAATTTTACTCGACTGATTTCTATATGTATTCATGTAGGTCATTCTGCAACTGGAGTAGGTCAATTCTGCTACTCGTGTAGGTCTTTCTGCTACTCGTGTAGGTCATTCTGCAACTCGAGTAGGTCAATTCTGCAACTCGTGTAGGTCATTCTGCTGCTCGTGTAGGTCTTTCTGCTACTCGTGTAGGTCATTCTTCAACTCGAGTAGGTCAATTCTGCTACTCGTGTAGGTCTTCCTGCTACTCGTGTAGGTCATTCTGCAACTCGAGTATGCCAATTCTGCAAATCGTGTAGGTCATTCTGCTACTCGTGTAGGTCTTTCTGCTACTCGTGTAGGTCATTCTGCAACTCAAGTAGGTCAATTCTGCTACTCGTGTAGGTCTTCCTTCTACTCGTGTAGGTAATTCTACAACTCGAGTAGGTCAATTCTGCAACTCGTGTAGGTCATTCTGCTACTCGTGTAGGTCTTTCTGCTACTCGTGTAGGTCATTCTGCAACTCGAGTAGGTCAATTCTGCTACTCATGTAGCTCTTCCTTCTACTCGTGTAGGTCATTCTGCAACTCGAGTAGGTCAATTCTGCAACTCGTGTAGGTCATTCTGCTTCTCGTGTAGGTCATTCTGCAACTCGAGTAGGTCAATTGTTATTTACGTTCGGATGCCTTTTTGAGTGTCAAAATGATGTCGTACGGAAAACTAGTTAACAAGAAATTTGTTCGTCTCGACGAGATCTACAATTTGCATGGTGGACACTTTTCGATTTGAAGCCATCTTAGACCTCTATTATCGATTTTTCCCGAAACTTCTCATAAATAGCGCGTTTTTGACAAAACGTTATATATATATATATATATATATATATATATATATATATATATATATATATATATATATATATATATATATATATATATATATTCTTTGACTTAGGTTTAGAACCAAACTTCATCTTCTCCGTTATTTTTTCTCCCGAACCAGAGCAGCGAGCGAGAGAGAGTTTCTTTTTCGTGAATCTTCCGGTGGCCGCCGACGGTGCTCCGATACTCGAAATCTTCATCCGAATATAGATCCGGAAAGCTCTCGCCGAGAGCTACGCCCTCGTGATAATTTCTTCCACGTTTATTGAGATTTCTCGTTAGAGTTTTTCGGCCATAATCCCCTTTTCGACCCTTTTTGTCTAGATTTCAACTCCTCCCGCAGTCTTTTGCCCCGATCTTCGACGTGGAGCGATTCAGAGGACTTTTCCGGTAAACCAAGGCAAGTGGTGGTTTCCCCTCGTTTCTCTTTATCTGATCTGATGGTAACGACTATACTTTCATGTTCTTTAATATTCTGTGCTTATTCTTCCAAATCATTGTTGTGATTAATCGTTTCAGCAATCCTTGTTGTCGTAAAGTTTTGTCTTGGAAAGCCCGATTTTTGCCTAGTTTTGGTTAGTTGTTCATGGTGTGTTTTTGTGATTAGCTATGCAAGTTTTAGTTTTCGTTATTTAGCGCGTTAGAATTTATCTAGGACTGTAAATTGCTCCTAGAGGTTGATCAACCGCATCTTGAGTTCGGTAATGTCAAGTAGAATCTGTCGAGCCAAACCTCGAGATATTTGTGTTGTGGTTTTTGTGGGTCTCTTGAAAGCGTGAGTTAGTGGACGATTCCACCTTCGTAGTGTTTGTTACCTTCATTAGTGCCCCTGTGGAAGTCTACCTGGTTTTTGGATGTCTGTAGTGTATGGTGGAGAGTATGAGACTCCCTCGCAGTTAGACGGATTATATATCCGTTTGTTTTTGGGTGGTGTGTCCAAGAGTGACCACTTCGCCAGTATTTTTGGGTGGTGTGTCCAAGAGTGACCACTTCGCCGTGTTTTTGGGGTAGATTCGACCACAGGTGCCTAATAAAGGTTTTGTTTTTGCTTTCTTGTGTAATATTCATGCAGTCACCTTATAGCGTTGTGCATCTGGTGTACCCTTGTGGAACGTGATAAATCACATAGGAGTTATTTTCCTGTTGATGCCCAGTTTACTTTTGTACTTTACTTCAGTGTTTTTTTTGTCTTGGGTTGGTACCCCTGTTGACTTTTGCTTACTTGGCTTATTACTTTTACTGCCACTATTTGTACCTTCTTGCTGAGGTGTTCTGTTTTTTTTGGAATGCCTCAGGTTCAGAGCAGTAGCAGTTAGCAGTGCTGGTTTTTTGAAGTTTTTTGAGCGGCAGTGTTGGTCGTGGTTGTTGCCTCGTCTTAGCGATGTAGTTTGTTATTTGTTTAGTTTTACTAGTTCAGACATACTTTTGTTTGTGGGTTCGTGTCAGTTTGTTGGCGCCCACTGAATTGTTAGTTGTTGATACTTGCTAGCTGCTCACTTTCTTTATATGTGAATGTGGATTACTTGTTCTCTGGGAGGATTTATGTTAGGAATGCATGTTAGGTATTTTAAACTATAAAATCTACTAATATTACTTCATGCATCGCATAATTTTGAAACCCTAACATGTTATTTTTAGCGACCGTAAAAACTATTTTTCCTACTATAATAAATTTAGAGTCTTGCATAGCATAGTTGTCCTTTTGGGACGTTTTGCTCATGTAGGATGTCTGAGTTAATTTAATCAAGTATTTTTCGCAGCGTATGATATATTTCGATTCATGGACTAGATGACCCACTAAGCCGAGAGATACGGCTAACTACTGCACTTAACTGATTTTCCTTAAAATAACTTAAAAAGAACCTTTCTTCATGTTTAGTTTGGTGTCTGTCTGAGCATCCGCAGTTATCCCCTGCTGACGTGGCATCATGACGCGCGTTTTCCCTTACTCTGATAAGCTTTTTATGCGGCGAAAATGCGGGTTGTGACATATGTTACCTTACCACTGCTTGTTTGGTATTTATTTTGATTTGTGAGTTTCCGGCGAGAGCACTCTTTGATACGGGAGCTTCACACTCCTTCTTGTCCGAAGGATTCATATCGCGCATCGGAGTACCTTCTTCGATGGCGAAGGACAAGTTGGATGTGTTGTTACCGAATGGGTGTTCGATGCGCGCGGATAAAATCTGCGGTGTTAAGATTCGCATTGGAAATCAAGAGTTCGATCTACAAGCGTCGTTACTACCGTTGGTGGAGTTCGACATTATATTTGGCATGGACTGGCTCTCGCAGCAGCAAGCCTATATTGATTGCAGTCGCAAGGAATTCAAGTTGGGAGAAAGTCATGAGATGACTTTTACGGGCTTGAAAGGGTCGAGCAAGACGTTGATGTCTTCTCTTCAGGTGGTGAAGGCGGTTCGTGCTGGTGCAGAGTTGTTCTTTACACTAGTGGAGGTTGCAAAGCTGAAGCCTACGTTGGATAGTATTTCAGTGGTAGCTGAGTACCCTGATGTGTTCCCCGCCAATCTTCCTGGAGCCCCGCCGCAATGGGATATAGATTTCACTATTGAACTAGTGCCAGGTGCGAAGCCTATGTCACGATCTCCGTATCGGCTAGCGCCTAAGGAAATGGCAGAGCTGAAGGTGCAACTTCAAGAGTTGTTGGAGCAAGGGTTTGTGCGTCCAAGTTCGTCGCCTTGAAGCGCATCAGTCCTCTTTGTAAAGAAGAAGGACGGGAGCTTGAGACTTTGTATTGATTATCGGGAGTTAAACAAGCTAACAGAAAAGAACAAGTACCCAATCCCAAGGATTGATGATCTTTTTGATCAGTTGGTCGGGTCGACGGTGTACTCTAAGTTGGATCTAAAGTCTGGTTACTATCAACTGAGGATAAGGGAGAGTGATATCCCTAAGACAGCGTTCAGTACAAGATACATGCATTACGAGTTTACGGTCATGCTGTTTGGGCTGACCAATGCACCGTCGGTGTTAATGGATTTGATGAACAGGACCTTCAGGGAGTACGTGGACCATTTTTTGATCGTCTTCATCGACGATATTTTGGTGTACTCGCAGAGTGAGGAAGATCACTTCAGGCATCTTGATTTGGTTTTGGAGACGCTAAGGAGGAATCAATTGTACACCAAGTTCTCAAAACGCGAGTTTTGGTTGTCCTCAGTGGCGTTCCTCGGTCATATAGTGATTGAGGAAGGTATTGCAGTGGATCCGGCGAAGATTGTTGCGATACGAGAGTGGCCTGAGCTTTCTACGATAGCGGAAGTCCGAAGCTTTCTGGGGCTTGCCAGCTATTATATGCGCTTCGTAGAGAACTTCTCGCGGATAGCGTTACCTCTCACTACTTTGACGAGGAAGGAGCAGAATTTCATTTGGACGCTGGAGTGCGCGCGAGCTTTTGAGGAGTTGAAATATCGGTTGACCACGGCGCCCGTGTTGAGTTCGCCGAGTGGGACCTAAGGTTATGAGATTTATAGCGATGCTTCGGGCAGTGGTTTGGGTTGCGTGCTACTGCAACATGGAAGCGTTATAGCGTATTGCTCGAGAGAACTGAAAGTGCACGAGAGGAATTATCCGGTCCATGACTTGGAGTTAGCGGCTGTGATTTTTGCCTTGAAGCTGTGGAGGCACTACTTGTATGGGGTAAGGGTCGATATCTATACCGATCATAAGAGCCTAAAGTATAAGATTGATCAAAAAGATCTGAACATGCGGCAGCGTAGATGGATGGAGTTCCTGGGGGACTATACATTCAAGATCCATTACATGCCTGCTAAGGGCAATGCGGTGGCGGACGCTTTGAGTCGTCGGGTGTCACAACCCTCATTTCCTCAACGAGCACGTCGTATCAGAGCAAGAGGAAAAACGGGTTATGTTGCCACGTTGTGTAGGGGATAACTGCACACGCTCAGGCAAACCTTTACACTTACTAGACTAGATTACAATCATCAGTTATCTGCAAGAAAACTGTTGAGTTTGATGGCCATATCCCTCGGCCTAGTAGAGCAAAATGTGGTTGTACGCGGCGGAAAATAATTTACGTTAGTTGTGATTTTTCCTATATGCACTCTAGATTTATTATACCATAGGAAATCGTCTGTTTTTACGTGGTTTGGAAATACGTCTTAGTTTACCAAAACATGTATGCATGACATAGAATAGTAGGTTTGTTTTAACTTTAAAATATCTAATGCAATCTAGCATAAATCTTTCCCAAGAGCAAGTAGACATCATCTCATCCAAATGATTCATATTAGCAGTCTAGCATTCATATATAGCAAGTAAAGAAAGCCATCAATGGGCGCCAACAAGCTGACACGAACCCATTGGGGCGTATGTATGTCTGTACAATAAAGGAAAGAACTACCTCGCTAAGCAAGCTTGGCTAGCTCCAAGTAAACTCCACCAAAAAACCTAGCCGCGGTGGAGGCAAGGCCTGGAGTGGTACGGGCTGCCAAAATTATGGCTGAACCGAGACGACACTGCGACGGCTGCTCCTCTTTTTTCCTTTTTTTCTTCCCTTGCCTTAGCTTTTCTCCCTTGCTTTCTCTTTGAAATGGGGAAGAAGATGAATAAGGGAATAAGTGAGGAGGAAAACTCTTGTCTCGGCCTTATTTTCGGCCCTGACACGCCCTGTGACACGGGCGTGTCACAGGACGTGTCACTTAAGCGGTGGGCAACCGCCTCACCTCCAAAGAGTACACGGCCTATGACACGCCCGTGTCACAGGCCGTGTCACTAAACACACCTATCTACACGGCCGTGTCACACGGCCGTGACACAGCCCACAGCACCCGCCAAACAACCCGAGAAGGACACGGCCTGGGGACACGACCGTGTCCCAAGCCGTGTCACCCCTACTCGACACTTGTCGAGCGAATTTCGTCGAGCGAAATTCGTCGATTGCGGGACACGCCCTGTGACACGCCCGTGCCACAGGCCGTGTACCCCTTCTCTCGACACTCGACACTCATCGAGGGAATTTCGTCGAGCAAAGTTCGTCGAGAGCGAGACACGCCCTGTGACACGCCCGTGTCACAGGTAGTGTACCCCTTCTCTCGACACTCGACACTCGTCGAGTGAACTTTGTCACCGAAATTCGTCGAACACCCGGGACACGGCCTGTGACACGCCCGTGTCACAGGCCGTGTACCCTGACACGCACTGGGACACGGCCGTGTCTCAGGCCGTGTCACCCAAATGCACTCCAGGTCTTTGACCTCTTACACCTCTCCCCTACTACCAGAAACTGCAGCCATAATTTTGGCACCTGAGGGGGTAAAAACCAGCAAACACGCTTTTATCTACTAACTCCACGTTTTCCATACAACATGCCATACAATCAACCCGTTTTGAGCAACACGACTCAGGCTCGAGAAAGTGCATACATTCCCTAAGAGGACTCACCGAGTCCCCAGAAATATGCTTCGGCGCAAAACAGCCACTCGAAAGCCCGCGTGAAAACCATGCTCAAACAACGGTCAGAGCCAACGCAACGCCCATCATGCGTATGCAATCATTCAACGAAAAAAATCCGGGGCGTTACATCGGGCCCCAGCCCAAGCCAATTGGCTGTTGGTCCATGACGAGCTGTTGGTTCGGGAGTTGGAGGCGTTGGACATCTTTTGTGTTGATAAGCAATCAAGTGCTGAAGCAGTATTGAATTGGACTGAAGTCCAATATTACCTGGCTGATCGGATTCAGCACGCTTTCGATATGGATGTCCACATGAAGCAACTCATGATAGAGGCTCTGGATGGGTCAAATTCCCAATTCGTTGTGGAGAATGGATTACTTTGGAAAGACGGTCGTCTGTGCGTCCCAAGCGTGGGCAATTTGCGGGTGGAATTGTTTTACGAGGCGCATCATACCAAGTACTCAATTCACCCGAGGATCACGAAGATGTACCGCGATGTTAAGAAATTGTTCTGGTGGCCAGGACTAAAAAAGGATGTGGCGCTCTATGTGGCGAAGTGTCAAACTTGCTCCTTGGTGAAAGCGGAGTGCCAAAAGCCGGGAGGATTCTTGAAATCCTTGCCTATTCCGGAGTGGAAGTTTGATGACATTACTATGGACTTTGTGCACGGGTTTCCAAGGTCGCAAAAGGGGAACGACCCCATTTGCGAACAAAGCTAAGTTTTAGCACAGCCTTTCATCCGCAGACGGATGGTCAGACCAAGAGGGTCAATAGGACAATGGAAGACATGCTTCGCATGTGCGTCCTGGACTTTGGAAAGCAATGGAAAGACCACCTATAGTTGGTGGAGTTCGCGTACAACAATAGCTACCAGACAAGCATACAAATGGCGCCCTTCGAGGCCCTTTTATGGTAGAAGATGTCGTACGCCGTTGTCTTGGTTGGAAACGGGGAGTCAAAGTTGTACAAGCGACTAGAGGTGGAGGATGCTACTTCTTTGGCGAGAACCATACGGGAGAGGTTGCTAATCGCTCAGGACAGTCAGGCTAAGTACTATAATGCCAAGCACAGGAACGTGGAGTTCGCTGTTGGCGATTGGGTGTACTTGAAGATCAAGCCGTTCAAGGGTGTCTCTAGGGTGCGGCGCTTGAAGAAGCTAAGCCCGAGGTACCTTGGACCGTTTGAAGTTCTGGAGCGGATTGGTAAAGCAGCGTACCGGTTGAAGCTGTCAGTGGAGCTTAGTGGTCTACATGATGTATTCCATATATCAGTGCTACGGAAGGCGGTGCAAGAGCCTACCCAAGTGACGCGGTCGATCAAGTGCTGGTCGATAATGGGTTGACGACGAAGGTCAAGCCCGTACGTATTGAGGGCTCAGAAGTCAAGCGGCTACGCAATAAAGAGATCAGGATGGTCAAGGTTCGTTGGGACAATTGCGGTCGGGAGGAGCTCTCTTGGGAGCGAGAGCAGACTATGCTTGAGGAGTACCCGGAGTTGTTTTGCTTAGGTACTGTTTAAGTTTTGTGCTTATCTTTCGTTTATATAATTTTGTGGACGAAATTCTTTTAAGAGGGGGAGAGTTGTAACGCCTCGAAACTCAAAAGAGCGACGGGAGGTGTTTTGAGCCAAGTTATTAATTTGGTAGGGGTCACACGGCCTAGGACATGGGTGTGTCATAGGTCATGTTCTAGGCGAGTTTTGGCGTGTTTGACAGTCTGCTGTGTTGACACAGGGTCTGCTGTGTTGACACAGGGTCTGCTGTGTCGACACAGGGCCTGCTGTGTCGACACAGGGCCTGTTGTGTCGACACAGAGACTGCCCTGTCGACACAGGTCCTGCTGTGTCGACACAGGGCCTGCTGTGTCGACACAGGGCCTGCTGTGTCGACACAGGGCCTGCTGTGTCAACACAGGGCCTGCTGTGTCGACACAGGGCCTGCTGTGTCGACACAGGGCCTGCTGTGTCGATACAAGGCCTGCTGTGTCGACACAGGGCCTGCTGTGTCGACACAGAGTGTCAACACATGTTATGTTGTGTCAACACAGGTTGTGTTGTGTCGACACAGAGTGTCGACACAGGGGTCTTGGCAGGGTCTTGACTAAATGTCCTGACACATTTTGAGTTTGTAGCGGACGTGTCCTGCTCCTGTTTGTGAACCGTGCGGTGTTTCGGCCCAGTGTTTCCATGTTAGACTTGGATCGTAGCCGTACATTTCTTTATGTTGGGATCCAACGGCTGGAGGCTATTCCTATTGGGATATACTCGAGTGTAGGGTTTCAAAACCCTTATCTTCTGTTCCCTGGTTCTCTGTCTAAGTTCTAGAGAGAGAGGAGAGCAACGAGGAAGAAGAAGTCTAGATCCGATCACCGGCGGAGCTTCGGATCTCCAAATCGCGAACCGACTTTGGATCTACGGAGGCTAGGAGAGGGCAGTGCTTTTCGTCCGCTTACATTTCCATGGCGCCAAGGAATAACGCTAGGGTAACGATTCTCTACTTGAGCATGTGAAGCTCTACTTCTTTTGCATAGGTAAGCCCGCTCTCGCGAGTTTGCGGTGAGTTTGAGCCTTGGGGATTAACTCCAAAGTGCACCCGAAAAACTGGGCAGATGCGTGGTTCTGCCAACATGGTATCCTGGGAGCTAATCTGAACATAATTGGGTTATGTGATTGTATGAGAGATATAGGACTCGGGGGAAGCTTGACCCGCACAGACGACTTAATTGACGTTGCGGTGTGAGCAACTGGTCAGGTGGAACCGTACCCGGTCTATGTCGTTCGGTTAGAGTGACCTAAGGTACGTGGTACTCGCCATTGTAATAGATGGAGGGTCTTAGGCATAGGCCAGAAAGACCATTTGCTCACGAGATATTGACGTCCTGGGGGCAGTGGTGAGTCTGCGGACTTTGACCGTGATCACCGAGAATGTGCCATGAGAACACGGGGCGTGTGGTTGTGCATGCCTGCACCTGTGATGTAGTGTTGTTACATTACTGCTTGGTTATACTAATAAAGTGCAGGGAAGGAGTATCGCTGCCCCGAGTTTGGGGGCGGGATCGTTATAATTTGGTCAGCATAGCTGACCGTTGCTTTTGTTTGCCACCGTGTGGTGGATTGTTGCTTGCAGGTGCAGCAGAGCCGAGCGGTAAATAGCCGGCCAAAGCCCAAATCGCTGAGCCGGCCCTCGAAGGCCTAATTGGAGTGTTTACCTGTTTTATTCATGTATGACCGGCCTGCGTGCCGTGGTTTGGAAAACATGTAACTTGAGAAAAATAATTGTAAGGCTTTAAGGCCAGTACTTGTGTATTTGTACTTCATTCATGTTGGTTTTGTAGTGGACATTCATGCTAGTGTTTGGTTCTTTATTAATGCAACAATTTTAATTCCTTCCGCTAGAATGTTCTGTGTAGGACGTTGTCATTGGTTGGATGGTTTCCATTAAGTAACCACCCGGTCTGACTGTGGTATATGGCGTCGGGCCCCGGTCGGACCTACTGCTATATGCTATGTGACGGATAGGGGGTGTTACACCCCTGGGGTCCTATTTATTGGCAAATCCAAGGAGGGGGGGGGGTCATATTTATACCCCCCACCCCGGCGAGTAGGCGACTTTCGGAGGAACTCGCAAGGGTTGGGCGAGTATCTCGCCTAGTCGCCTACCTGGCGAGTATGCGAGGGGAGCTGGTCATACTCGCCCATGCCTTCTAAGGTCTGGCGCGCTGATGCTGACTTCTATCTTGACTTGTTGACCTTGACTTCTGCTGACCTGGCCGTGTTAGGCTCCACCCTCGACGAATACGGGTTGTATAAATACAATAATAATGCATGAAATAAAAACACCCTTGATGGTTATAGGCACTCATCATACATGAAATGAAATAAACATTTAAAATAAAATGCTTTGAAAAAAAATTGCTAAACAATATATAATTATAAATATTTATTTTATAATTATATATTTTTATTTGATGGTAATGGCAGACGTCGAGCAAAACATGTAACAGCAACGGCATTGGCGAAGAATGTAGTGGTAGAATCCCATCCTCGAGCTTGTGGCATCGTTTGTCTCAATCAACGAACTCTCTATGTCGGGGATCAATAGCCGCATCAGCAACGTCGCTATTACTCCCCCAGACTTAGTCTAAACATTACGAGTAAGATAAACATGAAAAATAAATAATAGTTTTGAGGAAGAGTTTACCTATGCTCAGAAATGAACATACCGGAAGATTGGCGTTGAATTTACACGCTGCTCGCCACCATACCAAAAAAGATTTATAAATTAAAACATCTGTGTCACCTGCGGACAAAAATCTTTAAACCAAACACAATATATATACTATATAAAAGACAACACCACAGATTATGTTACTATAAAAAAATAGCACAGATAAAGAACACAACACAGAAATGGAAGTGAAACTAGATAGATAAAAGGATAGCAAAGTTCACAAACATCCTGGGGTCGAAACCCCGGCAAAAATAATGTTTACACATCAAAAATAAATAAATAAACTAAAAAAGAATCTAAAACAACAGAAGTTGTCCCTGAAGGATGAAGCGGAGCAAGCCTACTACGTCGAGGGAGGAGACAACAGTGGCAGAAGAGGAGTATTGTGGTGAGGATGGGCCCGAGAAAAGGAAGCGCGTAATGGAGCGTAGGATGAAGTCTCCACCCCAAGCATCTGGCTGATGCATGCCATGTTGAACATAATCAATCCTTGATCACTGTTTATCTCCTTAAATCCTCTACTTCCGGCGCCATACCTGCACAGGGTTAGAGATGGCTCCTGTCACTTCTATACATGTTGTGATCGCCTCTGATAAATTTCGAGCCCCGTGTTTTTTGTTTCTTATGTTTGTTTTCCTGTGCTGCCTATATATAAAGTCAAGTATTGTAAGTTTAGAAGCAGAACTCGTAGAAGAGAAATCCCGTGTATGTGGAGTGTTGTGCTGTAACCTCAAGTGGTGTAACCCTTTATTTTTCATCTATGAAATATGTGGTAGTACCGGCCAACCTTCACCATGTAATTTACCTTGTTTTCCAACATGGTATCAGAGCCAGGTTGAGTCGGTGATCCTGTCTCTTGTCTTCTATCCTCATATGGCATCAATGAGCAACTCTTCCCCTCAAAATTTTCTTTTCTCTCCTAGTGGTGTTCCCATTTTTGAAGGTGAAGCCTTCAATTTCTGGGAATTTCAAATGAGAACATTGTTTATATCCCAAGGTCTTTGGAGTATTGTGCAATAAGGATTCAACAAGCCCACTGCAGCATCTCCAATAGCCAGTTGGCAACCGGCTGAATCTGCAGAGTTCTATGAAAATGAAAAGAAAGATGCCAAAGCCTTCCTCTTCATCCAACAAGGGATTGGCAAGACAATTTTCCCACGTATCATGTCTGCCACGACTTCACATGAGGCATGGAACATCCTCACCTCCAATTTTCAAGTTTCCCCAAAGGTACTCTCTATCAAACTTCAAAATGTGTGGCAAGAGTTTGATACCGTCAAAATGAAAGAATCAGAAGACATAACTGCTTACATTACAAGAGTAACTACTCTAGTAAATCAAATCAGGTGCTATGGAGACAACATTGAAGAGAAAAAGGTAGTAATTAAAATCTTGAGAACCTTGACTAGAAAATATGCTTATGTAGCAGTTGCTATAGAAGAAGCCAAAGACATAAACAATTTACCATTAACTGAACTAGTTGGATCTCTCCAAACCCATGAAGAAAGACTAAAAGAATTTGAAGAACCTTCTTTAGAACAGGCTTTCCAAAGCAAGATAAGTATCAAAGAAGAAGTAGAAGTGAGTAAGAAAAAAGAAATCAAACCAAACTTATACTGCAATCTGTGTAACAGACCAGGCCATGAGCCTTACAGATGCTATTATAAGTGTAAGAGATGTAGAAATCCGACCCACCTGCAATAGGACTGTTGGTTCCAACAGAACCAACACCAACGATTTGCTGAAAATCCACCTCCCAATGATCCAAAAGGAGAGGAAAAAGAGACTGACAGAGTCTTCTTCACTAAAACAAGTAAAGACAATCAAGAGGCAAACACTTGGTACTTAGATAGTGGGTGCTCCAATCACATGTCAAACCTTAAAAAAGCCTTTGTTAAACTAAATGAAGAATAAAAATCTCAAGTGATACTAGGAGATGGCAAATGCACAACCATTGAAGGAAAAGGTGTAATTGCGGTAAGAAACAGTAAAGGAGAAATTAAGCATATTCATGATGTACAATATGTGCCAGGATTAGCACAAAATCTCCTGAGTGTAGGGCAGCTTGTAAGCAGAGGATACCAAATATCCTTTAAGGACAATCACTGCAAAATTTTAGATAGAAATTCTGCTCTCACAGCCCTTATTCCTATGACAGAAAATAACATATTTCCCATAAGTCTGACTCCAGTGACAGAACATGCCATGGTGGGATGTATCACATTTGTATCTAGAAGATGGCATGAAAGATTTGGGCACCTGAATATCTCAGACTTAAAGAAATCAAGTGAAAAAAATTGGTTAATGGGCTCCCACACATCAAAGAAGATGCTAACAAATGCGAGGGGTGCGCGAAAAATAAAATACACAAGTTACCTTATCCTCAGCAAAGCCAAAGAATGTCCACAGAACCTCTTGAACTAGTACACATCGATTTATGGGGACCTGCTCCCCTTCCTTCTTTATCAGGAAAACAATACTACTTGCTTATAATAGATGACTTTAGTAGAATGGCGTGGATCCACCTTCTCAATTCCAAATCAGAAGCTTTTTCTTCCTTCTTAAAGTTCAAAGCCCAAGTAGAAAATCATACCAGTAAAAGGATCAAATCTTTAAGATCTGATAGAGGTGGGGAGTTCACAAGTAATGAGTTTAACTCTTATTGTACCAAGCATGGGATAAGAAGAGAGCCAACAGTGAGAGCTTCACCTCAACAGAACGGGGTAGTAGAAAGAAGAAACAGAAGTATCATTGAAATGGCAAGATGCATGATGAATAAAAAAAACTTACCACACAGTTATTGGGGGGAGGCTGTAAACTCAGCAGTTTATCTTTTAAACAGGGCACCCACAAGAGCATTGATTAACTCAACACCTTATGAACAGTGGCATAATAGAAAACCTGATGTTAGCCACCTAAAATTATTTGGCTCACTTGCTTATTTGTTAATTCCAACTCAACAAAGAAACAAGCTAGAATGTAAAGGTGAGAAAACAATATTAGTTGGATATAGTGAAGAATCCAAAGCTTATAGGCTTTATAATCCCATAACCTATAAACTTCACATAGCCCGTGATGTTATAATAAATGAAGAAGGGGAATGGGAATGGGAATCTAAGGTGGATCAGAATCAGCAATATCAGTCGGTTGCCGAGCCAATTTTCTCAGTTAATAATACTGAAGCCTCACCTGAGCAGCAACCAATCAACTTCATTGAAAACAACTTGACTCAGCCATCCATTACTGACATGCCTGCATCTCCGGAACCTAAAGGTGAAGCAAGTGAGCCTGATTCATCACCTCCACCACGATATAGGACTATTTGTGATATTTATAGAGAATGCAACATCGTGTCTCTTGCAATAGAGCCAATCAACTATAAATAAGCAATACAAGAAAGCCATTGGAGGGCAACAATGGAGGAAGAAATGTATATGATTAATAAAAATCTTACCTGGGAACTGACAGAGTTACCAAACCATAAAACTATAATTGGCCTAAAATGGCTCTTCAAAACAAAGCTAAATGAAGATGGTTAGATCTTGAAATATAAAGCAAGGCTAGTGGTCAAGGGGTGTGCCCAAAAACCAGGGATAGATTACCTTGAAACATTTGCTCCAGTCACTAGATTTGAATCCATCCGTCTCCTTCTTGCCCTGGCAGTTAAAAACAACTACCCTATATACCAATTGGATGTAAAATCGGCTTTTTTAAATGGAGAAATAGATGAAGAAATCTATGTCCAATAGCCAGAAGGATTTGAAGTTCAAGAAGCTAAAACTAAAGTCTATAGACTAAAAAAGGCTCTCTATGGACTTAAGCAATCACCAAGAGCGTGGAATAGCAAAATAGATGCCACATTGTCAAAATTAGGCTTCAAGAAGACATCATATGAACCTGCCCTCTACTTCAGACACACTCAAGAAGCCATATATATCACTCTTTGCATATATGTAGACGACTTAATCATCACTGGATCCGATCTCATGGGCATAACTATGTTAAAAGATTAATTGAAAGCTGAATTCGAAATGACTGACATGGGACATATAAAGTTTTTCTTGGGTATGCAAATCACCAGGAATCACTTGGGCATTCTTATCACCCAAACCAGGTATATAGATGACCTCATATATCGATTTGGTATGGAATCAGCAAATCCTGTATCCACCCCCATAACTCCTGGAGAAAAACTTGCAAAAGAAGATGGTGAAGAAAAGGTGAATGAAGAAGAATATAGAAGCTTAGTAGGATCCTTGATTTATCTTACTAACAACAGACCAGACATTGAATTTGCTGTAAGTAAGGTTTCAAGGTTTATGCATTCCCCCAGTATAAAGCATCTCACAGCTGCCAAGAGCATTCTCCGCTATGTGAAAGGATCCAGGGAATTTAGGATTGGATACAACAGAGAAGAACTAACAGATGAAAGCAGCGGCTTGAAAAGAGGTAAAGAGAAGAATGTAAACAAAGTTCTCAATCTCCAGGGGTTCTCTGATTGTGACTGGGGAGGTTGCGTTGATGATAGAAAAAGCACGTCTGGGTACATTTTCTTCCTCAATGGTATGCCAATTTCGTGGAGTTCCAGGAAGCAAAAAACTGTTGCCCTTTCATCTACAGAAGCAGAGTATGTAGCCCTAACTGAAGCAGCAAGGGAGGGGGTATGGATTAGACGAACTCTGGAGCAAATTGAAAGAGAAGCAGAAATCAAGACAAAGATCAAAGTCGACAACACCTCGGCCATAGCCTTGGCTCACAATCCCATTTTTCACAACAAAACCAAACATGTCGAGCTCAAGTGGCACTATATCAGAGAACTCGTCAGCAATGGGGAGATCATTGTGCAACATTGTGAATCCAAATACCAGATAGCCGATGCCCTAACCAAAGGACTCACCAGAAAGAACTTCGAAGACCTAAGAAAGAAAATGCGAGTGATCGACAGGCTCGATTAAGGGAGGGTGTTGAACATAATCAAGCCTTGATCACTGTTTATCTCCTTAAATCCTCTACTTCTGGCGCCATACGTGCACAGGGTTAGAGATGGCTCCTGTCACTTCTATACATGCTGTGATCACCTCTGATAAATTTCGAGCCCCGTGTTTTTTGTTTCTTATGTTTGTTTTCCTGTGCTGCCTATTATATAAAGGCAAGTATTGTAAGTTTAGAAGCAGAACTTGTAGAAGAGAAATCCCGTGTATGTGGAGTGTTGTGTTGTAACCTCAAGTGGTGTAACCCTTTATTTTTCATCTATGAAATATGTGGTAGTACCGGCCTACCTTCACCATGTAATTTACCTTATTTTCCAACATGCCAAAGGTCTTGCTGCTCATAGACCTTTCGTCGCAGCTCAACATGGCTCGCATAGAAATCTGGGTAATGCTGCTCCAAGGACCTGCGTGAAGCAGCACACCTAGGAGGGGAAGATGCACCCACTGGAGCAAAAGAGACCGCACAGGAGCAATAGGGACCAAAGTCTTGGAGTAAGAAACAACATCCGGAGACTCAGAAGAGGATCGACTCCCAGACCCAACCTCATACACCTCATATCTCCAATTCTTCCCGTCCGACACCTTTCAGATCAAGCAAAAGGCAACCATCATGACAAAATTGATCTCCTGGCCTCCAACAACACGTGTCTAGGGCGACAGCCGTGTTGGTGTTTTCGGGTTTGACCGGGTCAACGCTATATATATATATATATATATATATATATATATATATATATATATATATATATATATATATATATATATATATATATATATATATATATATATGAATATTTTGATTTTGGTGGAAGAGAGAGAGTTGATATAAATGACAATTAATGAGAGCGCCACGTGTCATTTTCATATTGGATATGTTAGCCTATATAAAGGCTTGGTGTTGTACATTTTGTTGTTGTTGAAAATAGTAAGCTTGAATTCCCTTCTTCCTCCCTTCCGGTGAAACGTCGCAGCGCTAAAGCTTGTCTTGAAATTTTTTGTTTTCGTTTTGCATGATGCAGTAGTAGCCTATATGTAATCGTAGGAGAATCTCGCACGAAGGAAGATCCCGCATCCTTCTCGCGTCGAACTCATCTCGACGGATCACCTCGCCGGTGCGTCTCGCGAAGCATCTCGCCAGCATCGGGGGGGGGGGGGGGGGGGGGGTCTCTCGCGCACCCGTCTCGCCCGCCAAAGGGAGGGAGCTCGTCGTCTCGCTCGTGCCCATCTCGTCGAGGTTGTGCCTGTCTCGCAGGTGCTGTCGCGCACACCTCCAACAAGTGGTATCAGAGCCAGGTTTCGACCCCCTGAAAGTTGTTTGGAAGAGTTAGTGACTAGAGGAGATGGAGATGGGAAGTGCCATGACAGGGCAAGTCTCCAAGTTGACAAAAACCAACTATGGGAACTGGAGTATCCAGATGCGAGTACTACTCGCCTCAAAAGAGTTGTGGGAGATTGTAGAGGAAGGCTATGAGGAGCTTACTACAAAAGCGGAGGCGGTATTGACTAATGCACAGACGACGGCGTTGAGGGAGTCCAAGAAGAGGGACACGAAGGCTCTTTTCTTACTATACCATGACGTCGATGAGGCGACCTTTGAGAAGAAATCAGATGCGACTAGTTCGAAGGAGGCATGAGAGGTGTTGCAATGCTACATGCAAGGAGTTGATAAAGCTAAGAAGGTGAAGCTGCAATCCCTTCGAGCTCAGTATGAAGTAATGAAGATGCAGAGTCCGAAGAAGGTTGGTGATTTTGTGACCCGTCTGTAGACGCTCATGAATGAAATGAAGAGGAATGGAGAGACGATAGATGACGTAAGCTTCATGGAGAAGCTCTTGCGCTCTATGTCAAAAGAGTTCTGTCATGTGGTGGTGACAATTGAGGAATCGAAGGATCTCACCTTGATGATTGTGGATGAACTAGTTGGATCTCTACAAGCTCATTAGTGCCGCATGCTACAAGACGAGGAGGAGTCAAGTGGCTTGGGTAAAGCACTCCAATCACAGTTGAACTTTGGAGAGAGCTCTGGAAGAGGAGGAGGCCAGCATGGTCGTGGCTACCAAGGAAGAGGCAGAGGAAGAAGAGGAGGAAGAGATCAAGGAAGAAATTCCTATGACCAAAGAGAGGCGGAGCAACCTCATGGTGGGAGGCAAGAAGTAAAAGGAAGAGACAGAGGCCAAGGAAGAGGTCAAGGAAGAGGCCGGGGAGATATGTCCCAAATACAGTGTTACAACTGTAAAAGGTTTTGGCATATGAACTATGATTGTTGGGCACCAAGGAAGAAAGAAGAGGCCAACCATTACGCAGAAGCAAGCAATACTGGTGCCGATTCGATGATGTTCCTAACCTACAGAGGAGCTGAAGGTGAGAGGAATGGAGTATGGTACATGGATACAGGTTCAAACAACCACATGTGTGGAGAGAATGAAGTGTTCACCAGCCTTGCACCAAATAGTGGTGAGGTCAGTTTCAGTGATGCTTCGAAGATATCAGTGGAAGTAAGAGGAATGATTGTGGTAACCTTAAATGGCAAGGAGGTCCACCTCAATGATGTGTTCTACGTGCCAGGCTTGAAGAGTAACATCTTAAGCCTTGGGCAGCTGGTGGAGAAAGGGTACTGCGTGCTGTTGAACGATGGGTCCTTGGTCATGAAGGACCACCAAGGGAGAGAGTTAGTAAAGGTAAAGATGACAACAAATCGTCTCTTCACACAGAGGATGGATGCCAAGTAGATGGTGTGTCTCGCGAGGATGGAGGAAGAAGAGGAAGTATCGTTATGGCACCACAGGATGGGCCATCTAGGGTTCATTGGGTTGAAATTATTATCTCATTCCAAGATGGTGGAAGGATTGCCTATGATCTCCCCTTCACTGAAGGTATGCAAGGCATATACCAAGGGGAAGCAGAAGAGGCAAATGTTCGAGGGTGGTAAGTCCCAAAGAGCGAGAAGGCAACTTGAACTAGTTCACTCGGACATAGTTGGTCTGTTTGAGATGACCTCAGTAGGTGGGAGCAAGTACTACATCACCTTCACCGATGACTTCAGTCGGAAGTGTTGGGTGTATTTATTAAGAGAGAAGACTGAGGCCCTTGACAGGTTCAAGGTGTTCAAGGCGATGTCGGAGAAGGAAAGCGGTCAATCACTGAAGGTGCTGAGGACAGATAGAGGTGGGGAGTACACCTCTAGGCTGTTTGATGATTTCTGTAAAGAATGGGGGATCTCACACCAGTTGACGGTGGCATACTCACCTCAGCAGAACGGAGTCGTGGAAATGAATAACTTGACCATTATGAACATGACAAGAAGCATGGTGAAGGGCAAGGGGTTGCCAAAGAGGTTCTGGGCGGAAGCAGTATAGGTTGTTGTGTACTTGCTAAACCGATTCCCCACAAAGAGTGTGAATTTCATGACTCCTTTTGAAGCATGGAGTGGATGGAAGCCGAGCGTGAAGCACTTAAGGGTCTTCGGGTGTGTAGCTTACGCTCATGTCACAGACCAGAGAAGGAAGAAGCTAGATGACAGAAGTGAGAAGTGCATCTTTATAGGCTACGCTCTGATGAGCAAAGCTTACAAGTTATACAACCCAGTGACGGAGAAGGCTATAATCTCAAGTGTTGGGTATTGTATCCACAATGTACCTGATTTGCAGAAGCCCCTGGACAAGCTAAGGTGAATAGACTATGTATTTGATAAACTTTTTCAAGTTGTACTTGCAGTTTCTCCACGCTAAGTGCACACCAATGTCAGGGTGCAGTAGGTCAATATACACGGGTCTGCACGACGTAATCCCTCGTTGAGCAGATCAGTGTGTTGGCCTACATGTACTCTCTCTATTGGAGTGCACTTACTTTCAAGTACAGGACCGCTCATATGCAAGAGAAGACAAGGAGCATGGAGGATCAAGGAGCAGCTCCTAGGTGGAAGACGAAAAATCGTCCAAGGCAGATTCGACGAGAATCACCAAGTGATTCTCGCCGAATCGGCGAGAATCACTTGGTGATTCTCGTCGAATCGACGAGAATCATCAATGATTCTCGCCGACTCCTTCTGGCCATCTCAATATGGTGCCAAGTAAGATTCGGCGAGAATTGCTTGTAATTCCCGCCG
Organism: Platanthera guangdongensis; assembly: GCA_039583875.1. Classification (NCBI taxonomy): domain Eukaryota; kingdom Viridiplantae; phylum Streptophyta; class Magnoliopsida; order Asparagales; family Orchidaceae; genus Platanthera; species Platanthera guangdongensis. The sequence goes on from CM077151.1 coordinate 83,275,850, forward strand.
AACCAATGGTCATGCAGCCCATGAATACAAGTTGAATTCGTTGAGAATCGACAAGTAATTCGACGAGAATCACAATCGATTCTCGACGAATCGTCGAGAATCACTTGATGATTCTCGCCGATTCGTCAAGAATCGTCTGCGATTCTCGCCGATTTTTCCTTGGCGTTTTCTCAGTTAATTTCCTGAACCGGATTCTGCCGCTGTTTAATATCTGGACCGGGACTTGGGGGCTACCTCTGTGGGTCCCACAAACGGTCTTATTGGGGTAGCTACAGTATAAATACATGGGTATTTTGAACAGTACAGAAAAAAAAAAATACGCGAGCTCACGGAAACCCTAACATCGCGAAATCCTTCCGCCGCCTCCGTCGCCGCTCGCGCAAGTCCGTCGCCGCCCTGATAGATCTTCTTCCCGATCTACGGCGACAGTAGCTTAGCAAGGCTTGTGTCTCACGCGTCTATCCAGAGATCCTTTGTCTCTCGATTCGTTGATCGGAAACACTTCCCATCCGAATCGATCGAGACGACCGATCCTCGTGTGACCGTTGGTAGACCGAGCTTGCTTCGCAACGAAGTTTGGATCTCCAAGTTCAGCAGCTGCTATTCTTCGTAGCCGCCGATCCCGAAGCTAGCCGCCGCTCGTGTGCCGTCGCCGGTTCCGGGGAGATCTTCTCCAAGCAAGACCAAGGTCGTAGACTCTTCATCGACTTCAAGAACACGTCGTCGACCAAAGAGGAACACCGGAGTCTCCAAGAGAAGTTTGTATCACGTGTACATTCTACTTTTATTTTAGTGTAAAGGAACTTTTGTTCCGTGGTGTAAGGGTTGGGTGCAACCCGATTTGTGGGAGTGTTGACTCTCACGTGTGGAAGGGCTCCTTCCGTTAGTGAAGGGATTGGATTTCAATCCCGTTGGAGAAGTGACCGAGTCGTCCCTTGTTGGGGAGATAGGTCGAAGGGGGAAAGTGGATGTACCCAAGTCGGGGAACCACTATAAATTTGCTGTGTATTCTGTGTTCTGTGTTTGTTACTTTCATTGTGCAGGTACATCTGTGAATTCCGCAAAAGAACCACACGTCACCTATTCCCCCCCATAGGTGCACATAGCCGACACTAGGTGGACTTTCAAGTGGTATCAGAGGGAGGTTACTCAACAAAAAGGCTAACACCTTGAGGTGAATCCTGCCACTAGTGTCAACAAGGAGACATACATCTACCATGGACGGACTCAAGTACTCCGGCAAAATCCCAGTATGCAACAGACTCAACTTTCCTATCTGGAAGGAAAGAATCAGGTTCTACATGGAAGCAGTGGACCCTCGACTGTTCATGATCGTGCTGGAGGGACCTTATGTCCCCACTAAGGCCTCCACCATTGATCCCACCAAGAAAGTGCCGAAGACACTCTCTGAAATGGACAAGGATGAGATGGTTCTAGTGGGCCTTGACATGAAGGCTAGAAACATCCTGGTCAGTGCAGTTGATGACTCGATGATGCAAAACTTCAGCAACTGCAGGACAGCTCAGGAGATATGGCAGTGTCTGATCATTCTGATGGAGGGCACAGATGAAGTAAGGGATGATCGGAGATCCCTCCTGAACCAGAAGTATGAGGCTTTCCGGCAAGGGCCTAAGGAAGAGATCGGAGTCACATACGAGAACTTCCTGAAGATTGTCAACGCCCTCAAGGGATATGGAAGAGTGTTCACCAATGGTGAACTCAATGACAAATTCCTTAGGTCCCTTACTAAGGAATGGGACACAAAGATCTGCGCCATCAGAGAATTTGGCAGACTAGCAGAAACTGATCCTCAAATCCTGTTCGGGAAGCTGATGTCCTATGAACTTCAGCTGAACACCAGGAAGGCAGAGGAAGAAGCAGAGAAGGCTGCTGCAAAAGAAAAGACTGTGGCCCTAAAAGCCAGTCACTCCAGAAAAGGGAAGGGTGCGGTGTCCTACCGTGCCAGAAATAAGGAAGAAGAGGAGGACTCCGATCCATGCTCCTCCAGCTCAGAACTGTCGGAAGAGGATTTCTCCCTCATCACTCGAGAGTTCAAGAAATTCCTCAAGATGAGGAATCAAAGAAAGAGAGACGGCTCCTCTTCCAGACATCAGAAGAAAAACTACTCTTCTGACAGGTATGCATCTAAACCTAACAAACATCGTTCTTCTGATATTATTTGCTTTGGATGCAATAAGCCAGGTCACGTTGTGGCCGACTGCCATCAAAGCAAAAGAGATAAAGGGAAAGGAGAGGAGCTCAAATCCTCCAGAGATAAGAACAAGGAGCGGAGCTATATCGCCAGAAGACCAAGGACACTAAGTGAGTCTGATTCCTCAGACTCCAGTGATGATGAAGAAGCCTACTTCGGGCTGGTGGGTCGATCGGACTCAGAAGGAGAATGCCCCCCATTCACTGGGAAGGTAAAAACTCACACCCCTCTTTCCGACTCTGACTCTGATCCTGAGTCTCAGGATGATGAACCTGAGGATGGCCCTTCGGCCCGTGAAGCTGAGCTCCTCGACAAGTATGAGCTTCTGCTCAACACTTTTGACGAGTGCCGCAAGAGACTGAAGGCTGAGAAGAAGGAAGTAAGATTCCTTAAGGGTGAGTGTGTATCCCTAAGGGAAGAGGTCACTAGCTTGATCTCTCTCAGACAGGAGCACATTGACCTAACTTCAAAGCACTCAGAGTCTTTGAAGCTCCTTGATCTCAAGCAGGAGGAAGTCAACGGATTGGAAGAACTACTTGCGGCAGAAAGGAAGATCGTACAGAGCTTCTCTATGCCTAAAACAGTGCTTCCAGTCGTTGACACCTTCTCTGCTCAGGCCAAAGGAGCTGGCTTGGGGCATGTTGGGGCATCTGGTTCTTCATCTCGGAGAAACAAGAACCAGAGGAAGAATAAGGCCGCCAAGAAGGCCTCTGCTGATGAAAAGGGGAAGGCTCCTCTTAGTCCGGTTGCATTCAGAAAGCCTGGCTTTCCTTGCAACCAACATGACTTTGAGTCAACATATGGGCATCATTTCCGGCCCTCGGTTGCAAAGCCTAAGAGCCGGTATGAAGGTTGGAACTTCCCCCGGAACTTTGGGGAGAGTGCCTTCAAGGCACCTTATGAGGAGATCCACATAGGAAGTTATGGTCCGTTCTCTAGCGGCCATAATGGAAAGCAGGCGCCAAAAGTCAAGCCCGTTATTCAGAAGGTGACAACGTCATGTGACTGCCATCACCATGAGGCCTCCACCTCCAGATCCAAGGCCCCAGCTGTACCCGTTGTTCCCAGGGTAAGGCAGGAGCCTCGGAAGAGATACAACAGGTTCGACTGTTGGTGCTGTGGCAAAGTCGGTCACTTTGCCGTGGATTGTTGGTTTAATCCAAGGAACTACGAGACTCCCCATGTTAACTATGCGAGACCGACCACTCGTAGGGTTAACCAACCGAGGGGGAGTGTGCTAACCAGGAATCTAGGACCCAAGTTCGATTGGGTTCCTAAGGCAAATTAATTTTGTTTTGCAGGAATGTCCAAAGGCCACCAAAACGCCAATCTGGTATTTGGACAGTGGATGCTCCCGGCATATGACCGGGACAAGAAGCCTGCTGCGTGATTACACTCCAGTCGAGAATGGACCCAAAGTCATCTTTGGAGGGTCAGATCGAGGAGTCACCAGAGGTTATGGTATGATTTCCAACGGTATAATCTCTATCACCGACGTGGCTTATGTTGAAGGGTTAAACCATAACCTGATCAGTGTAAGTCAGTTATGTGATAAAGGTTATGACGTTAAGTTCTGCAAGGATAAATGTCTGATAATTTCACGTACCTCCTCTGAGACGGTATTATCAGGCATTAGGAGCAGAAATATCTTCTGCTTAGATTTTCTTAGTATAGATTCATCTACCCCCGTATGCCTTGTGGCAACAGGCAGTGCTTCTCTTTGTGAACAATGGCACAAGAGATTGGCACATATTAATTATAAGACAATTAGTATGCTATTTTCTAAGAATTTAGTAAGAGATGCTCCCAGTATCAAGTGCATCAAGGATAGCCCCTGTCATGCATGCCAGATGGGCAAACAGACACGGGCTACCTTTAAGAGCATTGCAGACAAAGACTCTTCCCGATGCCTTTACCTGCTACATATGGACCTGTTTGGCCCAATGCAAGTTCATAGCTTGGGAGGCAAGTCTTATACGCTAGTGATAGTTGATGATCACTCACGGTTTACATGGGTGTTCTTTTTGAAACGAAAGTCAGATACTTTTGACATCTTCACTAATTTTGTCAAGCAGGTTCAGAACGAATTTAACTGCTCCGTGGTCAAAATCCGAAGTGACCATGGAACAGAATTCGAATCTGGTGCTATGACAGAATTTTGTGATGAACAAGGTATCTTTCATGAGTTTTCCTCCCCGCGTACTCCTCAGCAAAATGGAGTTGCGGAGAGGAGAAATAGAACTCTCATTGAGGCCTGCACGACTATGTTGAAAGATGCTTCTCTCCCGGAATACTTCTGGGCAGAGGGTGTCAATACGGCATGTCATGTACAAAACCGAGCGTTGATCAACAAACATCATCGTAAGACGCCCTACGAGCTACTGAAAGGCAGGAAACCAACCATGTCCTACTTGAGGATCTTTGGTTGCAGATGCTATGTACTAAATAATGGGAAGTATCCGCGTACTAAATTCGGGGAAAAATGCTTCGAAGGCATATTCATGGGATATAGTTCCCATAGTCGGGCATATAGGGTATTCAATAAGAAAACCTTAGTGGTAGAAGAATCAATAAATGTTGTATTTGATGAAGGAAGCTTGCTTAACAGCAATTCTTCCAGTTGTATTCTTGAAGATGCAGGTGCTAGACTTGACCAGCTGAATCTGGATGAGACCCCTAAAGATGACGCACCCAAGTACGTCAAAGTTTCCACCTCCACGTCATCTGAAAATATTGAAGATCAAGATGGAACAAATCTTTTAGAAGAACGAGAAACACAAGAAGTAGCTGAAGCTCCAGACGCCAGACTTCTAGAGCTCCGTCACGTGAGGGATCATCCTAGAGAACAGATCATCGGAGATCCTCGTGTAGGCGTCAGAACTCGAAGAGGTACAACTAACGAAGTATTGCATCTCAGCTTCCTGTCTCAGGTTGAGCCAAAGAAGTTCGATGAGGCGAACAAGGATGCGGCATGGATTCTGGCCATGCAAGAGGAACTACATCAATTCGAACGTTGCAAGGTTTGGACGCTGGTTCCCAGACCATACAAGCAGAATGTCATTGGCACGAAGTGGATTTTCAGAAACAAGCTGGATGAACATGGTGTCATCATAAAGAACAAGGCCAGGCTGGTGGCTCAAGGTTACAGACAGGAGGAAGGGATTGACTTCGACCAAACCTTCGCACCAGTCGCAAGGCTCGAGGCAATCCGGTTGTTCCTGGCATATGCTTCACACAAAGGATTCACTGTCTACCAAATGGATGTGAAATCGGCTTTCCTGAACGGAGACCTGAAAGAGGAAGTATACGTCGCTCAACCCCCAGGTTTTGTCGACCCTACTTATCCCAATCATGTTTATTTTCTTAATAAGGCCTTATATGGGTTGAAGCAAGCTCCCCGAGCTTGGTATGAGACTTTATCTAGTTTTCTTCTTGAGAACAAGTTCTCCAGAGGTAAAATAGATAAAACATTGTTTCTCAGGGAAGTCAAAGGCAAGATTTTGCTGGTGCAAATCTATGTCGATGACATAATATTCGGCTCAACGGACAACAATCTTTGCAAAAAGTTTTCTAAACTTATGCAAGGAAAGTTTGAAATGAGCAGTATGGGAGAGCTCAAGTATTTCTTAGGCCTTCAAGTGAAACAGTCTGAGGATGGAATCTTCATCTCTCAGACGAAGTTCACAAATGAACTCCTTAAGAAATTCGGTATGGAGAGTGCAACCTCTATGAGGACTCCAATGGGATCCACCATGTCTCTGGATAAGGATGAGAAAGGTAAACCTTTCGATGAAACCAAATACAGAAGCATCATTGGATCCCTGCTCTACCTTACTGCCAGTAGACCGGATATTATGTTCTCCACATGTGTATGTGCCCGATATCAGGTGAACACTAAGGAATCTCACTATGTCGCTGCAAAGCGAATTCTAAGATACCTTAAAGGTACTCCTAATCTTGGCTTGTGGTACCCGAGGAACAATGATGTCGAGCTAATAGGCTTTTCAGATGCTGACTTTGCAGGGAGCAGGGATGACAGGAAAAGCACCTCCGGGACGTGTCAATTCCTCGGCAGGAGGCTTATCTCATGGAACAGCAAGAAACAGAATTGCGTTGCAACCTCCACAGCAGAGTCCGAGTATATCTCGGCAGGAAGCTGTTGCGCACAACTCCTTTGGATCAGAAATCAGTTAGCCGACTACAACCTTCAGTTCAAGGAAGTTCCAATGTACTGCGACTCCTCCAGTGCAATTGCCATTGCCAACAATCCGGTGTCGCACAGCAGAACGAAGCATATTGAAGTACGCTACCACTTCATTCGGGAGCACGTGGAGAACAAGGATATCTCTCTCTGTTATGTCCCCACGGATAAGCAGATTGCCGATATATTCACAAAGCCCCTAGACGAGGCCAAGTTCAATCTTTTCAAGACTGAATTGGGAATGCTCAACTATGAGGAGTGAAGACTACAGAAGCTCCAGGCTAGTGCAAGAACCGAGGGGGAGCAAGGAACTCAGCGTGCGTACAGCTGCAAGAACTGAGGGGGAGCACAAAGTCAATCGCTACAGACCCCGCTTTGTAGAAGCCGAAAAGGGGGAGATTACCCTCTCGGGGTCAAGGCTAAGGTGTGGCTCCAGCTTGCTCCCAAGAAAGCGGTATTGGTAAGGGATAACTCCACCCAATGTCAAGTTTATGAATTTCATTTGCTTTCATTTTTCATTCGCTCCATTCACCTTAGCTTGTAGGGTTTAGGCTTCTTCAAATAGGGGGAGATTGTTGGGTATTGTATCCACAATGTACCTGATTTGCAGAAGCCCCTGGACAAGCTAAGGTGAATAGACTATGTATTTGATAAACTTTTTCAAGTTGTACTTGCAGTTTCTCCACGCTAAGTGCACACCAATGTCAGGGTGCAGTAGGTCAATATACACGGGTCTGCACGACGTAATCCCTCGTTGAGCAGATCAGTGTGTTGGCCTACATGTACTCTCTCTATTGGAGTGCACTTACTTTCAAGTACAGGACCGCTCATATGCAAGAGAAGACAAGGAGCATGGAGGATCAAGGAGCAGCTCCTAGGTGGAAGACGAAAAATCGTCCAAGGCAGATTCGACGAGAATCACCAAGTGATTCTCGCCGAATCGGCGAGAATCACTTGGTGATTCTCGTCGAATCGACGAGAATCATCAATGATTCTCGCCGACTCCTTCTGGCCATCTCAATATGGTGCCAAGTAAGATTCGGCGAGAATTGCTTGTAATTCCCGCCGAACCAATGGTCATGCAGCCCATGAATACAAGTTGAATTCGTTGAGAATCGACAAGTAATTCGACGAGAATCACAATCGATTCTCGACGAATCGTCGAGAATCACTTGATGATTCTCGCCGATTCGTCAAGAATCGTCTGCGATTCTCGCCGATTTTTCCTTGGCGTTTTCTCAGTTAATTTCCTGAACCGGATTCTGCCGCTGTTTAATATCTGGACCGGGACTTGGGGGCTACCTCTGTGGGTCCCACAAACGGTCTTATTGGGGTAGCTACAGTATAAATACATGGGTATTTTGAACAGTACAGAAAAAAAAAAATACGCGAGCTCACGGAAACCCTAACATCGCGAAATCCTTCCGCCGCCTCCGTCGCCGCTCGCGCAAGTCCGTCGCCGCCCTGATAGATCTTCTTCCCGATCTACGGCGACAGTAGCTTAGCAAGGCTTGTGTCTCACGCGTCTATCCAGAGATCCTTTGTCTCTCGATTCGTTGATCGGAAACACTTCCCATCCGAATCGATCGAGACGACCGATCCTCGTGTGACCGTTGGTAGACCGAGCTTGCTTCGCAACGAAGTTTGGATCTCCAAGTTCAGCAGCTGCTATTCTTCGTAGCCGCCGATCCCGAAGCTAGCCGCCGCTCGTGTGCCGTCGCCGGTTCCGGGGAGATCTTCTCCAAGCAAGACCAAGGTCGTAGACTCTTCATCGACTTCAAGAACACGTCGTCGACCAAAGAGGAACACCGGAGTCTCCAAGAGAAGTTTGTATCACGTGTACATTCTACTTTTATTTTAGTGTAAAGGAACTTTTGTTCCGTGGTGTAAGGGTTGGGTGCAACCCGATTTGTGGGAGTGTTGACTCTCACGTGTGGAAGGGCTCCTTCCGTTAGTGAAGGGATTGGATTTCAATCCCGTTGGAGAAGTGACCGAGTCGTCCCTTGTTGGGGAGATAGGTCGAAGGGGGAAAGTGGATGTACCCAAGTCGGGGAACCACTATAAATTTGCTGTGTATTCTGTGTTCTGTGTTTGTTACTTTCATTGTGCAGGTACATCTGTGAATTCCGCAAAAGAACCACACGTCACCTATTCCCCCCCATAGGTGCACATAGCCGACACTAGGTGGACTTTCATCAAGGGACGTCATGTTTGAGGGAGATAGCTGTTGGAGTTGGGATGAAGCGGTGAGGAGCATCCAGTGGATGTTCTTGGATGATGATGAAGAGGAGGATGGTCAGGAAGCCGAAGCTGAGATGGGTGGAGTTGTGCCACCATCACCAGCTAGTGGAGAGTCAGGGGGAGCTCTCACCCCCTACTCTAGGAGCAAGTACTAGTGGAGGCAGATCTGGTGGAGCTAGCACCAGCGGAAGCAAACATGATCGCCCTCAACCTTGGATGAGGAGGTTGGAGGAGATCTATGAGGAGACGGCACCGGCACCTAACAATTTCTCTTTATATTGCCTCTTAGCAGATTGTGAGCCGCAATCTTATGATGAAGCTTCACAAAAAAAAACTTGGAGGAAAGTAATGGATGTGGAGATAGAATCCATCAAGAAAAATGACACTTGGAAGTTGATGGATCCACCTGCTGGCCACAAACCCCTCGGGGTGAAGTGGGTCTATAAGGTGAAAAAGAACAAAGATGGAGGCATAGAGAAGCACAAGGTAAGGCTAGTAGTAAAGGGCTACAGACAAGTACAAGGAGTGGACTACGATGAAGTATTTGCCCCAGTAGCGCGGATTGACACTATCAGGTTGATCATCGCACAAGTAGCTCACCATGGATGGAAGATCATACAGATGGATGTTGTATCTGCTTACCTTAATGGCAATCTGGAGGACGATGTGTACATCGAACAGCCCCCCAGATATGTGGTGAAAGGGCAAGAGAGGAAAGTGTGCAAGCTGGACAAGGCGCTGTATGGGCTGAAGCAAGGAGCCTGCACCTGGAATGGGAGGATAGATGCATACCTCTAGAAACATAGCTACATGAAGAGCCCTCATGAGTATGCCCTCTACACGAAGGTTGGGAAGAACAGGGACATGATGATCATATGTCTATACGTAGACGATATGATATTCACTGGCAATAACCCTTCCATATATTAGGAGTTCAAGAGAATGATGAAGGAGTTTGAGATGACAGATCTGAGAGAGCTCAACTACTTCATAGGCATGGAGGTGCAGCAAAGAAAAGATGGGATCTTCATCTCACAAAAGAAGTATGCTAAAGAGATCTTGAAGAAGTTCAGGATGGAGAATAACAAGCCTATCTCTACTACGGCCGACCCAGGACTAAAGTTGAGCAAGGAGTCAAAGGAGGGAGCGGTAGACTATACTTTATTCAAGAGCTTGGTGGGGATCCTATGTGTTAACCCCAAAATCAGCGATCTTTCCCAAGACAGCTAGCTCACTCGTCGCGGCCTGCCCCGGGTTCCTCCTGGAGGTCGCGCGCCTTAGTGTGGGCGGACAGAATTCTCTGTCCGCTCAGGCCGCATGGCTTGGGCTGTCTCATCGGTCTGACCTCCCAGGCCACGCGCCTTTCTTTGGTCAGCAAGGGCCGCGGACTGCTTCCGCAGTCTGCCTCTGCAGCCCCCCCCCCTTTTTCAGCTTAACCGCAAGCTTGTCTCTGCAGGTGTCTCTCTGCCAGACTCGTATACCTGTCCGCCCAGACCGGCAATAGGTCGCGTCCTTTGTAGGAATTAGCCACTCTTCCAGCCCGCTCCTGCAAGTCGCTCTTCAAGAACACCAAACCTGTAACGCCCCGAAAATCATTTTTGAGCTGATCGCGTCCAAAAGAAATTTTGGTTCCTGTATAGGGGTACACGGCCTAGGACACGGGTGTGTCCAAGGCCGTGTCTTTCCTTTTGTGTTGGCTGTCTGTGTCCAGAGAAGGACACGGCAGGAAACACGGGTTATGCACAGCTTTGACACGGGCGTGTCAGGAGTGACACGGGCGTGTTCATACCCGTATCCCTACCCGTGTTCAGGAGGGTCATGTCGGTTGGCATGGCGGTTATATGTGACACGCCCCCGGTCACGGGCGTATCGAGGACCCGACACGGGCGTGCCACGTTTAGACACGGGCGTGTCTTGGCCGTGTGCTTTTCCTGTGTTCGACGATCGTGCCTGGATCTAGGCACACGCCTAGGACACGGTCGTGTGCGAGGCCGTGTTCGGCCCAGATTTGTGGATTTTTGAGCGGATCTGAGCCGTTCAATTTCTTTAATTAAGATCTGACGGCCCAGATGAGTCCCTGCACTGTTAAGATCGGAAATAGAGGATCAATTCCTCATTTCTCTCTTAAGCACTCTCTTTCAAGGAGTTAGAGAGAGGAGGAAGAAGGAGGAGGTTTTCGGCCGCCGGCGGAGCATCGGAGCACCGTTTAGAGAACCGAGAGCGAATCCGTGGAGGAAATTCCGTTGCGAAGACTTCTATCTGGATATTTTTCCATGGCGCAAAAGCGTACTACAAGGGTAACGATTCTCTACTTGAGCCTGTGAAGCTCTCTTCCTTTTTGCATAGGGAGACCCGCTCCTGCGAGTGTGCGGCAAGTGTGCGGTGTTCGCTGGGGTTGATGTGAATAGTCCCCCTTGTGTTGCATATAGAGTCTGGAATTGAAGTACGGACATAGGCATTGTGTGTGAAGCCTAACCAGACATGTTGGTCTGGATCGGTGATGTTGCGTTTGTTATGGTTTGCCGGAGAAGACTCCATGATTTGGGTTTTCGGGTTTCTACGCGGTAGATTACAGTAGGGATCCTTGGGGATTAACTCCAAGGCGCACCTGGAAAACTGAGCGGAATCGTTGTTCTGCTAGCTTGGCAATCAGGGAACCGGCCTTGAACATAACCGAGTTATGTGAATGTTTGGAATAACAGGATCCGAGAGAAGCTTGGCTCATGCGCACGTCTTAATGTGAACTACGTGGTGTGAGCAACGAGAAAGTGGAATCGGGCCTGGGCTATGTGGTTCGGTGCGAGAGGCCCGGAAAGGGGACTGGCCGTTGGCATAGTCGGGAGCCTTAGACGGTGGTCAGAAAGGCTAAATGCTCACGAGGTTGCCATCCTGGGGTCGTGGTGAAGACGCTGAAGTGTCAGGATTCACCGACAATGTGCCCTGAGTGCACGGGATGTTTGGCCATGCGATCCGACACCTGCGGCGTAGTATGCTTGTTCTATTTTGTTTAACTGGGCTAATGAATTGCAGGGAAGGAGCACCGCCGTCCCGATTTAGGGGTGGGGTCGTTATAATTTGGTCAGCTTTGGATGACCGTTGCTTTGTTTGCCACCGTGCGGTGGAATGTTACTTGCAGGTGCTGCGTAGCCGAGTACCAAATAGCGGGCTGAAGCCCATGTTGCTGTGCTGGCCCTAGAAGGCCAAAGCAAATAGTTGTTCTTTATTTTGTCATGTGTTGCTGGCATGCGAGCCGATGTATGGAAAACATTATTTTATTAAGTGAACTTCTATAAGGCCATAAGGTCATGTACCCTTTCAGTGTATTTGTATTTCATTCCAATTATAGTGGTTGTGGACATTCATGATTTTTGGATTACTTTTATGGGTTCTTTCAACTATTTAAAAGCTTCCGCTAGAATGCTCTGTGTTAGGACAAGTAGTCTTAATTGGATAGTTTGGTTATTCATACGTAACCCTTTCGACTGTCCGTGGTATATGGTGTCGGGTTCCAGCTGGACCTTCTACTATATGTCATACGATGGATGAGGGTGTTACAATTTGGTATCATACTTCTGGTTGCGGTCAGGCTTAAATAAATTCGTGGGCAAATTATTTTAAGGGGTGGTGAGCACATGTGTTCATCATCGTTATAACATCAAAAAGAACCCATGAATGTCTAGCTAGGAATGAAAAATACACTTGTTTTGTGGAACCTGAGTGTTCCAATGATTGCTTTTAGCCATTTGTTTGTCGTCTAATCGTGGGTCTTTGCTATTATAGGAAGCTAGGAGCGGTGTTGGTTAGTCGGAGCGTCCCCAATCGGCAGAAAATAGTGCATCGAGGGACGTGCCTACAACACCTCCTTCAGCGGAAAACATCAGGTTGGTGGCTGAAGCAGTCTTTGCGATGATAAATGCCCAACCTGTAGGGCAACTGCACCACGCACCACCTGTTGTTGAGCAAGAACCGGTTAGGGCGGCAGAGCCGAGAGTGGTGGAGCGCGCGGTAGTGGATCAGGTAGAGCCGAGGAGAGCTACAGAGAGACAGCTCAAGCATGTAATGGGCTTTAATCCTCCGAGATTCGATGGGGTTGGAACGCCAGCTCAAGCTGAGGATTGGCTCTCTACGATAAAGAGGGTCTTGACGGCCACGTTAACTGAGGAGTGGCAGAAGACCACCATAGCGACCTTCCTTTTGGCTGGTGAGGCGAGGCTGTGGTGGGATGAGTTGGAGTTTCATCTCTTAGTGGGAAGGCAGCTTGCTGATGTGCCTATGGAGGAATTCTCAAGATTGTTCTTGGCCAGATATATACCCTATACTCAGAAGCTTGAGATGGAGAATAAGTATTTTGGGTTGACTCAGGGAGCCAGAAGCGTGGACGAGTATCTCCACGAGTTTACACGGTTTGGTCGGTATGCGGGTGTTATGTTTACGGAAGAAGAGAGGAAGACCAACCGATTTTATGAGGTTCTACGCGACGACCTACAGTTACTCCTTGTTGGGCCTAAGGCGCAGGGCTTCCTAGCCTTGGTCAATTCGGCCCAGTCATTGGAAAAGGTTTTGAAGAAAGTGCAAGAGAAGAAGGACCCAGGGGAAAAGAAGGCAGAGTTCAAAGTTCCAAATGCAAAGTCAGGATTCCGTAGATGGAACAAGAAGCAGAGGACTTCGAACTCAACCCCTTTGTCTGGTACGTCGGGGGCAACCACAAGTCGAGTCCCAAGAGCTTGCTACAACTGTGGGAAGACGGGGCACTTTGCTCGTGAGTGTTAGAGCGGATGTGCAAAGTCCGAGAGGAAGCTTTGATCGACCTATGAAGAGAAAGGGAAGGCGGTGGAGTCAACCACATCCCATCATGCTCCAGCCCAGCCTAGAGTTTATAATCTTGGTCTGCAAGAGGCCATAAAACAAGCTGACGTGGTGACAGGTATGAGTTAAATTATGGTAGTTTAACTTTATGTAGTTGTTACCTCTTTTTATATGTTAGCTTGTTATTCTTGGTCCTAGGCTTCGTGTTGATTTTTGATTATCCGGCGAGAGCCCTATTTAATACGGGGGCTTCACATTCCTTCTTGTCCGAAAAGTTCATATCACGCATCGGGGTTCCTTCCTCGATGGAAAAAGACAAGTTGGATGTGTTGTTGTCCAATGGGTGCTCAATGCGCGCGGATAAGATCTGTGTGGTAAAGATACGGATTGGGGACCAGGTGTTTGATTTTTGAACATTGGCACTACCGTTAGTGGAGTTCGACGTAATCTTTGGTATGGACTGGCTCTCGGAGCATCACGCTTACATAGATTGCAACCGAAAGGCGGTTAAGTTGGGACTGCATACTGAACGGGAGACTACGTTTGCGGGCATGAAGGGGTCAGGTAAAGTTTTGATGTCGGCCCTTCAAGTTATTAAGGCAGTTCGGTCTGGTGCAGAGCTGTTTGTCAACTTAGTGAAGGCTTCAATGCCTAAGACAAGTCTAAATAGTATCCCAGTTGTGTCTGAGTATCCTGATGTGTTCCCAGATGATCTCCCAGGAGCCCCTCCTCAGCGGGAGATTGATTTTACTATTGAGCTGGTGTCGGGTGCCAAACCGGTGTCACGCTATCCGTATCGGATAGCGCCGTGAGAGATGGCAGAGTTGAAGGTGTAACTGCAGGAGTTGTTGGAGCAATGGTATGTGCGTCCAAGTTCGTCGCCTTGGAGCGAACCGGTTCTTTTCGTTAAGAAGAAGGATGGGAGCTTGCGACTCTCTATTGACTATCGGGAGTTGAACAAGCTTATAGAGAAGAATAAGTATCTGATTCCCAGGATTGACGACCTATTTGATCAGTGGTTGGGTCAACAATATATTCGAAGTTAGATCTGAAGTCCGGCTATTACCAATTGAGGATAACGGAAAGCGACATCCCGAAGACAGTGTTCAGCACGCGGTTTGGGCATTATGAGTTCACGGTCATGTTGTTTGGGCTGACCAATGCGTCATCCGTGTTTATGGATTTGATGAATAGGACATTCAGAGAATACCTGGATCGTTTCGTGATAATATTTATCGATGATATCTTGGTATACTCGCAGTGTGACGACCATTACAAGCATCTATACATGGTGTTGGAGACGTTGAGGAGGAATCAGTTGTATGCTAAGTTCTCCAAGTGTGAGTTCTGGTTATCCTCAGTAGCGTTCCTTGGTCATGTTGTTAGTGGAGAAGGAATAACGGTGGATCCGGCGAAGATAGTGGCAATACGGGAGTGACCTATTTTGACTACAGTGGCGGAAGTCTGGAGCTTTCTGGGGCTTGCCGGCTACTACAGGCGCTTCGTAGAGAACTTCTCGCGAATAGCGTTACCACTCACGACGTTGACAAGGAAAGACCAGAAGTTTATGTGGTCGCTGGAGTGTGACCAGGCTTTTCAAGAGTTGAAGATGCGGTTGACCACGACGCCTATTTTATGTTTGCCGAGTGGAACCGAAGGATTTGAAATTTATAGTGATGCTTCGGGCAGTGGTTTGGGCTTTGTTCTGCTACAGTATGGGAGCGTGATAGCCTATGGTTCAGGACAATTAAAGGTTCATGAGAGGAATTATCCGGTTCATGACTTAGAGTTAGTGGCCGTGAAATTCGCTCTGAAGTTGTGGAGGCACTACCTGTACGATGTGAAAGTTGATATCTACACCGATCATAAGAGCTTGAAGTACTTGTTAGATCAGAAGGATCTGAACATGAGGCAGCAGAGGTCGATGGAGTTCTTGGGTGACTACACCTTCGAGATACATTATGTACCGGGGAATGGAAACGCAGTGGCGGATGCATTTTGCCGCAGGGCTCCTGCGCAGGCCAGTTGGTTGTCGGTACATGATGAGAGCTTGGTCCGTGATTTGGAGGCATTAGAGATCTCCTGCGTTGATAAACGGTCTAGTGTCGAGGAGATATTGTGTTAGACAGAGGTGCAATATGACCCGGCTGATAGAGTTCGACGAGCTTTTGTTCAGGATAGCAGCATGAAGCGGATCTTAGATGAATCTTTGGATCGGTCAAATTCCTAGTTTGATGTTGAGGATGGACTGCTAAGGAAGGACGGTCGTCTATGCGTCCCTAGTGCAGATAATCTTCAGGAGGAGTTGATGTACGAGGCTCATCATACCAAGTACTCAATCCACCCGAGAAGCACGAAGACGTATAGAGACATGAAGAAGTTGTTCTGGTGGCCAGGATTAAAGAAGGATGTAGCACTTTATGTGGCAAAGTGCCAAACTTGTGCCTTGGTGAAGGTGGAGTGCTAGAAGCCCGGAGGTTTCCTAAAGTCCTTGTCTATCCCGGAAAGGAAATTCAACAACATTTCTATGAATTTTGTGCATGGTTTGCCAAAGTTGAAGAGGAGAAACGACGTCATCTGGGTGGTCGTAGATAGGTTGACAAAAGTGTCGCATTTCATACCGAATAGGAAGGAAGATCCGGTGGAAAAGTTAGCCAAACTCTATGTGGATAATATTGTGTGGTTGCATGGTGTGCCTCGTAGTATTGTTAGTAACCGAGATGGATACTTCACGTCGAAGGACTGGAGGCTGGTGCATAGTTTGTTGGGAACTAAGCTGAGTTTCAGCACAGCCTTCCATCCACAGATGGATGGTCAGACCGAGAGGGTCAACATGACGATGGAGGACATGCTTCGCATGTGCGTCCTAGATTTCGGGAAGCATTGGGAGGATCACCTGTACATGGTGGAGTTTGCGTATAACAACAGCTTTCAAGCGAGTATTGGAATGACACCTTTCGAGGCCTTGTATGGGAGTAAGTGTCGTACGTCGTTGTCTTGGTTGTAGAAAGGAGAGTCGAAGTTGTATAAATGTCAAGCGGTAGAAGACGCCACTTCAATGGTACGTACAATTCAGGAAAGGTTGAAGATCACTCAGGACAGGCAAGCAAAGTACTATAACGCCAAGCATAGGAACGTGGAGTTCGGTGTTGGCGACTGGGTGTATTTAAAAATCAAGCCGTGCAAGGGTGTTTCGCGGGTTTGACACTTGAAGAAGCTGAGTCCGAGATAACTTGGACCATTTAAAATCCTGGAGTGTGTTGGCGAAGCAACGTATAGATTGAAGCTGTCAGTAGAATTGAGTGGGCTACACGATGTGTTCCACGTATCGGTGTTGCATAAGCCGGTGCAAGAGCCTTCGTAGATGGTTGCGGTCGATCAAGTACCGGTTGATTACGAGTTGACGACAAAGGTCAAGCTTATACGTATAGAAGAAGTTGAAGTCAAATGACTCCGCAACATGGAAATCTGAATGGTTAAGGTTCGTTGGGATAACTGCGGACGTGAGGAGCTTTCATGAGAACGAGAGCAAACTATGTTAGAGTAATACCCTGAGATATTCCACTCAGGTAACATTTAGTTATGTGTACCTTTACTTATTTTCGGGACGAAATTACTTAAGGGGGGGGGAGATTTGTAACGCCCCGAAAATCATTTTGGAGCTGATCGCGTCCAAAAGAAATTTTGGTGCCTGTATAGGGTTACACGGCCTAGGACATGAGCGTGTCCAAGGCAGTTTCTTTCCTTGTGTGTTGGTCGTCTGTGTCCAGAGAAGGACATGGCTGGAAACACGGGTTGTGCACTGTTTTGACAGGGGCGTGTCAGGGGTGACACAGGCGTGTTCATACCCGTGTCCCTACCTGTGTTCAGGAGGGTCGTGGTGGTTGGCGTGGCGGTTATATGTGACATGCCCCCGGTCACGTGCGTGTCGAGGACCCGACACGGGCGTGTCTTGGCCGTGTGGTTTTTCTGCGTTCGACGATCGTGCCTGGATCGAGGAACATGGCCTGGGACACGGCCATGTGTGAGGCCGTGTTCGACCTAGGTTTGTGGATTTTTGAGCGGATCTGAGCCGTTCGATTTCTTTAATTAAGATCTGACGGCCCAGATGAGTCCCTGCTCTATTAAGGTCGGAAATAGAGGATCAATTCCTCATTTTTCTCTTAAGCACTCACTTTCAAGGAGTTAGAGAGAGGAGGAAGGAGGAGGATTCCGGCCACTGGCGGAGCATCAGAGCACCGTTTAGAGAACCGAGAGTGGATCCGTGGAGGAAATTCTGTTGCAAATACTTCTATCCGGATAGTTTTCCATGGCGCAAAAGCGTACTACAAGGATAACGATTCTCTACTTGAGCATGTGAAGCTCTCTTCCTTTTTGCATAGGGAGAGCCGCTCCCGCGAGTGTGCGGTGTTCCCTGGGGTTGACGTGAATAGTCCCCCTTGTGTTGCATATAGAGTCCGGAATCGAAGTACGGACATAGGCATTGTGTGTGAAGCCTACCCAGACATGTTGGTCTGGATCGGTGATGTTGCATTTGTTATGGTTTGCTGGAGAAGACTCCGTGCTTTGGGTTTTCGGGTTTCTACGCGGTAGATTGCAGCAGGGATCCTTGGGGATTAACTGCAAGGCGCACCCGAAAAACTGAGCGGAATCATTGTTCTGCTAGCTTGGCGGTCAGGGAACCAGCCTAGAACATAACTGGGTTATGTGAATGTTTGGAATAACATGGTCCGAGAGAAGCTTGGCTCGTGCGTACGTCTTAATGTGAACTACACGGTGTGAGCAACGGGCAAGTGGAATCAGACCTAAGCTATGTGGTTCGGTGCGAGAGACCCGAAAAGGGGACTGGCCATTGGCATAGTGTTGGGTACATTGGAATATATGTACCAGATTTGAAGAAGCCTCACCTTACTCAATGATATTCATCAAGGTGTATTTGATGTGCTTTGAGTTTATATGTGCAGGTTAAGTAATTGCAGGAAATACAAAAACGTTTCTAAGTCCATGTGTCGACACCTAGAGATGAAGTGTCTACACTTATGAAGACTTGTGTCGACACCCAGAGAAGCTGTGTCGACACTTGGAGTAATTGTGTCGACACCAGGAATGGCATAGTCGACACCAGAAGAAAAGTGTCGACACATACAGGCAGTATCGACACACAGTGAAGAATTGTCAACATAATCTGTGTCGACACTTAGAGGCAGTGTCGACACCCAGAGAAACTTAGTTGAAATCAAATGTGTCGACACCTGGAGGCTTTGTCGACATTCAGCAAGCTTCAACAAAGTTAAAGTACTTGTGTCGACACAAAGGAAATGTGTCGACACTCAGCAAGTTTCAACACATGAAGGCATGTGTCGAAATAAAGGAGATGTGTCGACACTCAGTAAGTTTCAACACAAGAAGGCATGTGTCGACACAAAGGAGTTATGTCGACACACAACAGAATTCAACTAAGTATTAAAGAAGAAGTATTTGTGTCAACACACTCAACCAGTGTCGACACATTCAACAGAAGGCTTGTGTCGACACACAAAATCAGTGTCGACACATTCTGAAGAAGCAGTGTCGAGAAGCTATTACAAAAACACAAGGAGTTGTGTCGACACCATCAAGGGTATTGTCGACACTTAGTCTACTTGTGTCGACACTTGGTCTATTTGTGTCGACACATAATAACTATCTGTCTCGACACTTTCAGATAGTGACAGTGATTTTAAGAAATGACTGGATGACTTGACAGCTGCCATTTCAACCGGTCAATTGCAACTGTCAGAGCCGTCAGAAGGTTGTTAGAAACCGGATCAGTCGGTTACCTTGGAGGAAGACTATATAAAGACCTTTCTCCTTCAACAGAACGGATAGATCACAATTAATCAAGAGATCTAACAACACAAAAGAAGAAGACCTTCGACAGAAGATCTAAGAAGTTGGAGAGAGAGAGCTCCTTCTAAGAAGAACAGCTGCAGAACCATGCTGCCAAGTAAGATTCAGATTGAGATCTGAATCTCAAGACAGAAGTTGATTGAAGATCATCTTCATAGGAGATTCAACCCCACTGAGTTCTAATTCAAGAAGCTTTGAAGAAAGCCAAGGGAGGTTGATCTCTGCCAAGTTCTTCCAAGAACTCGTCAAGAAGCCAGTCAACTCATCTCTCTCTTTCAGATTTGTGGTTAATTACTTTGTATAATCAAAATTTCTATAGGATCTTTTATAGATCTGAGCTGTAAGCCTATTTTATAAAGGCTGAGTGTAGGAGACTGTGTGATCTGAGTGTAGGTTTTGTTGAAGACTGAGGTAGGGCCTTGTGCATGAGTTGTAGGAGACTTTGTTCTCTGAGTGTAGGTCTTGTTGAAGACTGAGTGGTAGAGCTTTTTACCTGAGTTGTAGGAGTGGGGACACTCTGAGTTGTAAGAACCTGTTTGGGGTTCTGAGCTGTAAGATCTGAGGATCTGAGGAGAAGTGCTGAAGTTAGGCCAATCTAGAACACTACTAGATAGGCGAAGCGGGAAAGTGGATGTACCCAGACCTTGGGGAACCACTATAAAAATCTGTGTGCACTCTATGTTTGTTTATTTCTGTGATTGCTGAGCTAGCTGTGCTGAATTGCTATAGAAAATTGCAAATACAGGTTTAGTTGTTCAGTGTTTTTGCCTTAAATTTAAAAAGATAATGTTCACCTATTCACCCTCCCTCTAGGTGGTTAGGCACTATTTCTTTCAAGTGGTATCAAAGCGAGGTTACTCAAAAAGGGACATAACAGTCTGAGTAAGATCCTATAGGCAGATTCAGAACAAACAAGAATCAAGAAAATGGGTTCTAGTGAGAATCACAAAGAGCTGGGGTCCATGAAATTGCTAATATGTAGAAAAGAGATATTTGGCATTTGGAGAGAACGGGTTAGACTCTTTATGGAAGCATCTGACCCAAGGATATACATTACAGTTAAAGAAGGCCCATATGTGCTAATGAAGGTATCCATTATGGATGCAAATAAGAAAACTCCCAAGGACTTCTCTGAAATGACTAAGGATGAAATTATTCTGGCCACTATAGACAAGAGAGCCCAGAATATAATTGTTAGTGTCATTGATGATGTAACATTTTAGAACTTAATTCATTGTAAAACCTTTAAAGAAATGTGGGACACATTAATAGTCTATATGGAGGGCTCAGAGGAAGTAAGACAAGATAGGAAGTCCTTGTTAAATCAGGAATATGAAAGCTTCAGACAAGGAAAGTCTGATAGCATTACAGAATGTTACAAGAAATTCTATACGATAGTCAATGAATTGATGTCTTATGGAAGAGAATTCAGCAACTATGAGCAGAATGACAAGTTCTTAAGATCCCTGACTAAGGACTGAGACACCAAGATTTGTGTCATTAGGGAAGTGGACAAACTAGCTGACATACCTCCTCCAACTTTGTTTGGAAAACTGTTATCTTATGAGATGCAGTTATTGGCTAGAAAGGAGGAAGAGAAGACTACTAGAGTGGAGCACAAGGAAAGATTTGTGGCCTTCAAGACTGAAGCCACTAGGAAGTATAGAAGCAAGTCTCCATCTCCACCACAAATAGTTGCTGAGGCTGTGACAGAAAATTCAGAAAGCGAGAATTCAGATAGCAGTGAAAGTGATGAAGACTTTGCTGCTTTTACTAGCCATTTTCAAAGGTTTCTGAAGAAGAAGCAGGGGAGGTCTAATCCTACCACTTCTCAGCCAAAAGATGATTACTATCAGAAAAGGAGGTCATCAAGGAATGACAGAAGCAGGTCCAAGCCAAGCAAAGCTACATCCTCAAAGATTGTGTGCTATTGCTGCAATAGACAGGGACATGTAGTGACTGACTATCCTGAAAAGAGGAAGGAGTCAGCTGACAAAAAGAAGACTCAGTTTAAGGGCAAAAAGGAAAGGTCCTTTGTTGCTAAGAACAACAAAAGTTTGACAGATCAGTCATCTTCAGAAATAGAATCAGAAGCTGAAGCCTACATTGGATTATTTGCTGAAGAGGAAGAAGATAAGTTCATGCAGCTAATGAACTCAATTTATGAGCATGAGGACAATCAGTGCAAACGTCTGATGGCTTTATCTGAAGGAGACAAAATCCAGGATCAGCCTGGACCAAGTAAGGTACCAAATTGTTCTTCTAGTTCAATTTTTAGTACTGAGTCAGAATCAGATACATCTGCATCAAGTGATGTGGGTGGGTCTGAATCTAAAGGAGATATTCATCAGTTAATTGATGAATATAGGGACTTGTTGCAGGACTTGATGAAAATCAAAACTTTAGCCAAAACTCAAGCAAAGGAGATTGCTAGTCTTAAATTGGCTGCTGCTAATTCAGACAAATTGTTAGATCAGAAACTGAATGAAATAGCCAGGCTGAAGAACATTACTGTTATTCAGATGAGTACTATTACATTTAAGAATGATCAAATTAGAAATATGGAGGTTAGACTTCAGAAGGAGGGAGGGATTGTAGCAAGTTTTTCTAAACCTAAATCTGTTTTACCTTTGATAGATGAGTTTGTACCTCAAAAGGGTAAGACTGGATTGGGGTTTACAAAACCTGCCTGGACAGCTAAGTCCAAATCTAAGGGCAAAGCCCCTGCACTAAACAAGAAGGCTGCAGTAGATACTTCAGCCAGGGTTGTACCTAAACAAAGGTACAATAGGTTTGAGTGCTGGTGTTGTGGCAAGATAGACCACTTTGCCATAGATTGTTGACACAATTCAAGTGTCAAGGAGAGTAGCAAACTGCATGCTAGAAGAGCTACATGTAGTTTTGTTAAAAGTCAGACTAACTTGCACCAAGGACCCAAGAGTTATTTGGGTTCTAAGGTTAAGTAATATGTTTTGCAGGTGAGTCCAAGTGGTCATGCCCCTATATGGTACTTGGACAGTGGATGTTCCAGGCACATGACTGTAACTAGGGGGTTGTTGAAGGACTATACACCTATCAAGGATAGCCCTAAAGTTACCTTTGGTGGTTCAGAAAAAGGAATCATCAAAGGCTTTGGTAACATTTCTAGTAACTTGATTACAATTACTCAAGTGGCTTATGTAAATGGTTTAAAACATAACCTCATTAGCATAAGTCAGCTGAGTGATTTAGGATATGAAATCTCATTTGTCAAGAATGGTTGTCATATCAAAAGGTCAAGTGATCAAAAGATTATTTTGACAGGATATAGGAAGAGAAATGTCTATTGTCTTGACTTTGTATGTGAGAACAATGTTTCTCCTATTTGTCTTGTAACTGATGAGAAAGTCTCACATTGTGTTAAATGTCACAAGAGGCTGGCTCATCTTAACTATAAGACAATTGGCCAACTCTTTAGCAAAGAGTTAGTGAGGAATGGTCCTCAAGTTAAGTGTATAAAGGATGGGATATGCTCAGCTTGTCAAAAAGGCAAGAACACAAAATCCATCTTTTATAGCCTTGAGAACAAGGATTCTGTGAGGTGTCTATACCTCTTGCATATGGATCTTTTTGGTCCTATGCCAGTTCACAGTCTAGGTAGGAAGGTCTACACATTTGTGGTTGTAGATGACTATTCAAGGTATTCCTGTGTGTTTTTCCTAAGACAAAAATCTGAAACCCCAAGTATCTTATATAGTTAAACAAATTCAGAATGAATTGGACAGTACAGTGGTCAAAATTAGAAGTGACCATGGTACTGAATTTCAGTCTGAAAGTATGACAAAACTGTGTGAAGAGTTTGGGATTTTTCAGGAATTTTCCTCACCAAGAACACCTCAGCAAAATGGTATTGCTGAAAGGAAGAATAGAACCTTGATAGAGTCTGGTAGAACCCTATTGAGTGAAACTTCTCTCTCAGAATATTTCTGGGCTGAGGCAGTAAATACTGTTTGTCATGTGATCAATAGGGCTACTATCACCAAGAGCCACAAGAAGACCCCCTATGAGATTGTGAAGGGCAGAAAACCAAATCTATCCTATTTCAGGTTTTTTGGTTGCAAGTGTTATATACTTAACAATGATAAGTCTTATCTAACCAAGTTTGCTGCCAAATCCCAAGAGGGGATCTTTGTTGGGTACATCAATAATAGTAAGGCTTATAGGGTCTACAACTTGATTACTCAAGTTGTAGAAGAGTCTGTTCATGTAGTTTTTGATGAAGCAAGACTCATTAACTGTGAATTGCCAAGAAGTGTTTGCAGCTCTACAGGTGTAACTGAGAAGATGGACAAGCTTAACATTGCAGAAGGTTCTACTGCAAGTCAGCAAGTGAAAGATGGTGGCTGCTGTTCAGGGGGAGTACAAGATACTCCTGATGCTGAAGAAGACCAAGAGGTGCAGCTAAATGAAGAGACTGAAGGTGTACAACCTGAAGACAGGCTGCCTCCAGCAAATAGACACTTAAAGGATCATCCAGCCAATAAAATAATTAGAGATCCCAGACAAGGAGTGCAAACAAGGACCACAAATCTAAGTACAGTTCTGTACTACAGCTTCCTATCCCAAGTGGAACCAAAGAAGTTTGAAGAAGCAATCCTAGACCCTCATTGGACTAAGGCGATGCAAGAGGAGCTGAATCAATTCAAAAGATGCAAGGTCTGGGAGCTAGTTCCTAAACCCAAGGACCACAACATTATTGGAACTAAGTGGATCTTTAGGAACAAGTTGGATGAGAATGGAATCATCATAAAGAATAAAGCTAGACTTGTTGTAAAGGGATATAGGCAGGAAGAAGGTATTGATTTTGATCAAACCTTTGCTCCAGTAGCAAGACTGGAAGCAATCAGGATGTTCCTTGCCTATGCAACATATCAAGGGTTTAAGGTATATCAAATGGATGTTAAGTCAGCTTTTCTGAATGGAAATCTGAAGGAAGAAGTCTATGTAGAGCAGCCATCAGGTTTTGTTGATTCTCTTAAACCTGATTATGTATATAGACTTAGGAAGGCTTTGTATGGGTTAAAACAAGCCCCAAGGGCTTGGTATGAAACCCTGTCTAGTTTCCTCATTGAGAATAAATTATCAAGGGGGAAAATAGACAAGACTCTATTCCATTAGGGAATCTAAAGGCAAGATTATCTTAGTCCAAATATATGTAGATGACATAATATTTGGGTCTACAGAAAGTAGTCTTTGCAGAAAGTTTGCAAAACTTATGCAAGGACAATTTGAAATGAGCAGTATGGGGGAACTTAAGTTCTTCTTGTGTCTCCAAGTTAGACAGACTGAAGATGGCTTGTCCATATGCCAGTATAAGTTCACCCTAGAGTTGATAAAGAAGTATAGTATGGAATCATCCACTACCATGAAAACTCCTATGGGGTCAAGCATGTCTCTAAGCAAAGATGATGCAGGGAAACCTGTAGATGAAACTTTGTATAGAGGGATAGTTGGCTCCCTACTGTATTTGACTGCTAGTAGACCAGATATCATGTATGCTACATGTGTTTGTGCTAGGTACCAAACTTGCCCTAAAGAATCTCATCTGACAGCAGTCAAAAGGATTTTGAGATATCTTAAGGGCACACCTTATCTAGGCCTTTGGTACCCTAGGAATGGAGATTTTGTACTGACAGGTTATTCAGATGCAGATTTTGCAGGCTGCAAGGAAGATAGGAAGAGTACTATAGGAACCTGTCAATTTCTAGGTGGAAGGCTGGTATCTTGGAGCAGTAAGAAGCAGACCAGTGTGGCCATCTCCACAGCAGAGTCAGAATATGTGGCAACAGGAAGTTGTTGTGCACAACTTTTGTGGATTCAACACTAGCTAGAATATTATGGTATTCAAGTAAGTAGAACACCTTTACTTTGTGATTCTAGAAGTGTCATTTCTATTGCAAATAATCCTGTCTCTCATAGTAGGACTAATCACATAGAAATTAAATACCATTTTCTAAGAGAACATGTAGAAAAAGAGGATATTTCCCTAGAATATGTTAACACAGATAATCAGGTAGCTGATATGTTTACAAAACCCCTAGATGAAACCAAATTCAATAATTTTAAAATTGAATTAGAAATGTTAAACTTAAAATAGTTTAAAAAAATTGGCTAAGTAAAATGGTGTCGACACAAGGAGTTGTCTGTGTCGACACATAGAAGTGGTGTCGACATTTCAGAGAAATGGTGTCGACACATCTAGACAGTCTATGTCGACTCTTCAGAGAATTAGTGTCGACACATCCAGAGTAGGTGTCGACACATCCAGGGTGTTGTCGACACTTAGGATTTACACAGAATTCGTCGAGTAGAGTTTCGACTAATCGTCGAGCTGAGATGTATAAGTGTCGACACATATATTCTGTCGACTATATTTATGTCGACACATAGTTGTCGAGACATTAGAAGTAAGTGTCGACACTTTTCAACAGTGTCGACACTTTTCAAGTATTTTGACGCGTCTTTTCACCTTCGATTTTAGAAAGGTATAAA
The DNA here is from genome assembly GCA_039583875.1 of Platanthera guangdongensis. Taxonomy (NCBI): domain Eukaryota; kingdom Viridiplantae; phylum Streptophyta; class Magnoliopsida; order Asparagales; family Orchidaceae; genus Platanthera; species Platanthera guangdongensis. The sequence continues at coordinate 83,301,730 of CM077151.1, forward strand.
TAGGTCTTCACCATTGTTTGTCGACATGCTCACCATAGTTTCGAGACCAAATTTGTGTGTCGACATTTCTCTTCTCTAAATTCAAAATTTCTCCAAACCCTAATGACGCCCAAGCTAGAAGAGAACATTAATGAAGGTTATGAGCTCGTGCGGCACGCCTTTGATGACGCGGAACCAGAAATCCAAGGTGTGGTAACCCTAGTTGCAGAGACTGAGTTAGAGTATCTTGTTTCAGAACCAATCAAGAAATGGAAGAAGGAGGTCCTCAAATTCATTAATGCAGCTACTCTTGATGAAACTGGACTCAAGATTAAGTCCAAAGTCCATGGGGCAAAGGTGAAGTCACCCAGAAAAATCTAAGAAAAGTTCTACATCTCCCTAAAACTAAAGAAGAGGAAGATGTACCTGCTTCAAAGACAAGGGAGGCACTGCAATGGTGTGGTTTAGATTCAAGTATGAAAATTGGATCAGTTTTTAACAGGAAAGGCATGAACATGCAGGGCAAGTTCTTGTCTGAAATAGTAGGCAAAGTAATTCTGAGCAAGCCAGGTGGGCATGATAGAATATCAGCTCACATGTTCAGTTTGATGACCAGGATAATTTTCCAACTTAAAACTGATTGGTCAGCAGTGATGTTTGACAAGATAAAGGAAAGTCTGAAGAAACCCAATCTGGGTAGGATTATGAGTTTATACTTAGCTGGACGTATTCCTGAAGTCATGAACCAAGCTGCTGGTTCTAAGATAAATCATATGAGGAGAATGGATATTAGGATTATCTCAAGGTAGGATAGGGTGTTGACAAAAGAAATGCCTACACCAGAGAAGGAAACACCTCAGAAGAAGAAGAAGAAAGTCATTGTGGCTCCTGAATTCTCAAGTAGCTCAGAGGAGCAAGTGGTTTTTAGTTCTGATGATGGAGAGGATGGCAATGCTGGACAGTCACCAGCAAGACATAAAGATGCCCAGAGGTAGGGGGAGCTACCATCTGCTAGCCCTATTCACCTGGATCCACTCCAGGGGGAGCCTCAACATGTAGATGAGCCAACTCACTTATATAGTGAAAGGGCAACCCAAATAATTCTTGAGATAATAAATGAAGTTAATCAATCTATTTTAAATATTGAGGATGAAGTATTAACTGAATCATTACTTGATGTTGATCAGCCAACTCAGATACATAGTCAACCACAAGATGTTGTCATGGAAGACACATCAGTTGCTAACAATGCTCCTGAGATAAGAGACTCTCCAGAGCCATACTCAACAGGAGTTTACACTAGAAGAGCTATTCCCTGATTTATTGTAGACTGATTTTCAGGGAGAGAGAGCATATTTTGAGGGGGAGCAGGTAGACCTTGAGGGGGAGCATGTAAGATTTCAGGAAGAGACTGCTAGAAAATAGACTGAGGAGCAAAGGAATGCTGAGGAGCTACCAAGAGCAAAGAAGGAATTGCCCCCTACTCCAAAGGATAGAGTAGACATTGCTAGTACTTCTGACTCAGAAGATGAAGAGGCTGCTAGAGCCAAGAAAGGAAAGCTACGGGTTTTCAAAAGGAGAAGCCAGACCTACAAGAAAACACTGCAAACCATTGTTCCACAACAAGCCCCAACTGCTGATTATAGTTCTTTGCTGGTGGCTTTGCAAATCAAGATGGATGAGCAAAGGAAAGCTCTAGAAAAGTATATGTATGAAGGCCATAAATCACTTCAATTTGATCTGGCTCAAGATATAAAATCTATTAGATTTGAAGTAAATCAACATAAGAAGGAAATGACTGATTGTTTCCACAAAGGAGGCAATGCAGTGGTATATCTGGCTACTCATCAAGAGAAGATCATGACACATGTTGATGATATGGCAGTGAAACAAGGATATGTCCTGGAAAATTAGATTAGGATGAATGATAATCTGACTGCTTCTCATAATGTCATTGTAAGTGAAATGAAAAATATAGCTACTGCCCAGACTGCTGTAAGTGCTAATGCCAAAGAAGCCTTTGATAAGCAATTAAAAGAGAGCCTAAATGCTGTTAAAACTGCCATTGAAGATTCTCAAAAGGCTATTACTGACATGCTTCAAAGGTTAAAACCTTTTTATAAAGATGGAGTTAACTATTTGAATGCTCAAATTAGATTTCAGAAGGATGATCTTAGGGATCATATAGAAAGAGAAGTCATAAAGGGGCAGAGGGTATTAGTCAAAGCAGGCTCTGACCAAGCTAAATGGATTTCAAACAGCATCAGAGCTATCCTTGGATATCCATCTTTGTGTGATGATGATAATGTAGCAGAATCTGGGGTAAATCCTGCATATTTTGGAGGAGAACAAGCTGAAGTAGCTCAGGTGATCTACCCTACTGCAGATTTTGACATGATACATGAAGAGATACAGTCTATGTATAGTCCTCCAGAAGGTGCTCACAATGTGATCATTGAGAAAGTAGTACAGCCTGTGCTAGAGGCAGTACTAAAAGAGCAAGAGGTAGTATTAAAAGAGCAGGAAGCCCAATTATCTAAGAAGAGGTTCAGAGAACAGGCTGAATTAAGGCCAGATTTTGAGAAATGGAGCCCAACTTCCAGAAATATTATTCTGACTGCTTGGAAGGCTGCAAAGGATAATTTCCTAGAGAGGGGCAAATGGTATTCTGACCAAGAGTGGAGAAAATATGAAGCTAGGCAAGGGGCCATAGTACAATACAGAAGGAAGGCTAAATTAGGGAAGCTACCTCCTAATGCACAGGAGCCTAGCAAGTATTTCCCTAAGCCTTATCATTATTTTGAGAGACAGAAGATAAGGGCTGAAGAACAGAAGAAGAAAGATCTTAAGGGAAAGAAGCCTGATGATGACAATGATGCTCCAGTTCAAGCAAAGATTCAATATAGAAAGGGCATTATTATCAAGGAGCCAGAGCAGCCATAGGATAGAATTTTCTTAAGTTTACAACTTTGTAATCATTTGCATTAAACTCCATGTAAACTTTTGATTAATAAAACTTTTGAAAGTTGTAAAAACAATGTTTAATGTTCAATCTATTACATTGTTATTCTGAGATAATTGTTTATACATGTTTTGTTTATGCATGTTTAGTATTTACCCTGTCATATAATACTGTTATACATCATATTGCGTATTTGTTATGTATGGTGTATATCATTGACTAAGGGTTATGACTTCTCCAAATAGGGGGAGATTGTTGGGTACATTGAAATATATGTACCAGATTTGAAAAAGTCTCACCCTACTCAATGATATTCATCAAGGTGTATTTGATGTGCTTTGAGTTTATATGTGCAGGTTAAGTAATTGCAGGAAATGCAGAAAAGTTTCTAAGTCCATGTGTCGACACCTAGAGGTGAAGTGTCGACACTTATGAAGACTTGTGTCGACACCCAGAGAAGCTGTGTCAACACTTGGAGTAATTGTGTCGACACCAGGAATGACAGAGTCGACACCAGAAGAAAAGTGTTGACACATACAAGCAGTATCGACACACAGTGAAGAATTGTCAACATAATCTGTGTCGACACTTAGAGGCAGTGTCGACACCCAGAGAAACTTTGTCGACATCAAATGTGTCGACACCTGGAGGCTGTGTCGACATTCAGCAAGCTTCAACAAAGTTAAAGTACTTGTGTCGACACAAAGGAAATGTGTCGACACTCAGCAAGTTTCAACACATGAAGGCATGTGTCGACACAAAGGAGATGTGTCGACACTCAGCAAGTTTCAACATAAGAAGGCATGTGTCGACACAAAGGAGTTCTGTTGACACACAACAGAATTCAACTAAGTATTAAAGAAGAAGTATTTGTGTCGACACACTCAACCAGTGTCGACATATTCAACAGAAGGCTTGTGTCGACACACAGAATCAGTATCGACACATTCTGAAGAAGCAGTGTCGAGAAGTTGTTACAACAACACAAGAAGTTGTGTCGACACCATCAAGGCTAGTGTCGACACTTAGTCTACTTGTGTCGACACTTGGTCTATTTGTGTCGACACATAATGACTATCTGTCTCGACACTTTCAGACGGTGACAGTGATTTTAAGAAGTGACTGGATGACTTGACAGCTGCCATTTCAACCGGTCAATTGCAACTGTTAGAGTCGTCAGAAGGTTGTTAGAAATCGGATCAGCCGGTTACCTTGGAGGAAGACTATATAAAGATCTTTCTCCTTCAACAGAACGGATAGATCACAATTAATCAAGAGATCTAACAACACAAAAGAAGAAGACCTTCGACAGAAGATCTAAGAAGTTGGAGAGAGAGAGCTCCTGCTAAGAAGAACAGCTGCAGAACCAAACTGCCAAGTAAGATTCAGATTGAGATCTTAATCTTAAGACAGAAGTTGATTGAAGATCATCTTTACAGAAGATTCAACCCTACTGAGTTCTAATTCAAGAAGCTTTGAAGAAAGCCAAGGGAGGTTGATCTCTGCTAAGTTCTTCCAAGAACTCATCAAGAAGCCAGTCAACTCATCTCTCTCTTTCAGAGTTGTGGTTAATTACTTTGTATAATCAAAATTTCTGTAGGATCTTGTATAGATCTGAGTTGTAAGCCTATTTTATAAAGGCTGAGTGTAGGAGACTGTGTGCTCTGAGTGTAGGTCTTGTTGAAGACTGAGGTAGGGCCTTTTGCCTGAGTTATAGGAGACTTTGTTCTCTAAGTGTAGGTCTTGTTGAAGACCGAGTGGTAGGGCTTTTTGCCTGAGTTGTAGGAGTGGGGACACTCTGAGTTGTAGGAACCTATTTGGGGTTCTGAGCTGTAAGATCTGAGGATCTGAGGAGAAGTGTTGAAGTTAGGCCGAATCTAGTACACTACTAGATAGGCGAAGGGGGAAAGTGGATGTACCCAGATCTTGGGGAACCACTATAAAAATCTGTGTGCACTCTGTGTTTGTTTATTTTTGTGATTGTTGAGCTAGCTGTGCTGAATTGCTATAGAAAATTGCAAATACGGGTTTAGTTGTTCAGTGTTTTTGCCTTAAATTTTAAAAGATAAAGTTCACCTATTCACCCCCCTCTAGGTGGTTAGGCACTATTTCTTTCACATAGTCGAGAACCTTAGACGGTGGTCAGAAAGGCTAAATGCTCACGAGTTGCCATCCTGGGGGTGGTGGTGAAAACGCTGAAGTGTCAGGATTCACCGATAATGTGCCCTGAGTGCACGGGTTGTTTGGCCGTGCGAGCCTACACCTATGGCATAGTATGCTTGTTCAATATTATTTAGCTGGGCTAATGAATTGGAGGGAAGGATCACTGCCATTCTGAGTTAGGGGCGGGGTCGTTATAATTTGGTCGTCTTTGGCTGGCCGTTGCTTTAGTTGCAACCGTGCGGTGGAATGTTACTTGCAGGTGCTGCGGATCCGAGTACCAAATAGCAGGCTGGAGCCCATGTTGCTGTGCTGGCCCTAGAAGGCCAAAGCGAATAGTTGTTCTTTATTTTGTAATGTGTGGCCGGCCTGCGAGCCAATGTATGGAAAACATTATTTTATTAAGTGAACTTATATAAGGCCATAAGGCCGTGTGCCCTTTCAGTGTATTTGTATTTCATTCCAGTTGTAGTGGTTGTGGACATTTATGATTTTTGGATTACTTTTCTGGGTTCTTTCAACTATTTAAAAGCTTCCGCTAGAATGCTCTGTTTTAGGAAGAGTAGTCTTAATTGGATAGTTTGGTTATTCATACGTAACCCTTCCGACAGTCTGTGGTATATGGTGTCGGGTTCCAACTGGACCTTCTACTATATGTCATACGACGGATGAGGGTGTTACAAAACCGCTCAAACCGCCAAATAACAGCAGAGACCTGTCCCCAGGCCGCTAGCCAGCTACCACGGCTTCCACCTCGTCAACACGCGCGACCTGCCTCGTCAAGTTCGGCAGGTCGCTCAGTCCTTGCCACCAGCAGCATGGGTAGCCAACTCCTCCAGTCCGCCTACATAGCGCGGACACTCGCTCTCCGGCTACCCGCCAAGACCAACAGTAACATCACGTTCATCCCGAGCTCGGCGGACTCGAAGTGTGGTCAAGACTTCCAGACCGCCTTCATTGGTGAACTCCAACAGCTTCAACAGTCAGGCTCTCTATTCCAACATAAGCAGACTCAGCTCGCCAGCAGAGGCGGACTCGGCGGACTCGCTGTACAGCCCGCCATTCCTTAGTCAGCACCCGCTTCTCGGCAGCAGCAGGGTCAACTCCTCCCCCAGCACGCAGTCTTGGCGCGGGCTCGATCAGTTGTGGCGGACTCCGCGGATTCTCCACGTAGTCCACTAGGAAGCATAACTTCCTCAAGGCAGTCCCAGACCGCACAGCCTCGTGCGGACTCGACGAACTTAGCGGGCACTCCTCCGGTCGCACCCTTAGCGCAAGCCTAGTTCAGCAGGGCGGATTCAGCGGACTCGCCATGCAGCTCGCCACTCTGCCTCAAGCATCCCTCGTCAGCAGTGGCGGACTCGGCGGACTGTCCTTCGCAGTCCGCCACTCATTCTCTCAGTTCTCCATCAGCAGTACCAACTCCAGAAGCAAGCCCCAGTCCTCCTGGCCTGTTGCGGACTCGACAGACTCTGTTTTCTTCTCGCCCAAGTTACCGTCTCACCGGGGGTAACGTCACCGCAAGTCGTTACCTCCTTGGGCCTATAAATAGACCCACATACCTCTCATGGAGAAGGAGGTTCAGACACCCCGAGGACTTAACATCGCCAAGGTGCTCACACTCGAAGTCAGCCCACAGTAAACCCAATTCCTACAGACTTCGTTTCTTAGTCTGCACACCTCTCTTTGACTTTAGTCACGCGGCTTGCTGGCCTCCGTTCCCAGTCCGCGCGGTCTACTTTTTTCCCTTAACCGCACGGCCTGCCGACCTTGCTCTTCAGTGCGCGCGGCCTCATCTGGCACTCCTTCCTTAGCCGCCGGCTTCCTTCTTGTACCCCTTTATTGCATTTTTGTAAAGGAATATTGCAAATTGTAACTCTCTATATTAATCAAAGGAAAGCTCGTCGTAATAGTGTCATTTAAGCCGCGGCGGGCGAAGTCTGCTGTTGCCGCTACTAGCGGCCTCTCTCGACACCAACCTGCAAGCACAACTGTCCAAGTAACCGTCTGCTTGACAGCTCCTGATCAACCTCCTCCTTTACTCTCAGCAAACCTCTCCTCTATCCCCGCAACCCCTTTGACAAGCGCTTTCTCCACTCTCGAGCACTCAGAAGCTTCCTTCTCTCCTCTATCCCCGCAGCCTTCATCCTCTTCCTCTCCTAGCCTGTGAGATCGAACACCCCCCTCCGTGTTAACTAGGTAGTGTCGTTTTCGCGCATCAACACTACGCTACCTGACTTTCACCAGACCCAACATCATGTACGCTGTTGGAGTCGTTAGCAGGTATATGGAGGAACCAAAGCAGGACCACTTCACGGTTGCGAAGAGGATCCTGAGATACGTGAATGGTATGAGATGTCATGGACTGAAGTATTCTACTGGATAGGAGTTGAAGTTGGTTGGGTACTCGCACAGTGATTACGGTGGAGACGTGAATGACCGGAAGAGCACTTCCGGGTACGCTTTCCATGTGGGAACATGAGTGTTCTCATGGAGCTCGAAGAAGCAGGTAACGATTGCCTTGTCATCATATGAAGCAGAGTATATAGCAGCAGCTGCCTGTACCTGCCAGGCGATTTGGTTAAGGAACCTTTTGGAGGAGCTACATCATCCGCAGGATGGGCCTATGACGATGTACGTTGATAACATGTCAGCCATCCAGCTTGCGAAGAATCCTGTGCTACATGGGCGTAGCAAACACATCGAGACGAGGTACCACTTCCTCTGTGAGCAGGTGGAACAGAAGATGGTCGAAGTGGTGTATTGCCCCACCGGAGAGCAGATCGCAGATATCTTCACAAAGGCTTTGAAGGTGGAGATGTTCCTGAGGCTCAAAGGCAAACTCGGCATGTGCTGCCAAGTTTGAGGGGGAGTTTATTAGTGTTTTCGGGTTTGACCGGGTCAACTATATATATATATATATATATATATATATATATATATATATATATATATATATATATATATATATATATATATATATATATATATATATATATATATATATACATATACTATTGCCCGACACGGGGCTCCGCCCCTATGGCTACGCGCCACAGTACCCGGGCCGTGACGGCGGGCTTCGCCCGCACCTGGCTGCGCCCGCCCCCCGGATAGCTGCGCCCACGACACGGGGCTCTGCCCCTATGGCCACGCGCCACAGTACCCAGCCAGTGACAGCGGGCTTCGCCCGCACCTGGCTGCGCCCGCCCCTCGGCGAGATTAAAAAAATATAATATTCAATTATATTTTAAAAATATTTAAAATATAAATATTTAAAAATATTATATAATAATTAAAAAATATAACATTTAATTATATTTTTAAAATATTAAAAAATATAATATTTAATTACATTTTAAAATATTTAAAAATATAATATTTAATTACATTTAAAAATAGAATATTTAATTATATTTTATTAAAAAAATAAAAAATATTAAAAAAAAAGTAGGCGGGATCAAATCCCGCCTAAGCATAGGCGGGATTTAATCCCGCCTAAGCAGGATTAAGCAGGCGGGATTAATCCCGCCTAAGCAGGCGGGATTAAATCCCGCTTATGCTTAGGCCGGATTAATCCCGCCGCCTGGGATTTAGTCTTACACCGTCAGATTGAGTGAATTTTTCGGGTATATATTGTTTTGTGCCTTTGAAGGTCTGATAGCGGGTTCAAAATTGGCGAGCATGTCTGTTTGTTAGGCCCGTGGATTGTCTGTGGGTTCGAAACTGGCGTTCGGTCTGTTTGATAGGCGGGCCGGCCCGTGATTTACTCTTATTGCAGAATTTTTGAAGCACGCATATTATAGATTTGGACTGGGCTTATGGATTATAGGGTGCCCTACAGAATATATACGATATATATATATATATATATATATATATATATATATATATATATATATATATATATATATATATATATATATATATATATATATATATATATATATATATATATATATGTTGGGTACATTGGTCAAATGTACCTGATTTGAAGAAGCCTCACCCAACTCAATGATATACATCATAATGTATTTGATGTATGTTTGAGTTACTTGTGCAGGTTAAGAAAGAACTGGACTGAAGCAAAAAGTTTCTAAGTCCATGTGTCGACACCTAGAGGGAAAGTGTCGACACTTAAGAAGACTTGTGTCGACACCCAGACAAGATGTGTCGACACTTGGAGTCATTGTGTCGACACCTGGGATGCAGAGTCGACACCAGACAGAAAGTGTCGACACTTGGAGCTGTGTTGACACTCAGTGAAGAAAAGTGCAGACAGAAAGTGTCGACACAAGGAGCTGTGTCGACACCCAGTGAAGCTGTGTCTACACCAGAAAGTGACGACACTTGGAGCTGTGTCGACACTCAGCAAAAGTCTGCAGAGTCTAAGTACAAGTGTCGACACTCAACACAATGTGTCGACACTATGCAGAAGAGTCAGCATTTGAAGTATGTGTCGACACTCAACACAATGTGTCGACACTATGCAGAAGAGTCAGCATTTGAAGTAAGTGTCGACACTCAACACAATGTGTCGACACTTAACAGAAGAGTCAACATTTGAAGTATGTGTCGACACCCAGAACAATGTGTCGACACACAGCTAAAGACTCAACACTTGAAGAAAGTGTCGACACATGGAGCTGTGTCGACACTTAGCAAAGAACAGAAAGAACAACAAATTATTCTAAGTACAAGTGTCGACACTATGGGAATGTGTCGACACTCAGCTGAAGTCTCAACAACAAGAAGGTGTGTTGACACAAGGATCTGTGTCGACACTCAGCAAGTTTCAACATAGAATACTATGTGTCGACACCAAGAAGCAGTGTCAACACTTGACAGATTCAACACAAGAAGTTGTGTCGACACAAAGGAGATGTGTCGACACATAGAAGAATTCAGCAAAAGCTAGAAGAACAAGTAATTGTGTCGACACTCAATTTCAGTGTCGACACATGAAGAAGAATCTGTGTCGAGACATATAAGGATATGTGTCGACATCTTGTAGACTTGTGTCGACACTTACAAAGCATGTGTCGACACTTGTACTATAAGTGTCGACACTTAAAGACAGAAAGTCTCAACACTTACTGACTGTTAGAGATTTTCAAGAAGAGACTGGTTGACATGACAGCTACTGATCCAGCCGGTCTACAGCAACTGTCACAGATGTCATAAGTCAGTTATGAACCGGACCAGCCGGTTACCATGAAGAAGGCCTATAAATAGGCATCCACAGTTTACAGAAGTTGTAGTTGTTGTTGAAGTTGTTGAAAGAGTTGATCAAGTGATTAACAAATAGTACAGATTATTCAAGTAATCAAAAAAGTAGTACACAGAGTATCAACACAAGAAGATCTTGCAGTCCAACTGCAGATCTAAGAAGTTGGAGAGAGAGGGCTCCATCCAAGAAATCAGCCTTTGGAACTAGGCTGAGAAGAAGGATACAGATTCAGTCTGGATCTTAAGTGGCAGAGGTCAAGGAACAAATGCAGAGGATTCAGCCTTATTCAGTACTACTCAAGAAGCTTTGAAGAAAGCTAAGTCAGGGTGAATCCAGCTGAGTTCTTCCAAGAACTCATCAAGAATCTCTCAACTCCTCTCTTATTATTCTGAGTTGTAGAGTTATATTTTGTAATATCTTTTTAACTTGTAGGATCCTTTGGATCTGAGTGATTGTAAGCCTACATTTATAAAGGCTGAGGGTAGGGCTTGTTTGCCTGAGTGTAGGAGATTGAGATCTCTGAGTGTAGGCCTTGGATTGGCTGAGTGTAGGCCTTGATTGGCTGAGTGTAGGCTTTGGGATAAAGCTGAGTTGTAAGGCTTTGGGCCTGAGGTAGGAACCAATTTGGGTTCTGAGACAGTGCAGGAGTTTGGCCGAATCTAGTACACTGCTAGATAGGCGAAGGGGGAAAGTGGATGTACCCATATCTTGGGGAACCACTATAAATCACTGTGTGCTGTGCTGTGAATGTGCTGTGGATTAGCTGTGTATGTTTGATTATTGCTGATTGCTGTAATAAACTAGTTATAAATCTGTGATATAACTGTTTGGCTGCCAACTAAGTTAGAAAAGGATTAGGTCACCTATTCACCCCCCCTCTAGGTGTTTAGGTACCATATCTTTCAAGTGGTATCAGAGGGAGGTTCCTCAAAACAAGGACTAACAGCCCGAGCAAATCCTGTTTGGCAGATTCAGAGTAAGGTATTACACAGTTTCAAGAAAATCAAGAACATCAAGAAACATGGGTTCTTATGAGAATCACAAGTAATTGGGTTCCATGAAATTACCCATATGCAGGAAAGAGATCTTTGGGATCTGGAAAGAGAGGGTAAGGCTATTTATGGAAGCCTCTGACCCTAGAATCTAAATTACAGTTAAGGAAGGGCCTTATGTGCCAATGAAGATTTCAGTATTGGATGCAAATCAGAGGACTCCAAAGGATTTCTCTGAGATGACTAAGGATGAAATTGTTCTGGCCACCATGGACAAGAGGGCACAAAACATAATAGTGAGTGCCATTGATGATGCCACTTTTCAGAACTTAATTCACTGTAAGACAGCAAAAGAGATGTGGGATACTCTCATTGTCTATATGGAAGGTTCTGAAGAAGTTAGGCAAGATAGGAAGTCCTTGCTAAATCAGGAGTATGAGAGCTTTAGGCAAGGAAAGAGTGATATCATCACTGAGTGCTATAAGAAATTTTACAGAATAGTTAATGAACTCATGTCTTATGGAAAAGAGTTCACTAACTATGAACTAAACGACAAGTTCTTAAGGTCCCTAACCAAAGATTGGGACACCAAGATCTGTGCCATAAGAGAAATGGCTAAGTTGCGGGAAATTCCACCTCCCACACTGTTTGGCAAGCTATTGTCATATGAGATGCAGTTAACAGTGAGAAAAGAGGAGGAGAAATCAACAAGGACTGAGCACAAAGAAAGAACGGTTGCTTTCAAGACAGAAGTTCCCAGAAAGTGCAGGAATAAGTCTTTAACTCCACCTCTAGAGGTAGTTGAATCAGAGTCTGATGAGTCTGTCAGCACAAAGTCTAAGAGCAGTGAAAGTGATGAAGACTTTGCTGCTTTCACCAGACACTTTCAGAAGTTTTTGAAAAAGAAACAGTGGAAGTCAAGGCCTTCTACATCACAAGGAAAGGAAGACTCTTATCAGAAAAAGAGATCTTCAAAGAATGACAAGAGAAGGACAAAATCAAGCAAGGCAACTGGTTCAAAGATTGTTTGCTATTGCTACAATAGACAGGGACATGTTATTGCAGATTGTCCAGAGAAGAGAAAGGAATCTGGTGACAGGAAAAAGACTCACTTCAAAGGGAAGAAAGAAAAGTCTTTTGTTGCTAAGAAGGAGAAGACTCTATCAGATATATCTTCTTCAGAAACTGAGTCTGAGGCTGAAGCCTACATAGGGCTGTATGCAGAAGAAGAAGAGGAAGAATTTATGGAGATCTTGGAGTCAATTTATGAACAAGAAGACAGTCATTGCCAAGGGCTAATGGCTTTGACAGACAATGCCAAAATCCTGGAGCAGCCAGGACCCAGTCAGGTACAAAGTTCAAGTTTAAATTCAGATTCTTGTTCTAGTTCAGAATCAGATTCTTCTTCATCAAGTGATGAGAATGTATCTGAGTCTGAGGAAGATATTCATCAGCTTATAGATGAATATAAGGTGCTGTTGCAAGCCTACAAGAAATGCAAGACCCTAGCCAAAAGTCAGGCAAAGGAGATTGCTGATCTCAAGGCTGTTGCAACAGATTTTGAGAAACAATTTGATCAAAAACTGAATGAGGTAGCCAGGCTGAAACACATTACTGTGATTCAGATGGGAACTATCACCTATAAGAATGATCAAATTAAGAGACTAGAGATCAATCTTCAGAAAGAAAGAGAGCTTGTTGCTAGGTTTTCAAAACCTAAATCAGTGCTACCTTTAATTGATGAATTTGTTCATCATAAAGGCAAGGCTGGACTGGGCTTTGTTAGACCTGCAGGGACTGAGCAGTCGAAGTTTAAGTCCAAGGGCAAAGCACCAACATTCAACAGGTCTGCTGTAGATAAAACAGCAAAGGTTGTACCTAAGCAAAGGTACAACAAGTTTGAATGCTGGTGCTGTGGCAAGGTTGGCCACTTTGCAGAGAACTGTTGGCACAATGCCAGTGCCAAGGTGAGTAGCAGGCTACCTGGTGGAAAGCCAGTAGGTAGCTTTGTCAAGTTACAGACTAACAAGTACCAAGGACCCAAGATTGCTTTGTGTTCTAAGGTCCATTAATCTGTTTTGCAGGTGAGTCCAAGTGGCCATACCCCTACATGGTACTTGGACAGTGGATGTTCCAGACATATGACTGGAACTAGGGGACTACTGAAGGACTACATTCCAATCAAAAATGGTCCTAAAGTGACCTTTGGTGGTTCTGAAAAAGGAATCATCAAAGGGTTTTGTAACATTTCTTCAAACCTTGTTACCATTACTCAAGTGGCTTATGTAAAAGGGTTGAAACACAACCTAATAAGTATAAGTCAGTTAAGTGATGTAGGGTATGACATCTCATTTGTTAAAAATGGTTGTCATATCAAGAGGTCAAGTGATCAAGAGATCATCTTGACAGGTTATAGGAAGAGAAATGTCTACTGCCTAGACATTATGATTGAGAACAATGGTTCTCCTGTTTGTCTTGTAGCTGATGAGACAGTCTCTCATTGTGTCAAATGGCACAAGAGGCTAGCCCATCTAAACTACAAGACTATTAGCAAACTCTTTAGCAAAGAGTTAGTGAGGAATGGTCCTCAAGTTAAGTGTGTTAAAGATGGTATTTGCTCAGCTTGTCAAAAGGGCAAGCAGACTAAATCCACCTTTAGAAGCATAGATAACAAAGATGCTGTGAGGTGTTTATACCTCTTGCATATGGATCTCTTTGGTCCAATGGCAGTTCACAGCTTAGGTAGGAAGGTCTATACCTTTGTAGTTGTTGATGACTACTCAAGGTTTTCCTGGGTGTTCTTCTTGAGACAGAAATCTGAAACACCTAGTGTCTTCTACAGCTTTGTCAAGCAAATTCAGAATGAACTTAATAGTACTGTGGTCAAAATTAGAAGTGACCATGGTACTGAGTTTCAATCTGAAAGCATGACAAAACTATGTGAAGACTTTGGGATATTTCAAGAATTCTCTTCACCTATAACACCTCAGCAAAATGGCATTGCTGAAAGGAAAAATAGGACCTTGATAGAGGCTGGTAGGACCCTACTAAGTGATACATCACTGCCAGAGTATTTCTGGGCTGAAGCAGTTAACACTGCATGCCATGTTATAAATAGGGCTACCATCACTAAAAGGCTAAACAAGACCCCCTATGAAGTAGTGAAAGGCAGGAAACCAAACCTATCCTATTTTAGGATCTTTGGTTGCAAATGCTTCATACTTAACAATGGGAAGTCTTACTTAACTAAGTTTGTTGCCAAGTCCCAAGAGGGAATTTTTGTTGGGTACAACAAGAATAGTAAGGCTTATAGAGTCTACAACTTGACTACACAAGTTGTAGAAGAATCAGTGCATGTAGTTTTTGATGAGACAAAACTTATTAACAATGAGTTGTCTAGCAATGTATGCAGCCCCACAGGTTTGACAAAGACAATGGACAAGCTGACTATAAAAGAAGTGCCTGCTGCAAGACAGCAAGGAGAGGAGAGTAGCTGCTGTCCAGGGGGAGAACTACATGTGCCAGTTGCTGAAGAATTCCAAGGTATACAGCATGATGCAGATGCTGAAGTGGTTCAACCAGAAGTGAGGATTCCTCCAGCCCACAGGCATCTTAGAGATCATCCAGTAGAGCTGATTATTGGAGATCCAAGACAAGGAGTTCAAACTAGGAGCAGAAATCAGGATGCTGCAATCTATTCCAGCTTTCTGTCACAAGTTGAACCTAAGAAATTTGAAGAAGCAATACAAGATCCACAATGGACTGAAGCAATGCAAGAAGAGCTTAATCAGTTCAAGAGGTGCAAGGTTTGGGAACTTGTTCCTAAACCTAAAGACCACAATGTAATAGGAGTTAAGTGGATCTACAGGAATAAGATGGATGAACAAGGAGTCATCATTAAGAATAAAGCTAGACTGGTTGCTAAAGGATATATGCAAGAAGAAGGTATTGATTTTGATCAAACCTTTGCTCCAGTAGCCAGACTGGAAGCCATAAGAATGTTCTTGGCCTATGCAACCTATCAAGGATTCAAGGTATACCAAATGGATGTCAAGTCAGCATTCCTAAATGGTAATTTGAAAGAAGAAGTCTATGTGGAGCAGCCTTCAGGTTTTGTTGATCCGACTCTACCTCATTATGTCTATAGACTTAGGAAAGCTTTATATGGGTTAAAGCAAGCCCCTAGGGCTTGGTATGAAACCCTATCTAGTTTCCTCATTGAGAACAAGTTCTCAAGGGGAAAATAGATAAGACTCTATTCCTTAGGGAATCTAGAGGCAAAGTCATACTAGTCCAAATATATGTAGATGACATTATATTTGGGTCTACTGAAAGCAGCCTTTGCAAAAAGTTTGCAAAACTTATGCAAGGTCAGTTTGAAATGAGTAGTATGGGAGAGCTGAAGTTTTTCTTGGGTCTCCAAGTTAAACAGACTGAGAGTGGTTTGTCCATTTGTCAGTCAAAGTTCACCCTAGAACTCATAAGGAAGTATGGTATGGATTCATCCAGTACCATGAAGACTCCTATGGGGTCAAGTATGTCTCTTAGCAAGGATGATGCAGGGAAACCTGTAGATGAAACCTTGTATAGAGGGATAGTTGGCTCCCTATTATACTTGACTGCTAGTAGACCAGACATCATGTATGCTACATGTGTTTGTGCAAGGTATCAAGCCTGCCCTAAAGAGTCTCACTTGACTGCTGTCAAGAGAATTTTGAGATATCTAAAGGGCACTCCCTATCTAGGCCTCTGGTACCCTAGGAATGGAGACTTTGATCTAACAGGTTATTCAGATGCAGACTTTGCAGGATGCAAAGAGGATAGAAAGAGCACTACTGGAACCTGTCAATTCCTAGGTGGAAGACTAATTTCATGGAGCAGCAAAAAGCAGACTAGTGTGGCTATCTCCACAGCTGAGTCAGAATATGTGGCTGCAGGAAGTTGCTGTGCTCAACTTCTGTGGATTCAACATCAGCTAGAGGACTATGGATTTCAGGTAAGTAGAACTCCACTTTACTGTGATTCTACAAGTGCTATTTCAATAGCTAATAACCCTGTATCTCATAGTAGAACTAAACATATTGAGATTAAATATCACTTTCTTAGAGAACATGTAGAAAGAGAAGATATTTCACTTGAATATGTTAAAACAGATGAACAAGTAGCTGATATGTTTACTAAGCCATTAGAAGAAGCTAAGTTCAATAGATTCAAAATTGAACTAGGGATGATAAACTTAGACTAAGTTTACAGAATAGAAAATTGGCTAAGTAAAAAGGTGTCGACACATAGACAAGTCTATGTCGACACAGAATAGAGGTGTCGACACTTCAGGAAAAACGTGTCGACACATCTAGGAATGTGGTGTCGACACTTCAGAATGTTAGTGTCGACACATGTCAAGTAGGTGTCGACACATCCAATATGGTGTCGACACTTATGTTTTACTCAGAATTTTCTAAGTAAAGTCTCGACGATTTGTCGAGTTATGTTGTGTCGACACATAACCAAGTGTTGACACATAATATCTGTTGACTAAACTTATGTCGACACATGTGTGTCGAGACATTATAAGTCAGTGTCGACACTTATTGCCAGTGTCGACATATGTTTAGCTAGCTGTCCCGCCTGTTCATCTTCAAAATCAGAAAGGTATAAATAGGGTTCTGTCTTTGTTTGTCGACACGCTTTCAAAGTTTCGAGACCATAACTCTTGTGTCGACACCTCTCTTTTCTCAAGACTAATTCTCCAAACCCTAATGGCTCCTAAGCTTAAGGAGAACGCGAACGAGGGCTATGAGCTAGTGCGCGGCGCGTTCGACGACGCAGATCAAGAAATCAAATCGGTGATAACCCTAGTCGCCAATTCTGGACTTGAATACTTGGTTTCAGAACCAACAAAGATTTGGAAGAAGGAAGTGCTAGAATTCCTTACTGGAGCTGCAGTTGATGAATCTGGATACAGAATCAAATCCAGAGTTCATGGATCCAAGGTCAAGATTTCACCAAAAAGTCTGAGGAAGGTACTCCAGCTACCTAAGACTCAAGATGAAGAAGAAGTAACTGCCTCCAAGATTAGGGAAGCTTTAGTTTGGTGTGGACTTGATCCCAAACTGAAGATAGGTTCTGTGTTTAATAGGAAAGGCATGAACAACTAAGGAAAGTTCATGTCAGAGATTGTGGGAAAGGTTATCCTCAGTAAGCCAGGAGGGCATGACAGGGTGTCAGCCTCCATGTTCAATGTCATGACCAGAATAATATTCACCCTAAGAACAGACTGGTCTATGATAGTTTATGAGAAAATAAAGGAAAGTCTGAAAAAGCCCAACCTGGGCAGGATTATCAGTCTCTACCTAGCTGGTACCATACCAGAGGTAATGAGCTCAGCTGCTGGAAGTAAGATCAATCACATGAGGAAGATGGATCAAAGGATCTGTTCTAGATGGGAAAGGGTGTTGTCAAAGGACATGCCTACCCCTGAGAAGCCAGTTACAGAGAAAGTCACTCCTCCCAGGAAGAAAAGGAAAACTGCTGTTGTGGCACAAGAGTCCTCAAGCAGTTCTGAGAGTGAAGAACAGGTGGTGTTCACACCTGATGAGCAAGAGGAAGAGACAGTAGTAAAGACTCCTGCTCCTCAAGAGACTGCTGAGATCCAGGGGGAGCTTCCTCCAGCTAGCCCCATCCATAGGGATCACAGTTAGGGGGAGCTTCCAGGTGTAGCAGAACCCTCTACACTGGAGAGTGAACAAGCCACCTCCATTATACAAGAGGTACTCTCTGAACTAAATACTTTAGATTTTTCTATAGTAGATTCTGATTTGTCTGATGTCCATCAGCAAACTCAGCTAAACAGTCAAGTACCAGATGTTGTTTAAGAAGACAAATCTGCTGAACAAGAAGTGGTACCTGAATCAGTGGTTGACGAGCAAAGACTGTCTCCAGCTCCATCTCCACCTGAATATACAATGGAAGATTTGTTTCTAAATCTGGATCAGGCAGATTTTGACAAAGAAATTGATGCTGAAGATAAGAGTGCTGCTGCTGAGGGGGAGCACATGGAAGTTCTGGAAGAGCCTATTAGGCTGGAAACTGAAAAGGCAACTGCTGTGCCAGCTGACAAACCTCAAAGCCCTAAGGATAGGGTTGATATTGCCAGCACTTCTGCCTCTGAGGATTAGGAGAGTGCTAGGGCCAAGAAGAAGAAACTCTATGTTTTTAAAAGAAGAAGTCAGAGTTACAAGAAAGCCTTGCAATCCATTGCCCCACAGCCTATAGTTCAACAAGCTCCAACAGTTGATTATAGTGCTTTGATGATTGCCATGCAGATCAAGTTGGATGAGCAAAGGAAGGCAATAGAGGCTTATGTGGATGAAGGGCACAAGTCCCTACAGTTTGATCTTGCACAAGATATCAAATCTATAAGATTTGAGATGAATCTGAACAAAAAGGAAATGACAGACTGCTTCCACAAGGGTGGGAATGCAGTGGTCTATTTGGCAACTCACCAGGAGAAGATCAAGGCTCAGGTAGATGATATAGCATTAAAGCAAGGATATGTGCTGGAGAATCGGTTAAGAATGAATGATAATTTGACTGCCTCCCATAATGCTATAGTCACTGAGTTGAAGAATAAGACTGCTGAACCTTCAACATCTACTGTTGCTGCTAAGGCTGACTTTGATAAGGTCTTTCAAGCTGAGATTTCTGCTGTCAAGACTGCAATTCAAGATTCCCAGAAGGCCATCTCTGAACAGCTTACTAAGCTCAGACCTTACTTTAAAGAGGGCATCAGATACTTGGACAGTCAGATAAGGTTTCAAAAGGATGATGTCAGAGACCATATGGCCAGAGAAGTCATAAAGGGGGAGAGGGTATTAGTCAAAGCTAGCTCTGACCATGCCAAATGGATATCTAACTCCATCAGAGCTACACTGGGCTATCCTCCACTTTGTGATGATGATAATGTGGCTGAATCAGGAATACAACCTGCATATCTTGGAGGTGAGCAACAAGAAGTAGCTCAAGTAATATATCCACCTACAGATTTTGACATGGTTCAAGCAGATGTCAGCATAATGTATAGCCCAACTGAGGGCAAGGCCAATGTTCATATTGAGAAGGTTGTTCAACCTATTTCTGAAGCTCTGCAAGAGGCTCTGAACAAAGAAGAAGAGACAAGGTTGTCTAAAAAGAGGTTTAGGGAACAGGCAGAACAAAAGCCAGATTTTGAACAATGGAGCCCTACCTCTAGAAATATAATTCTAACTGCCTGGAAAGCTGCTAAGGACAACATGAATGACAGGAACAAATGGTTCTCTGAGGCAGAATGGAGAAAGCATGAGATCAGGCAGGAGGCTATAGTACAATTCAGAAGGAAGGCTAAGATGGGAAAGCTACCTCCTACTGCTGTGGAGCCTAGCAAGTACTTCCCCAAGCCATACCACTATTTTGAGAGACAGAAAATCAAAGCAGAAGAGCTGAAGAAGAAGGACTTAAAAGGAAAGAAGCCTGCTGATGCTGCAACTGTTGAAGCCACTGTCCAAAGCTCAAGTCCAAGCTGGAAAGGAATAGTTATCAAAGAACCTGATCAGAAATAGATTAGGAATTAAACTTGAAGCTTGTTGAAATCTGTTGAATGTAAAACATTTTTGTAAACCATTAAAGATGTATTAAAAATATTAGAACAATATATGATAAATATATTTCATGATTGTTCTGAGCAGTATATATTTCTTATTTGTTCTGCAATGCTGAATGTGTATACATGTGTGAATTTATTACATGTTTATGTTTACCCTGCTGTTTATAATCTGCTGTATATCATTTTGTAATTTTAATTATGGATGGTGTATATCATTGACTAAGGGTTATGACTTCTCCAAATAGGGGGAGATTGTTGGGTACATTGGTCAAATGTACCTGATTTGAAGAAGCCTCACCCAACTCAATGATATACATCATAATGTATTTGATGTATGTTTGAGTTACTTGTGCAGGTTAAGAAAGTACTGGACTGAAGCAAAACGTTTCTAAGTCCATGTGTCGACACCCAGAGGGAAAGTGTCGACACTTAAGAAGACTTGTGTCGACACCCAGACAAGATGTGTCGACACTTGGAGTCATTGTGTCGACACCTGGGATGCAGAGTCGACACCAGACAGAAAGTGTCGACACTTGGAGCTGTGTCGACACTCAGTGAAGAAAAGTGCAGACAGAAAGTGTCGACACAAGGAGCTGTGTCGACACCCAGTGAAGCTGTGTCTACACCAGAAAGTGTCGACACTTGGAGCTGTGTCGACACTCAGCAAAAGTCTGCAGAGTCTAAGTACAAGTGTCGACACTCAACACAATGTGTCGATACTATGCAGAAGAGTCAGCATTTGAAGTATGTGTCGACACTCAACACAATGTGTCGACACTATGCAAAAGAGTCAGCATTTGAAGTAAGTGTCGACACTCAACACAATGTGTCGACACTCAACAGAAGAGTCAACATTTGAAGTATGTGTCGACACCCAGAACAATGTGTCGACACACAGCTAAAGACTCAACACTTGAAGAAAGTGTCGACACATGGAGCTGTGTAGACACTTAGCAAAGAACAGAAAGAACAACAAATTATTCTAAGTACAAGTGTCGACACTATGGGAATGTGTCGACACTCAGCTGAAGTCTCAACAACAAGAAGGTGTGTTGACACAAGGAGCTATGTCGACACTCAGCAAGTTTCAACATAGAAGACTATGTGTCGACACCAAGAAGCAGTGTCAACACTTGACAGATTCAACACAAGAAGTTGTGTCGACACAAAGGAGATGTGTCGACACATAGAAGAATTCAGCAAAAGCTAGAAGAACAAGTACTTGTGTCGACACTCAATTTCAGTGTCGACACATGAAGAAGAATCTGTGTCGAGACATATAAGGATATGTGTCGACATCTTGTAGACTTGTGTCGACACTTACAAAGCATGTCTCGACACTTGGACTATAAGTGTCGACACTTAAAGACAGAAAGTCTCAACACTTACTGACTGTTAGAGATTTTCAAGAAGAGACTGGTTGACATGACAGCTACTGATCCAGCCGGTCTACAGCAACTGTCAGAGATGTCATAAGTCAGTTATGAACCGGACCAGCCGGTTACCATGAAGAAGGCCTATAAATAGGCATTCACAGTTTACATAAGTTGTAGTTGTTGTTGAAGTTGTTGAAAGAGTTGATCAAGTGATTAACAAATAGTACAGATTATTCAAGTAATCAAAAAAGTAGTACACAGAGTATCAACACAAGAAGATCTTGCAGTCCAACTGCAGATCTAAGAAGTTGGAGAGAGAGGGCTCCATCCAAGAAATCAGCCTTTGGAACTAGGCTGAGAAGAAGGATACAGATTCAGTCTGGATCTTAAGTGGCAGAGGTCAAGGAACAACTGCAGAGGATTCAGCCTTATTCAGTACTACTCAAGAAGCTTTGAAGAAAGCTAAGTCAGGGTGAATCCAGCTGAGTTCTTCCAAGAACTCATCAAGAATCTCTCAACTCCTCTCTTATTATTCTGAGTTGTAGAGTTATATTTTGTAATATCTTTTTAACTTGTAGGATCCTTTGGATCTGAGTGATTGTAAGCCTACATTTATAAAGGCTGAGGGTAGGGCTTGTTTGCCTGAGTGTAGGAGATTGAGATCTCTGAGTGTAGGCCTTAGATTGGCTGAGTGTAGGCCTTGATTGGCTGAGTGTAGGCTTTGGGATAAAGCTGAGTTGTAAGGCTTTGGGCCTGAGGTAGGAACCAATTTGGGTTCTGAGACAGTGCAGGAGTTTGGCCGAATCTAGTACACTGCTAGATAGGCGAAGGGGGAAAGTGGATGTACCCATATCTTGGGGAACCACTATAAATCACTGTGTGCTGTGTTGTGAATGTGCTGTGGATTAGCTGTGTATGTTTGATTATTGCTGATTGCTGTAATAAACTAGTTAGAAATCTGTGATATAACTGTTTGGCTGCCAACTAAGTTAGAAAAGGATTAGGTCACCTATTCACCCCCCCTCTAGGTGTTTAGGTACCATATCTTTCAATATATATATATATATATATATATATATATATATATATATATATATATATATTTATGAATATTTTGGTTTTGGTGGAAGAGAGAGAGTTGATATAAATGACAAATAATGAGAGCGCCACGTGTCGTTTTTAAAATTGGGTATGTTAGCCTATATAAATGTTTGGTGTTGTACATTTTGTTGTTGTTGAAAATAGTAAGCTTGAATTCCCTTCTTCCTCCCTTCCGGTGAAGCCCCGCAGCGCTAAAGCTTGTCTTGAAAATTTTCGTTTTCGTTTTGCATGCTGCAGCAGTAGCCTATATCTAACCCCAGGAGAATCTCGCACGAAGGAAGATCCCGCATTCTTCTCGCATCGAACTCATCTCGCAGGGCATCTCCCCAGCACCCGGGGGGGGGGGGGGGGGGGGGGGGGCGGGGGTCTCTCGCGTTCCCATCTCGCCCGCCAAAGGAAGGGAGGGAGCTCGCCGTCTCGCCCGTGCCCGTCTAGCCCGTGCCCATCTAGCCGGCGTTGTGCCCGTCTCGCAGGGGTGTCTCACACACCTCCAACAAGCCGATCCCACAACCCTACACCCTTAACCATATGAGTAATATACTACTACCCACTAATAGACTTCAGTGGAAGATAGGTCGCTTAATGTTGGAGGTATCGGGTCAAAACTTGCCCGAGATAGAGCGGGACACCCTGCTGTATGTTGAAGAGGTAGTTAAGATCCTGCCACCCAATGATGTTCCGACTCATTGAGCGGCAGTTGATGTAACCGATCAGGAGCTGGACATAGCGGTGAGCTGGAGATACGATATGATATGGCTAGACTTAGCAGCACGAGCTTCATAAGGTCATCCATCCGAGGAGATGGTTTACCAGAATTTTGGGTGAGACACACCCGCGAGGAACTCATTTGGTAAGGACCTGACGTCCAACGCCACGAGTTCCTCAAAAGTGTAGATCCCCGCATAGATTGCCAAAATTCCCACACCACACGTATATGTGCGGCCCATAACTCGGAACAATACGGACATTGGGTCGCTGCTCGCCTCGTCACGGAGGCGAGCACACGGCAGGTGGTGAAAATTTCGAAAGTGTGCTCTCAAAAGTCACTGAAAATAGATCCTTCAAACATCCTACCTCGAACAATTCCCCCACGGCGTCGGCAAGGCCAACGTCGTTAAGGGCTCTTTGTGAGTGATTGAGAAGTGGTGTGATGCAAAACAGATGCAGAGGTTGGGTGATTTCTTTGGGAGGAAGAAGATACTTTTTTTATTGCTGATGGCTTACATTTATCGGGCAGCTAATCCTTATCACGTACACAGGCTATTTACATATCTAGCCTTACAACTAGTACATATGTACACAACATTTATTACTGCTACAACTTATTGCTTTAACTCCTCTTCTTCTCCTCTTGTCTTGATTCGTCGGGCTGCTTCAGCTTAGGTCATCCTTACACTCTTCCCCTTAAGCTGGAGAAGGTCGGATGCCGATTTCTGCTCGTAGACGCAGAAATGTAGCTCTAGGCAGTGCTTTTGTCATAATATCTGCCAATTGCTCTTCTGATTTGCAATGGCTTAGGCTGATTTTTCCGAGCTCGACCTGTTCTCGAATAAAGTGATGGCGAAGTTCGATATGCTTGCTTCTGTTATGAAACACAGGATTTTTGGCTAACGAAATTGCAGATGTGTTATCGCATCGCAAGTGAATCTTAGGGCTTTTATTATTTTGTGCTTCCTTTTGATTTGTTTCCTCCTTGCATTCTAACCAGTGTTGTAATTGCTGTAACCACAACGCTTCACAGGCTGCGCTGCTCATGGTAATGTATTCTGCTTCCGTGGTGGATAGAGCAGTCGTTTGTTGTTTACGCGCACTCCATGAGATTATATTTGTACCCAGGAAGAATACATAGTCTGTTGTGCTCTTACGATCTTCTTGATCCCCTGCCCAATCTGCATCGGCATACCCATACAACTCCATGTTTTTATGCTTTTGGAATACCAAACCATAATGTTTGGTTCCTTGTAAGTAGCGGAGTATTCTCTTGGCTATTAAATAATGGTGACTGCTTGGATTAGAAACATACCGTGAAACCATATTTACGGCATGCTCTATATCTGGTCTTGTATTTGTGATATATAATAACGATCCAACTAATGATCTGTATGTCTCTGCATCAACACTTGTTTCATCCTCTCTATTCTTATGTAGCTTTTCATGTGTTCCCATTGGTGTCAATGCAGGATTGCAATTTTCTAGTTGATACTTTTGCAGCAGCGCCATAATATACTTTTCTTGCGACACAAATATGGTGTCGTGCAATTGTTTTATTTGCATCCCCAAAAAGAAATGAAGTTGTCCTAGATCTTGCATTTCATACCTTTGATTCATCATGTTCTTAAAGTGCTGCATCTGTTCAGGTGACGTGCCAGTGACAATTATATCATCAACATAGACACAGACTATAAGGATGTGTGTTGAATCTTGTTTAGTATATAATGAGACTTCGACTGGGCATCGTTGAAAGCCTGTTGCAAGCAAATATTGATCCAGATTGGCCTTCCAGGCTCGTGGAGCTTGACGCAATCCATATAAGGCTTTATGTAGTTTATATACGTGGTTCTCCTTGCCCGGTACTTCAAATCCCTTTGGTTGTTCAACATATACATCTTCCAGTATTATTCCGTTAAGAAAGGCTGCTTTAACATCCATTTGATATAGGATTAAGTTATGTATAGCAGCGAATGCAAGAATGACGCGGATTGTTTCAAAGCGTGCCACAGGAGCAAAGGTTTCTAAGAAATCTCTTCCTGGCTGTTGTGTAAATCCTTTAGCTACTAATCGGGCTTTATACTTGATCAATGCTCCTTGTTCATCTGTTTTTACTTTATAAATCCATTTTACCCCAATTACATCCTTTTCTTGGGGTTTTGTGGTTAATGACCAGGTAGCATTCTTCTCTATAGTTGCAATTTCTTCTTGCATTGCTGTTTGCCATTGGAGCTGTTTAGCAGCTTCTTCATAGTTGTTGGGTGTATCCATAAATAAAGCAAGTTCACATTGTTGATATATATCTTCTAAGCTGCGTTCTTTATGGGGAGATGATGAATCTGAGCTCTCTGACTCGTCATTGAGTGCTGCTACAGATTGTTTCTCATGAGCTGGTTGGATGGATTGAAGTGGTTCTGCCACTTGATCAACCACAGTTGCCTGAGGAAATGTGTGTTGCTCTTGTTCTGATTCCCATAACCACGATTGGTGTTCATTAAAGATTACATCTCGTGAAATAACCAATCGTTTTGTTTGGGGATTGAATAATCGATATGCCTTAGATGCATCATCATATCCAATAAATACGAGTTTCTCTGTTTTATCTTCTAACTTCCCCTGTTTCTCTTTCAAAGCATAAGCTGTACAACCCATTACTCTGAGATGAGCAACAGAGGGTTTTCTGCTATATAACCGTTCATATGGTGTTTTGGCAGGATTTGCCTTGGTTGGAAGTCGATTGAGTATATATACTGCTGTCTTTGTTAGCTCTCCCCAATATTCTTTTGGCATATTCATATCTAACATTATTACCCTGGACATTTCCAGAATCGTCCGGTTGTGTCTTTCTGCAACGCCATTTTGCTGAGGACATCTTGGGGCTGCAAGTTCTCGTCTTATTCCTGCTTCACGACAATACATGATAATCTGCCGTGACATAAATTCGCCTCCTCTATCAGTTCGTAGGCATGTAATATGGTAGTTTAATTGCTTTTCAATCATTCGATGAAAGGCTTTGAATGCTTCAAACGTTTGGTCCTTTGTTGTGAGGTGCATAATCCACATATAGCGGGAATAGTCATCTACTAGCAAGAGGAAATATCGTTTGCCTCCTAGAGATATTACCTGAGAAGGTCCCCATAAGTCACAGTGAAGCAGTTCAAGAGGCCTTATACTTCTATACGCAGTTTTCTGTGGGAATGGTAATTTGTGCGCTTTACTTCGTATACAGCTATCACAGAATGTAGGTTGTATTTGAATGTTGGGAAAACCCCGCATTATTTGTTTAGTACTACTTATTTTTATGGCTGCCCAATGAGTGTGTCCTAGCCTTTTATGCCAGAGCATGGACTCTGCCTCTCCCTTTGGCTGGCTAGTTAGTGCAGCCTGGGCAACAACTTGAGTATCTAAATAAAACACTCTATTTGAAGATATGGGGACTGTAATCAGTGGTACTTTACTTTGATGCTCACTAATATAGCATTGTTCTTTGGAGAATACTACGTTGTAGCCCTTTTGTAGTAACATGCCCACACTTAGCAAATTCTGTTTCAGACCTAGTACCCATAACACTTCAGATATTTGCTTCATTTGTCCTTGTTTTGTTTTAATACTTATTGTGCCTTTACCTTCGATTTGAAGAGCAGTACCATTTCCCAAATAGACCTTGGATTTATACTGAATTGTGCTTTATATCCACTCATGTGGCTTGAGCTACCACTGTCTATGTACCATCGACTGTATTGCATGTGAAAAATAGGGAATCTGAATTCTCTATTTGCTTCATGAGATTGCAAGGAACCTAACAGTTCCGTCAAGGTAAGTATATCCATATCCTTGGATTCTTCGATAGCTGCAATAACATGCTCAAATGTTCTTGGTAAGCTTCTTAGAACTTTATGCACAAAGGTTGGGTGATTTCTTTGGGAGGAAGAAGATACTTTTTTTATTGCTGATGGCTTACATTTATCGGGCGGCTAATCCTTATCACGTACACAGGCTATTTACATATCTAGCCTTACAACTAGTACATATGTACACAGCATTTATTACTGCTACAACTTATTGCTTTAACTCCTCTTCTTCTCCTCTTGTCTTGATTCGTCGGGCTGCTTCAGCTTAGGTCATCCTTACACTCTTTTCCGAACGTAACGATATTCCAGGAAGCTTTTGCTGCGAAGACTACCGTACCTCTCGATGTGATCTGGAAGGTGGAAGCGCAACATGATATCGATAGAGGCCGGCTCGTGCGATGAAGTGGCCAACCCCAAAGCTCGGAGAAGTGACATGTTGGGCGCCATTGGAAAATAAGGAGATGCCGAGGAAAAGCAATGGAGATGATCCTGAGAATTTGGAGGCGAAAGTGGAAGAATTGAGGGGAGGTAGAGGCAAGCTCGGGTGGTGGCTAAATAGACAGGCGGAAACCACAATTCGCAGCGGAGAAGATGGAAATTAGTGCAAGGTGCGGGCATTCGCGATTCTCCGATTAAAATAATAAATATCGCACGACCGTGAGAATACACGAATGCACGACACCGGCCCGTGCGATTTGCTGAATCTGCCCAGAAAACAATTTTTCGGTCGCACGCCCAATTGCAACCACCATAGAGAAATTACGAAAAACAAAATGGTGAGACGCCCAGCTGCTCAACTAAGTTCTTCAACGGACAGGCGGCACACAAGAGATTTTTTTTTACAAAAACTAAATTGTACACGCAAACAAAGAAATGTACTAAGGTTAACTAAGATTTGAAAAAAATTCTAATTATCTCTACTCCTACTCCTAGATAAATATTGAGGTTACTATCATCCCACCATGACTTATTCAGTAACCAAATTGCATTAGCTTGTTGGTCTATCATAGCTAAAATGCACACGCAATCGCTCCACTTCCCATTTCAGTATTGTGTATTGATACAGGGACAAAGCGAATGCTCCAATACCTGTATAAAGATACCTGCACTGAGTGTCAGGAAGGGGCATAAAATATGATGGAGAAACGCTAATGTTAGTCTCCTCAAGTAGTTGATCCAGACCAGTATCAGGCAGCATAACAGGTCCGACCACTTCCTGAATCAGTTCTGATGTGGAACCCTGCAAAGGAGAAGACACGAGAGTGGGGTCAAGAAATAAAACAGAAGAATGACTAAAAAAAGTCTCAATTGTGGGGGGTGATCCAAGTATTACTCCCGATAGGTATATATATCTAGGGGATGATTGTCAGTACTGTTGGAACCCTTTTACTGATTTGGGCTAGGATCACTATCATTTATTTAGGATAATTAGTATGACCCAATATGTATAGTCTAGGGTCATAGGTTATTCTTTACAGGGTTTCTACTTCAGAAGAACCGCAGAGAAATGCAGTTCGACGAATGCATAAGCGCAGTTCGACGATCGCTGAGCTCAGCTCGACGAACTCAGAGTTCAACTCTGCAGCTCAGCTCGACGATAGCCAAGCTCAGTTCGACGAAGGACATATTTAGCTCGACGAACTCCAGGCTCTGATCGACGATTTCCAGGTTCAGTTCGACTAATTATTTGCAGTGTTTAGGCAGTTATACTTATTCAGAGGAAGAATGATTTAAGGCTTAATTTCAGTCAGTTATACTCTAGTATTTAATGCTAAATATTCTTAATGGATATAGCCATTTCTGGCAGCATTAAATATGAAATTATCATAGAGTTATTAAATATGAAATTTGTGAAGTGGAAGTGGGTGATGGGCAGGTCGGACGGACTGTGCGGCCTGTGCGGACTGAGTCCGCGGCCTGGGCGGACTGCTGGTTGCTGCCTAGGTGCCATGGCTTGGCTGTTCTTGAGGAGCGGCCTGTGCGACCTGGTGTGCGGTCTGCGCGGTCTGCTGTGCGGCCTGGCTGGCCTATGGGCAAGGAGGATGGGCCTCTAGTGAAGCGGACTGAGCGGGTTGCGGTTTGCGGGCTGTTGGCAGTGCTTAGTTGATCTGCGGCCTTGTAAATTTGCAAGCATGTGTTAACCGACGAATTTGGAGTTTTATCCGCAGGAGTCTTTGCGGACTGGTGGAGTCCTCTGTGTTCGCTGTTGCGGACTAGCATGGAGTTCGGTTATGGCCTTTGCCGAGCTCTGGTGGTGCAGCGGGTGTTAGCTGCTGTGGAGGGCTGCGCGGACTAGTGTTGAAGTCCGCTAGGTGGCCGATGTCTTGGCAACTGTGCGAGTAGGGCTTGCGAGCTCTGCCTTCTGGTGGAGAGTTTGGCGATCTGCTTTGGGGCAGGCGGACTGGGCCGTGTCCGCCGAGCTCGCGCTTGCTCTTCGTGGTTCTCTGGACTAGGACAAATTCAGTGACAAGTTCAGTGTGTCCGCGGTATCCGCCGAGTCCGCTGTTTACCCGGCGGACTGCCTGTTGGTCGTGGACTCGTGGCGGCTGGAGGCTTTGTTCTCGAGCTGTGCGGACTTCCTCCTTGTCCGCATATAGTGTGCGGACTGTCACAGTTATGGCGGCTGTCCTTGTGCGGTGTTTGCGGGCTATGCGGGCTGGTGCCTTGTCCGCATAGTGTGGGCGGACTGGAGTGAGTTCGCCTGATGGTAAACATCTGTTGGGTACATTGGAAAATGTGTACCAAATTTGAAGAAGCCTCACCCTACTCAATGATATACATCAAGGTGTATTTGATGTGTTTTGAGTTTATATGTGCAGGTTAAGTAATTGCAGGAAATGCAAAAAAATTTCTAAGTCCACATGTCGACACCTAGAGAAGCAGTGTCGACACTTATGAAGGCTTGTGTCGACACAAAAGCTGTGTCGACACTTGAAGTTAATTGTGTCGACACTTGGAAAGGCAGAGTCGACACCAGAATCAACTGTGTCGACACCAAGGACTTGTGTCGACACACAGAGAAGCAAAGTCGACAGAATCAGTGTCGTCACCAAAAGACAGTGTCGACACACAGGAATACTTAGTCAACATCAAATGTGTCGACACCAAGAGGCTGTGTCGACACGCAGAAGTATCTGTCGAATCAACTGTGTCGACACACAGGACTTATGTCGACACACAGCAAGTTTCAACACAGTTAAAGTAAAGAAGTACTTGTGTCGACACAAACGAGATGTGTCAACACACAGCAGAATTCAACTAAGTGTTAAAGAAGAAGTATTTGTGTCGACACACAGAATCAATATCGTCACATTCAACAGAAGGCTTGTGTCGACACACAGAATCTGTGTCGACACATTCTGAAGAAGCAGTGTCAAGAAGCTGTTACAACAACAAAAGAAGTTGTGTCGACACCACCAAGGCATGTGTCGACGCTTAGTCTACTTGTGTCGACACTTAGTCTATTTATGTCGACACATAATGAAGATCAGTCTCGACACTTTCAGACAGAGACAGTATTTCAAGAAGTGACTGGATGACTTGACAGCTGCCATTTCTAACCGGTCTACCACCACTGTCAAAGCTATCAGAAGGTTGTTAGAAACCGGATCAGCCGGTTATCATGGAGGAAGACTATATAAAGGCTTTCTCCTTCAATAGAAAAAATGATCAATCATTGCAGAATACAGATTCTGAGCAATACTGAGAGAAGTAATTATACAGAAGATTTTCGACAGAAGATCTAGAAGAAGTTAGAGAGAGAGCTCCATCTAAGAAGAGCAGTTGCTGAACCAGGCTGCCAAGAAAGATTCAGATTGTGATCTGAATCTCAAGTTAGAAGCTGATTGAAGATCATCTTCTCAGGAGATTCAACCCTACTGAGTTCAGATTCAAGAAGCTTTGAAGAAAGCTAAGAGAGGTTGATCTCTGCCAAGTTCTTCTAAGAACAGTTCAAGAAGCCATCCATCCCTTCTCTTTCTTTCAGGGTGGTGGTCATAAACTTTGTTTAATCAAATTTCTGTAAGATTTATTATAGATCTGAGCTGTAAGCCTATTTTATAAAGGCTGAGTGTAAGAGATATAGATCTCTGAGTGTAGGTCTTGCTGAAGACTGAGTGGTAGGGCTTTGTACCTGAGTTGTAGGAGAGTGTGTTCTCTGAGTGTAGGCCTTGGTGAAGGCTGAGGTAGGGCTGTTTGCCTGAGTTGTAGGAGTGGGGACACTCTGAGTTGTAGGAACCTGGTTTGGGTTCTGAGCTATTGTAAGATCTGAGGATCTGAGAAGAAGTGGAGAAGTTAGGCCGAATCTAGTACACTGATAGATAAGCGAAGGGGGAAAGTGGATGTACCCAGACCTTGGGGAACCACTATAAAAATCTGTGTGCACTCTGTGTTGAATGATTTCTGTGATTGCTGTGTTGTAAAGTATTAGAATTTGCAATTTCTGGTTAATTAATTAAAACAGAGTTTCTTCCTTAAAAGCAAAAGAAAAAGTACACATATTCACTCCCCTTCTAGGTGGTTAGGAACTAATTCTTTCAAGTAGTATCAGAGCCAGGTTACTCAAAGAAGGACTTAACAGTCTGAGTGAGATCCTTAAGGCAGATTTAAGAATCAAGAAAGAATCAAGAAAATGGGTTCAGGTGAAAATCATAAGAAACTAGGTTCAATGAAACTACCCATATGCAGAAAGGAGATCTTTGGCATCTGGAAAGAAAGGGTCAGGCTGTTTATGGAGGCATCTGATCCAAGGATCTATATTACAGTCAAAGAAGGTCCTTATATCCCAATGAAGATTTCAATTCTGGATGCTAACCAAAGAATTACCAAGGATTATTCAGAAATGACCAATGATGAAATCATCTTGGCCACTATGGATAAGAGAGCCCAGAACATTATTGTGAGTGTCATTGATGATGCAACCTTTCAGAATTTGATTCACTGCAAAACTTCAAAGGAAATGCGGGATACTTTGATAGTCTATATGGAAGGTTCTGAAGAAGTAAGACAAGATAGAAAATCTATGCTAAACCTGGAGTATGAAAGTTTCAGACAAGAAAAGTCTGACAGTATCATAGAGTGCTATAAAAAGTTCTATAGGATAGTGAATGAGTTGATGTCCTATGGGAGAATCTTCAGTACTTATGAACTGAATGATAAGTTCTTAAGATCCTTGACAAAGGATTGGGACACAAAGATTTGTGTCATTAGAGAAGTGGCCAAACTTGCAGATATTTCTTCTCCAAACTTGTTTGGAAAGTTACTGTCATATGAGATGCAATTTATGGGTATGAAAGAGGAAGATAAGAGTGCAAAAGGTGAGCATAGAGAAAAATCTGTGGCCTTCAAGGTTGAAGCCACTAATAAGAATAAGAGGATGTCTCCATCACCTCCTAAGATTGTTGCTGAAACTACTTCAGAAAATTCAGATAATCAGAATTCAGACAGTAGTGACTCCGATGAGGATTTTGCAGCATTTACTATACAGTTTCAGAGATTTCTGAAGAAGAAGCAGTGGAAGTCAAGGCCTTCCACATCTAAGCCTAAAGATGACTATTATCAAAAGAGGAAGTCATCCAGGAAAGACAGGAGCAAGTCTAAGCCAAATAAGTCTACAACATCAAAGATTATTTGCTACTATTGTAATAGGCCTAGACATGTAGTGGCTGAATGTCCAGATAAAAGAATGCTATCTGGTGATAAAAAGAAGACTCAACACCAGAGCAAGAAGGAAAAATTCTTTGTTGCTAAGAAGGAGAAGACATTATCAGATCAGTCACCTTCAGAGTCAGAATCCGAAGCTAAGGCTTACATTGGTCTGTTTGCTGCAGATGAAGAAGAAGAGTTTTTACAAGTGCTGAACTCTATATATGAACAGGAAGACCATCAGTGCAAGGGACTGATGGCTGTATCAGAAGAAAATAAGTGTCAGGATCAGTCTGGTCCCAGTAAGGTACAATATCTTTCAAATTACATTACTGAGTCAGAGTCAACAACATTTGCATCAAGTGATGTGGATGGGTCCGAGTCTGAAGGTGATATTTGTTGGGTACATTGGAATAAATGTACCTGATTTGAAGAAGCCTCACCATACTCATTGATATACATCATGGTGTATTTGATGTATTTTGAGTTACCTTGTGCAGGTTAAGTAATTGCAGGGAAAGCTGAAAAATTTCGAATTCCATGTGTCGACACCCAGAAGAAAAGTGTCGACACTTAAGAAAGCTTATGTCGACATCCAGAGAAGCAGTGTCGACACTTGGAGTAATTGTGTCGACACCAGGAATGCAGAGTCGACACCAGAAGGAAAGTGTCGACACATACAGGCTGTGTCGACACTCAATGAAGAAATGTCTAATGAATCAGTGTCGACACTTAAAAGCAGTGTCGACACCCAGAGGAACTTTGTCGACATCAGAAAGTGTCGATACTAGGAGGCTGTGTCGACACTCAGCAAAACATCAACAAAGTTCAAGTACAAGTGTCGACACTAGGAGGCTGTGTCGACACTCAGTAAACTTCAACAGAGTTTAAGTACAAGTGTTGACATAATGAAGAATGTGTCGACACACAGCAAAAGTCTCAACACATGAAGAAAGTGTCGACACTAGGAGGTTGTGTCGACACTCAGCAAATTTCAATGAAGTCTAAGGACAAGTGTCGACACTAAGAAAATGTGTCGACACTCAGCAAGTATCAACACAGAAGGCATGTGTCGACACCAAGAAGATGTGTCGACACTTAACAAGTTCAACACAAGAAGATGTGTCGACACAAAGGAGTTGTGTCGACACTTACAAGAAATCAACGAAGTATCAAAGAAGAAGGACTTGTGATGACACACAAGATCAGTGTCGACACATGTTAAAGAAGTAGTGTCGAGAAGCAGATTCGACAACACAAGGAGTTGTGTCGACACCATGAAGGCTAGTGTCGACACTTAGTCTACTTGTGTCGACACTTAGTCTATAAGTGTCGACACTTAAAGACTGACTGTCTCGACACTTTCAGACAGTTACAGAAAATTCAAGAAGTGACTGGATGACTTGACAGCTGCCTTTCCAGCCGGTCTACTACAACTGTCAGAACTGTCAGAAGTCTGTTAGGAACCGGATCAGCCAGTCACCATGAAGAAAGCCTATATAAAGGCTTATCCTATCAACAGAAGAACATGATCAACAATAATCAGATTGGAGATTGATCAAGCAATTCATTGAATAATCAATTGAAGTGATCAGAAGATCTAAGAAGTTGGAGAGAGAGAGCTCCTTCCAAGAAGACAGCTGTTGAACCAGGATGTGAAGAAAGTTTCATACTGAGTTTTGATTCTTAAGTTAGCATTGATTGAAGATTAGCTGCATAGAGACTCAACCCTATTGTGTTCTAAATTCAAGAATCTTTGAAGGAAGCCAAGGAAGGTTGATCTCAGCAAAGTTCTTCCAAGAACTCATCAAGAAACCTGTCAACTCTTCTCTCTTATTCTGAGTTGTGGGTATATACATTGTAATTTTAATTTTCTGTAGGATACTTAGGGATCTGAGTTGTAAGCCTGAAATTATAAAGGCTGAGTGGTAGGGCCTGTGTGCCTGAGTGTAGGAGATTGATTTCTCTGAGTGTAGGCCTTGTTGAGGGCTGAGTGTAGGCCTTGTTGAAGGCTGAGTGTAGGTCTTGGTGAAGACTGAGTTGTAGGGCTTTGAGCCTGAGTTGTATGAACCTGGTTGGGGTTCTGAGTGTAAGATCTGAGGATCTGAGGAATAATGGAGAAGTTGGGCTGAATCTAGTACACTACTAGATAGGCGAAGGGGGAAAGTGGATGTACCCAGACCTTGGGGAACCACTATAAATCTCTGTGTTCTCTGTGTGTGCCTATTGCTGTGATTGCTGTTTAAAGTTCTGTGAATGCTGTGATTTATTCTGCCAGTAAATTTTAAAAAGATTTAGGTCACCTATTCACCCCCCTCTAGGTGCTTAGGTACAATTTCTTTCAAGTGGTATCAGAGGGAGGTTCCTCAAAAAGGATATAACAGTCTGAGTAAAGATCTAGTTGGCAGATTCAGTATAATCAAGAAAATCAAGAAAATGGGTTCAACAGAAAATCACAAAGAGCTAGGATCCATGAAGTTGCCAATCTGCAGAAAGGAGATTTTTGGCATTTGGAAAGAAAGGGTTAGACTATTTATGGAAGCCTCTGACCCTAGAATCTATATCACAGTCAAAGAAGAGTCATATGTGCTTATGAAAGTATCTGTGTTAGATGCAAATCAAAGAACTCCAAAAGACTATTCTGAAATGACCTAGGATGAGATTATTCTTGCCACAATGGATAAGAGGGCTCAGAATATAATTGTAAGTGCAATAGATGATGCCACATTTCAGAATTTGATACACTATAAAACATCAAAGGAAATATGGGATACACTGATAGTCTATATGGAGGGCTCTGAAGAAGTTAGACATGACAGAAAGTCTTTGTTAAACCAAGAGTATGAGAGCTTCAGACAAGGAAGGTCTGATAGCATAACTGAGTGCTACAAGAAATTCTATAGGATAGTTAATGAGTTAATGTCCTATGGAAGAGAATTCAGTAATTATGAGCTGAATGATAAGTTCTTGAGATCCCTAACTAGAGACTGAGATACTAAGATTTGTGCCATAAGGGAAATGACCAAATTAGCAGACATTCCTCCTCCAACATTGTTTGGAAAACTGTTATCATATGAGATGCAGTTAATGGTAAGGAAGGAGGAGGAGAAGACTACCAGAATTGAGCATAAAGAAAGAGCTGTGGCTTTCAAGACAGAAGCCACTAGGAAATATAAAAGTAAGTCTCCATCTCCACCTGCAAAAGTTGCTGAGACTGAGACAGATGAGACAGAAAGAAAGAATTCTGAAAGCAGTGAGAGTGATGAGGACTTTGCAGCTTTCACAAGACATTTTCAGAAGTTCCTAAATAAGAAACAGTGGAGGTCTAAGTCATCCACTTCACAGAAGTCATCAAAGAATGACAGGAGAAAGCCCAAGTCAAGTAGAACTACATCTTCAAAGATAGTTTGTTATTGTTGTAACAGACAGGGACATGTTGTTGCTGACTGTCCAGAGAAGAGGAAAGAGTCAACTGATAAGAAGAAGACTCAGATCAAGGGCAAAAAGGAAAGGTCCTTTGTTGCTAAGAAGGACAAAAGTCTGTTTGACATGTCTTCTTCAGAAACTGATTCAGAAGCTGAAACTTATATTGGACTGTTTGCTGAAGAAGAAGAAGAAGATGAGTTCATCCAGTTAATGAACACTATATATGAGCATGAGGACAATCAGTGCCAGGGACTGATGGCCTTATCAAAAGGAGACAAAATCCAGGATCAGCCTGGACCAAGTCAGGTACAAAATTGTTCTGATACTTCAATTTCTAGTACTGCATCAGAATCAGATTCATCAGCATCTAGTGATGAGAGTGGATCTGAATCTGTAGGAGACATTCATCAATTAATTGATGAATATAGAGTAGTGTTGCAAGCTTTGAATAAAAGCAAATCCTTGACCAAGAGTCAGGCTAAGGAGATTACTAATCTCAAAGTGGCTGCAACAGATTTTGATAAGTTGATTGATTAGAAATTAAATGAAATATCCAGACTGAAGCACATAACTGTTATTCAGATGGGGACTATAACATTTAAAAATGATCAAATCAGAAATCTGAAGATTAATCTTCAGAAAGAGAGAGATATAGTGGCAAGGTTTTCTAAACCAAAGTCTGTTCTACCTTTGATAGATGAGTTCATTTCTCAAAAAGGTAAAAATGGATTGGGGTTTACTAAACCTGCCAGGACTGTTCAGTCCAAGTCTAAGGGCAAAGCCCCAGTACTCAACAAGGAGCCTGCTGTCGATAAAATAGCTAGGGTTGTACCTAAACAAAGGTACAACAGATTTGAGTGCTGGTGTTGTGGCAAGATAGGCCACTTTGCCATAGACTGTTGGCACAATTCTAGTGCCAAAGTGAGTAGCAATATGCCTGCTAGAAAAGCTACAGGTAGTTTTGTTAAGAGGCAAACTAACCAGCACCAAGCACCCAAGAATTCTTTGGGTTCTAAGGTTAACTAATCTGTTTTGCAAGTGAGTCTAAGTGGCCATGCCCCAATATGGTACTTGGACAGTGGATGTTCCAGGCACATGACTGGAACTAGGGGATTGCTAAAGGACTATACACCAATCAAGGATGGTCCTAAAGTCACCTTTAGTGGTTCTGAAAAAGGAATCATCAAAGGCTTTGGTAACATTTCTAGCAACCTTATTACAATTACTCAAGTGGCTTATGTTAAAGGTTTGAAACACAACCTCATTAGTATAAGTCAGCTGAGTGATTTAGGATATGACATCTCATTTGTCAAAGATGGTTGTCATATCAGGAGGTCAAATGATCAAAAGATCATTCTGACAGGTTATAGGAAGAGAAATGTCTATTGTCTAGACATTATGTGTGAGAACAATGTTTCTCCTGTGTGTCTTGTAGCTGATGAGAAAGTCTCTTATTATGTCAAATGGCACAAGAGGCTAGCCCATCTTAACTAAAGACAATTGGTCAACTCTATAGTAAAGAGTTAGTGAGGAATGATCCTCAGGTTAAGTGTATTAAGGATGAGATATGCTCAGCTTGTCAAAAGAGCAAGCAGACCAGATCCACCTTTAATAGCATTGAGAACAAAGATGTTGTGAGGTGCTTATACCTCTTGCATATGGATCTTTTTGGTCCTATGCCAGTTCACATCCTTGGTAGGAAGGTCTACACATTTGTGGTAGTTGATGACTACTCAAGGTTTTCCTGGGTATTCTTCCTAAGGCAAAAATCTGAAACACCTAGTATCTTCTATAGTTTTGTCAAGCAAATTCAGAATGAGTTAAACAGTACAGTGGTCAAAATAAGAAGTGACCATGGTACTGAATTCCAGTCTGATAGTATGACAAAGCTATGTGAAGAGTTTGAGATATTTCAGGAATTTTCCTCACCAAGAACACCTCAGCTAAATGACATTGCTGAAAGGAAAAATAGAACCTTGATTGAGGCTGGTAGAACCCTATTAAGTGACACATCTCTCCCTGAATATTTCTGGGCTGAGGCAGTTAATACTACATGTCATGTGATTAATAGGGCTACTATCACCAAGAGCAACAATAAGACCCCCTATGAGATTGTGAAAGGCAGAAAACCAAATCTATCCTATTTCAGGATCTTTGGTTGTAAATGTTTTATACTTAACAAAGTTTGCTGTCAAATCCCAAGAGGGGATCTTTGTTGGGTACATCAATAACAGTAAGGCTTATAGGATCTACAACTTGACTACTCAAATTGTAGAAGAGTCAGTACATGTAGTATTTGATGAAGCTAGACTTATTAACAATGAATTGTCTAGAAGTATTTGCAGCTCCACAGGTGTGACTGAGAAGATGGACAAGCTTACTATTGAAGAATGATCTACTGCAAGTCAGCATGTGGATGATAGTGGCTGCTGTCCAGGGGGAGTACAAGTTACTCATGTTGATGAAGAAGATCAAGAGGAGCTGCTGAATGAAGAAGCTGTAGGTGCACAACCAGAAGACAGGCTGCCTTCAGCTAATAGACATCTAAAAGATCATCCAGCCAATCAAATTATTGGTGATATCAGACAAGGGGTACAAACAAGGAGCAGAAATCTAAGTTCAGTACTCTACTCCAGTTTTCTATGCCAAGTAGAGCCAAAGAAATTTGAAGAAGTCATCCTAGACCCTCATTGGATTGAGGCTATACAAGAGGAGCTGAACCAGTTCAAAAGATGCAATGTCTGGAGCTTGTTCCTAAACCAAAAGACCACAACATTATTGGGACTAAGTGGATCTTTAGGAACAAGATGGATGAACATGGAGTTATTGTTAAGAACAAAGAAAGATTGGTTGCAAAAGAATATAGACAGGAAGAAGGTATTGACTTTGATCAGACCTTTGCTCCAGTAGCCAGACTGAAGGCAATAAGGATGTTCTTGGCCTATACAACTTATCAAGGGTTTAAAGTATACCAAATGGATGTTAAGTCAGCTTTTCTGAATGGAAATCTGAAAGATGAAGTCTATGTGGAACAACCATCAGGTTTTGTTGATTCTATCAAACCTAATTATGTCTATAGACTTAGGAAGGCTTTATATGGGTTAAAACAAGCCCCTAGGGCTTGGTATGAAACCCTGTCTAGTTTCCTCATTGAGAATAAATTCACACGGGGGAAAATAGACAAGACACTATTCCTTAGGGAATCCAGAGGCAAGATCATTCTAGTCCAAATATATGTTGATGACATTATATTTGGGTCTACTGAAAGTGGTCTTTGCAGAAAGTTTGCAAAACTTATGCAAGGACAATTTGAAATGAGCAGTATGGGGGAACTTAAGTTCTTCTTGGGTCTCCAAGTTAGACAGACTGAGGATGGTTTATCCATATGCCAGTCTAAGTTCACCCTAGAGTTGATAAGGAAGTATGGCATGGAATCATCCAGTACCATGAAAACTCCTATGGGGTCAAGCATGTCTCTAAGCAAAGATGATGCAGGGAAACCTGTAGATGAGACTTTATATATAGGGATAGTTGGCACCCTATTATATTTGACTGCTAGTAGACCAGATATCATGTATGCTACATGTGTCTGTGCTAGGTACCAAGCTTGCCCTAAAGAATCTCATTTGACAGCAGTCAAAAGAATTCTGAGATATCTTAAGGGCACTCCTTATCTAGGTCTTTGGTACCCTAGGAATGGAGACTTTGAACTGACAGGTTATTCAGATGCAGATTTGCAGGCTGCAAGAAAGATAGGAAAAGTACAACTGGAACCTGTCAATTCTTAGGTGGAAGACTGATATCATGGAGTAGCAAGAAACAAACAAGTGTGGCTATCTCCACAGCAGAATCAGAGTATGTTGCTGCAGGAAGTTGCTGTGCTCAACTTCTATGGATTCAACATCAGCTAGAAGACTATGGTATGCAAGTAAGTAGAATACCTCTATTTTGTGATTCTACCAGTGCTATTTCTATTGCAAACAATCCTGTCTCCCATAGTAGGACTAAGCATATAGAAATAAAATACCATTTCTAAGTGAATATGTGGAAAAAGGAGATATTTCCCTAGAGTATATTAATACAGATAATCAACTAGCTGACATGTATACTAAGCCTTTAGATGAAACCAAATTCAATAAATTTAAAATTGAATTAGGTATGATAAACTTAGAATAGTTTACAAAAAAATTGGCTCAGTAAAAAGGTGTCGACACACAGAGTTGTCTGTGTCGACACAGAAAAGTGGTGTCGACATTTCAGAGAAATGGTGTCGACACATCTAGGAAATCTGTGTCGACACTTCAGAGAATTAGTGTCGACACATGCAGAGTAGGTGTCAACACATCCAAGGTGGTGTCGACACTTAGGCTTTACTTAGAATTAGTCTAGTAAAGTCTCGACTAAGTGTCGAGCAAAGCGGTGTCGACACATAAACAAGTGTCGACACATATATTCTGTCGACTATACTTGTGTCGACACATAGTTGTCGAGACATTATAAGTAAGTGTCGACACTTATCAACAGTGTCGACACAATTTAAGTATTTTGACACGCCCTTTCATCTTCAATTCTAGAAAGGTATAAATAGGTTTTCGCCATTATTTGTCGACACGCTCACCAAAGTTTCGAGACCAAACTTGTGTGTCGACACCTCTCTTCTCTAAATTCAAATTTATTCAAACCCTAATGGCGCCCAAGCTAGAAGAGAATGTGAATGAAGGATATGAACTCGTGCGACACGCATTTGATGACGCGGAACCCAATATCAAAGGCGTGATAACCCTAATAGCTGAGACTGGGTTAGAATTTCTTGTTTCAGAACCGATCAAGATCTGGAAGAAGGAGGTCCTAAAGTTTCTGAATGCAGCAACTTTAGATGAATCAGGATACAAAATTAAGTCAAGAGTTCATGGGGCAAAGGTGAAGGTCTCTCCTAAGAGTCTGAGAAAGGTACTACAACTACCAAGGACTAAGGAAGAAGAAGTTGTTTCTGCTTCTAAGAATAGAGAAGCATTAACATGGTGTGGACTGGACTCCAAAATGAAAATTGGATCTGTTTTCAACAGAAAGGGAATGAATATGCAAGGCAAGTTTCTATCTGAGATTGTGGGCAAAGTCATCCTAAGCAACCCTGGAGGCCATGACAGAATCTCAGCTCACATGTTCAGTCTAATGACCAGGATTATCTTCAAACTTACTACTGATTGGTCTGCAGTTGTGTTTGAGAAGATAAAAGAGAGTATGAAGAAGCCCAATTTGGGTAGAATACTAAGTCTTTACCTAGCTGGTAGTATACCAGAGGTGATGAACCAAGCAGCTGGAACTAAGATTAACCACATGAGGAGAATGGATTTAAGAATCTTCTCTAGGTGGGATAGAGTATTGACCAAAGAACTGCCATCTCCTGTAAAGGACACCCCCCATAAGAAGAAGAAGACAGCCCTTGTGGCTCAAGAATCCTCAAGCAGCTCTGAAGAGCAAGTTGTTTTTACTCCTGATGAGGAAGACACTGGAAATGCTGGACAATCTCCAGCAAGACAAGAAGATGCAGAGAGACAGGGGGAGCTACCACAAGCTAGCCCAATTCACCAGGATTCAATCCAGGGGGAGCCTCTACTTGTGGAAGAGCCAACTCCACTAAAAAGTGAACAGACTACCCAAACTATACTTGAGGTAATAACTGAAATCAACAAATTAAATTTCCCTATTGAGAATGAAGTTATGACTGACTCATTATCTGATGTTAATCAGCAACCTCAGATTCTTAGTCAACCTCAAGATGTTGTCATGGAAGACACATCTGTTACTGATCAAGTGGTTGATGAGATAAGAGATACTCCACCCCATCCTCAACAGGAATTTACTTTAGAAGAACTGTTCCCTGACCTTATTCAAACTGACATTGAAGTGGAAAAAGCTGCTGTTGAGGGAGAGAAAGTAATTATTGAGGGGGAGCATGTGGAGATTGAAGTAGAAACTACAAGACAAGAACCTGAGATGCAACGGCATGCTGAGGAGTTACCTAGGAAGGATTTACCTCCTAGCCCAAAGGAAAGAGTTGAAATAGCCAGCACATCTGCCTCAGAGGATGAAGAGGTTGCAAGAGCCAAGAAGAGGAAATTTCAAGTCTTCAAAAGGAGGAGCCAGACATATAAGAAAGCCCTACAAACCATTACACCACAGCCTGCCCCATCTACAGATTTTAGTTCTCTGATGGTAGCATTGCAGATAAAGATGGATGAGCAAAGACAGGCTTTGCAATCTTATATGGATGAATGGCATAAGTCTTTGTAGTTTGATCTTGCACAAGATATTAAGTCAATCAGATTTGAAATGAATCTGAATAAGAAACAAATGACTGACTGCTTCCATAAAGGAGGAAATACAGTAGTCTATCTGGCCACACATCAAGAGAAAATGAAGACAAAACTTGAAGAGCTTGAAGTGAAGCAAGACTATGTTCTGGAAAACCAGATCAGGATGAATGATAATTTGACTGCTTCACATAATGCTATTATAATAAAAATGAAGAATATAGCTACTGGTCAGACTACAGCCATGACTACAGCCAAGGCAGAATTTGATAAAGCCTTACAAGAAGGTATCACTGCTGTTACTTCTGCACTTCAGGATTCCCAGAAGCTAATAACTGAAAAGCTCCAAAGGTTGAAACCTTTCTACAAAGATGGAGTAAACTATTTGAATGCACAGATAAGGTTTCAGAAAGATGATCTGAGGGATCACATTGAAAGAGAAGTCATAAAGGGGGAGAGGGTGTTAGTCAAAGCCAG
Source organism: Platanthera guangdongensis (assembly GCA_039583875.1). Taxonomy (NCBI): domain Eukaryota; kingdom Viridiplantae; phylum Streptophyta; class Magnoliopsida; order Asparagales; family Orchidaceae; genus Platanthera; species Platanthera guangdongensis. The sequence continues at coordinate 83,344,590 of CM077151.1, forward strand.
CTCTGATCATGCAAAGTGGATTTCAAATTTAATCAGAGCCACCCTTGGATATCCTCCATTATGTGATGATGACAATGTTGCAGAGTCTGGGATTAATCCTGCATATCTTGGAGGGGAGCAAGCTGAAGTGGCTCAAGTAATATACCCTCCACCAGACTTTGATATGATACATCAAGAAATACAATCTATGTATAGTCCTTCTAAGGGCAATCAGAATGTCATCATTGAGAAAGTCATTCAGCCAGTGCCAGTGGCAATTCTGAAAGAACAAGAAGCTTTGCTAAAAGAACAAGAGACTCAATTATCTAAGAAGAGATTCAGAGAGCAAGCTGAACTTAGGCCTGATTTTGAACAATGGAGCTCCACCTCCAGGAATATCATTTTAACTGCATGGAAGGCTGTCAAGGACAATATCCAGGATAGAAACAAGTGGTAATCTGAACTAGAGTGGAGGAAGCATGAGACAAGGCAAGAGGCCATTGTGCAGTATAGAAGAAAGGCTAAGATGGGAAAGCTACATCCTAATGCACAGGAACCTAGCAAGTACTTTCCTAAGCCTTATCATTATTTTGAAAGGCAAAAGATCAAGGCAGAAGAGTTGAAAAAGAAAGACCTTAAAGGGAAGAAGCTTGCTGATGATGATGATAATGAAGCCCCAGTTCAAGCAAAGATACAATCTGGAAAGGGGATTGTAATCAAAGAACCAGAGCAGCAATAGGATAGACATTTACTTAAGTTTACAAGTTGTAATAATTTGTAGTAAACTCAATGTAAACTTTTGATTAATGTAAATGTTGGATTTTGAAAGAACAATGTGATATATGTTAAATCTATTACATTATTGTTCTGAGATATTTGTGTATACATGTTTTGTTTATACATGTTTATGTACTTACCCTGTCATTTAAAATTATTTTACATCATACTGTGAATTTGTTATGTATGGTGTATATCATTGACTAAGGGTTATGACTTCTCCAAATAGGGGGAGATTGTTGGGTACATTGGAATAAATGTACCTGATTTGAAGAAGCCTCACCCTACTCATTGATATACATCATGGTGTATTTGATGTATTTTGAGTTACCTTGTGTAGGTTAAGTAATTGCAGGGAAAGCTGAAAAGTTTCTAAGTCCATGTGTCGACACCCAGAAAAAAAGTGTCGACACTTAAGAAGGCTTGTGTCGACATCCAGAGAAGCAGTGTCGACACTTGGAGTAATTGTGTCGACACCAGGAATGCAGAGTCGACAATAGAAGGAAAGTGTCGACACATACAGGCTGTGTCGACACTCAATGAAGAAATGTCTAAAGAATCAGTGTCGACACTTAAAAGCAGTGTCGACACCCAGAGGAACTTTGTCGACATCAGAAAGTGTCGACACTCAGCAAAACATCAACAAAGTTCAAGTAAAGTGTCGACACTAGGAGGCTGTGTCGACACTCAGCAAACTTCAACAGAGTTTAAGTACAAGTGTCGACATAATGAAGAATATGTCGACATACAACAAAAGTCTCAACACATAAAGAAAGTGTCGACACTAGGAGGCTGTGTCGACACTCGGCAAATTTCAATGAAGTCTAAGGACAAGTGTCGACACTAAGAAAATGTGTCGACACTCAGCAAGTATCAACACAGAAGGCATGTGTCGACACCAAGAAGATGTGTCGACACTTAACAAGTTCAACACAAGAAGATGTGTCGACACAAAGGAGTTGTGTTGACACTTACAATAAATCAACGAAGTATCAAATAAGAAGGACTTGTGTCGACACACAGGATCAGTGTCGACACATATTAAAGAAGCAGTGTCGAGAAGCAGATTCTACAACACAAGGAGTTGTGTCGACACCATGAAGGCTAGTGTCGACACTTAGTCTACTTGTGTCGACACATAGTCTATAAGTGTCGACACTTAAAGAATGACTGTATCGATACTTTCAGACAGTTACAAAAAATTCAAGAAGTGACTGGATGACTTGACAGCTGCCTTTCCAGTCGGTCTACTACAACTGTTAGAACTGTCAGAAGTCTGTTAGGAACCGGATCAGCCGGTCAGCATGAAGAAAGCCTATATAAAGGCTTATCCTGTCAACAAAAGAACATGATCAACAACAATCAGATTGGAGATTGATCAAGCAATTCATTGAAGAATCAATTGACGTGATCAGAAGATCTAAGAAGTTGGAGAGAGAGAGAGCTCCTTCCAAGAAGACAGCTGTTGAACCAGGCTGTGAAGAAAGTTTCAGACTGAGTTCTGATTCTTAAGTTAGCAGTGATTGAAGATCAGCTGCATAGAGACTCAACCCTATTATGTTCTAAATTCATGAAGCTTTGAAGGAAGCCAAGGAAGGTTGATCTCAGCAAAGTTCTTTCAAGAACTCATCAAGAAACATGTCAACTCTTCTCTCTTATTCTGAGTTATGGGTATATACATTGTAATTTTAATTTTCTGTAGGATCCTTAGGGATCTGAGCTGTAGGCCTGAAATTATAAAGGCTGAGTGGTAGGGCCTGTGTGCCTGAGTGTAGGAGATTGATTTCTCTGAGTGTAGGCCTTGTTGAGGGCTGAGTGTAGGCCTTGTTGAAGGCTGAGTGTAGGTCTTGGTGATGACTGAGTGGTAGGGCTTTGAGCCTGAGTTGTAGGAACCTGGTTGGGGTTCTGAGTGTAAGATCTGAGGATATGAGGAATAGTGGAGAAGTTGGGCCGAATATAGTACACTACTAGATAGGCGAATTGGGAAAGTGGATGTACCCAGACCTTGGGAACCACTATAAATCTCTGTGTTCTCTGTGTGTGCCTATTGCTGTGATTACTGTTTAAAGTTCTGTGAATGCTGTGATTTATTCTGCCAGTAAATTTTAAAAAGATTAAGGTCACCTATTCACCCCCCTCCTCTAGGTGCTTAGGTACAATTTCTTTCAATATTCATCAGTTGATAGATGAATATGGAGACTTGATACAGGCACTTAAGAAGAGCAAGAACCAGGCCAAATCTCAGGCTAAGGAAATTGCAGACCTTAAGATGGCTACATTAGATTCAGAGAAGTTGCTAGATCAAAAACTGAATGAGATTGCCAGATTGAAAAACATAACTGTTATTCAAATGGGCACAATCACATTCAAGAATGATCAGATTAGAAATCTGGAGGTTAGACTTCAGAAAGAGAAAGAGATTGTGGCTAGCTTTTCTAAACCTAAATCTTTTTTACCCTTGATTGATGAGTTTGTACCTCAAAAGGGTAATGCTGGATTAGGGTTTAAAAAACCTGCATGTACTGCTAGGTCCAAATCAAAAGGCAAAGCCACAGCACAAAACAAGAAGCCTGCTATAGATAATTCAGCTAGGGTTGTACCTAAACAAAGGTACAACAAGTTTGAGTGCAGGTGTTGTGGCAAGGTAGGCCACTTTGCCTTAGATTGTTGGCACAATTCTAGTGTCAAGGAGAGTGGCAATCTGCCTGCTAGAAGAGCTACAGGTAGATTTGTTAAAGTACAGACTAACTTGCACCAAGGACCAAAAAGTTATTTGGGTTCTAAGGTTAAGTAATCTGTGTTGCAAGTGAGTCCAAGCTGCCATACCCCAATATGGTACTTGGACAGTGGATGTTCTAGGCACATGACTGGAACAAGGGGGTTGTTGAAGGACTACACACAAATCATGGATGGCCCTAAAGTAACCTTTGATGGTTCAGAAAAAGGAATCATTAAAGGATTTGGTAACATTTCTAGTAACCTAATTACTATCACTCAAGTGGCCTATGTGAAAGGTTTGAAACACAACCTTATAAGCATAAGTCAGCTGAGTGATTTAGGATATGACATTTCATTTATTAAGAATGAATGTCATATCAAAAGGTCAAGTGATCAAAAGGTCATATTGACAGGATATAGAAAGAGAAATGTTTATTATCTTAACTTTGAGTGTGAGAATAATGTTTCTCCTATTTGTCTTGTAGCTGATGAGAGAGTCTCATATTGTGTTAAATGGCACAAGAGGCTGGCTCATCTTAACTATAAGACTATTTGCCAACTCTTTAGCAAAGAGTTAGTGAGGAATGGTCCTCAAGTTAAGTGTATAAAGGATGAGATATGCTCAGCTTGTCAAAAAGGTAGGCAGACCAAATCCATCTTTCATAGCCTTGAAAACAAGGATTCAGTGAGGTGTCTATACCTCTTGCATATGGATCTATTTGGTCCTATGCTAGTTCATAGTGTAGGTAGGAAGGTCTACACATTTGTGGTAGTAGATGACTATTCTAGATACTCCTAGGTGTTCTTTCTAAGACAAAAATCTGAAACCCCAAGTGTCTTATATAGTTTTGTTAAACAAATTCAGAATGAGTTGGACAGTACAGTGGTCAAAATCAGAAGTGACCATGGTACTGATTTTCAGTCTGAAAGTATGAAAAAATTGTGTGAAGAATTTGTGATTTTTCAGGAATTTTTCTCACCAAGAACACCACATCAAAATGGTATTGCTGAAAGGAAGAATAGAACATTGATAGAGGCTGGTAGAACTCTATTGAGTGACACTTCTCTCCCAGAATATTTTTGGGCTGAGGCAGTAAACACTGCATGTCATGTGATCAATAGGGATACTATCACCAAGAGCCATAAAAAGACTCCCTATGAGATTGTGAAGGGCAGAAAACCAAACTTATCCTATTTCAGAATTTTTGGTTGTAAGTGTTATATACTTAACAATGACAAGTCTTATCTAACTAAGTTTGCTGCCAAATCCTAAGAGGGGATCTTTGTTGGGTACAACAACAATAGTAAGGCTTATAGGGTGTACAACTTGGTTACTCAAGTTGTAGAAGAGTCTGTACATGTAGTCTTTGATGAAACAAGACTAATTAAATGTGAGTTGCTAAATAGTATTTGCAGTTCTACAGGTATAAATGAGAGAATGGACAAGCTTACCATTACAGAAGATTCTACTGCAAATCAGCAAGTGGAAAATGGTGGCTGCTGTCCAGGGGGAGTACAAGACTCTCTAGATGCTAAAGAACGCCAAGAGTTGCAGCTTAATGAAGAGGATGGATGGGTACAACCTGAAGATAGACTACCTCCAACTAATAGACACTTAAAGTATCATTCAGCAGATCAGATAATTGGTGATCCAAGACAAGGAGTGCAAACAAGAAGCAGGAATCTGAGCACAGTTCTTTGCTCCAGTTTCCTATCACAAGTGGAACCAAATAAATTTGAAGAAGCAGTTCTAGATCCACATTGGATTGATGTCATGCAAGAGGAGCTGAATCAGTTCAGGAGATGCAAGGTCTGGAAGCTTGTTCCTAAACCTAAAGACCATAATATCATTGGAACAAAGTGGATCTTTAGGAACAAATTGGATGAGAATGGGATCATTGTGAAGAATAAAGCAAGACTTGTTGCAAAAGGATATAGGCAGGAAGAGGGTATTGACTTTGATCAAACCTTTGCCCCAGTAGCAAGACTGGAAGCAATCAGGTTGTTCCTTGCTTATGCAACATATCAAGGTTTCAAGGTATTCCAAATGGATGTAAAGTCAGCTTTCCTAAATGGAAATCTAAAGGAAGAAGTCTATGTAGAGCAGCCCTCAGGTTTTGTTGATCCTCTTAAACCTGATTATGTTTATAGACTTAGGAAAGCATTGTATGGGTTGAAACAAGCCCTAAGGGCTTGGTATGAAACCCTGACTAGTTTCCTCATTGAGAACAAATTCTCAAGGGGGGAAATAGACAAGACTCTATTTCTTAGGGAATCTAAAGATAAGATAATCCTAGTCCAAATATATGTTGATGACATAATATTTGGGTCTACTGAAAGTAATCTTTGCATAAAGTTTCCAAAACTTATGCAAGGAAAATTTGAAATGAGTAGTATGGGGGAACTTAAGTTTTTCTTGGGTCTCCAAGTAAGACAGACTGAAGATGGCTTGTCCATAACTCAGTCTAAGTTCACTCTAGAGTTAATAAAGAAGTATGGTATGGAATCATCCACTACCATGAGAACTCCTACGGGGTCAAGTGTGTCTCTTAGCAAAGATGATGCAGGGAAACCTGTAGATGAAACTTTGTATAGAGGGATAGTTGGCTCCCTACTATATCTGACTGCTAGTAGACCAGATATCATGTATGCTACATGTGTCTGTGCTAGGTACCAAGCATGCCCTAAAGAATCTCATCTGACTGCAGTCAAAAGGATTTTGAGATATCTTAAGGGCACACCTCATCTAGGCCTTTGGTACCCTAGGAATGGAGATTTTCTACTGACTGGCTATTCAGATGCAGATTTTGCAGGTTGCAAGGAAGATAGAAAAAGTACTTGTAGGGAAGGCGCAACCAACTCGCCCAAAAGCCCGGACTGTTTGAGGACGGCGCTACCACTCATTTATGGAGCTGGCTACCCTAGGATCCACGGGCGGCCAGTTAGGCCCCAGGGGACACACCCTTCTGTTTCGACTAGTGCGGGCCATAGCGCAGCACGCCGTACCTCCCAACACCGGGGGCATTGATGGAACCCAACAATCCCCCCCCCCAGCAACGACCCCAGGGTTTCGAACCCGTGACCTCCTCTGATACCACTTGTAGGGAAGGCGCAACCAACTCGCCCAAAAGCCCGGACTGTTTGAGGACGGCGCTACCACTCCTTTATGGAGCTGGCTACCCTAGGATCCACGGGGCGGCCAGTTAGGCCCCAGGGGACACACCCTTCTGTTTCGACTAGTGCGGGCCGTAGCGCAGCACGCCGTACCTCCCAACACCGGGGGCATTGATGGAACCCAACAATTGGTATCAACTTAAAAGTCCACCTAGTGTCGGCTATGTGCACCTATAGGGGGGGGGGGAATAGGTGACGTGTGATTCTTTTTCGGAATTTACGGATGCACCTGCACAATAAAAACAAAAACCACAGCACACAGAATACACAACAAATTTATAGTGGTTCCCCGACTTGGGTACATCCACTTTCCCCCTACGACCTATCTCCCCAACAAGGGACGACTCGGTCACTTCTCCAACGGGATTGAAATCCAATCCCTGCACTAACGGAAGGAGCCCTTCCACACGTGAGAGTCAACACTCCCACAAAACGGGTTGCACCCAACCCTTACAACACGGAACAAAGGTTCCTATACAATAAAATAAATGTAGAATGTACACGTGATACAAACCTCTCTTGGAGACTGCGGTGTTCCTCTTTGTTCGACGACGTGTTCTTGAAGTCGATGAAGAGTCTACGACCTTGGTCTCTCTTGGAGAGGATCTCCCGAAACCGGCGGCGGCAATCCGAGCGGCGGCTTGGTTCGGAGTTGGCAGCGATGAAGGTGCGCTGCTGCAGTGCTTTGAGATCCAAACTTCCTTGCGAAGCAAACTAGGTCTACCAACGGTCACTCTAGGATCGGTCGTCTCGATCGATTCGGACGGGGGAGTGTTACCCGGTCAACAAATCGAGAGACAAGAGATCTCTGGATAGACGCGTGAGACGCAAGCTTTGCTAAGCTACTGTCGCCGGAGATCGGGAAGAAGAATGATCAGCGGCGACGACGTACTAGCCCGAGCTCGACGGCGGCGGAGAAGAGAAATCGCGATATTAGGGTTTCGTGCTCGGCTTCTTTCTCAGTGTCTATTCCGTTCAAAATACCCGAGTATAAATACTGTAGCTACAGCAAATTTGACCGTTGTGGGACCCACAAATGAAATCCCCAAAATCCGGTTCAAGCTGATCCAGAAGCAGAATCCGGTTCAGCAGCGATCTGAGAAAATGCCAAGTCAAAATCGGCGAGAATCGCAGACGATTCTCGACGAATCGGCGAGAATCACCAAGTGATTCTCGACGATTCGTCGAGAATCGTTTGTGATTCTCGTCGAATCACTTGTCGATTCTCAACGAATTTTACTTTATACATGGGCTGCTTGACCACTGGTTCGGCGGGAATCACAAGTGATTCTCGCCGAATCTTACTTGGCACCATTTTGAGATGGCCAAAAGGAGTCGGCGAGAATCACTGATGATTCTCGTCGATTCGGCGAGAATCACCAAGTGATTCTCGTCGAATTTGCCTTGGACGATTTTTCGTCTTCCACCTAGGAGCTGCTCCTTGATCCTCCATGCTCCTTGTCTTCTCTTGCATATGAGCGGCCCTGTACTTGAAAGTAAGTGCACTCCAATAGAGAGAGTACACATAGGCCAACACACTGATCTGCTCAACGAGGGATTACGTCGTGCAGACCCGTGTATATTGACCTACTGCACCCTGACATTGGTGTGCACTTAGCGTGGAGAAACTGCAAGTACAACTTGAAAAAGTTTATCAAATACATAGTCTATTCACCTTAGCTTGTCCAGGGGATTCTTCAAATCAGGTACATTGTGGATACAATACCCAACAATCTCCCCCTATTTGAAGAAGCCTAAACCCTACAAGCTAAGGTGAATGGAGCGAATGAAAATGAAAGCAAATGAAATTCATAAACTTAACATTGGGTGGAGTCATCCCTTACCAATACCGATTGCTTGGGAGCAAGCTGGAGCCACACCTTAGCCTTGACCCCAAGAGGGTAATCTCCCCCTTTTCGGCTTCTACAAATCGGGGTCTGTAGCGATTGACTCTTTGCTCCCCCTCGGTTCTTGCACGAGCCTGGAGCTTCTGCAGTCTTCACTCCTCATAGTTGAGCATTCCCAATTCAGTCTTGAAAAGATTGAACTTGGCCTCGTCTAGGGGCTTTGTGAATATATCAGCAATCTGCTTGTCCGTGGGGACATAACAGAGAGAGATATCCTTGTTCTCCACGTGCTCCCGGATGAAGTGGTAGCGTACTTCAATATGCTTCGTTCTGCTGTGCGACACCGGATTGTTGGCAATGGCAATTGCACTGGAGGAGTCGCAGTACATTGGAACTTCCTTGAACTGAAGGTTGTAGTCGGCCAACTGATTTCTGATCCAAAGGAGTTGTGCGCAACAGCTTCCTGCCGAGATATACTCTGACTCTGCTGTGGAGGTTGCAACACAATTCTGTTTCTTGCTGTTCCATGAGATAAGCCTCCTGCCGAGGAATTGACACGTCCCGGAGGTGCTTTTCCTGTCATCCCTGCTCCCTGCAAAATCAGCATCTGAAAAGCCTATTAGCTCGACATCATTGTTCCTCGGGTACCACAAGCCAAGATTAGGAGTACCTTTAAGGTATCTTAGAATTCGCTTTGCAGCGACATAGTGAGATTCCTTAGTGTTCACCTGATATCGGGCACATACACATGTGGAGAACATAATATCCGGTCTACTGGCAGTAAGGTAGAGCAGGGATCCAATGATGCTTCTGTATTTGGTTTCATCGAAAGGTTTACCTTTCTCATCCTTATCCAGAGACATGGTGGATCCCATTGGAGTCCTCATAGAGGTTGCACTCTCCATACCGAATTTCTTAAGGAGTTCATTTGTGAACTTCGTCTGAGAGATGAAGATTCCATCCTCAGACTGTTTCACTTGAAGGCCTAAGAAATACTTGAGCTCTCCCATACTGCTCATTTCAAACTTTCCTTGCATAAGTTTAGAAAACTTTTTGCACAGATTGTTGTCCGTTGAGCCGAATATTATGTCATCGACATAGATTTGCACCAGCAAAATCTTGCCTTTGACTTCCCTGAGAAACAATGTTTTATCTATTTTACCTCTGGAGAACTTGTTCTCAAGAAGAAAACTAGATAAAGTCTCATACCAAGCTCGTGGAGCTTGTTTCAACTCATATAAGGCCTTATTAAGAAAATAAACGTGATTGGGATAAGTAGGATCGACAAAACCTGGGGGTTGAGCGACGTATACTTCCTCTTTCAGGTCTCCGTTCAGGAATGCCGATTTCACATCCATTTGGTAGACTGTGAATCCTTTGTGTGAAGCATACGCCAGGAACAACCGGATTGCCTCGAGCCTTGCTACTGGTGCAAAGGTCTGGTCGAAATCAATCCCTTCCTCCTGTCGGTAACCTTGAGCCACCAGCCTGGCTTTGTTCTTTACGATGACACCATGTTCATCCAGCTTGTTTCTGAAGATCCACTTTGTGCCGATCACATTCTGCTTGTATGGTCTGGGAACCAGCGTCCAAACATTGCACCATTCGAATTGATGTAGTTCCTCTTGCATGGCCAGAATCCATGTCGCATCCTTGTTCGCCTCGTCGAACTTCTTTGGCTCTACCTGTGATAGGAAGCTGAGATGCAATACTTCGTTAGTTGTACCTCTTCGAGTTCTGACGCCTACACGAGGATCTCCGGTGATCTGTTCTCTAGGATGATCCCTCACGTGACGGAGCTCTAGAAGTCTGGCGTCTGGAGCTTCAGCTACTTCTTGTGCTTCTCTTTATTCTAAAAGATTTGTTCCATCTTGATCTTCAACATTTTCAGATGACGTGGAGGTGGAAACTTTGACGTACTTGGGTGCGTCATCTTTCGGGGTCTCATCCAGATTCAGCTGGTCAAGTCTAGCACCTGCATCTTCAAGAATACTACTGGAAGAATTGCTGTTAAGCAAACTTCCTTCATCAAATACAACATTTATTGATTCTTCTACCACTAGGGTTTTCTTATTGAAGACCCTATATGCCCGACTATGGGAACTATAGCCCATGAATATGCCTTCGAAGCATTTTTCACCGAATTTAGTACGCGGGTACTTCCCATTATTCAGTACATAGCATCTGCAACCAAAAATCCTTAAGTAGGACATGGTTGGTTTCCTGCCTTTCAGTAGCTCGTAGGGCGTCTTACGATGATGCTTGTTGATCAAAGCTCGGTTTTGTACATGACATGCCGTATTGACACCCTCTGCCCAGAAGTATTCCGGGAGAGAAGCATCTTTCAACATAGTCGTGCAGGCTTCAATGAGAGTTCTATTTCTCCTCTTCGCAACTCCATTTTGCTGAGGAGTGCGCGGGGAGGAAAACTCATGAAAGATACCTTGTTCTTCACAAAATTCTGTCATAGCACCAGATTCGAATTCTGTTCCATGGTCACTTCGGATTTTGACCACGGAGCAGTTAAATTCGTTCTGAACCTGCTTGACAAAATTAGTGAAGATGTCAAAAGTATCTGACTTTCGTTTCAAAAAGAACACCCATGTAAACCGTGAGTGATCATCAACTATCACTAGCGTATATGACTTGCCTCCCAAGCTATGAACTTGCATTGGGACAAACAAGTCCATATGTAACAGGTAAAGACATCGGGAGGAGTCTTTGTCTGCAATGCTCTTGAAGGTAGCCCGAGTCTGTTTGCCCATCTGGCATGCAGGACAGGGGCTATCTTTGATGCACTTGATACTGGGAGCATCTCTTACTAAGTTCTTAGAAAATAGCATACTAATTGTCTTGAAATTAATATGTGCCAATCTCTTGTGCCATTGTTCACAAAGAGATGCACTGCCTGTTGCCACAAGGCATACGGGGGTAGATGAATCCAAACTGAGAAAATCTAAGCAAAAGATATTTCTGCTCCTAATGCCTGATAATACCGTCTCAGAAGAGATACGTGAAATTATCAGACATTTATCCTTGCAGAACTTAACGTCATAACCTTTATCACATAACTGACTTACACTGATCAGGTTATGGTTTAACCCTTCAACATAAGCCACGTCGGTGATAGAGATTATACCGTTGGAAATCATACCATAACCTCTGGTGACTCCTCGATCTGACCCTCCAAAGATGACTTTGGGTCCATTCTCGACTGGAGTGTAATCACGCAGCAGGCTTCTTGTCCCGGTCATATGCCGGGAGCATCCACTGTCCAAATACCAGATTGGCATTTTGGTGGCCTTTGGACATTCCTGCAAAACAAAATTAATTTGCCTTAGGAACCCAATCGAACTTGGGTCCTAGATTCCTGGTTAGCACACTCCCCCTCGGTTGGTTAACCCTACGAGTGGTCGGTCTCGCATTGTTAACATGGGGAGTCTCGTAGTTCCTTGGATTAAACCAACAATCCACGGCAAAGTGACCGACTTTGCCACAGCACCAACAGTCGAACCTATTGTATCTCTTCCTAGGCTCCTGCCTTACCCTGGGAACGGTGGGTGCGGCTGGGGCCTTGGATCTGGAGGTGGAGACCTCATGGTGACAACATTCACATGACTTTGTCACCTTCTGTATACCTGGTTTGGCCTTTGGTGCCTGCTTTCCATTATGGCCGCTAGAGAACGGACCATAATTTCCTATGTGGATTTCCTCATAAGGTGCCTTGAAGGCACTCTCACCAAAGTTCCGGGGGAAGTTCCAACCGTCATACCGGCTCTTAGGCTTTGCAACCGAGGGCCGGAAATGATGCCCAAATGTTGACTCAAAGTCATGTTGGTTGCAAGGAAAGCCAGGCTTCCTGAACGCAACAGGACTAAGAGGAGCCTTCCCCTTTTCATCAGCAGAGGCCTTCTTGGCGGCCTTATTCTTCCTCTGGTTCTTGTTTCTCCTAGATGAAGAACCAGATGCCCCAATATGCCCCAAGCCAGCTCCTTTGGCCTAAGCAGAGAAGGTGTCAACGACTGGAAGCACTGTTTTTGGCATAGAGAAGCTCTGTACGATCTTCCTTTCTGCCGCAAGTAGTTCTTCCAATTTGTTGACTTCCTCCTGCTTGAGATCAAGGAGCTTCAAGGACTCTGAGTGCTTTGAAGTTAGGTCAAGGTGCTCCTGTCTGAGAGAGATCAAGCTAGTGACCTCTTCCCTTAGGGATACACACTCACCCTTAAGGAATTTTACTTCCTTCTTCTCAGCCTTCAGTCTCTTGCGGCACTCGTCGAAAGTGTTGAGCAGAAGCTCATACTTTTCGAGGAGTTCAGCTTCGCGGGCCGAAGGGCCATCCTCAGGTTCATCATCCTGAGACTCAGGATCAGAGTCGGAGTCGGAGAGAGGGGTGTGAGCTTTTACCTTCCCAGTAAATGGGGGGCATTCTCCTTCTGAGTCCGAGCGACCCACCAGCCCGAAGTAGGCTTCCTCATCATCACTGGAGTCTGAGGAATCAGACTCACTTAGTGTCTTTGGTCTTCTAGCGATGTAGCTCCGCTCCTTCTTCTTATCTCTGGAGGATTTGAGCTCCTCTCCTTTCCCTTTATCTCTTTTGCTTTGATGGCAGTCGGCCACGACGTGACCTGGCTTATTGCATCCAAAGCAAATAATATCAGAAGAACGATGTTTGTTAGGTTTAGATGCATACCTGTCAGAAGAGTAGTTTTTCTTCTGATGTCTGGAAGAGGAGCCGTCTCTCTTTCTTTGATTCCTCATCTTGAGGAATTTCTTGAACTCTCGAGTGATGAGGGAGAAATCCTCTTCCGACAGTTCTGAGCTGGAGGAGCATGGATCGGAGTCCTCCTCTTCTTCCTTATTTCTGGCACGGTATGACACCACACCCTTCCCTTTTCTGGAGTGACTGGCTTTTAGGGCCACAGTCTTTTCTTTTGCAGCAGCCTTCTCTGCTTCTTCCTCTGCCTTCCTGGTGTTCAACTGAAGTTCATAGGACATCAGCTTCCCGAACAGGATTTGTGGATCAGTTTCTGCTAGTCTGCCAAATTCTCTGATGGCGCAGATCTTTGTGTCCCATTCCTTAGTAAGGGACCTAAGGAATTTGTCATTGAGTTCACCATTGGTGAACACTCTTCCATAGCCCTTGAGGGCGTTGACAATCTTCAGGAAGTTCTCGTATGTGACTCCGATCTCTTCCTTAGGCCCTTGCCGGAAGGCCTCATACTTCTTGTTCAGGAGGGATCTCCGATCATCCCTTACTTCATCTGTGCCCTCCATTAGAATGATCAGACACTGCCATATCTCCTGAGCTGTCCTGCAGTTGCTGAAGTTTTGCATCATCGAGTCATCAACTGCACTGACCAGGATGTTTCTTGCCTTCATGTCAAGGCCCACTAGGACCATCTCATCCTTGTCCATTTCAGAGAGTGTCTTCGGCACTTTCTTGGTGGGATCAATGGTGGAGGCCTTAGTGGGGACATAAGGTCCCTCCAGCACGATCATGAACAGTCGAGGGTCCACTGCTTCCATGTAGAACCTGATTCTTTCCTTCCAGATAGGAAAGTTGAGTCTGTTGCACACTGGGATCTTGCCGGAGTACTTGAGTCCGTCCATAGTAGATGTATGTCTCCTTGTTGACACTAGTGGCAGGATTCACCTCAAGGTGTTAACCTTTTTGTTGAGGAACCTCGCTTTGATACCACTTAAAAGTCCACCTAGTGTCGGCTATGTGCACCTATGGGGGGGGGGAATAGGTGACGTGTGATTCTTTTGCGGAATTTACGGATGCACCTGCACAATAAAAACAAAAACCACAGCACACAGAATACACAGCAAATTTATAGTGGTTCCCCGACTTGGGTACATCCACTTTCCCCCTACGACCTATCTCCCCAACAAGGGACGACTCGGTCACTTCTCCAACGGGATTGAAATCCAATCCCTGCACTAACGGAAGGAGCCCTTCCACACGTGAGAGTCAACACTCCCACAAAATGGGTTGCACCCAACCCTTAAAACACGGAACAAAGGTTCCTATACAATAAAATAAATGTAGAATGTACACGTGATACAAACTTCTCTTGGAGACTGCGGTGTTCCTCTTTGTTCGACGACGTGTTCTTGAAGTCGATGAAGAGTCTACGACCTTGGTCTCTCTTGGAGAGGATCTCCCGAAACCGGCGGCGGCAATCCGAGCGGCGGCTTGGTTCGGAGTTGGCGGCGACGAAGGTGCGCTGCTGCAGTGCTTTGAGATCCAAACTTCCTTGCGAAGCAAACTAGGTCTACCAACGGTCACTCTAGGATCGGTCATCTCGATCGATTCGGACGGGGGAGTGTTACCCAGTCAACAAATCGAGAGACAAGAGATCTCTGGATAGACGCGTGAGACGCAAGCTTTGCTAAGCTACTGTCGCCGGAGATCGGGAAGAAGAATGATCAGCGGCGACGACGTACTAGCCCGAGCGCGACGGCGGCGGAGAAGAGAAATCGCGATATTAGGGTTTCGTGCTCGGCTTCTTTCTCAGTGTCTATTCCGTTCAAAATACCCGAGTATAAATACTGTAGCTACAGCAAATTTGACCGTTGTGGGACCCACAAATGAAATCCCCAAAATCCGGTTCAAGCTGATCCAGAAGCAGAATCCGGTTCAGCAGCGATCTGAGAAAACGCCAAGTCAAAATCGGCGAGAATCGCAGACGATTCTCGACGAATCGGCGAGAATCACCAAGTGATTCTCGACGATTCGTCGAGAATCGTTTGTGATTCTCGTCGAATCACTTGTCGATTCTCAACGAATTTTACTTTATACATGGGCTGCTTGACCACTGGTTCGGCAGGAATCACAAGTGATTCTCGCCGAATCTTACTTGGCACCATTTTGAGATGGCCAAAAGGAGTCGGCGAGAATCACTGATGATTCTCGTCGATTCGGCGAGAATCACCAAGTGATTCTCGCCGATTCGGCGAGAATCACTTGGTGATTCTCGTCGAATTTGCCTTGGACGATTTTTCGTCTTCCACCTAGGAGCTGCTCCTTGATCCTCCATGCTCCTTGTCTTCTCTTGCATATGAGCGGCCCTGTACTTGAAAGTAAGTGCACTGCAATAGAGAGAGTACACATAGGCCAACACACTGATCTGCTCAATGAGGGATTACGTCGTGCAGACCCGTGTATATTGACCTACTGCACCCTGACATTGGTGTGCACTTAGCGTGGAGAAACTGCAAGTACAACTTGAAAAAGTTTATCAAATACATAGTCTATTCACCTTAGCTTGTACAGGGGCTTCTTCAAATCAGGTATATTGTGGATACAATACCCAACAGTACTACAGGCACCTGTCAATTTCTAGGTGGAATACTAGTGTTTGGAGCAGTAAGAAGCAAACTAGTGTGGCAATCTCCACAGCTGAATCAGAGTATGTGGCAGCAGGAAGTTGCTGTGCACAACTATTATGGATTCAACACCAGCTAGAAGACTATGGTATTCAAGCAAGTAGAATACCTTTGCTTTGTAATTCTACAAGTGCAATTTCTATAGCTAATAATCCTGTCTCACATAGTAGGACTAAGCACATAGAAATTATATACCATTTTCTTAGAGAACATGTAGAGAAAGAGGACATTTCACTAGAATATGTTAAAACTGATAACCAAATTGCTGATATGTTTACTAAGGCTCTTGATGAAACTAAATTCAATAAGTTTAAAATTGAATTAGGAATGTTGAACTTAGAATAGTTTAATAAAAATTGGCTAAGTAAAATAGTGTCGACACAAGGAGTTGTCTGTGTCGACACATAGTAAAGGTGTCGACAATTCAGAGAAATGATGTCGACACATCTAGGAAGTCTGTGTCGACACTTCAGAGAAATAGTGTCGACACATCCAGAGTAGGTGTCGACACAACCAGGAGTGGTGTCGACACTTAGGTTTAACACAGATTTCGTCGAGTGAAGTATCAACAAATCATCAAACACAGATGTATAAGTGTCGACACATCATAATTGGTGTCGACACAAATAAGTCAACACTGTTGTCGAGACTTAAGTAGTCTGTGTCGACACTTTTTAACAGTGTCGACACATTAAAAGTATTATGACGAGCCTTTTCACCTTCGTTTTTAGAAAGGTATAAATAGGTCTTCACCATTGTTTGTCGACACGCTCTCAATAGTTTCGAGACCAAAACTTTGTGTCGACATCTCTCTCATCTAAATTCAAGATTTCTCTAAACCCTAATGGCGCCAAAGCTCGAGGAGAACGTCAATGAATGATATGAGCTAGTACGCAACGCATTTAACCATGCAGAACAAGAAATTAAGGATGTTGTAACCCTAATTACTAAGAATGGGTTGGAAGTTCTAGTTTCAGAAGCAACCAAGATTTGGAAGAAGGAAGTACTCGAATTCTTTGGTGCAGCTACCCTTGATGAGACTGGAATCAAGATTAAAACCATAGTCCATGGAGTAAAAGTAAAACTCACCCAGAAGAGTCTAAGAAAAGTTCTACATCTACCAAGAACTAAAGAAGAGGAAGATGTCCCTACATCTAAGACTAGGGATGCACTGCAATGGTGTGGACTAGATTCAACCATGAAGATTGGCTCCGTTTTTAACAGGAAAGGCATGAATATGCAAGGAAAGTTCTTGTCTAAAGTGGTAGGATAGGTGATTCTATGCAAGCCAGGTAGGCATGATAGGATATCAGCTCATATGTTCAGCTTAATGGCAAGAATTATCTTTAAGCTAAAAACTAATTGGTCAGCAGTGATGTTTGAAAAGATTAAGAAAAGTCTCAAGAAGCCCAATCTGGGTAGAATTATGAGTCTGTACTTAGCTAGAACAATTCTAGAAGTTATGAACCAAGCTGTTGGTTCTAAAATTAACCATATGAGGATGATGGATATCAGAATTATCTCAAGATGGGATAGGGTGTTAACTAAGGACATGCCTACTCCAGAGAAGGAAACACCTCCACAGAAGAAGAAGAAAGCCATAATGGCTCCTGAATCATCTAGTAGCTCAGAGGAGCAATTAGTTTTTAGTTCTGATGATGGAGAGGCTGGAAATGTTGGACAGTCACCAGCAAGAAATGAAGATGCACAGAGGCAGGGGGGGCAACCATCTGCTAGCCCCATCCACCTGGATCCACTCCAGGGGGAGCCTCACCATGAGGAAGTGCCTACTCACTTAGACAGTGAAATGGCAACTCAAACAATCCTTGAGGTAATACATGAAGTTAATCAATCAATTTACCATATTGAGGATGAAGTATTAACTGAATATTTGATTGATGTTGAACAGCCAACACAGTTACACAGTCAAGCACAAGATGTGATCATGGAAGATACATCTGTTGCTACTGATGCTCCAGAAATAAGAAACTCTCCTGTGCCTTCTCAACAGGAGTTTACCTTAGAAGAGTTGTTTCCTGATATTGAGGGGGAGCATGCTGGTTTTGAGGGGGAGAAAACTGTTTTTGAGGGGGAGCAAGTAGGAACTCAGGAGGAGAATACAATGACTGAGGAGGAGCAAATTAGAATAGAAACTGAGGAGCAAAGGACTCAGGGGGAGCTACCAAAGACTGCATAAGAAGTGCCATCTAGTCCAATGGATAGAGTTGATATAGCTAGTACCTCTGATTCTGAGGATGCAGCTGAGGCTCAAGCAAAGAAGAGGAAGCTTATGGTCTTCAAAAGGAGAAGCCAAAGCTACAAGAAAGTACTGCAAACTGTTGCTCCACAGCCTGCCCCATCAATTGATTACAGTTCATTATTGATATCTTTACAAGTGAAGTTGGATGAGCAAAGGATAACAATGGAGAAGTATATGGATGAAACTCACAAAGATCTCCAATTCTCCTTGGCCCAAGACATCAAATCTATAAGATTTGAAGTAAATCAAAATAAGAAGGAAATGACTGACTGTTTCCACAAAGGAGGTAATGCAGTGGTTTACCTAGCCACTCATCAAGAAAAGATAAAGACTCAAGTGGATGATATAGCAGTGAAGTAGGGATATGTCTTAGAAAATCAGATTAGAATGAATGATAATCTGACTGAATCCCATAATGCAATTGTTACTGAAATAAAGAATATTGCAACTTCCCCAAATGCTGATAAGTCTCAAGCCAAACCAGAGTTTGATAAGGAAAAGTTTGATAAAGATTTCCAGGAAGGCATAGCTGCTGTAAAAACTGCTATTACCAATTCTCAAAAGACTATTTCTGGACTGCTGCTGAAGTTGAGGGGTTTTTATAAGGATGGAGTTAATTAGATGGATGAACAGATCAGATTTCAGAAGGATGATCTTAGAGATCATGTGGCTAGAGATGTCATAAAGGGGGAGAGAGTACTAGTCAAAGCTGGATCTAATCATGCTAAATGGATTTCCAATAGCATCAGAGCCACTCTTGGATATCCACCCCTATGTGATGATGACAATGTGGCTAAATCTGGAATAAATCCTACTATTTTTGGAGGTGAGCCAGCTGAAGTTGCTCAAGTCATTTATCCTCCAGCAGATTTTGAAATGATTCATCATGAAGTACAATCAATGTATAGCCCTCCAGAGGGTAATAAAAATATTATCATTGAGAAAGTAGATCAGCCTGTGCCAGAGGCAGTATTAAAAGAGCAAGAAACCCTTTTGTCCAAGAAGAGATTCAGAGAACAGGCTGAGTTAAAGCCAGATTTTGAGCAGTGGAGCCCAACATCTATAAATATTATACTGACTGCTTGGAAAGCTGCAAAGGACAATACCCTAGAGAGGGGCAAATGGTACTCTGAATAAGAGTGGAGAAAACATGAAGCCAGGCAAGAGGCTATTGTACAGTATAGAAGGAAGGCTAAACTTGGGAAGCTACCTCCTAATGCACAGGAGCCTAACAAATATTTCCCAAAGCCTTATCATTATTTTGAAAGACAAAAGATAAGGGCTGAAGAGCTAAAGAAGAAAGATCATAAGGGCAAGAAGTCAGTTGATGACACAGATGTTCCAGTTCAGGCCAAGATTCAATCTGGCAAGGGCATTGTCATCAAGGAGCCAGAGCAGCCTTAGATTAGAATTACTAGATTTTATCACTTTGTAAATTTAGTGCCTAAAATCTATGTAAACATCTATTAAAAGAAACTTTTGTAGTTGAAACAAAACTTTAATGAATGCTCATTGTGTTAGCATTATTATTATTCTGTGATGCTTTGTTTTATATGTTTTGTTTAAGTATTTACCCTGTCATATAAAGTTGTTATACATCATAATGTGTATTTATTATGAATGATGTATATCATTAACTAAGGGTTATGACTTCTCCAAATAGGGGGAGATTATTGGGTACATTGGAAAATGTGTACCAGATTTGAAGAAGCCTCACCCTACTCAATGATATACATCAAGGTGTATTTGATGTGTTTTGAGTTTATATGTGCAGGTTAAGTAATTGCAGGAAATGCATAAAAATTTCTAAGTCCACATGTCGACACCTAAAGAAGCAGTGTAGACACTTATGAAGGCTTGTGTCGCCACTGGAGAAAAGCTGTGTTGATACTTGTAGTTAATTGTGTCGACACTTGGAAAGGCAGAGTCGACACAAGAATCAACTGTGTCGACACCAAGGACTTGTGTCGACACACAGAGAAGCAAAGTTGACAGAATCAGTGTCGACACCAAAAGAAAGTGTCGACACACAGGAATACTTAGTCAACATCAAATGTGTCGACACCAAGAGGCTGTGTCGACACACAGAATCTGTGTCGACGTATTCTGAAGAAGCAGTGTCGAGAAGCTGTTACAACAACAAAAGAAGTTATGTCGACACCACCAAGGCATGTGTCGACACTTAGTATACTTGTGTCGACACTTAGTCTATTTATGTCGACACATAATGAAGATCAGTCTCGACACTTTTAGACAGAGATAGTATTTCAAGAAGTGACTGGATGACTTGACAGCTGCCATTTCTAACCGGTCTACCACAACTGTCAAAGCTATCAGAAGGTTGTTAGAAACCGGATCAGCCGGTTACCATGTAGGAAGACTATATAAAGGCTTTCTCCTTCAACATAAAAAATGATCAATCGTTGCAGAATACAGATTCTGAGCAATACTGAGAGAAGTAATTATATAGAAGATTTTCGACAGAAGATCTAGAAGAAGTTGGAGAGAGAGCTCCATCTAAGAAGAGCAGTTGCTGAACCAGGCTGCCAAGAAAGATTCAGATTGTGATCTGAATCTCAAGTTAGAAGCTGATTGAAGATCATCTTCTCAGGAGATTCAACCCTACTGAGTTCAGATTCAAGAAGCTTTGAAGAAAGCTAAGAGAGGTTGATCTCTGCTAAGTTCTTCCAAGAACAGTTCAAGAAGCCATCCATCCCTTCTCTTTCTTTCAGGGTGGTGGTCATAAACTTTGTTTAATCAAATTTCTGTAAGATCTATTATAGATTTGAGCTCTAAGCCTATTTTATAAAGGCTGAGTGTAAGAGATATAGATCTCTGAGTGTAGGTCTTGTTGAATACTGAGTGGTAGGGCTTTGTGCCTGAGTTATAGGAGACTGTGTTCTCTGAGTGTAGGCCTTAGTGAAGGCTGAGGTAGGGCTGTTTGCCTGAGTTGTAGGAGTGGGGACACTCTGAGTTGTAGGAACCTTTTTTGGGTTCTGAGCTACTGTAAGATCTGAGGATCTGAGAAGAAGTGGAGAATGAAAGAGCAGCTAGATCTGATATACTCTAGAGGGGGGGGGGGTGAATAGAGTATATGGTGCTTTGAAACTTTTTACAACAACTGTTGTAATAAGAGTGAGCACGGAAGCAATAATAAATCTAATCACAGCACTAAGTTAAACAAAAGCTAAGCACAGATAAATCAAGGCCAGAAACAAAAATGAAAACAAGCAAAACCAGAAGACACAAGGAAATATAGTGGTTCCCCTAAACTTGGGTACATCCACTCTTCTACCACCCTAGGTAGGAATCCACTGCAGGATGAGTTGATCAGGTGTCCTGGGCACCAATGAGCTTTTGATAAGGTGCTCAAAAACCAAGGCAGAGTTTTTGATCAGGTGTCTTGCTACCAATGAGCTTTTGACAAGGTGCTCAAAAACCAAGCTCAAACTTTTGAAGGGAGTTTGAGAAACCCTTTACAGAGAGGGGGTGAGAGGGTGATGGAAGTCTTCTCTTTCTCAAACAACTGAGAAGACTATGTGGATTGTTGATGTCAAAGCTCCCCCTGAATCCTTGAGATCTTCAGGAAGAAAGGCATTGCAGAGGGTGATAGGCCTTCAAAGGTTGAACTCCAGCAATAGATGATTTCAGCAATAGCTGAAATGTTGAATGTCTGGAGTCTGGAAATATGTTGGCCTTGAACACTTTGAAAACTAAAGAGATCTGAAGATTTTTGAAAGCTTGATCTCCTTGGATGAGTGTTCTTCAGAATTCTTTTTGACAGAATATTTTTTGAATGTATCTCAGTGATCTCTGTTCTGTGTATCTCTTTGAGTGATTCAAAAATTCTATCTTTTATTCTCTGGTCAGAATAGAAAAACATTCTCTCTGAGAAGAATAGCCGTTGGCCTGTATTAATTGCATCCTTAATTGCACAATCTCTTCTGGGGGAAAGTCCACAGAAATATTCCTTGAAAAATCCCTTGAAACTTGGTCCAGAAATGAATGAAAACGGCTAGGAAATCTCTGAATTAATTGCAGAATAACTCCTTGACTGATTTGAATTTGAATTTAGAATCATCCTGGAAGTTATCTGAAATCGTCGAACTGAGCTCTGCTATCGTCAAGCTGAGCTCAGCGATCTGGAAACACACAGCAGCAAAATATTGTCGATCTGAGCTCAAAGATCGTCGAACTGAGCTCGGAGATAAAGATCCAAAGCAGAGTCAAAATCGTCGACCTGAGCTCATCGATCGTCGAATGGAGTTCGACAATATAATGAAGTTGAGCTCAGCGATCGTCGAATGGAGATCGACGATCTGTCGAAGTTGAGCTAGACGATCGTCGATCGGAGTTCGACGAATCGTCGTGCTGAGCTCGACGATATGACTTAGTCTCCAAACACAAAATCTTGGTCTTCAGGGCAGCTTCCAAACCTAGACTTCTAACCCTTAGACTCAATTCTAATTGACCTATTAAGCTATACAGAAGGTCAAGCAAAGATTCCTAGAGACATAGTGATCCTGACCCAAATTAGTAATAGGGTGTTCCAACGATCTCCCCCTATTTGGGTTAGGATTACTATTTAAAGACTTTGGAAAAATTTAAATAACAACATACAAGCATTAAAGCAGAAAAACAACAGCTAGATATTGCAGAATCACAGAAATATATATCATCCAGATAGCAGTCAGAAATCACAGAAATTATCACTTTACAATATCATTCTTTGCCTTTAACAAGTTTAATCTCTCTGTTAGGATTGAGGGCTTCTTTGTTTGACCTGGTATCATCTGTTGCACCCAAATATGTTTGCTTTTTAGGCCTGCGAACCACAGCTTCAGGATGTAATTCCATGTATCTGTCAGCATCAAAGAATTTACTTGAAGCATATCTCTCTAGTTCTTTCTGTCTCTGTTCAGACATAGTAGAAATGTTGGAAGAATCTAATCCTTGTTCTCTGGCCTTTTTAATCTGATCCAGTGCAGCTAATTCCTTTAATCTAGCAGTCCAAGCAGCTGGATTATTTTCAGGATCCTCAAAAGGTATAGGTGGCTCATACCTGTTAGAGGGATTGTCTTGAGGAGGCCTGGCAGACACAGTCTCTTTCAGCTTGTAAGGGAAAGGACCTGATGTTGTATCAGAAGAAATTTATCCTCCCCTAGAATATGGGTGCTGCCTGGAGTAACCTTTGGAGTATACTTAAAATCTCTTTGATTACCTCTATATCCTCCTCTCCTAGAATGTGAACCCCTGGATTGGCTTTCCCTGTGGTAAGATCTGGCATGAGGTTGATAGGGAGCCTGACTTCTAGCTGGGGGTTGACTTACAGAGCTTCCACCTGCACCTGCATCAGGAGGAGGTTGTGGAGGAGGATGAGAGTGCTGGAATTGGGATGAACCCTTCTCATATTTTCTCTTTTTCTTCATAGCTTTCAGCTGGTTCTTGGAGTATTGCATCCAGTGTTCAGTGATTGGGCAGTCATGTATAATGTAATATGGGATATCATTGTTATCTTTAACTTTAGTAGGAGGTACCCTCTTCATTGCTTTGCTCCTTGCCTTTCTTTTCCTGGCAATGGTAGCAGAAGAGTCATCAGAGTCTGTTTTAAATTCATCACTCTCAGAACTCTGGTCATCATAGAGAGCATCTATTTTCTTCATCAAGTCCTTTTTGAGCTGAACAGAAGCAGATGAGGCAGAAGTTGTAGCAGCAGATGTTGAGATGATAATAGCAGGGACAGCAGTAGATATTGAAGGTGAAGCAGAAACAACAACAGCAGCAACAGTAGGTTCTGGAGAGGTGATAGCAGCAACAACTTCACTAACAACAGTAGAAACTGCAGATTCACTATCAGCAATAGAAGCAGAGGGAAAATTATCAAGGACTGCAGAAGGCTCAAATTCAGTGGCCTCTGTCATGAGAATGTCCTTGGAGATTGGTTCAGCAGAAGCAACAGGAACTTCAGTAGCAGTATCAATATTCTTAGAAGCAACAACAATCCTTTCTTCAGAAGCAGCAACATCAACGTTTTCAGCATTTTCAGCAGCAGCAATTACTGAATTTACAAAGGAGGTGATAATGCTGGGGTCACAGCAGGAAAAAGGCACAAGTGCCTTGGATAAGTCTTCTGGAGGCTGGACAGCATTAACCTCTGGCAGACAGCTGAAGCATGTAGAATCAAAAACTGATAGCAAAGACCTGAGGTCTATTGCAAGGACTGCAGTTGAGATCTGGCTTTGTGCCTGAGGCACAGCAACAGCAACAGAAGGAGGAGCAGCAGAAGAAGCAGTAGTACTAACAGCAACAGCAGACAGACAGCTTACAGAGACAGCAGCAGCAGCAGCAGCATGAAGATTCACTTCATATGGCATCTCCCCCTGCCTAGATGCAGACATGTCTGGATCAAGGCACACTGCTGTAGGTGCTGCCTGAGAGAAGTGGGAAGAGAGCCTG
The DNA here is from genome assembly GCA_039583875.1 of Platanthera guangdongensis. Lineage (NCBI taxonomy): Eukaryota > Viridiplantae > Streptophyta > Magnoliopsida > Asparagales > Orchidaceae > Platanthera > Platanthera guangdongensis. The sequence goes on from CM077151.1 coordinate 83,369,193, forward strand.
GAAGAAAGGGCTGCCACTGACAGGTGGAGTGGAGCCAAGGAGGCCTCCAACAACTGAGAGAGCCTGGGGGCAAGCAGCTCATACAGCCTGTCAGCAAGGGCTGAGAGGTCTACTTGATCAAGAGCTGGAGTAGAGGTAGAAGGTATAGGAGCAGCTGAAGGTTCTAGAAGTGGAGAGCTAGAGTAAGGTGAAGGTTCTGGAAGTGAAGGTTCTAGAAGTGGAGAGCTGAAGGTTCTAGGAAGTGGAGCAGCTGAATGTTGGTAGGGTGGGTATGGAGGATAGAGGGATGGAGATAGCTGGGGTGAATGTTGGTTGATCTATGATTTGGTGTAGGAGGTCTTGAAATGAAGTGGAGGAGGATGGTAACTCAGGAGGAGAGGATGGGGAATCATCCATAAAGGAATCATCAAGTAGGGTGAATGATGGATGAGAGGGTGATGAGGTCACATCTGGTGGAGGGTAGGAGAACAGTGGGTGGAATTGTTCTTCTGGTGTTGAAAGAACATGGACTGGAGAAGGTGTGGATGTTGGAGATTGGCTGGATATGATGATGGTGGGTGGAGCTAGAATGGTGGATGGTGGGGGAAGGGATGGAATTGGAGGAGGAGGAGAGGAGGTAGCAACAGCAGCCAGGTCATCTGCAGGGGCAGAGACCTGTGGAGGAGTGACTGAGAGTCCTTGTCCCTGAGGCAGTACTGGAGGAGGGCCTGCTAGGCTTACTGATTTGCCTGTCCCACTTTCCAAAGAGAGCACAGGACAATCTCTTAGAGGCATTGATATGAACTCCAGAGGAGACCAGCAGGGCAGGGCACCTGTGCTGCAGAAATACTCCAAGGATTCTTCCAAAGTTAACAAAACTTTTGTTGATTTTCTTTTTGATGAGGTCAAAGAAAACCTCTCCCCAATTCAGATTCTTCTTGTCCACAAGAGCTCCCATGAGACAGAGCTGATATCTGGATATTGTATCATGGGCTGAGTGCTTAGCCAGGAGCACCTTCCCAACATCTGCCAGCAACCTATATTCTACAGACAGATTCCTTTTGAAGAGCTTGCTAGGGTTTCCTTCTGAATGACCCATTCTGGCAAGCAGTTCAGAAAACTCATCTCCAGATAATTCAGCAGAATCTTCTCCATTTCTCAACTCAAAGACATCTGTTAGAATGGTTAGGGTCAAGGGTACCTGAGTTCCAACTATAGACCCAACAATGGTGTTGTTATCTTGATTATGGGCAGTATAAACCCACTCCTTTATTTCATCAGAAGCCAACTTGATCCTGGTGGTCATTATTGCTGTCAGATTCTGGTCCTTGAACAAACCCAGTATATCTTGAAAAATCTGGTCAGTCGTGCTGAAGGATTCTATATCAATATCAAACCCAGCATCAAACTTCATTGCAGCAAGAACAGCAACTAATACAGCCATTGGTACCTGCAAAAACTCAACAAACAAAACGACCAACTGTAGAACTGTTTGGAGGGAAAGAAAAATCTTGCAGAGAAATCGAAAGCGCAAAAGAGAACGACGGCGAAAAATGAGTTTTATATTAGGGTTCGACGCAGAATTGGAAAGATCGTTGAACTCCGTTCGACGATCGAGGCTTCTAAAGGAACTGAAGATTCTTCAACATCGTCGATCTTCGTTCGACGATATTGGAGAGCGTCGAGCTCTGTTCGACGATCGTTCAGAGAACATAATCGTCGAGCGCCGTTCGACGATCGTTGACCGGAAGAGATAGTTCATACTATCTGAGAGACGCTGAACTCAGTTCGACGATTTAGGAAATCGTCGATCTCCGTTCGACGATCTTGGGGCAAATCGTCGAGCGCAGTTCAGAGATCAGAAAAATTCTAGACACTAAGAAAAATCAGAATGTTTGCCTAGTCTTGGTCAATTTTTAAGCTTTCAAAATCTTGGATATTATTTAAGACTTCCTCCATCTAACATTCCTAACTGATTTAGGAAGTAGGTGTGTTTCTTTTCATCCAAGGGCTTGGTGAAAATGTCTCCCCTTTGTAAATCAGTTGGGATATATTGTAGTTCAATTTTATTCTTTTCAACATTATCCCTTAAGAAGTGATGCCTAATCTCTATGTGTTTTGTCCTACTATGGAGGACTGGATTTTGAGCTATGGAAATAGCACTTGTGTTATCACAAAAGATTTTAGACTTCTCTAAGTTGTAGCCATAGTCTAGGAGTTGGTTTTGAATCCACAAGATTTGTGAACAACAACTGCCTGTAGCCATATATTCAGCTTCAGCAGTTGAAGTTGACACAGATGTTTGTTTCTTACAAAACCAAGAGACAAGTCTGTCACCAAGGAACTGACAAGTTCCACTGGTGCTTTTCCTGTCAATTCTGCATCCAGCATAATCAGCATCTGAGAATCCAGTTAAATCAAATGCTGAATCCTTTGGATACCAGAGACCTAGATTTGGACAACTTTTAACATACCTGAGAATCCTTTTTACTAAAGTTAGGTGTGACTCTCTAGGGCTTACTTGGAACCTAGCACATATACATGTAGCAAACATTATATCTGGTCTACTAGCTGTAATATACAGTAAATAGCCAATCATTGCTCGATATGTTGTCTGATCAACAGGTTTCCCATGTTCATCAGCATCCAATATAGCATTAGTAGGCATGGGTGTTTTCATACAAGATGCTTCAGACATACCAAATTTCTTAACCAGATCATTTGCATATTTGGTTTGAGAAATAAAAATGCCTTCAGCATGTTGCTTGACTTACAATCCTAGGAAGAAGGATAGCTCACCCATGCTACTCATCTCAAATTTAGAATGCATTAGGTTGGAAAACCTTCTGCACAATTTGGAGTCAGTAGAACCAAAAATAATATCATCTACATAAATTTGTACTAGTAGGGTATGGGACTTATGGGTTCTAATGAAGAGTGTTTTGGTCTACTCTACCCCTTATAAAACCATTTTCCAAGAGAAAGCATGCTAGGGTCTCATACCATGCTCTAAGAGCTTGCTTGAGACCATATAATGCTTTGTTCAGTCTAAAAACATAGTCAGGATAATTTGGAGAGATAAAACCTGGAGGTTGTCTGACATAAACTTCTTCTTTGATGTCTCCATTAAAGAAAGCACTTTTGACATCCATCTGATATACTTTGAAGCCTTTATGAGCTGCATAAGCTAGAAATATTCTGATGGCTTCTAATCTTGCAACAGGTGCAAAAGTCTGGTCGTAGTCGATTCCTTCTTCTTGAGAGTATCCCTGAGCAACTAGCCTTGACTTGTTCCTTATAATTACTCCTTGATCATCCAGTTTGTTTCTGAATACCCATTTTGTTCCAATAATTGAGTGATCATTAGGCTTTGGCACTAGTTCCCATACTTTGTTCCTCTCAAATTGATGCAACTCCTCTTGCATTGTAATGATCCAGTGTGGATCTTGCTCTGCATCTTGAGTGGACTGAGGTTTAATTTGAGATATGAAGCAGGTGTGCAATAGGTTTTGGTTGACCTGATTTCTGGTTTGCACACCAGCTGAGATTTCTCCAATTATTTGGGAAATTGGATGGTCTCTTGATGTTACTAAATCAACAGGGGGTGTTGATTGTTCACCAACCAGTGTTGTTTTTTCCTCTTGTGGTACAACAACTGGCTCTTCAAGTTGTTCTTCAAGGTGTTGAGCATTTCCTTCATCTTCACTGCTTTCATCCTCTTGAGTAACCTGTAACTTGTTCAAGTCTTCAACTAGAGAATGTTCCTGCAAAGATTCTATGGTAGAAGAAATCTTCTCCTTGAAAGACATGTTAGTTTCATCAAATGAAATGTGAACAGATTCCTCAATTTTCAAAGATGATTTATTATAGACCCTATAGGCCTTGCTGATCATGGAGTATCCCAGAAACACTCCTTCATCAGCTTTGGCTTGAAATTTTGCTAAATATTTCTTGTCATTATTGTGAATGTAGCAAATACAACCAAAGACTCTAAAATAGTCAACTTTAGGTTTCTTCCCTTTGAGTAATTCATAGGGAGTCTTTCCCTTTAGTTTATGTATCAGACTTCTGTTCAGCACATAGTTGGAGGTTTTCACTGCCTCTGCCCAGAAGGATAGAGGTAGATGAGCATCTGACAACAATGTAGTGGCAGATTCAATAAGGGTTCTATTTTTCCTTTCAGCTACCCCATTTTGTTGAGGAGTTTTAGGAGCTGAGAAAGTATGCCTGATCCCTTCACTCTGACAGAACTCTTGCATAAGAAGAGAATCAAACTCTGTCCCATGATCACTTCTGATCAGGGCAATCTGAGTATTGAACTCAATCTGTATATATTTGAGAAACTCTGTCAGACACTTAAAGTTATCAGACTTCTTCCTTAGAAAGAACACCCAAGTGAATCTAGAGAAGTCATCTACAACTACTAAAGTGTAGGATTTCCCTCCTAGGCTTTGTACTGTGATGGGTACAAAAAGATCCATGTGTAACAGATACAATATCCTAGGTGAATCACTCTTATTAAGTGACTTAAAGCTGTTTTTAGTTTGCTTGCCTAATTGACAGGCCCTGTAGAGTCCTTCCTTCTTGTAGGGGCCAGAAGGTAGTCCTCTAACAAGGTTGTCCTTGGATAGCCTAGCAATAGTTCTAAGGTTTAGGTATCCTAATCTCTTATGCCATAAAATATTGGGTCTACAGACAAAATTAAACAAGCAGATATCTACATCAGTTGAAAGAAAATCTACTAGGTAGATGTTACCTTTCCTTTTACTTGTCAACACAGTTGTGTTATCCTCTGACTTGATTTTGCACAAGGCTTTGCTGAAGGTCACTTGGTAGCCTTCATCACACAGCTGACTGATGCTAATTAGGTTGTGCTTCAGTCCTTCCACATATGCTACCTTCTTGAAAGTTACTGAACCAATCTGGACTGCACCATATCCTTTAGTCTGTCCAAAGTTTGAATCACCAAAGATAACTTTGGGTCCAAGCTTGGCTCTGAAGGATGTGAGGTTGTCCTTGTTCCCTGTCATGTGCTTAGAGAACCCACTATCCAAATACCATTGCTGGTTAGATGTTGGATAGGTCTTCACCTGCACATGAGACAATTCATTTGTTTTTGACCCAGTTTACCTTAAGCCTAGGTTGATAACCTTTAAATTCTGAAATGAAGGACATCCCAGGTTGACTGTTATATCCTTCAGGATGATATCTCCTTAGAGGTATAATCCATTCAGTATAAGGGTTAAAGATTTGGGATGAAGGACCCTTAGGATTCAATTTTGATTTGCCTTTGAAAAATTTTCCAGAGCTCTGACCTCTGTTCGACGATCTTGGAGCTGCGTTCGACGATCTTGGATCAGATCGTCGAGCTCCGTTCAATGGTCGACTATGGCTGAGGTTAGGTATTTGAGATCGTCGACCTACGTTCGACGACTTTGGCTGAGATCGTCGATCTGCGTTCGACGATTTTGCCTGAGATCGTCGAGCTGCGTTCGGCGATCGTCGATCTTCATTCGGCGATCGTCGATCTCCGTTCGACGATTTCTGTTGGGACTTGGTTTTCTGAGGCAGATCAGAATTTTTCCTAGCAACTTCTACAACTCCCTTTCCTTTGTCAAAAATGAATTTGATTGGAGTTGTTAGGACTATAGGTTGGCTGGATGAAGCACCCAAGCCCAGTGTACTGTTGAATCTGGAGTTCACTGTGCTTGTGATGTCCATCAGCTTGATGCTTCTCCCATTAAGGGATTCTTCAAGCTTCTTGGCCTCAGAGAGCTCACTTTTCAGTGCAGCTATCTGTTCCCTACAGCTCTCCAACTCCTGAGAGATTTTGAGGTTTTCTGTCTTTAAAGTATTGTGTTCAGATAATTGATTTCTGAGAGAGATAATTTCTTTCTCAGACTTTAGCAGGTCTAAACACAGTGCTTTAAATTCAGATTTAAAATCCTATGAACTAAAATCAAAAGAACCAATTACCTGATCTTCTTCAGGTTGAGTCTCTGAGTCTGACTCTGACTCTTCTTCCTCTGAGTTGTGCTGTGAGGCATTGATTGCCATCATGCAGAACTCCTTTTCTTCTGCATCATCCTCATTATCACTGGAGCTGGATGATGCTTCTGACTCTTCTTCTGTCTCACTCCAGGATTCAGCAACAAACCCTTTTCTTGTATGTTTATTTTTGCTTGATGAGGGTTTCCCATTGTCATTCCTCTTGTAGTCTTTCTCCTTTCTTCTTTCTTTCCTGTCCCTTCTGTCCTTGTTCTTGTTCTCTAGACAGTCAGGAACTATGTGCCCTGGTTTCCTGCAACCAAAGCAAATAATGTCTTTATTATTACTAATGGACTTGTCATACCTTGGCTTATCCTGCTCCTTGTATGATCTTCTTCTGAAGTCCTTTCTGGCCATCTTGTAGAATCTTTTGGCCAGCAAACTGAGTAGTTCATCATTGCCTGTGGCTTTATCTTCAGGCAGCTCTTCAGTTGCCTTGAAGGCTATGGTCTTCTATTTTCTTGTGGCTGGTGAGGCAGCCTTCTGTTCTTCCTCTCTATTTTTGATGAGTAGCTCATAAGATTTGAGCTTACCCAATAGAGATTCAGTGGTGATCTCATTTAGACTTCTGGCATCCTTAATTGGCCAGATTCTTGAATCCCAAGTGCTGGGGAAGCACATTAGGATCTTGTCATTAAGTTCAGTTAGAGAGATCTCTTTGTCTAATGTCCTGAGTTCACTGACAATTAGACTTAGTCTGTTGTACATATCTCCCACTGACTCAGTCTCTCCCTTCTTGAAATTCTCATATTGAGAGATGAGGTGGGATCTTCTATCCTTTCTCTCATTAGCTGAGCCTGAGACTATTTCTGAGAGCTTGTCAAAAATTTCCTTGGCTGAATTACATTCAGCTACCTTTTGAAATATGTCATCAGACATTATCTGGGCCAAGATGTTCATAGCCTTGGCATCAGCTACCTTCCATCTCTTGATATCAGCATATGTTCCTGATGGAGGTGGAACAGCACTTGTACTTGTGTTCTCTGGGGGTCTTGGACATACTGTCAAAACGGAATTAAAGATATCTTCGTCAATAGAATTCATGTAAAGTCTAATCCTTGACTTCCAAAGTGCAAACTTGGATAGATTGCACACTAGAGGTCTGGTGCTAGCATAATCTTTGTTTTGGGCCATGATTTGTGAAAACAAAATCTAATAATAAAATACTAAAGAAAAACAGATCTAACTTGGGATCTTTGGGTTCAGGTGTTAGCCTGTACAACCAATTAGGGTGTGGTATGTTTAACCAACCTGCCTTTGATACCAATTGAAAGAGCAGCTATATCTGATATACTCTATAGGGTGGGGGTGAATAGAGTATATGGTGCTTTGAAACTTTTTACAACAACTGTTGTAATAAGAGTGAGCAGGGAAGCAATAATAAATTTAATCACAGCACTAAGTTAAACAAAAGCTAAGCACAGAAAAATCAAGGCCAGAAACAAAAATGAAAACAAGCAAAACCAGAAGACACAAGGAAATATAGTGGTTCCCCTAAACTTGGGTACATCCACTCTTCTACCACCCTAGGTAGGAATCCACTGCAGGATGAGTTGATCAGGTGTCCTGGGCGCCAATGAGCTTTTGATAAGGTGCTCAAAAACCAAGGCAGATTTTTTGATCATGTGTCTTGCCACCAATGAGCTTTTGACAAGGTGCTCAAAAACCAAGCTCAAACTTTTGAAGGGAGTTTGAGAAACCCTTTACAGAGAGGGGGTGAGAGGGTGATGGAAGTCTTCTCTTTCTCAAACAACTGAGAAGACTATGTGGATTGTTGATGTCAAAGCTCCCCCTGAATTCTTGAGATCTTTAGGAAGAAAGGCTTTGCAGAGGGTGATATGCCTTCAAAGGTTGAACTCCAGCAATAGATGATTTTAGCAATAGCTGAAATGTTGAATGTCTGGAGTCTGGAAATATGTTGTCCTTGAACACTTTGAAAACTAAAGAGATCTGAAGATTTTTGAAAGCTTGATGTCCTTGGATGAGTGTTCTTCAGAATTCTTTTTGACAGAATATTTTTTGAATGTATCTCAGTGATCTCTGTTATGTGTATCTCTTTGAGTGATTCAAAAATTCTATCTTTTATTCTCTGGTCAGAATAGAAAAACATTCTCTCTGAGAAGAATAGCTGTTGGCCTGCATTAATTGCATCCTTAATTGCACAATCTCTTCTGGGGGAAAGTCCACAGAAATATTCCTTTAAAAATCCCTTGAAACTTGGTCCAGAAATGAATGAAAATGGCTAGGAAATCTCTGAATTAATTGCAGAATAACTCCTTGACTGATTTGAATTTGAATTTAGAATCATCCTGGAAGTTATCTGAAATCGTCGAACTGAGCTCTGCTATCGTCGAGCTGAGCTCAGCGATCTGGAAACACACAGCAGCAAAATATCGTCGATCTGAGCTCAAAGATCGTCGAACTGAGCTCAGAGATAAAGATCCAAAGCAAAGTCAAAATCATCGACCTGAGCTCACCGATCGTCGAATGGAGTTCGACGATATTATGAAGTTGAGCTCAGCGATCGTCGAATGGAGATCGACGATCTGTCGAAGTTGAGCTAGACGATCGTCGATCGGAGTTCGACGAATCGTCGTGCTGAGCTCGACGATATGACTTAGTCTCCAAACACAAAATCTTGGTCTTCAGGGCAGCTTCCAAACCTACACTTCTAACCCTTAGACTCAATTTTAATTGACCTATTAAGCTATACAGAAGGCAAGCAAAGATTCCTAGAGACATAGTGATCCTGACCCAAATTAGTAATAGGGTGTTCCAACAGAGAAGTTAGGCCGAATCTAGTACACTGCTAGATAGGCGAAGGGGGAAAGTGGATGTACCCAACCTTGGGGAACCACTATAAAAATCTGTGTGCACTCTGTGTTGAATGATTTCTGTGATTGCTGTGTTGTAAAGTAGTAGAATTTGCAATTTCTGGTTAATTAATTAAAACAGAGTTTCTGCCTTAAAAGCAAAAGAAAAAGTACACCTATTCACCCCCCTCTAGGTGGTTAGGCACTAATTCTTTCAACATCATTCTTACTCCTGGCGAGTTTTCTTGGAATCCGTCTAAGTCCTTGTGGACTCAGTGGACGGGTCTTTGCTAGTGCGCGAGCTGGGGCGGTGTCTCTATTCACTAGGGTGGTGACCACACTTCTCACCTCACCTATAAATAGAACCCCCCGGCACGTATACAGTAACTGAGTGAACAGTAAGTGGGGCTTGGGCTATTGCTGCAGTCTGATTTTTGCTGTCCTTGCGGGTTGAGTAGAGTTGACGGTTTGCTGTGTACAGGTCGCGCGACTAGCTTCAAGGAGCCAGGAGTTTGGCTTTAACTTCGGTCAAGTTCTGTGAAGTGTGCGGTCTCTGCGGTCTCAGCAGGTCGCTTCTACGGCTTGTCATTTCTCTGCTTCAGCTTCTCCAAGTTCCAATAACCTCTCCGCCAGTCTCAGGCGGGTAGGCGGTCTGTTCTTCAGTTCATCAGCAGTTAGCGAATAACAGTGTGTCCGCGCGACCTCGCGGTCTCGACGGACTTCGTGTCTATTCGGCGTGTAGCAGCTTCAACTCGGGCGGCTTCGACGACCTTGGCGGACTGGGCGGTCACGGCGGTTTCCAGTGCTGTCCGCCCGGCTTGTTTTGTGCTTTCTGTGTTAGCTTGTGTACTAGAGAAATCATGTCTCGCTATGTATACCTCGCCTTGTAAAGAAGTGGGAATATTAATATGATCTGCTTGTTCTTCCATTTGCATTTGGTGTTATGCTTGCTCTTTGGACTTCCGCATGATCAAGGTGTTAACTGGATAGTTCTGAGAATATTAATTTGGCTTTAGGATATCTTGCTGACCACTTTTAGAAATTTCAACATGGTATCAGAGCGTTGTTCAGTTGCTTGAGCGGTGTTCAACCTGTGTTGTTGCTCTGTGCTAGAGCGGTGATCATCCTGTGTTGTTGCTCTGTGCTTGCTGGACGCTTAACCAAAGATTTTGTAATGGAAGGGAGCTATGCAAGAGGTCTGGGTATTGAAATCTTGACCACGACTAACTTCAAGAAGTGGAAGTCGTGTATGAAGAGTTTTCTTCTTGGCGAGGAGCTATGGGAGATCGTCGGTGGTGACGATAGACAGGAAGTCACTGCTGCTTTTGGGACTGCTGAGCAGGTGAGGCTCTAGAGAAAAACAAATGCTAAGGCAGAGTTTGTTCTCAAGAGGGTTGTTTCACCTGAGTTGTTTGATCACATCATTGGATGTGAGTCTGCTGCTGATATTTGGACAACTATTAATGAGTTATTCAATAGGAAGAATGTGGCAAGGCTTCAGTTCCTGGAGAATGAGTTGGCAAGGGCAACTTAAGGAGACCTGACCATTTCAAAGTTTTTTTTGAAGATGAAGAGTTTGTGTGCAGAGATATCAGCGCTTGATCCTGATGAGCCTATCTCTGAGGCCAAGTTGAAAAGGCACATAATCCGCGGCTTGTGGAAGGAGTATGTTGCCTTTGTGACATCAGTTCAAGGCTGAGCTACTCAACCATCTCTGCTGGAGCTTGAGAATATGCTTGCTTCACAGGAAAGCTTGGCAAGGCAGATGACTGGAGTCAATGTCTCCGAGGAGAGCAGTGAAGCACTCTTCACGGGCAAGAAGAAGAAGGGATGGGAAGGGAAGAAAAATAAGACCGCTGTTGAAAATGAGACTTCAACTTCTTATCAGTCAGAGAGGAGCGCTGCTCCTAAGAAGGATTGGAAGAAGAACTTGAAGTGCTACAGGTGTTATCAGCGGGGGCGCTTCAAGCGTGACTGAAAGGTCAAACTACAGCCTGGGCATGCTGCAGGCAAGGAACAAGCTTGCTCTAAGAGTGAGGAAGCTGGATGGGGCGGAGCCTTCATGACGGGCACTTGTGTCCGTGCCTTGTCCGCTGTCGACTTCAACGACGAGTGGATCGTGGACTCCGGGTGTGGTCATCCCCTCACCGGAGACAAGTCGAAGTTCTCTTCCTTACAAGCTTACTCAGGTAACGAAGCCATAATAACTGCAGATAATACTGTTTATGCAGTAGAGAAATAGGGAGTTGTGTCTTTGGGTAGTGATAAGGGGCCACTTACGTTAAGGAGTGTGTATCACGTACCAGGCATGAAGAAGAACCTCTTCTCTGTGACCAATGCGGTCGACGCGGGTTATCACGTTCTGTTTAGGCCAACAGAAGCGAAGTTCCTTCGCAATGTATCAGCGGTTAAGGCTGATGTTGCTCATGTTGGGAGGAGAGTAAAGAACTTATTTGTTTTTGCAACTAACTCTTATGTTGATCAGATGAGAGCAAACGATAGCTCTGCTATATGGCACGAGAGGCTGGGGCATGTAGGAATGGATAAGTTGAAAGCTATGACAAATAGAAGCCTTGTAAGAGGCTTGCCTAAGCTATCTTCATTTGGCGACGGTCACGTTTGCGCGGGATGTCAGTATGGCAAGGCTCATCACCTTCCATTTGATAAATCACAAACGAGCAGCAAGAGGCCATTGGAGTGTATCCATGGAGACTTGATGGGACCAACCGCCACTGCTAGCCTTGGTGGAAGCAGTTACATGCTTGTGCTGATTGATGACTATTCAAGATACACGTGTGTTTATTTCTTGAAATAGAAATCTGAATCCTTCCGATTGTTTGTCTAGTTCAAGGAGTTGGTGGAGGGCCGGCTTGGCTTGCAGATTAAGAAGCTTAAAACAGACAATGGTGGTGAGTTTGTCTCCTCCGAGTTTTCTAACTTCTGCAGGAAGCACGAGATCCATAGAGAGCTCACTTGTGCTCATACTCCACAACAAAATGGAGTAGCGGAGCGGACGATCCGTCATCTGACGGAGACCTGCAAATGCTGGCTTCATGCGAAAGACATTCCAAGGTCCTTCTGGGTAGAGGGGATGTCTTGTGCTTCTTATGTCATCAATCGGATGCCGCTCAGCCCGATCAACATGAAGACTCCTTTTGAGATGTTGCTGAAGGAGAAGCCCAGTGTGGAACACCTTCGGGTGTTTGGATCAACTTGCTATGTGCATGTCCCGGATGCTTCAAGGACCAAGCTTGATGCAAAGGCAAGGAAGCTTGTCTTTGTTGGATATGATGAGCGGAAGAAGGGATGGAAATGCATGGATCCTGCGACGGAGAAGTTTGTTTTGTCAAGAGATTTAGTCTTTGACGAACTAACATCGTGTGGAGGTGGGTCGGTTGATCTACCAGAAAGCAAGGTTGATGAAGAGCAGAAGGTGGCTGCTGAAGTTCTGGAAGAGGAGCTTGTTGTTTCACCAGCAGCTCCTATTGCTTCAAGTTCTGGTGCTAAGGCTTCTGGCTCAGGAAGCAGGGGGAGCTCTGCTCAAAGCTTGCCTGAAGGTTGTGTTGAGCCTAAAGGAGTAACAGAGGTAGTGAGCAAGGAACAGACCTTGCGAAGGTTGAAGAGGACTATCAAGCCACCTGCTCGGTACTGTGATGGGAATGCAGTGAGCTTTGTCTCCTGCTTCTTTGCAGGTCCTCTGGATGAGCGAGAGCCTACAAACTTCAATGAGTCCACTGGAGTCAAGGAGTAGGATGCTTCCATGAAGGAAGAGATTGATGCTCTTAAGAAGAATGAAACCTGGGACCTTGTGCCCAAGGTTGATGACATTACTCCAGTGACTTGCAAGTGGGTGTTTAAGTTGAAGAAGAAGGCTGATGGGAGCATTGATAGGTATAAGGCTCGCCTGGTTACTCGAGGATTCTCACAGCAGTATGGAGAAGACTATGAGGAGACATTTAGTCCAGTTGCAAAGATGACTTCGGTTAGAGTGGTAATCGCCTTGGCTGCTTGCAAGGGATGGAGGATGTGGCAGCTTAATGTAAAGAATGCTTTTCTTTACGGAGAGATTGATAAGGACATCTTCATGGATCAGCCACTTGGATTTATTTCTGAAGTTCATCCAGACTATGTCTGCAAGCTCAGGAAGGCTCTCTACGGGTTGAAGCAAGCTCCTAGAGCTTGGTATGGAAAGATAGTAGAGTATCTTCAATTCTGCGATTATCTTACTTCCAACTCGGATTCTAGCTTGTTCGTCAAGAAGAAGGGGGAGCTTAAAGACTTGGTCCTGCTGTATGTGGATGATATGATCGTCACAGGAAATTCGGCGGAGGAAGTAGCTAGGCTCAGGGCTGAGCTTGCTATACGCTTCGAGATGAAAGACTTGGGAGAGCTTCATCAATTTCTTGGTCTTGAAGTGGAGAGGAAGGAGAGCGGGATTCTCATTTGCCAGAAGGGATATGCGGATCGCATTGTGAATCGATTCGGCATGGGCAAAGGAAAAAGTTGCTCTACTCCACTAGAACATGGGCTGAAGCTTCGACGAGATGAAGGAAGGATTCTTCCTGATCCCTTGGTGTTCAGGGCTCTTATAGGGAGCTTGATTTATCTGACGATTACAAGGCCAGACATTGCTTATGCTGTTGGCCGAGTAAGTCGGTTTATGGCTGAACCAAGGAAGTCTCATCTGGTAGCATCGAAGAACATCCTGAAGTATGTCAAGACAACTTCTGATATGGGACTCCTCTATAGTATTGATGCGGATTTTGCTTTGCTTGGGTACATGGATGCTGATTATGGTGGTGACTCGGATGATCAGAGATCAACTTCGGGTTATGTGTTCACTTGTGGATCAACTTGCATTTCGTAGTGTAGCAAGAAGCAGGACTCTATGTCTGTGTCTACTACAAAAGCTGAGTATAAGGCTTCAGCCTTGGCTACTCGGGAAGCTATCTGGTTGAGGAGGCTTGTAGAGGATGTTCATGAGGAAGTGCAAGGGCCTAATTTACTCCGGGGTGAAAATGAGAGTGCTCTCAAACTGGAAAACAATCCAGTGTGTCACGCAAGGACCAAGCATATTGAGATCGAGCACCACTTCATAAGGGAGAAGGTGTTGGAGGTATCTCTTCTAGTCGGGCATGTTCGGAGTTAAGATAACCCTGCTGACATCTTCACGAAGCCGCTGTCAAAGGGGCCATTTCAGCGATTATGAAGCTTGCTGGGCTTGATCACCACTTCTCACTTCAAGGGGGAGTGTTGAAATTTGTGAAGTGGAAGTGGGTGATGGGCAGGTCGGGAGGACTGTGCGGCTTGTGCGGACTGAGTCCGCGGCCTGGGCGGACTGTTAGTTGCGGCTTGGGTGCCATGGCTTGGCTGTTCTTGAGGAGCGTGTTGGGTATATTGGAAAATGTGTACCAGATTTGAAGAAGCCTCACCTTACTCAATGATATGCATCAAGGTGTATTTGATGTTGTTTTGAGTTTATATGTGCAGGTTAATAAAATGCAAGAATGCAGGAAAAGTTTCTAAGTCCATGAGTCGACACCAGAAGAAGCTGTGTCGACACTTATGAAGGCTTGTGTCGACACTGGAGAAAAGCTGTGTCGACACCTGGAGTCAATTGTGTCGACACTTGGAAAGGCTGTTTTGACACCAGAAGAAACTGTGTCGACACACAGAGCTAGTGTCGACTCAGAGAAAAGCTTAGTCGACATAAATTGTGTCGACACACAGGACTTGTGTCGACACCCAGCAGAGTTTCAACAAAGTTAACTTTTTTGTGAAGAGAAGAAGTGACTGTGTTGACACACAGAACTAGTGTCGACACATTCTATAGAAGCTGTGTCGAGAAGCAGTGTCAACACCAAGGGAGCTGTGTCGACACCACAAAGGCTTGTGTCGACACTTAGTCTACTTGTGTCGACACATGATGAAGTTCAGTCTCGACACTTTGCTGATAGAGATAGAGTTTCAAGAAGTGACTGAAGACTTGACAACTGTGATATTCAACAAGTCTACTGAAGCTGTCAGAGCTGTCAGAAGTTCGTTAGAAACCGGATCAGTCGGTTACCATGGAGGAAGTCTTTATAAAGTCATTATCTATTAACAGAAGAAGGATATATACACGAGATAAAAAAAAGAGTAAACACGAAAAATAGAAGAAGATTTTCAACAGAAGATCTAAGAAGACATTCTTAAGTGGTGATCTACTCAGAGTTTGTCAAGAGAATTCAAAGAAGAATTCAGAAGAATCTTCAGAAGAATTTGGAGAGAGAGAGAGCTCCATCTATTCAAGTGAAGAAAGATACTTACATCAACAAGTCTCTTAAGTGCAGATTCTGAACCAGTCTGCCAAGAAGAATTCAGATTGATTTCTGAATTTCAAGAAAGAAGCTGATTGAAGATCAACTTCAAAAGAGATCAACCCTACTGTGTTCAGATTCAAGAAGCTTTGAAGAAAGCTAAGACAGGTTGATCTCTAACATCAGATTCTTTCAAGAACTGATCAAGAAACCTTCCATCCTTTCTCTCTCAACCAGGGTGGTGGTAAATTTCAAATTTACATCTATTTTCAGTAGGATCTTTTTAAGATCTGAGTTGTAAGCCTGATTTATAAAGGCTGAGTTGTAGGAGATTAAGTTCTCTGAGTGGTAGGTCTTGTTGAAGGCTGAGGTAGGTCTGAGAGCCTGAGTTGTAGTAGATTTTCATCTCTGAGTTGTAGGCCTTGTTGAAGGCTGAGGTAGGGCAGATTGCCTGAGCTGTAGGAGTGTGGACTCACTCTGAGTTGTAGGATCCTTATTTGGGTTCTGAGCTGTAAGATCTGCGGATCTGAGGAGAAGGAAAGAAGTTAGGCCGAATATAGCACACTGCTAGATAGGCAAAGGGGGAAAGTAGATGTACCCAGACCTTGGGGAACCACTATAAATCAGTGTGCCATTTGTGATTGTGTGTGGTATTGTTATTTCTGTGCTGTGATAGCTGTAGAACTATATGTTTCTATTAATTAACTGAATTAATATTCTGCCTTAGAAAAAAAAGGAATTGAACCTATTCAACCCCCCTCTAGGTGTTTAGGAACCAATTATTTCAAGTGGTATCAGAGGGAGGTTCCTCAAAGAAAGACTTAAAAGTCTGAGTAAGATCTGTAAGGCAGAAGTAAGTTAAAGAAGATGGGTTCAGGAGAAAACCATAAAGAACTTGGTTCAATGAAGTTGCCTATCTGCAGGAAGGAAATCTTTAAAATATGGAAGGAAAGGGTCAGACTATTTATGGAGGCATCTGATCCTAGAATTTATATTACAGTTAAGGACCATATATTCCAATAAAGGTTTTTGTTCTTGATGCTAATCAAAGGATTCCCAAGGATTTTTCAGAAATGACTAAGGATGAGATCATCTTGGCTACAATGGATAAAAGAGCACAAAATATTATAGTGAGTGCCATAGATGACTCAACATTCCAGAATCTGATTCACTGCAAAACCTCCAAGTAGATGTGGGACACATTGATTGTCTACATGGAGGGTTCTGAAGAGGTTAGGCAAGATAGAAAGTCTATGCTTAATCAAAAATATGAGAGTTTTGGACAAGCCAAGTCTGATAGCATAACTGAATGTTATAAGAAGTTCTACAGAATTGTAAATGAAATAATGTCCTATGGAAGAATCTTCAGTACATATGAGCTGAATGACAAATTCCTTAGGTCTTTGACTAAGGATTGGGATACAAAGATCTGCGCCATAAGGGAAGTGGCCAGACTGACAGAAATTTCACCTCCAACACATTTTGGAAAATTGCTGTCTTATGAGATGCAATTGTTGGCCAGAAAGGAGGAAGAGAAAAATACAAAGGCTGACTATAGAGAAAAGTCAGTGGCATTCAAGGTAGAAGCCACAAGGAAGAATAGGAAGATGTCTCCATCTTTTCCTAAGAAAGCTGTAGAAGTGATCTCAGAAAATTCTGATAATCACAGTTCAGACAGCAGCAATTCTGATGAAGACTTTGCTGCTTTCACAAGGCAGTTTCAGAGATTCTTAAAGAAGAAGCAGTGGAAATCTAAGCTATCCTCATCTCAGTCTAAGGATGACTATTATCAGAAGTGGAAATCATCTAGGAAGGACAGGAGTGGGACAAAGTCTAGCAAGTCAACTACATCAAAGATTATTTACTATTACTGCAACAGACCTGGACATGTTGTGGCTGACTGTCCAGACAAAAGGAAGGAGTCTGCTGATAAAAAGAAGTCTTAGCACAAGAGCAAGAAGGAGAAATCCTTGGTAGCTAAGAAAGAGAAAAGTTGGACAGATCAATCAACTTCAGAGTCTGAATCTGAGGCTGAGGCCTATATTGGTTTGTTTACAACAGAAGAAGAGGATGAGTTCTTGAAATTACTGGACTCTATCAATGAGCAAGAAGACCATCAGTGCAAAGGACTGATGGATGTGTCTGAAGAAGACCAGTGCCAGGTCAACCTGGTCCCAGTAAGGTAAAAAGTTTATCTGTAGATTTTGATTGCTACACTGGGTCAGAATCAGATGTATCTGCATCAAGAGATGTGGATGGGTCTGAATCTGAAGGAGATATTCATCAGCTTATAGATGAATATGGGGATTTGTTGCAGGCACTCAAGATAAGCAAAAACCTGGCCAAAAATCAGGCTAAGGAAATTGCAGCTCTTAAGTTGGCTGCATCTGATTCAGAAAAGCTGCTATATCAGAAGATGAATGAGATTGCCAAGCTGAAAAACATAACTGTTATTCAGTTGGATACAGTCACATTCAAAAATGATCAGATCAAAAGTCTAGAAGACAGACTTCAGAAAGAGAAGGAAATAGTGGCTAGTTTCTCTAAGCCAAAATCTGTCCTACCCTTAATTGATGACTTTGTGTCTCAAAAAAGTAAGACAGGATTAGGCTTTAAGGGAACTGCATGGGCTGCCCAGTCCAATAATAAAGGCAAAGCCCCAGCAAAAAACAAAAGATCTGCTGCCAACAATACAGCTAAGATTGTACCTAAAAAGAGGTATAATAAGTATGAGTGCTGGTGCTGTGGAAAGATAGGCCATTATGCCTTAGACTGTTGGCACAACACCATTGTCAGGAAGAATAGCAGTCTACCTGTTAGAAGAGCTGCAGGCAGATTTGTCAAGTTTCAGGCTAACTTCAACCAAGGACCCAAAAGTTATTTGGGTTCTAAGGTTAAGTAATCTTTGTTGCGGGTGAGTCCAAGTTGCCATGCCCCTATATGGTATTTGAACAGTGGATGTTCTAGGCACATGACTGAAATAAAAGGATTGTTGAAGGACTACTCACCAATATTGAATGGGCCTAAAGTAATCTTTGGTGGTTCTGAAAAAGGAGTCATCAAAGGGTTTGGTAACATTTCTAACAACTTAATCATTATCACTCAAGTGGCTTATGTGAAGGGTTTGAAACACAACCTAATAAGCATAATCCAGCTGAGTGATCTTGGATATGAAATTTCATTTTTCAAGAATGGGTGTCATATCAAGAGGTCAAGTGATCAAAAAGTCATATTGACTGGCTATAGAAAAAGAAATGTGTATTACCTAAACTTTGAGAGTGAGAATAAAAATTCTCCTATCTGTCTTGTAGCTGATGAGAATGCCTCTCGTTGTGTCAAATGGCACAAGATGCTAGCTCATCTTAACTACAAGACTATTGGCCAACTCTTTAGTAAAAAGTTAGTGAGGAATGGTTCTCAAGTTAAGTGCTTTAAGGATGGAATATGCTTAGCTTGTCAAAAAGACAAGTAGAGCAGATCCTCCTTTCATAGCCTAGAAACCAAAGACTCAGTGAGGTGCTTATACCTCTTGCATATGGATTTATTTGGTCCTATTCCAGTTCATATTCTAGGTAGGAAGGTCTACACTTTTATGGTTGTAGATCACTATTCTAGATTTTCATGGGTATTCTTTTGAGGCAGAAATCAGAAACCCCAAATGTCTTCTGCAATTTTGTCAAACAAATTCAGAATGAATTAGATAGTTCAGTGGTCAAAATCAGAAGTGGCCATGGAACTGAATTCCAATCTGAAAGTATGACAAGGTTGTGTGAAGAATTTGGGATTCATCAGGAATTCTCCTCACCTAGAACACATCAGCAAAATGGCATTGTTGAAAGAAAGAATAGGACATTGATTGAGGCTGGAAGAACACTATTGAGTGACACTACTCTCCCAGAATATTTCTGGGTTAAGGTAGTAAACACTACATGCCATGTGCTCAATAGGGCTTCCATCACCAAAAGCCACAAAAAGACACCCTATGAGGTTATGAAAGGCAGAAAACCAAACTTATCCTATTTTAGGATCTTTGGTTGCAAGTGTTATGTGCTTAACAATGGCAAGTCTCACCTAACTAAGTTTGCTACCAAATCCCAAGATGGGATATTTGTTGGGTACAACAATAATAGTAAGGCTTATAGGGTCTACAATTTGGCTACTCAAGTTGTAGAAGAGTCTGTTCATGTAATATTTGATGAATCTAGACTTATTAACAGTGAGTTGCCTAATAGTTCTCATAGCTCTACAAGTATACAGCAGAAGATGGACTAGCTTACTATCAGAGAAGATCCAACTGCAAAGCAGGATGAGGAAAATGGTAGTTGATGTCCTGGGGGAGTACACGATACTCAAGAGGCTAATGAAGACCATGAGGTGCAGCTTAATGAAGAGATTGAAGAAGGTCAAACTGTTGATAGATTACCTCCAGCAGTTATACATTTAAAGGATCATCCTGCACACCAGATCATTGGTGATCCAATACATGGAGTACAAACAAGAAGCAAGAACTTAAACACAGTTCTTTGCTCAAGCATCTTATCTCAACTGGAACCCAAGAGATTTGAAGAAGCTATTCAAGACCCACACTGGATTGATGCTATGCAGGAGGAGTTAAATCAATTCAGAAGGTGCAAGATCTGTGAGTTGGTTCCAAAACCAAAGGGCCACAATGTCATAGGGACAAAGTGGATTTATAGAAACAAGCTTGACGAGAGTGAGATCATAGTGAAGAACAAGGCAAGACTAGTTTCCAAAGGATACAGGCAGGAAGAGGGCATAGACTTTGATCAGACTTTTGCTCTAGTGGCAAGGTTGGAAGCAATAAGGCTATTCCTTGCCTATATAGCATATCAAGGCTTCAAAGTGTTCCAAATGGATGTTAAGTCAGCATTCTTAAATGGAGACTTAAAATAGTAGGTCTATGTAGAACAGCCCTCAGGTCTTGTTTACCCACTCAATCCTAATTAAGTTTATAAACTTAGGAAAGCTTTATATGGGTTGAAACAAGCCCCAAAGGCTTGGTATGAAATCCTATCTACTTTCCTCATTGAGAACAAATTCTCAAGGGGGAAAATAAACAAGACTTTATTCCTTAGAGAATCCAAAGGAAAGATCATCCTAGTCCAAATATATGTTGATGACATAATATTTGGTTCTACTGAAAACAACCTTTGTAGAAAGTTTGCAAAACTTATGCAAGGGAAGTTTGAGATTAGCAGTATGGGAGAACTTAAGTTCTTCTTGGGACTCCAAGTAAGATAGACTGATGATGACTTGTCCATATCCCAGTCTAAGTTCACCCAGGAGTTAATTAAGAAGTATGGTATGGAGTCATCCACTACCATGAGAACTCCAATGGGGACAAGTATGTCTATAAGCAAAGATGATGCAGGAAAACCTGTAGATGAGTATTTATATAGAGGAATAGTTGGCTCCCTCCTTTATCTAACTGCTACTAGACCTGACATCATGTATGCTACATGTGTTTGTGCTAGGTACCAATCCTGCCCGAAAGAATCTCATTATACTGCTGTCAAAAGGATTTTGAGATATCTTAAGGGCACACCTAATCTAGGCCTTTGGTATCCTAGGAATAGAGATTTTCTACTAATAGGCTATTCAGATGCAGACTTTGCAGGATGCAAAGTAGATAGGAAAAGCACAACATGCACCTGTCAATTTCTAGGAGGAAGATTGGTGTCATGGAGCTGTAAGAAGCAGACTAGTGTGGCAATTTCCAAAGCTGAGTCTGAGTATGTTGCTGCAGGAAGTTGCTATGCACAGCTGTTGTGGATACAACATCAGTTAGAAGATTATGGTATTCATGTAAGTAGAACTCCATTATTATGTGATTCTACTAGTGCTATTTCTATTGCTCATATTCCTATTTCTCATAGTAGAACAAAGCATATAGAAATAAGATACCATTTCCTTAGAGATTATGTAGAAAAAGAAGATATTTCTTTAGAATTTGTTAATACATATTTATAAATTGCTGAAATGTTCACTAAGCCATTAGATGAAACTAAATTTAATAATTGCAAAATTGAATTAGGAATGTTGAACATAAATTAGTTTAACAAATTTGGCTAAGTAAAATTGTGTCGACACAAAAAGTTGTCTGTGTCGACACATAGTAGTTGGTGTCGACACTCCAGGAAAGTGGTGTCGACACATCTAGAAAATTGGTGTCGACACTTCAGAGCAGTTGTGTCGACACATCCAGAAGTTGTGTCGACACTTAGAATTAGAGTCGACACAAAATTTCTGTCGAACTGATAAGAATGTCTGTGTCAACACATCATCAATTGGTGTCGACACATAGAAGTCAACACTTCTGTCGAGACATTAGAAGTCTGTGTCGACACATTTCAACTGTGTCGACACATTAAGAGAACGTGCCTTTTGACCTTCATTATTTAGAAGAGTATAAATAGGTCAACAACATACTCTGTCGACACACTCTCCATATTTTCGAGAACAAAACCTTGTGTCGACAAATTCTCTCTTCTCAATCCAAGATTTATCTCAACCCCAATGGCACCAAAGCTTGAAGATAACGCCAACGAAGGCTATGAGCTAGTTCGCAACACTTTTGATAATGCAGAACCTGAGATTGAAACAGTAATTACCCTAATTTCTGTGAATGGTTTGGAATTTCTGGTATCCTAACCTACTAAGATATGGAAGAAGGAAATCCTTGAGTTCTATGGGGCTGCAACTCAGTATTCTACTGTATTAAAGATTAGGTCTTCAATCCAGGGTAATAAAATCAAACTCACCATGAAGAGCATACGAAAAACTCTTCATCTGCCGAAAACTCAAGAAGATGAAGAAGTTACCTCTACCAAGACCAGGGAAGCACTCCAGTGGTGTGGATTGGATCCCACCATGAAGATTGGATCTGTAATGAACATGAAAGGGATGAATCTGCAAGGAAAATTCCTTTCTGAAGTGGTTAGAAAGGTCATTCTCTGCAAGCAAGGGGGACATGATAGGGTTTCAGCCTATATGTTCAGCCTGATGACCAGGATTATCTTCAGACTGAACACAGATTGGTCTGAAGAAATCTTTGAAAAGATTATGGAAGGCATCAAGAAGCCAAATCTGGGAAGAATCATGAGTCTATACTTGGCTGGAACAATTCCAGAAGTAATGGAACAGACTACTAGTTCTAAGATCAACCACATGAGAAGAATGGATATAAGGATAATCTCCAGATGGGATAGAGTCCTAACAAAGGACATGCCTGATGAAGAGAGGCCAAAGATTGCTGAAAAATCTCCTGCACAAGACATTACAGATGGTGCTCAGGTGCAGTGGGAGCCTCATCTTGAGGAAGAGCCAACACACTTAGATAGTGAAATGGCAAATCAAACTATTCTTGAGACAACTCACCTCAACACTCAAGCACAGGATGTTATCATGGAGGATACATCTACAGCTGCTGATGCTCCTGAGTTGGTGGTGCCTCAAGTCCCAACTCAACAAGAGTTTACCCTTGAAAAGTTATTCCCTGATATAGTGCAAGCCAGGACTGAGGGGGCGCAAGCTGAAACTGAGGGGGAGCAAGCTGAAATTGAGGGGGAGCAAGTCAGGACTGAGGGGGAGGAGCAAGGGACTTAGGGGGAGTTACCTAGATCTGACAAAGAGCTGCCCACAAGTCCAAAGGACACTGTGAATCGAGAAAGTACTTCTGATTCTGATGATGGAGAAGCTCTAAGAGCAAAGAAGAGAAAGCTGATGGTTTTCAAAAGAAGAAGCCAAAGCTATAAAAGGGCATTGCAAACTGCTCCACAACCTGCCCCAGCCACTGATTATATCTCCTTACTGATATCTTTGCAAGTCAAATTAGATGAACAAAGAATAACCATGGAAAAGTATATGGATGAGAGACATAATGAATTGCAGTTATCATTATCTCAAGATATTAAATCCATAAGATTTGAAGTAAATCGGAACAAGAAGAAAATGACAGATTGCTTCCACAAAGGTGGCAATGCTGTAGTCTATCTTGCAAAGCAACAACAAGCAATAAAGACTCAAGTTGATGATATTGCTGTTAAACATGGTTATGTCCTTGAGAATCAGATCAGGATGAATGACAATCTGACAGAATCTCACAATATAATTATCACAAAAGTTCACAAAAAAGCTCTCATTGGGACTGAACATTTTATTCAATTGAAGTCAGATTTTGATAAACAATTACAGGAAGCACTAGCTGCTGTACAAACAGCTATTAAGAATTCTCAAAAGATCATTTCTGATCAGCTACTGAAACTAAGGTCATTTTATAAAGATGATGTTAATTATCTAGATGACCAAGTAAGATTTCAGAAAGATGACCTCAGAGCTCATATTGAGAGAGAAGTCATAAAGGGGGGGAGAGTGTTAGTCAAAGCAGGCTCAGATCATGCTAAATGGATATCTAATATCATCAGAGCCACCCTTGGATATCCACCCCTATGTGATGATGATAATGTAGCTGAGTCAGGTGTGCAACCTGCTTATTTTTAAGGTGATCAACCTGAAGATGCTCAGATCATTTATCCTCCAGCAAATTTTGATATGATTCAGCAAGAAGTACAGTCAATGTACAGTCCTCCACAGGAGGTTGACAATATTATTATTGAGAAAGTGGAAATGTCAGAGGCTGCCAAGGAAGCTCAGAAGGAAGCTCTATTGTCTAAGAAAAGGTTCAGAGAATAGGCTGAGTTGAAGCCTGATTTTGAGCAATGGAGCCCAACTTCCAGGAATATTATATTGACTGCCTGGAAGGCTGTGAAGGACAAGACCTATGAAAGGGGTAAATGGTATGCTGAGCAAGAATGGAACAAGCATGAAGCTAGGCAGGAAGCCATTCTACAATATAGAAGGAAGGCAAAAACTGGCAAGCTACCTCCTAATGCTTAGGAGCCTAGCAAGTACTTCCCAAAGCCTTTTCAATATTTTGAAAGGCAAAGGATAAAGGCTGAAGAACAGAAGCAGAAAGTTTTGAAAGGAAAGAAACCTGTTGATGATGCTGAACCTACTGTGCAGGCTCAGATCAAATCAAGAAAAGACATAGTACTCAAGGAGCCTGATAAGCCTTAGAATAGATTAACTAGATTTTACAACATTGTAATCTTTAGTTTTAAAATCTATGTAAACTATTGTTAAGAAACTTTTGAAAGTTTAAACAAAACAATGATTAATGCTCATTATGTTTGCATCATTATTCTGTGATGACATTTTATACATGTTTTGTTTATAAGTTACCCCGTCATGTAATGTTTTTATACATCATAATGTGTGTTTATTATGAATGGTGTATATCATTGACTAAGGGTTATGACTTCTCCAAATAGGGGGAGATTGTTGGGTACATTAGAAAATGTGTACCAGATTTGAAGAAGCCTCACCTTACTCAATGATATGCATCAAGGTGTATTTGATGTTATTTTGAGTTTATATGTGCAGGTTAAGAAAATGCAGGAATGCAGGAAACATTTCTAAGTCCATGAGTCGACACCAGAAGAAGCTGTGTCGACACTTATGAAGGCTTGTGTCGACACTGGAGAAAAGCTGTGTCGACACCTGGAGTCAATTGTGTCGACACTTGGAAAGGATGTGTCAACACCAGAAGAAACTGTGTCGACACACAGAGGTAGTGTCGACACACATAAAAGCTTAGTCGACATCAACTGTGTCGACATACAGGACTTGTGTCGACACACAGCAGAGTTTCAACAAAGTTGATTTTTGAAAGAATTAGTGCCTAACCACCTAGAGGGGGTGGGGGTGAATAGGTGTAATTCCTGTTTTTCTTTTAAGGCAGAGAATCTGTTCAGTTAACTAATAATAAACTGCAAATTCTACAGCTAACACAGCACAACATTCACAGAAACATTCAATCACAGAGTGCACACTGTTTTTATAGTGGTTCCCCAAGGTCTGGGTACATCCACTTTCCCCCTTTACCTATCTAGCAGTGTGCTAGATTTGGCCTAACTTATTCTCTTCACCTCAGATCCTCAGATCTTACAACTCAGAACCCCAAACAAGGCTCCTATAACTCAGACAATCTACCCTACCTCATCATACACAAGGCCAACAACTCAGGCTCACAACCCTACCTCAGCCTTCAACAAAGCCTACCACTCAGAGAAATTACTCTCCTACACTCAGCCTTTATAAACACATGCTTATAACTCAGATCTATAAAGATCTTACAGAAAATTGATTTAACAAAATGTTTTACCACCACCCTGGTAGAGAGGGAATGAATGGATGACTTTTTGATCAGTTCTTGGAAGAATTTGATGGCAAAGAACAACCTCTCTTAGCTTTCTTCAAAGCTTCTTGAAACTGAACTCAGTAGGGTTGAAATCTTGAGAAGTTGATCTTCAATCAGCTTCTGACTTGAGATTCAGATCTCAATCTGAATCTTTCTTGGCAGCCTGGTTCAGCAACTGCCCTTCTTAGATGGAGCTCTCTCTCTCACCAACTTCTTAGATCTTCTGTCGAATGTCTTCTTCTTTTTGTGTTGTGAGTTATCTGTGTATATGCTTCAATCTTCAAACTTCATCAATCATCATTTTTCTGTTGAAGGAGAATGCCTTTATATAGACTTTCTCCATGGTCACCGGCTGATCTGGTTTCTAACAAACTTCTAACAGCTTTGACAGTTGCAGTAGACCGGTTGGTAACGACAGCTGTCAAGTCATCCAGTCACTTCTTGAAATACTGTCTCTGTCTGAAAGTGTCGAGACTGAACTTTATCATCTGTCGACACAAGTAGACTAAGTGTCGACACAAGTGGACTAAGTGTTGACACAAGCCTTGGTGGTGTCGACACATCTCCTTTGTTGTTGTTAATACTTCTCGACACAGCCTTCTGTAGAATATGTCGACACAAGCCTTTGTGGTGTCGATACAGTCATTTCTTTTCTTCACACAAATTTACTTCGTTGAAATTCTGTCATGTGTCGACACAAGTCCTGTGTGTCGACACATTTATTGGCGACAATATCTTCTATGTGTCGACACTGCCTCAGTGTGTCGACACAAATACTTCTTCTCTTTAACTTTGTTGAAACTCTGTCATGT
This sequence comes from Platanthera guangdongensis, assembly GCA_039583875.1. Taxonomy (NCBI): domain Eukaryota; kingdom Viridiplantae; phylum Streptophyta; class Magnoliopsida; order Asparagales; family Orchidaceae; genus Platanthera; species Platanthera guangdongensis. The sequence goes on from CM077151.1 coordinate 83,395,423, forward strand.
GTCGACACAAGTCCTGTGTGTCGACATATTTGATGTTGACAAAGTCTTCTGTGTGTCGACACTGCCTCTTGGTGTCGACACAGTTGATGTCGATAATACATCACTGGGTGTCGACACTGTCTCTGCATGTCGACATAGTTTCTTCAGGTGTCGACACAGCCATTCCAAGTGTCGACACAATTAACTCCAAGTGTCGACACAACTTTTCTCCAGTGTCGACACAAGCCTTCATAAGTGTCGACACAACTTCTCCTGGTGTCGACTCATGGACTTAGAAATTTTTCTGCATTCCTGCATTTACTTAACCTGCACATATAAACTCAAAACAACATCAAATACACCTTGATGCATATCATTGAGTAGGGTGAGGCTTCTTCAAATCTGGTACACATTTTCCAATGTACCCAACAATCTCCCCCTATTTGGAGAAGTCATAACCCTTAGTCAATGATATACACCATTCATAACAAATACACATTATGATGTATAAAAAATATTATATGACAGGGTAACTTCTTAAACAAAACATATATAAACAATCATCACAGAATAATAACAATGCTATCACAAAATAAGCATTAATCATGTTTTGTTCCAACTTCAAAAGTTTCTTTCATAATAGTTTTACATAGATTTTAAACACTAAAGTTTACAATGTGATAAAATCTAGTAAATCTAATCTAAGGTTGCTCTGGCTCCTTGATGACAATTCCTTTGCCTGATTGGACCTTGGCTTGTACAGGAGCATCAGTGTCATCAGCTGGCTTCTTGCCCTTTAGATCTTTCTTCTTTAGTTCTTCAGCCCTTATTCTTTGTCTCTTAAAGTAATGAAAAGGTTTAGGAAAATATTTGCTAGGCTCCTGAGCATTAGGAGGTAGCTTCCCAAGTTTTGCCTTTCTTATATACTGAACTATAGCTTCTTGCCTGGCTTCATGCTTTCTCCATTCTTGTTCTGAGTACCATTTACCCCTATCATGGTTCTGGTCCTTTACAACTTTCCAAGCAGTTAATATAATGTTCCTGGAGGTTGGACTCCATTGCTCAAAATCAGGCTTTAATTCTGCCTGTTCTCTAAATCGTTTCTTAGACAATAGAGCTTCTTGCTCCTTCAAAACTGCCTCTGTCACAGGCTTGCCTACTTTCTCAAGGATAATATTTTGATTACCCTATGGAGGACTGTATATAGATTGTACTTCCTTATGTATCATCCCAAAATTTGCTGGAGGATAGATAACTTGAGCAACTTCAGCTTGAACCCCTTCTAAGTAAGCAGGTTGTATACCAAACTCAGCCACATTGTCATCATCACAGAGGGGTGGATATCCAAGTGTGGCTTTGGTGCTGTTAGATATCCATTTAGCATGATCAGAGCTAGCTTTGACTAATACTCTCTCCCCCTTTATGACTTTTCTGGCAACATGATCCCCGAGGTCATCTTTTTGAAATCTGATCTGTGCATCTAGAAAATTAACACCTTCTTTATAAAAAGCCTTTAATTTGAGCAGCTGGGCAGAAATAGTCTTTTGGGAATCCTTAATAGCTGTTTGAACAACATCTAGTTCTGCCTGGAATTTCTTATCAAACTCTGCTTGGGCTTTAGCCTTTTCCTCAAGTGAAGCAATAGCAAGATTCTTTATTTCTGTAACAATCACATTGTGTGATTCTGTCAGATTATCATTTATTCTAATTTGATTTTCTAAGACATAGCCTTGCTTCACTGCTATATCATCCACTTGAGTCTTGATTTTCTCTTGATGTGTGGCAAGGAAAACCACAGCATTTCCACCCTTGTGGAAACAATCAGTCATTTCTTTTTTATTCTGATTCACCTCAAATCTTATAGATTTGATATCCTGAGCCAAGGAGAATTGGAGATCCTTATGAGTTTCATCCAGATACTTCTCCATGGCATTCCTTTGCTCATCTAACTTGATCTGAAAGGCCACCAACAATGAGCTGTAATCAGCTGTTGGGGCAGGTTGTGGAGCAGCTGTTTGTAATGCCTTCTTGTAGCTTTGGCTTCTCCTTTTGAAGACCATTAGCTTCCTCTTCTTAGCTCTTGTAGCTTCTTCATCCTCAGATGATGAGGAACTAGCAATATCAACTCTATCTTTAGGACTAGGAGGCAAGTCCTGTGCAGTCTAGAGTGCCCCCCTTGAGTCCTTTGCTCCTCCTCAATGCTTATCTGCTCCTCCTCAGTCCTTGCATTCTCCCCCTGTGTTCCTACTTGCTCCCCCTCAAGGTCAACTTGGTCTCCCTCAAAAGCAGTTTTCTCCCCCTCAAAACCAGCATGCTCCCCCTCAATATTAGTTTGCACTAAATCAGGAAACAACTCTTCTAAGGTAAACTCTTGTTGAGTAGGCACCGGAGATTCTCTTTTCTCTGGAGCATCAGCAACTGCTGATGTATCCTCCTTGATTACATCTTGAACTTGACTGTGTTGTTGTGTTGGTTGGTCAACATCATTCAAAAATTCAGTTAGTGTCTCATCTTTATTATTAAGAATTGATTGATTCACTTCTTGAATTACCTCAAGGATTGTTTGTGTAGCCATTTCACTGTCCAAGTGAGTTGGCACTTCCTCATGGTGAGGCTCCCCCTGGAGTGGATCCAGGTGGATGGGGCTAGCGGATGGTTGCTCCCCCTGCCTCTGTGCATCTTCATTTCTTACTTTTATTACTGGTGATTGTCCATCATTTACAGCCTCTTCCTCATTAGAACTGGGAGCTGCTTGCTCCTCTGAACTACTGGAAGGTTCAGGAACCATTTTGGTTTTCTTCTACTTCCTCTGTGGTGGAGCTTCCTTCTCTGGAGTAGGCATATCCTTTGTTAATACCCTCTCCCACCTGGAGATGATCCTGATGTCCATCCTTCTCATATGATTTATCTTAGTCCCAGCTGACTGTTCCATCACTTCAGGTATTGTTCCAGCTAAATACAAGCTCACAATCCTTCCCAGATTTGGCTTCTTCATACTTTCTTTAATCTTCTCAAATATGACTGCTGACCAATCAGTGTTTAGTGTGAAGATTATTCTGGTCATTAAACTGAACATATGGGCAGAAATCCTATCATGCCCCCTAGCTTACACAGAATCACTTTACCTACAACTTCAGACAGGAACTTCCCTTGCATATTCATGCCTTTCCTGTTTAGAGCTGAGCCAATCTTCATGGTGGAATCCAGTCCACACCATTGAAGTGCTTCCCTTAGCTTAGATGCAGGTACATCTACTTCTTCTTGTGTTCTTGGTAGGTGAAGAACTTTCCTTAAACTCTTCTGGGTGATTTTCACCTTTACTCCATGGACTATGGATTTAATCTTGAGTCCAGTTTGATCTAGGGTAGCAGCACCAAATAATTCTAGAGTTTCCTTCTTCCAGATCTTAGTTGGTTCAGAAACTAGAAACTCCAACCCATTCTCTGCAATTAGGGTTACTACAGCTTTAATGTTAGGTTCCGCATGGTCAAAGGCGTTGCGTACCAGCTCATATCCTTCATTGACATTGTCTTCAAGCTTGGGCGCCATTAGGGTTGAGAGAAATCTTGAATTTAGATGAGAGAATTTGTCGACATAGAGTTTTGGTCTCGAAACTATGGAGAGTGTGTCGACAGACAATGTTGTTGACCTATTTATACCTTTCTAAAAATGAAGGTGAAAAGACACGTCTTAATTCACTTAATGTGTCGACACTGTTGAAAAGTGTCGACACAGACTTCTAATGTCTCGACATAAGTGTTGACTTCTATATGTCGACACTTATACATTTGCGCTCGACGATTAGTCGATACTCCACTCGATGAAATCTGTGTTGAACCTAAGTGTCGACACCATCTCTGGATGTGTCGACACCACTCCTGGATGTGTCGACACTATTTCTCTGAAGTGTCGACACTAATTTTCTAGATGTGTTGACATCATTTTCCTAGAATGTCGACACCACTTTTATGTGTCGACACAGACAACTCCTTGTGTTGACACAATTTTACTTAGCCAATTTTGTGAAACTAATCTATGTTCAACATTCCTAATTCAATTTTAAACTTATTGAATTTAGTTCATCTAGAGTCTTAGTAAACATATCTGCAATTTGATAATCTGTTTTAACAAATTCTGGTGATATGTCCTCTTTCTCCACATATTCTCTAAGAAAATGGTATCTAATTTCTATATGCTTAGTCCTACTATGTGAAACAAGATTATTAGTAATAGAAATTTCACTTGTAGAATCACAAAACAACGGTGTTCTACTTACTTGAATACCATAGTCTTCTAGATGGTGTTGAATCCACAATAGCTTTGCACAGTAACTTCCTGCTGCCACATATTCATACTCAGCTGTGGAAATTGCCACACTAGTCTGCTTCTTACTGCTACAAGATACCAATCTTCCTCCTAGAAATTGACAGGTGCCTGTAGTGTGTTTTCTATCTTCTTTGCAACCTGCAAAATCTGCATCTGAATATCCTGTCAGTAGAAAATCTCCATTCCCAGGGTACCAAAAGCCTAGATAAGGTGTGCCCTTAAGATATCTGAAAATCCTTTTTACTGTAGTAAGATGAGATTCTTTAGGGCATGATTGGTACCTAGCACAGACACATATAGCACACATGATATCTGGTCTACTAGCAGTCAGATATAGGAGGGGGGCAACTATCCCTCTATACAAAGTTTCATCTACAGATTTCCGTACATCATCTTTGCTTAGAGACACACTTGTCCCCATAGGAGTTCTCATGGTAGTGGATGATTCCATACCATACCTCTTAATTAACTCCAGGGTAAACTTTGACTGGGAAATGGACAAGCCATCTTCAGTCTGTCTTACTTGGAGACCCAAGAAGAACTTAAGTTCCCTCATACTGCTCATTTCAAATTTTCCTTGCATAAGTTTTTCAAACTTTCTGCAAAGATTACTTTCAGTAGACCCAAATATTATTTCATCAACATATATTTGGACTAGGATAATCTTTCCTTTGGATTCCCTAAGGAATAGAGTCTTGTCTATTTTACCCCTTAAGAATTTGTTCTCAATATGGAAATTAGACAGGGTTTCATACCAATCCCTTGGGGCTTCTTTCAACCCATACAAGGCTTTCCTAAGTCTATAGACAAAAGAAGGATAGAGTGGATCAACAAAACCTGAGGGCTGCTCCACATATACTTCCTCTTTTAGATTTCCATTTAGGAATGTTGATTTTACATCCATTTGGAATACCTTAAAGCCTTGATATGCTGCATAGGCTAGGAACATCCTAATTGTTTCCAGTCTTGCTACTGGGGCAAATGTTTGATCAAAGTCAATACCCTCTTCCTGCTTGTATCCTTTTACAACAAGTCTTGCTTTATTCTTCACAATGATCCCAATCTCATCCAATTTATTCCTAAAGATCCACTTTGTTCCAATAATGTTGTGGTCTTTTGGTTTAGGAACTAATTTCCAGACCTTGCACCTTCTGAACTGATTCAGCTCCTCTTGTATGGCATCAATCCAATGTGGGTCTAGAACAGCTTCTTCAAATTTCTTGGGTCCCACTTGTGATAAAAAGCTAGTGCAAAGAACTGTGTTCAGATTCCTGCTCCTTGTTTGTACTCTTTATCTTGGATCACCAATTATCTGATTTGCTGGATGATCCTTTAAGTATCTAATAGCTGGAGGTAGTCTATCTTCAGGTTGAACACCTCCAGTCTCTTCATTATGCTACACCTCTTGATTTTCATCAGTATCTGGAGAGTCTTGTACTCCCCTTGAACAGCAGCAACCATTTTCCACTTCCTGATTTGTAGTTGAATCTTCTGTAATGGTAAGCTTGTCCATTCTCTCATTTATACCTGTAGAACTGCAAGAACTACTTGGTAATTCACTATTAATGAGTCCTGTTTCATCAAAGACAACATGTATTGACTCTTCTACAACTTGAGTAATCAAGTTGTAGACCATATAAGCCTTACTATTGTTGCTGTACCCAACAAATATCCCATCTTGGGATTTGGCAACAAACTTAGTTAGATAAGACTTGCCATTGTTAAGTATATAGCACTTGCAACCAAAGATCCTAAAATAGGATAAGTTTGGTTTTTTGCCCTTCATAATCTCATAGGGAGTCTTTTTGTGGCTCTTGGTGATAGTAGCCCTATTGTCACATGACATGCAGTGTTTACTACCTCAGCCCAGAAATATTCTGGGAGAGAAGTGTCACTCAATAGAGTTCTACAGCCTCAATCAGTGTTCTATTCTTCCTTTCAGCAATACCATTTTGCTGTGGTGTTCTAGGTGAGGAAAATTCTTGAAAAATCCCAAATTCTTCACACAGTCTTGTCATACTCTCAGATTGAAATTCAGTGTCATGGTCACTTCTGATTTTGACCACAGTACTATCCAGCTCATTCTAAATTTGTTTGACAAAACTATATAAAACACTTGGGGTTTCAGATTTTTATCTCAGAAAGAACACCCATGAATATCTAGAATAGTCATCTACCACCACAAATATGTAGACCTTCCTACCTAGACTATGAACTGGCATATGACCAAAAAGATCCATATGCAAGAGGTATAGACACCACACTGAATCCTTGTTTTCAAGTCTATGAAAGGAGGATTTGGTTTGCTTGCCTTTTTGACAAGCTGAGCATATCCCATCCTTTATATACTTAACTTGAGGACCATTCCTCACTAACTCTTTGCTAAAGAGTTGGCCAATAGTCTTGTAGTTAAGATGAGCCAGCCTCTTGTGCTATTTAACACATTGTGAGACTCTCTCATCAGCTACAAGACAAATAGGAGAAACATTGTTCTCACACTCAAAGTTAAGACAGTACACATTTCTCTTTCTATATCCTGTCAATATGACCTTTTGATCACTTGACCTTTTGATATGACATCCATTCTTAATAAATGAAATGTCATATCCTAAATCACTCAACTGACTTATGCTTATAAGGTTATGTTTCAAACCCTTCACATAGGCCACTTGAGAGATAGTAATCTAGTTATTAGAAATGTTACCAAATCCTTTAATGATTCCTTTTTCAGAACCACCAAAGGTTACTTTAGGGCCATCCATGATAGGTGTGTAGTCCTTCAGCAACCCCCTTGTTCCAGTCATGTGCCTGGAACATCCACTGTCCAAGTACCATATTGGGGCATGGCAACTTGGACTTACCTGCAATAAAGAATTACTTAACCTTAGAACCCAAATGAATTTTGGGTCCTTGGTTCATGTTAGCCTGAAATTTAACAAATCTGCCTGCAACTTTTCTAACAAGCAGACTGCTACTCTCCTTGACACTAGAATTGTGCCAACAATCTAAGGCAAAGTGGCCTACCTTGCCACAACACCAGCACTCAAACTTGTTATACCTTTGTTTAGGTACAACCTTAGCTGAATTATTTACAGCAGGTTTCTTGTTTTGTGCTGGGGCTTTGCCTTTCATATTGGACTTAGCAGCCCATGCAGTTTTCTTAAACCCTAATCCAGCCTTTCCCTTTTGAGATACAAACTCATCAATCAAGGGTAATACAGATTTTGGTTTAGAAAAACTAGCTACAATCTCCTTTTCTTTCTGAAGTCTATTCTCCAGACTTTTAATCTTATCATTCTTAAATGTGATAGTACCCATCTGAATAACAGTAATATTTTTCAGTCTGGCTATCTCATTCAACTTCTGATCCAGCAACTTCTCTGAATCAGATGCAGCCATCTTAAGATCTGTAACTTCCTTAGCCATCATTGAAAGATATGGTACCTAAACACCTAGAGGGGGGGGGGGTGAATAGGTGACCTAAACCTTTTTGACAATTTTGTTGGCAGCACAACAGTTATTTCACAGATTACTACAGCTAACAGCAATTACAGAAATCAAACAGTCAATCCACAGCACAGCACAGCAGACACACTAATTTATAGTGGTTCCCCAATCTTTGGGTACATCCACTTTCCCCCTTCGCCTATCTAGCAGTGTACTAGATTCAGCCAAACTTCTCCACTATCTCAGAACCTAACAAGGTTCCTACACCTCAGGCCCAAAGCCTTACACTCAGCCACACAGGCCTACACTCAGCCACCCAGGCCTACACTCAGCCAATTAAGGCCTACACTCAGAGTTCTTCAACTCCTACACTCAGGCAACCAAGCCCTACCCTCAGCCTTTATAAAATAGGCTTACAATTCTCTCAGATCCAATGGACCCTACAAGTTAAAATAGAAATACAATTGCTAACTCTACAACTCAGGAAATAAGAGAGGAGTTGAGAGTTTCTTGAAGAGTTCTTGGAAGAACTCAGTTAGATCCAAACTGACTTAGCTTCCTTCAAAGCTTCTTGAGTTAGAACTGAATTAGTCTGAATCTTCTGCAGTTGTTCCTTGACCTCTGCTTCTTGAGATCCAGATGATTCTGAATCTTTCTTATCAGCCTTAGTTCCAAAGACTGAATTCTTGATTGGAGCTCTCTCTCTCCAACTTCTTAGATCTGCAGTTGGACTGACAGATCTTCTTGTGTTGATCCTCTGTGTATCACTTCTTGATTTAATCTGATCAACTACTTTAAGTATTCTCTCAAGCTGTAACTCTTATTTCTCAATCACAACCAACAACTGTTTCTGTAAACTATGGATGCCTATTTATAGGCTTCCTTCATGGTAACCGGCTGATCCGGTTCATAACAGACTTCTGATTTCTCTGACAGTTGTAGTAGACCGGCTGGATCGGCAGCTGTCATGTCAACCAGTCACTTCTTGAAATTCCCTAACTGTCAGATAGTGTCGAGACTTTCTGTTCTTAAGTGTCGACACTTATAGACTAAGTGTCGACACATGTTGTGTAAGTGTCGACACAAGTCTACAAGGTGTCGACACAATTCCTTGTATGTCTCGACACAGATTCTTCTGCATGTGTCGACACTGAAATTGAGTGTCGACACAAGTCTTGTTCTTCATTCTTTAACTGTATTCTTCTAAGTGTCGACACAACTCCTTTGTGTCGACACAACTTTATGTGTTGAAACTGTCAAGTGTCGACACTGCTTCTTGGTGTCGACACATATCTTCAATTTTGTTTCTTCAGCTGAGTGTCGACACATTCCCTTAGTGTCGACACTTGTACTTAAATATTTTATAAACTTCTCTGTTCTTTGCCAAGTGTCGACACAGCTCCTTGTGTCGACACTTCTTCTTCAAATATAGAGTCTTTAGCTAAGTGTCGACACATTGTGCTGAGTGTCGACACTTACTTCAAGTGTTGACTCTTCTGGTTGTGTGTCGACACATTGTGCTGAGTGTCGACACATTCCTCAAATGCTGACTCTTCTGCATAGTGTCGACACATTGTGTTGAGTGTCGACACTTGTACTTAGACTCTGCAGACTTTTGCTGAGTGTCGACACATCTTCAAGTGTCGACACTTTCTGGTGTAGACTTAGCTCTTCTAGGTGTCGACACTTCTGCTAAGTGTCGACACATATCTTCTGCATACTTCTTCACTGAGTGTCGACACAGCTCCAAGTGTCGACACTTTCTGTCTGGTGTCGACTCTTCTTCTCAGGTGTCGACACAATTACTCCAAGTGTCGACACTGCTTGTCTGGGTGTCGACACAAGCTTTCTCAAGTGTCGACACTTTCCCTCTGGGTGTCGACACATGGACTTAGAAACTTTTAGCTTCAGTCTAGTGAATACCTAACCTGCACAAGTAACTCAAACACACATCAAATACACTATGATGTATATCATTGAGTTAGGTGAGGCTTCTTCAAATCAGGTACATTTGACCAATGTACCCAACAATCTCCCCCTATTTGGAGAAGTCATAACCCTTAGTCAATGATATACACCACTCATAATTAAAAATTATAAAATGATGTAAAACAGGTATATGTCAACAGAGTTAAACTTAAACATGTAATAAAGCACACATGTATACTCATACAACATTACAGAACAAACAAGAATTAGACACATTCTACTAAACAATCATGAAATATATATTTATCAAAAATTGTTCATACATTGTTTGCAATATATTTTCAAAGATTTACAATAATGTTTAGATGTAACAGAGTACAACATTCTTCAGTCTAAGCTTAGTCTAATTCTGCTCTGGTTCTTTTATGACTATGCCTTTTCCAGCTTGCACTTTGGCCTTTACAGCAGCAGCAGCAGCAGGCTCAGCTTCAGCAGTCTTCTTCCCTTTGGAGTCCTTCTTCTTCTGTTCTTCAGCCTTGATTTTTTGCCTCTCAAAGTAATGATAGGGCTTAGGAAAGTACTTGCTAGGCTCCACAGCTGTAGGAGGTAGCTTTCCTAACTTAGCCTTCCTTCTATGCTGGACAATGGCTTCCTGCCTGATTTCATGCTTCCTCCACTCTGCTTCTGAGAACCATTTATTCCTCTCATGTGCATTGTCCTTGGCTGCTTTCCAGGCTGTGAGAATGATGTTCCTAGAAGTAGGGCTCCACTGTTCAAAATCTGGTTTTTGCTCAGCAAGTTCCCTGAACTTCTTCTTTGACAGCCTTGTCTCTTCCTCTTTGTCCATAGCCTCTTGCATAGCAGCTGTAATAGGTTGAACAACCTTTTCCAGAATAACAGTTGGCTTTCCAGCAGTTGGGCTATACATTGTGCTTACATCAGCATGAACCATGTCAAAATCTGGAGGTGGATAGATCACCTGAGCTACTTCCTGTTGCTCACCTCCAAGATATGCACTTTGAATACCAGATTCAGCTACATTGTCATCATCACATAGGGGAGGATAGCCCAGTGTAGCTCTGATGGAATTAGAAATCCATTTGGCATGGTCAGAGCTAGCTTTGACTAACACCCTCTCCCCCTTTATGACTTCTTGTGCTACATGATCTCTCACATCATCTTTTTGAAACCTGATTTGGCTGTCCAAATACCTTATTCCATCCTTAAAGAAAGGTCTAAGCTTGGTAAGCTGTTCAGAAATGACCTTCTGTGAATCTTTAATGGCAGTCTTTACAGCAGCAATTTCTTCCTGAAATACTTTATCAAATTCAGCCTTGGCAGCAGCAGAGGAGGTTGAAGGTTCATCAGACTTATTCTTGAGTTCAGTGACTATTGCATTGTGAGATGCAGTCAAATTATCATTCATCCTCAATTGATTCTCCAGCACATAGCCTTGCTTTAGTGCTATATCATCCACTTGAGCCTTTATTTTCTCTTGGTGGGTTGCCAGATAGACCACTGCATTAGCACCCTTTGTAAAACAATCAGTCATCTCCTTTTTATTAAGGTTCATTTCAAACCTTATTGACTTGATGTCCTGTGCCAGATCTGATTGAAGTGCCTTGTGCCCTTCATCAACATAAGTTTCTATAGCCTTCCTTTGTTCATCCATCTTGATTTGCATTGCAAGCAGTGGAGCACTGTAATCAGTTGATGGAGCTTGTTGGACCAAGGAGTGTTGAGCAACAGTTTGTAGAGCCTTTTTGTAGCTCTGACTCCTTCTTTTGAAAACAAAGAATTGCTTCTTTTTAGCTTGTGCAGCCTCATCTTCCTCAGATTCTGAAGTACTGGCAATATCAACCCTGTCCTTAGGGCTTGATGGTTTTTCAACTTGCACATCTTGTGCCTTCTCAGTGTCTAGCCTTATAGGCTCTTCCTGAACATCCAAGTTCTCCCCCTCAACAGCAGCACCCTTCTCTTCATCAGCAGCAGTCTTGTCCATGTCAAAGTCCTCTTGATCTAGATTCAGAAAGAGGTCTTCCATTGTATATTCTGGGGGTGACTGAGCAGGAGATGTACTTGGTTCTTCAACCACTTTATCAGGTATCACAACAGATGTGTCTGGAAGAACAACATCTGGTGCTGTACTTGCTTGCTGAATGTGCTGATGGACATCAGACAAATCAGAATCCATTACAGAAAAATCTAATGTATTAAGGTCAGAAAGTACCTCTTGGATAATAAGTGTAGAGGGATGTTCTACAGCTGGAGGCTCCCCCTGGCTTGGATCCTTGGGGCTAGCTGGAGGCAACTCCCCCTGGATCTCAGCTGGCTCTTGAGGAGCAGGTGACTTCTCTGCAGCCACATCTATTGGACTATCAGGAGTGAAAACAACATGTTCTTCACTGCCTGAGCTGCTGGAGGACTCCTGAGTCACAGCAGCAGTCTTCCTCTTCTTCCTGGGAGGAGAGTCTTTCTTTGAAACTTGCTTTTCTGGGGTTGGAACTTCTTTGGACAGCACTCTTTCCCATCTAGAGAATATCCTTGAATCCATTCTCCTCATGTGATTGATTTTAGTTCCAGCAGCAGTGCTCATTACCTCTGGAATTGATCCAGCCAGGTAGAGACTTAGTATCCTGCCCAGATTGGGCTTCTTCAGACTTTCCTTCACTTTCTCAAATACAATCATAGACCAGTCTGTTTTGAGGTTGAAGATGATTCTGGTCATAATACTGAACATAGAGGCTGACACCCTGTCATGTCCTCCTGGTTTGCTTAGTATAACTTTGCCTACAACTTCAGACAGGAATTTGCCTTGATTATTCATTCCCTTCCTGTTGAAAACTGAACCTATTTTCATCTTAGGATCAAGACCACACCAGGTAAGTGCTTCTCTGGTCTTAGATGTGGTCACTTCCTCTTCTTCTTGAACTTTAGGTAGCTGAAGTACCTTTCTCAAAGACTTGGGTGAAATCTAGACCTTGGTGCCATGCACCCTTGACTTAATTTGTAGCCTGAGTCATCTACAGAAGCTCCAGTAAGAAATTCAAGAACTTCCTTCTTCCAAATTTTGGTTGGTTCTGAAACCAAGAACTCCAATCCTGAATCGGTGACTAGGGTTATCACCGTCTTGATTTCTTGATCGCCATCGTCAAAAGCACCTCGCACGAGCTCATACCCTTCGTTAACATTTCCTCGAGCTTGGGAGCCATTAGGGTTTGAAGATTTAGTTTTGAGAAGAGAGAAATGTCGACACAAGAGTTTTGGTCTCGAAACTTTGAAAGCGTGTCGACAAACAAAGACAGAATCCTATTTATACCTTTCTGGTTTGAAGACGAACAGGCGGGATGGATTACTAAAGATGTGTCGACACTGGCAATAAGTGACACTGACTATATGTCTCGACACTCATGTGTCGACACAAGTTTAGTCAACAGATTTTATGTGTCGACACTTGGTTAAGTGTCGACACCACACTACTCGACATGTAGTCGAGACTTTACTTAGAAAATTCTGAGTAAAACTTAAGTGTCGACACCTTATTAGATGTGTCGACACCTACTCGACATGTGTCGACACTAACATTCTGAAGTGTCGACACCAACTTCCTAGATGTGTCGACACCATTTTCCTGAAGTGTCGACACTTACTATTCTGTGTCGACATAGACTTGTCTATGTGTCGACACCTTTTTACTTAGCCAATTTTTTAGTTCTGTAAACTTAGTCTAAGTTTATCATACCTAGTTCAATTTTGAACCTATTAAACTTAGCTTCTTCTAAGGGCTTAGTGAACATATCAGCTATCTGATTATCAGTTCTAACATATTCAAGTGCAATATCATTTCTTTCTACATGCTCCCTAAGAAAGTGATATTTAATCTCAATATGTTTAGTTCTACTATGTGATACAGGATTGTTAGCTATTGAAATAGCACTAGTAGAATCACAGTAAAGTGGAGTTCTACTTACCTGAAATCCATAGTCTTCTAGCTGATGTTGAATCCACAGAAGTTGAGCACAGCAACTTCCTGCAGCTACATATTCTGACTCAGCTGTGGAGATAGCCACACTGGTTTGCTTCTTACTACTCCATGAAATGAGTCTTCCACCTAGGAATTGACAGGATCCAGTAGTGCTCTTTCTATCTTCTTTGCATCCTGCAAAGTCTGCATCTGAATAGCCTGTTAGATCAAAATCTCCATTCCTAGGGTACCAGAGGCCTAGATAAGGTGTGCCCTTTAGATATCTCAAGATTCTCTTGACTGCAGTCAAGTGAGACTCTTTAGGGCAGGCTTGATACCTGGCACAAACACATGTAGCATACATAATGTCAGGCCTACTTGCAGTCAAGTATAGTAGGGAGCCAACTATCCCTCTATACAAGGTTTCATCTACAGGTTTCCCTGCATCATCCTTGCTTAGAGACATACTTGACCCCATAGGAGTCTTCATGGTACTGGATGAATCCATACCATACTTCCTTATGAGTTCTAGGGTGAACTTGGACTGACATATGGATAGACCACTTCCAGTCTGTTTAACTTGGAGACCCAAGAAAAACTTCAGTTCTCCCATACTACTCATCTCAAATTGACTTTGCATAAGCTTTGCAAACTTTTTGCAAAGGCTACTTTCAGTAGACCCAAATATAATGTCATCTACATATATTTGGACAAGTATGACTTTGCCTCTAGATTCCCTAAGGAATAGAGTCTTATCTATTTTCCCCCTTGAGAACTTGTTCTCAATGAGGAAACTAGATAGGGTTTCATACCAAGCTCTAGGTGCTTGTTTTAACCCATATAATGCTTTCCTAAGTCTATACACATAATGAGGTAAAGTTGGATCAACAAAACCTGCAGGCTGCTCCACATAGACTTCTTCTTTCAAGTTACCATTTAGGAATGCTGACTTCACATCCATTTGGTATACCTTGAATCCTTATAGGTTGCATAGGCCAAGAACATCCTTATGGCTTCCAGTCTGGCTACTGGAGCAAAGGTTTGATCAAAATCAATACCTTCTTCTTGCCTATATCCTTTTGCAACCAGTCTTGCTTTATTCTTTATGATGACCCCTTGTTCATCTAACTTATTTCTGTAGATCCACTTAGTTCCTATAACATTGTGGTCTTTAGGCTTTGGAACCAGCTCCCAAACCTTGCACCTTTTGAACTGATTAAGTTCTTCTTGCATAGCTTCAGTCCACTGTGGATCTTGTATAGCTTCTTCAAATTTCTTTGGTTCTATTTGAGACAGAAAACTTGAATATACTACAGCATTCTGATTTCTGCTCCTTGTCTGAACACCTTGTCTTGGATCTCCAATAATCAGCTCTACTGGATGATCTCTTAGATGCCTGTTGGCTGGAGGCATCCTTACTTCTGGTTGTACTTCTTCAGCATCTTCATCATGCTGAGTTCCTTGTACTTCTTCAGCTCCTGGTACATGTAGTTCTCCCCCTGGACATAAGCCATCTTCTTCTACTTGCTGTCTTGCAGCAGGTACATCTTCTATGGTTAGCTTGTCCATCTTCTTAGTAAGACCTGTGGGGCTGCATACATTGCTAGACAACTCATTGTTAATTAGTTGTGTCTCATCAAAAACTACATGCACAGACTCCTCTACAACTTGTGTAGTCAAGTTGTAGACTCTATAAGCCTTACTATTATTGCTGTACCCAACAAACACTCCCTCTTGGGACTTGGCAGCAAACTTAGTTAAGTAAGACTTTCCATTGTTAAGTATGAAGCATTTGCAACCAAAAATCCTGAAATAGGATAGGTTTGGTTTCCTGCCTTTCACAACTTCATAGGGGGTCTTGTTTAACCTTTTAGTGATGGTAGCCCTATTTATCACATGGCATGCAGTGTTAACTGCTTCAGCCCAGAAATATTCTGGCAGTGATGAATCACTTAATAGGGTTCTACCAGCCTCTATCAAGGTCCTATTTTTCCTTTCAGCAATGCCATTTTGCTGAGGTGTTCTAGGTGAAGAGAATTCTTGAAATATCCCATAGTCTTCACACAGCTTTGTCATGCTTTCAGACTGAAACTCAGTACCATGGTCACTTCTAATTTTGACCACTGTACAGTTCAATTCATTCTGAATTTGCTTAACAAAACTATAGAAGACACTAGGTGTTTCAGATTTCTGCTTTAAGAAGAACACCCAGGAAAACCTTGAGTAGTCATCAACAACTACAAAGGTATAGACCTTCCTACCTAAGCTGTGAACTGGCATTGGACCAAATAGATCCATATGCAAGAGGTATAAACACCTCACAGCATCTTTGTTGTCTAAGCTTCTAAAGGTGGATTTAGTCTGCTTGCCCTTTTGACAAGCTGAGCAAATGCCATCTTTGACACACTTAACTTGAGGACCATTCCTCACTAACTCTTTGCTAAAGAGTTTGCTAAATAGTCTTGTAGTTAAGATGAGCTAGCCTCTTGTGCCACTTGACACATGAGAGACTGTCTCATCAGCTACAAGACAAACAGGAGAACCATTGTTCTCAATCATGATGTCTAGACAGTAGACATTCCTCTTTCTATATCCTGTCAAAATGATCTCTTGATCACTTGACCTCTTGATATGACAACCATTTTTAACAAATGAGATGTCATACCCTACATCACTTAACTGACTTATACTAATGAGGTTGTGTTTCAACCCTTTAACATAAGCCACTTGAGTAATGGTAACAAGGTTTGAAGAGATGTTACCAAACCCTTTGATGATTCCTTTTTCAGAACCACCAAAGGTCACTTTAGGACCATTTTTGATTGGAATGTAGTCCTTCAGTAGTCCCCTTGTTCCAGTCATATGTCTGGAACATCCACTATCCAAGTACCATGTTGGGGTATGGCCACTTGGATTCACCTGCAAAACAAATTAATGAACCTTAGAACCCAAAGTAAACTTGGGTCCTTGGTGATTGTTAGTTTGCAACTTGACATAGCTACCTACTGGCTTTCCATCAGGTAACTTGCTACTCAACTTGGCACTGGCATTGTGCCAACAATCCAAGGCAAAGTGGCCAACCTTGCCACAACACCAGCATTCAAACTTGTTGTACCTTTGCTTAGGTACAACCTTTGCTGTCTTGACTACAGCAGGCTTGTTGAATGTTGGGGCTTTGCCCTTGGACTTGAACTGGACTGAACAGTCCCTGCATTCTAACAAAACCTAGTCCAGCTTTGCCTTTTTGATGAACAAATTCATCAATCAATGGTAGCATACTGATTTAGGTTTTGAAAACCTGGCAGCAAGTTCTTTTTCCTTCTGGAGATTGATCTCCAGTCTCTTAATTTGATCATTCTTAAATGTAATAGTACCCATCTGAATCACTGTAATGTGTTTCAGCCTGGCTACTTCATTCAGTTTTTGATCATACTGTTTTTCAAAATCTGTTGCAGCTGCCTTGAGATCAGCAATCTCCTTTGCCTGACTTTTGGCAAGGGACTTGCTTTTCTTATAGGCTTGCAACAGTACTTTATATTCATCTAAGAGCTGATGAATATCTCCCTCAGATTCAGAAACACTTCCATCACTTGATGAAGATGAATCTGACTCTGAACTAGAACTGAAATCTGAACTTTGAGTTGGACTTTGTACCTGACTAGGTCCTGGCTGCTCCAGGATTTTGGTACTTTCAGTCAATGCCATCAGTCCTTGGCACTGACACTCTTCTTGTTCATAGATTGATTCCATGATCTGCATAAACTCTTCTTCTTCTTCAGCAAATAGCCCTATGTAGGCTTCAGCATCTGTCTCAGTGTCTGAAGAAGAAATGTCTGAAAGAGTCTTCTCATTCTTTGCAACAAAGGACTTCTCCTTCTTTCCTTTGAAGTGAGTCTTCTTTTTGTCACTGGATTCTTTTCTTCTCTCAGGACAATCTGCAATACATGACCCTGTCTATTGCAGCAGTAACACACTATCTTAGACCCAGTTGCCTTGCTAGTCTTTGTCTTTTTCTTGTCCTTCTTTGAAGGCTTCTTCTCCTGATACTGAACTTCTTTCCCTTTGGAAAATGAAGGTCTGGACCTCCACTGTTTCTTCTTCAGGAATTTCTGAAAATGTCTGGTGAATGCAGCAAAGTCTTCATCACTTTCACTGCTTGTAGACTTTGTGCTAACAGACTCATCAGATTCTGATTCAACTACCTCTGGAGGAGGAGTTGATGACTTAGTCCTGCCCTTTCTAGGTACTTCTGACTTGAAGGCAACAGTCCTTTCCCTGTGCTCAGTCCTTGTTGATTTTTCTTCCTCTTTTCTCACTGACAGCTGCATCTCATAAGACAACAACTTCCCAAACAGTGTGGGAGGAGGAATTTCTCCCAACTTTGCCATTTCTCTGATGGCACAGATCTTAGTGTCCCAATCTTTGGTTAGGGACCTTAAGAACTTATCATTCAATTCATAGTTAGTGAACTCTCTTCCATAGGACATGAGTTCATTAACAATTCTATAGAACTTTTTGTAGCATTCAGTGATGCTATCTCCTCTTCCTTGCCTAAAGCTCTCATATTCTTGATTAAGCAAGGACTTCCTATCTTGTCTTACTTCTTCAGAACCTTCCATGTAGACAATGAGGGTATCCCACATTTCTTTTGCTGTTTTACAGTGAATAAGGTTCTGGAAGGTGGCATCATCAATTGCACTAACTATGATGTTCTGTGCCCTTTTGTCCATTGTAGCTAGGACAATCTCATCCTTGGTCATCTCAGAAAAATCCTTTGGAGTTCTCTGTGTAGCATCCAAGACTGAAATCTTCATGGGCACATAAGGCCCTTCTTTGACTGTGATGTAGATCCTAGGGTCAGAGGCTTCCATGAACAGCCTTACCCTTTCTTTCCAGATTCCAAAAATCTCTTTTCTGCATATGGGCAGTTTCATTGAACCCAATTCCTTGTGATTCTCTGAAGAACCCATGATTTCTTGATTTTCTTGAAACTGTGTTTTGACTTATCCTAATCTGCCAAACTGGATCTCCTCAGACAGTTAGTCCTTTTTGAGGAACCTGGCTCTGATACCACTTGAAAGATATGGTACCTAAACACCTAGAGGGGGGGGGGTGAATAGGTGACCTAAACCTTTTTGACAATTTTGTTGGCAGCACAACAGTTATTTCACAGATTACTACAGCTAACAGCAATTACAGAAATCAAACAGTCAATCCACAGCACAGCACAGCAGACACACTAATTTATAGTGGTTCCCCAATCTTTGGGTACATCCACTTTCCCCCTTCGCCTATCTAGCAGTGTACTAGATTCGGCCAAACTTCTCCACTATCTCAGAACCTAACAAGGTTCCTACACCTCAGGCCCAAAGCCTTACACTCAGCCACACAGGCCTACACTCAGCCACCCAGGCCTACACTCAGCCAATTAAGGCCTACACTCAGAGTTCTTCAACTCCTACACTCAGGCAACCAAGCCCTACCCTCAGCCTTTATAAAATAGGCTTACAATTCTCTCAGATCCAATGGATCCTACAAGTTAAAATAGAAATACAATAGCTAACTCTACAACTCAGAAAATAAGAGAGGAGTTGAGAGTTTCTTGAAGAGTTCTTGGAAGAACTCAGTTAGATCCAAACTGACTTAGCTTCCTTCAAAGCTTCTTGAGTAGAACTGAATTAGTCTGAATCTTCTGCAGTTGATCCTTGACCTCTGCTTCTTGAGATCCAGATGATTCTGAATCTTTCTTCTCAGCCTTAGTTCCAAAGACTGAATTCTTGATTGGAGCTCTCTCTCTCCAACTTCTTAGATCTGCAGTTGGACTGACAGATCTTCTTGTGTTGATCCTCTGTGTATCACTTCTTGATTTAATCTAATCAACTACTTTAAGTATTCTCTCAAGCTGTAACTCTTGTTTCTCAATCACAACCAACAACAGTTTCTGTAAACTATGGATGCCTATTTATAGGCTTCCTTCATGGTAACCGGCTGATCCGGTTCATAACAGACTTCTGATTTCTCTGACAGTTGTAGTAGACCGGCTGGATCGGCAGCTGTCATGTCAACCAGTCACTTCTTGAAATTCCCTAACTGTCAGATAGTGTCGAGACTTTCTGTTCTTAAGTGTCGACACTTATAGACTAAGTGTCGACACATGTTGTGTAAGTGTCGACACAAGTCTACAAGGTGTCGACACAATTCCTTGTATGTCTCGACACAGATTCTTCTGTATGTGTCGACACTGAAATTGAGTGTCGACACAAGTACTTGTTCTTCATTCTTTAACTGTATTCTTCTAAGTGTCGACACAACTCCTTTGTGTCGACACAACTTTATGTGTTGAAACTGTCAAGTGTCGACACTGCTTCTTGGTGTCGACACAATCTTCAATTTTGTTTCTTCAGCTGAGTGTCGACACATTCCCTTAGTGTCGACACTTGTACTTAAAATATTTTATAAACTTCTCTGTTCTTTGCTAAGTGTCGACACAGCTCCTTGTGTCGACACTTCTTCTTCAAATGTAGAGTCTTTAGCTAAGTGTCGACACATTGTGCTGAGTGTCGACACTTACTTCAAGTGTTGACTCTTCTGGTTGTGTGTCGACACATTGTGCTGAGTGTCGACACATTCCTCAAATGCTGACTCTTCTGCATAGTGTCGACACATTGTGTTGAGTGTCGACACTTGTACTTAGACTCTGCAGACTTTTGCTGAGTGTCGACACATCTTCAAGTGTCGACACTTTCTGGTGTAGACTTAGCTCTTCTAGGTGTCGACACTTCTGCTAAGTGTCGACACATATCTTCTGCATACTTCTTCACTGAGTGTCGACACAGCTCCAAGTGTCGACACTTTCTGTCTGGTGTCGACTCTTCTTCTCAGGTGTCGACACAATTACTCCAAGTGTCGACACTGCTTGTCTGGGTGTCGACACAAGCTTTCTCAAGTGTCGACACTTTCCCTCTGGGTGTCGACACATGGACTTAGAAACTTTTAGCTTCAGTCTAGTGAATACCTAACCTGCACAAGTAACTCAAACACACATCAAATACACTATGATGTATATCATTGAGTTAGGTGAGGCTTCTTCAAATCAGGTACATTTGACCAATGTACCCAACAATCATTTTTGCTAGGTTTTTGCTTTTCTTTAGTGCCTGCAACAAGTCCCCATATTCATCTATCAGCAGATGAATATCACCTTCAGACTCAGACCCATCCATATCACTTGATGCAGATGTTGATGACTCTGACTCAGTACTACAATCTGAATTTCTAGAAATACATTGTACCTTACTAGGACTAGGCTGATCCTGACACTTGTCTTCTTCTGACACATCCATCAGTCCCTTGCACTGATGGTCTTCTTGTTCATAGATAGAGTTTAGCACTTGCAGAAACTCTTCTTCTTCATCTGCTACATTTAGACCAATGTATACCTCAGCTTCAGATTCTAACTCTGAAGAAGATTGGTCTGTCAAGCTATTCTACTTCTTAGCAACAAAGGATTTCTCCTTCTTACTCTGGTGTTGAATCTTCTTTTTATCAGTATACTCTTTTCTTTTATCTGGACACTCAGCCACAATATGTCCAGGTCTATTACAGCAGTAGCAAACTATCTTTGATGTTGTAGATTTGCTTGGTTTAGACCTGCTCCTGTCCTTCTTGGATGACTTCCTCTTTTGATAATAATCATCCTTAGGCTGAGATGTGGAAGGCTTAGACTTCCACTGCTTCTTCTTCTTCAGAAACTTCTGAAACTGCCTTGTGAAGGCAGCAAAGTCTTGATCTGAGTCACTGCTGTCTGAACTTTGGTTGTCTGAATTATATGAAGCAATTTCAGCAATTATCTTAGGAGGTGATGGAGACATCCTCCTATTCTTCCTAGTGGCTTCAACCTTGAAGGCCACAGACTTTTCTCTATGCTCCACTTTTGCACTTTTCTCTTCCTCTTTCCTAGCCATCAGCTGCATCTCATATGACAGCAATTTTCCAAACAAAGTGGGTGGAGAGATATCTGCAAGTTTGGCCACTTCCCTAATGACACAAATCTTAGTGTCCCAATCCTTTGTCAAGGATCTTAGGAATTTATCATTCAGTTCATAGGTACTGAAGATTCTTGTATAAGACATCAGCTCATGTACTATTCTATAGAACTTTTTATAACACTCAGTTATACTGTCAGACTTTCCTTGTCTGAAACTCTCATATTCCTGGTTCAGCATAGATTTTCTATCTTGTCTGACTTCTTCAGAACCTTCCATGTAGACTATCAAAGTATCCCACATTTCTTTGGAGGTCTTGCAGTGAATCAAATTCTGGAAAGTTGCATCATCAATGACACTTACTTTGATGTTCTGGGCTCTTTTATCCATAGTTGCCAAGATGATCTCATCCTTGGTCATCTCTGAATAATCCTTGGGAATTCTTTGGTTTATATCTAGAACTGAAATCTTCATTGGAATATAAGGACCGTCCTTTACTGTAATATATATCCTTGGATTAGAAGCCTCCATAAATAGCCCGAACCTTTCTTTCTAGATGCCAAATATCTCATTTCTGCATATGGGTAATTTCATAGAACCTAGTTCCTTTTGATTTTCTCCAGAACCCATTTTCTTGATCTTGAATTTACCTTATGGATCTCACTCAGACTGTTAAGTCCTTCTTTGAGCAACCTGGCTTCGATACCACTTGAAAGAATTAGTGCCTAACCACTTAGAGGGGAGGGGGTGGGGAATAGGTGTAATTCCTATTTTTCTTTTAAGACAGAGAATCTGTTCAGTTAACTAATAATAAACTGCAAATTCTACAGCTAACACAGCACAGCATTCACAGAAACATTCAATCACAGAGTGCACACTATTTTTATAGTGGTTCCCCAAGGTCTGGGTACATCCACTTTCCCCCTTCACCTATCTAGTAGTGTGCTAGATTCGGCCTAACTTCTTCTCTTCACCTCAGATCCTCAGATCCTCAGATCTTACAACTCAGAACCCCAAACAAGGCTCCTACAACTCTGGCAATCTGCCCTACCTCAGCCTACACAAGGCCTATAACTCAGGCTCACAGCCCTACCTCAGCCTTCAACAAGGCCTACCACTCAGAGAAATTACTCTCCTACACTCAGCCTTTATAAACACAGGCTTACAACTCAGATCTATAAAGATCTTACAGAAAATTGATTTAACAAAATATTTTACCACCACCCTAGTAGAGAGGGAATGGATGGAAGGCTTCTTAATCAGTTCTTGGAAGAATCTGATGGCAGAGAACAACCTCTCTTAGCTTTCTTCAAAGCTTCTTGAATCTGAACTCAGTAGGGTTGAAATCTTGAGAAGTTGATCTTCAATCAGCTTCTGACTTGAGATTCAAATCTCAATCTAAATCTTTCTTGGCAGCCTGGTTCAGCAACTGCCCTTCTTAGATGGAGCTCTCTCTCTCTCTAACTTCTTAGATCTTCTGTCGAAGGTCTTCTCCTTTTTGTGTTGTGAGTTATCTGTGTATATGCTTCAATCTTCAAACTTCATCAATCATCATTTTTCTGTTGAAGGAGAATGCCTTTATATAGACTTTCTCCATGGTCACCGGCTGATCCGGTTTCTAACAAACTTCTGACAGCTTTGACAGTTGCAGTAGACCGGTTGGTAACGGCAGCTGTCAAGTTATCTAGTCACTTCTTGAAATACTATCTCTGTCTGAAAGTGTCGAGACTGAACTTCATCATGTGTCGACACAAGTAGACTAAGTGTCGACACAAGTTGACTAAGTGTCGACACAAGCCTTGGTGGTGTCGACACATCTCCTTTATTGTTGTTAATACTTCTCGACACAGCCTTCTGTAGAATGTGTCGACACAAGCCTTTGTGGTGTCGACACAGTCACTTCTTTTCTTCATACAAATTTACTTCGTTGAAATTCTGCCATGTGTCGACACAAGTCCTGTGTGTCGACACATTTGTTGTCGACAAGATCTTTTGTGTGTCGACACTGCCTCAGTGTGTCGACACAAATACTTCTTCTCTTTAACTTTGTTGAAACTCTGTCATGTGTCGACACAAGTCCTGTGTGTCGACACATTTGATGTTGACAAAGTCTTCTGTGTGTCGACATTGCCTCTTGGTGTCGACACAGTTGATGTCGACAATACTTCACTGGGTGTCGACACTGCCTCTGCATGTCGACACAGTTTCTTCAGGTGTCGACACAGCCATTCTAAGTGTCGACACAATTAACTCCAAGTGTCGACATAATTAACTCCAAGTGTCGACACAGCTTTTCTCTAGTATCGACACAAGCCTTCATAAGTGTCGACACAGCTTCTCCTGGTGTCGACTCATGGACTTAGAAATTTTTCTGCATTCCTGCATTTACTTAACCTGCACATATAAACTCAAAACAACATAAAATACACCTTGATGCATATCATTGAGTAGGGTGAGGCTTCTTCAAATCTGGTACACATTTTCCAATGTACCCAACAATTTTTTTGTGAAGAGAAGAAGTGACTGTGTCAACATACAGAATTAGTGTCGACACATTCTACAGAAGCTGTGTCGAGAAGCAGTGTCAAGACCAAGGGAGCTATGTCGACACCACCAAGGCTTGTGTCGACACTTAGTCTACTTGTGTCGATACATGATGAAGTTCAGTCTCGACACTTTGCTGACAGAGATAGAGTTTCAAGAAGTGACTGAGGACTTGACAGCTTTGATATTCAACAAGTCTACTGAAGCTGTCAGAGCTGTCAGAAGTTCGTTAGAAACCGGATCAGCCGGTTACCATGGAGGAAGTCTATATAAAGACATTCTCTATCAACAGAAGAAGGATATATACACGAGATAAAAAAAAGAGTAAACACGAAAAACAGAAGAAGATTTTCAACAGAAGATCTAAGAAGACATTCTTAAGTGGTGATCTACTTAGAGTTTGTCAAGAGAATTCAAAGAAGAATTCAGAAGAATCTTCAGAAGAATTTGGAGAGAGAGATCTCCATCTATTTAAGTGAAGAAAGGGACTTACATCAATAAGTCTCTTAAGTGCAGATTCTGAACCAGTCTGCCAAGAAGAATTCAGATTGATTTCTAAATTTCAAGAAAGAAGCTGATTGAAGATCAACTTCAAAGGAGATTAACCCTACTGTGTTCAGATTCAAGAAGCTTTGAAGAAAGCTAAGACAGGTTGATCTCTAATATCAGATTCTTTCAAGAACTGATCAAGAAACCTTCCATTCTTTCTCTCTCAACCAGGGTGCTGGTAAATTTCAAATTTACATCTATTTTCAGTAGGATCTTTTTAAGATCTGAGTTGTAAGCCTGATTTATAAACGCTGAGTTGTAGGAGATTAAGTTCTCTGAGTGGTAGGCCTTGTTGAAGGCTGAGGTAGGGCTGAGAGCTTGAGTTGTAGGAGATTTTCATCTCTGAGTTGTAGGCCTTGTTGAAGGCTGAGGTAGGGCAGATTGCCTGAGCTGTAGGAGTGTGGACTCACTCTGAGTTGTAGGAGCCTTGTTTGGGTTCTGAGCTGTAAGATCTGCGGATCTGAGGAGAAGGAAAGAAGTTAGGCCAAATTTAGCACACTACTAGATAGGCGAAGGGGGAAAGTGGATGTACCCAGACCTTGGGGAACCACTATAAATCAGTGTGCCATCTGTGATTGTGTGTGGTATTGTTATTTATGTGTTGTGATAGCTGTAGAACTATATGTTTCTATTAATTAACTGAATTAATATTCTGCCTTAGAAAAAAAAAGGAATTGAACCTATTCACCCCCACCCCCTCTAGGTGTTTAGGAACCAATTCTTTCAGAGCGGCCTGTGCGGCCTGGTGTGCGGCCTGCGCGGTCTGCTCTGCGGCCTGGCTGGACTATGGCCAAGGAGGATGGGCCTCTAGTGAAGCGGACTGAGCGGGCTGCGGTTTGCGGGCTGTTGGCAGTGCTTAGTTGATCTGCGGCCTTGTAAATTTGCAAGCTTGTGTTAACCGGCGAATTGGGAGTTTTATCCGTAGGAGTCTTTGCGGACTGGTGGAGTCCACTGTGTTCGCTGTTGCGGACTGGCTTGGAGTTCGGTTGTGGCCTTTGCCGAGCTCTGGTGGTGCAGCGGGTGTTAGCTGCAGTGGAGGACTGCGCGGACTAGTGTTGAAGTCCGGCAGGTGGCCGATGTCTTGGCAACTGTGCGAGTAGGGCTTGAGAGCTCTACCTTCTAGTGGAGTGTTTGGCGATCTGCTTTGGGGCAGGCGGACTGGGCCGTGTCCGCCGAGCTTGCGCTTGCTCTTGGTGGTTCTCTGAACTAGGACACATTTAGTGACAAGTTCAGTGTGTCCGTAGTATCCGCCGAGTCCGCTGTTGACCAGGCGGACTACCTGTTGGTCGTGGACCCGTGGAGGGTGGAGGCTTTGTTCTCGATCTGTGCGGACTGCCTTCTTGTCCGCATATAGTGTGCGGTCTGTCGCAGTTGTGGTGGCTGTCCTTGTGCAGTGTTTGCGGGCTATACGGGATGGTGCCTTGTCCGCATAGTGTGGGCGGACTGGAGCGAGTTCGCTTGATGGTAAACATCATTCTTACTCCTGGCGGGTTTTTTTGGAATCCGGCTAAGTCCTTGCAGACTCAGCGGACGGGTCTTTGCTAGTGCGCGAGCTGGGGCGGTGTCTCTATTCACTAGGGTGGTGACCACACTCCTCACCTCGCCTATAAAAAGAACCCCCCCGACACGTCTACAGTAACTGTGTGAACAGTAAGTGGGGCTTGGGCTATTATTGCGGTCTGATTTTTTCTGTCCGCGGGGGTTGAGTAGAGTTGACGGTTTGCTGTGTGCAGGTCGCGTGACTAGCTTCAAGGAGCCAGGATTTTGGCTTTGACTTCAGTCAAGTTCTGTGAAGTGTGCGGTCTCTGCGGTCTCAGCAGGTCGCTTCTGCGGCTTGTCAGTTCTTTGCTTCAGCTTCTCCAAGTTCCAATAACCTGTCCGCCGGTCTCAGGCGGGTAGGTGGTCTGTTCTTCAGTTCATCAGCAGTTAGTGAATAATGGTGTGTCCGCGCGACCTCGCGGTCTCGATGGACTCCGTGTCTATTCGGCGTGTAGCCGCTTCAGCTCGGGCGGCTTCGGCGACCTTGGCAGACTGGGCGGTCTTGGCGGTTTCCAGTGCTGTCCGCCCGGCTTGTTTTGTGCTTTCTGTGTTAGCTTGTGAACTAGCGAAATCATGTCTCGCTATGTATACCTCACCTTGTAAAAAAGTGGGAATATTAATAAGATCTGCTTGTTCTTCCATTTGCATTTGGTGTTAAGCTTTCTCTTTGGACTTCCGCATGATCAAGGTGTTAACTGGATAGTTCTGAGAATATTAATTTGGCATTAGGCTATCTTGCTGACCACTTTGAGAAATTTCAACAGTTATACTCTAGTATTTAATGCTAAATATTCTTAATGAATATAGCCATTTCTGGTAGCATTAAATATGAAATTATCATAGAGTTATTATTCTAATTAATTACCCGTGCAGTTAAAGAATGGTTTTATTCCAAATATTTGAATCTAGCCGTTGCAAATCCTCAGGGATTCTTCAGATGTTTCAAGGAATGTTTTTAAAAATCAAATGTTTGAATTCTTCTCAGAGAATATATATTCAGAAAACTGATGGTTATTCTAAAATGGAATTTGGGGTTACTGATTGAGACACACACAGAGATTTTGGATAACTTGCTTCTGACTCTCCAAGAGACAATCATTTTCACATCAGTCTGAAATTTCAACTGGAGAGAAACAATATTCTTGAAGGCCTGCACCATGAAGAAAAGTCTCCCTCTCTTGATCATAATCTCTACACAAATCAGGAGGAGCTTTTTGCATCATCAATCCACTTAGTCTTCTTAGAGACTCCTGGCAGAGAAGAAAACATTTTTTTCTTTTAGTTTATTTCATAAACTGTGTACAGGGTTTTTAACTCCCTTCAAAAGTTATCTTTTGCTTTCTAAGTCATCTGATCAAAAGACTTAAACTTGGTTTTTGGGCACCTGATCAAAAGCTCAAAGGGTTTCCAAATCTCCCTTAGAAAATAGATCTTCTGGTGGCATTGCACCTGATCAAAAACCTGTAGTGGATTCCTACCAGGGTGATAGAATAGTGGATGTACCCAGATTTATTGAGGAACCACTATAAATTTCCTTGTGTCGTCTGTGATTGTTATTCTTCCTATTTGTGTGTTGTGGTTATTATATATATACGAGTGACAGGCACGGGGCTACGGCCCAATGTCCATGTGCCACAGTACCCGGACGTCGACGGCGGGCTTCGCCCGCCCACTCGCTCGATTCCTGCCCCAGCCTGCCCGGCCCAGCTGCATTTTCCATGGTATAAGAGTATAACAGCCCAAATTCGAGAGACGGGAAAATATTAGGTGACACGGCCTGGGACACGGGCGTGTCCCAGTACGTGTCCTGCTTGGGTTGAGTGGTCGAGCGCGTCGTCGACGAATTTCGGTCGACGAAGTCTTCGAGAGGTACACGCCCTATAACGTGGGCGTGTCGGGGGGGGGGGGGGTGACCTAGGGCGTGTCCTCCCCTGGTCGACGATTCTCTCTCGAGTAGTTGAGGTCGACGAATACTCGAGAAAGAGGGTACACGACCTGTGACACGGGCGTGTCACAGGGCGTGTCCCGCTCATACTCGAGTAGCTCTCGCGTAGGTCAAAATGTACTCGAGTAGGTGGAAAAGTACTCGAGTAGGGGGGGGGGGTGACACAGGCATGCAATCCCTGTGACACGGGCGTGTCCTATCTGGGAACTCGAGTAGTTGGTTTTCTCTCGAGTAAGTCCTCTCGAGTAGGTCTCGAGTGGGTTACACGCCCCGTGTCACGGGCGTGACTAGGCTGACACGGGCGTGATATGGGCATGTCACATTGTCATAGATAGTCAGAATGAGACGGTTCGTGTACCGCTTAAGTCACAGGGCGTGTCGAGGCCGAAAGGTGATTTTTCAGAGATTTTTTTGCCATTCATTTCCCTATCCTGAATCCAAGGGCTGGGCTTTGTCCAGGTGCTTATATGGCCGAGAGCTGAGAGCAATTCCCCTTTATCTTCATCTTCTTCTTCTCCATCTCATTTCAAGAGAGAGAAAGAGAAAGGGAGAGCAAGGGAAGGAAAGGAGAAAACAAGCTAGCTGCTGGAGGAGCTGCGGAGTGCGGATTGAAGATCTGAGAACGGATTCGTGAAGGCAAAGCCGAGGCGGTGACTTCCATCTGGCTACTTCATGGCGCCGAAGCGATCTTCAAGGGTAACGATCTCCTTCTTGGACATCGAAGCCCTCTCTTTATGCATGTGTGTGGAATCCTCCACCAAGAGGTGGATTTCAGAAGTGATTCCTCGGTTGTGTCTGCATCTAGAGCCGGAAGTGTGGAGTACGACATAGGCATGCTGTGTGAAGCCCATCTGGACGGGTAGTCTGGATTGGTGATGATCATGGGTAAACCGGAGAAGACTCCGTGGATTTGATGCTGTGAAAGGTTTATGCTTTGATTGAATGGTTGTGTATGGATGAATGAATATTGGTTATGGATGTATGGAGGCTTTGTTTAAGCTCCTGGTTATGTTGAGAGATCAATGGGTAGCATGGCTGGGTGAAACGTGGAATGATCCTGGCATGTTACACCACATGGTGTGGGTTGATCTGTATTAGTGAGGATCGATGGGTGGCATTGTTTGGGAGGAAGTGAGGTGGACCCTACTTGCTGCACCACACAGTGTGGGTCGATCAGATATAAGTGAGGGGTCGATGGGTGACAATACCAGGGGAGCCTTGATAGACCTGGCTGCCACACCACATGGTGTGGGTATATCTGCTCTGGTTGTTTGTGAATGCTGTGAGGTAGTAACTCTGAGTAGTATGGACGGGATGTCGCCAATAGTGAGATTGGTGGACTAGGATTGAACTGCCCAACTAATAAGTGAAGAGCCTCGATCGGCGGTGTATGACTGGTATATCCGGTACATCCAAAAGTGCCCTGAGTGCACGGAGCGTCCGGTGGAGACCGGCGTTTGTGATATGGACTGTGATTGATAGATTGATAGAAATGATGATGGCTATGCATACAGGGAAGGAACCACTGCCCCATGTAAGGGGTAGGGTCATTATAAGTGGTCAGCTAATGCTGACCATTACTTTGTTTTCTGTTTGGATTGGATGGCTAATTGCAGGTGTTGCTGCTTGAATTGAAATGAGCGGAATGGAGGGTTGCTGCTAGAGGCCCTTGAAGGCCGTGCGAAGAAACGTGGTTGGATTTCATGTGTGGTCGGCCTGCGTGCCGATGTACGAAAATGTATTTGTGCAAAAAGAAATCTGTAAGGCCTTAAGGCCAGTGTGTGTGAGTGGTATACATTCCTGATTTGGATATATAAATGTGGAGTTTATATAGTAGTGGACATTCTCTGAGTTGAGTTCATGTTAACGTAAAATGCTGCGCTAGAATGTTTTGAGATAAGATGCGAGTAGATTTTGATTTCCACAAGTAATTCCTCCACTTGTCTGTTACATATGGCGTGGGGCCCCGGCCGGACCCACCGTTATATGCCATCTGACGAGTGGGGGCGTTATAAAGTGGTATCAGAGCCAGATTGAGATTGTTTGGGAGGAAGAACATAAGTGAACTCACGAATGTCCACTAGGAATGTATTTCATGCACGTAATGGGCATGAGTGTGTAGTCAATGTATAGATGTGAGACTGTGGTGGGACGAGATGGAGGTGCATCACTTGGCAGGTCGTGGATTAGCGGAGGTTTCAATGGATGAATTCTCCCGATTGTTTTTAGCCAAGTATTTGCCAGTGTCGTAGCGGATTGCGATGGAAAATGAGTTTCAACGCATGGTGCAGGGTGAGGCTGATATTGATACATACCTGTATGAGTTTACTAGACTGGGGCGATATGCGGGGTCCACCTTCATGGAGGAAGCACGGAAGACGAATCGATTTTATGAGGGACTGCGGGATGAGTTAAGGTTGGTCCTCCCGAGTTCAGTGAACCAAGGCTTCTAAGCATTGGTTGATACGGCCCGTGCCTTGGAAAAAGATTTGAAGCGAGTACAAGAGAAGAAGAGACTGGCCGTGGAGAAGCCAGAGATTAAAGTGCCACAGTCGGAACAGTCGGAGTTTAGACGACGAGATAATAAAAGGTGTAGGTCTACCAAAGCAACGTATGGGCAAGGACGTGTCGATACACGTATCTGTTATACCTGCGGACAACAAGGACATATTGATAAATTTTGTTGGAAGACCCCTTCGGGAAGTGAGAAAAATATAGGTGCGTCGTATGAAGACAAGGGTAAAGCAGTGACCGAGTCATCTGCATCCCGGACGCAACCTCGATTGCATAATTTGGAAGTGCAAGAGCCGAAAGCTCACTTGGTGAAATTCAGCCTCGAGTGTTTAATTTGGCTCTTACGCGAGAGATGCAAAATCGGGAGGCTAAGCGAAAGTAAGGATAGTGACTTGTATCACTTGGATGATGTGCATATTGTATATATATGATGACTCACTAGTAATGTGAATCCTGATAATGTGCCTACTGAGGATATTCTTGTACATATAATGTTGTATATGTTGTGTTTCATGTTGAAATGTTGGTGCACACTTGGTGACAGTGCAGTGATCGATCGATTATGATACATGTATATGCTGTTTGAGGGTATAGTGTTTGTGGCTAGAGATCACTAGCTAAAACTGTGGATTCTTTGGCATATGTGGAGGTTGTCCAGTACAAAGGTTGTTGTAACCTATTAGTTTGCTGTCATAACAGTTTGGCTGCTGTTTTCTGTGCAATTTCGTGGACGAAATTTCTTGAAGGAGGGGAGGGTTGTAACAGCCCAAATTCGAGAAACGGGAAAATATTAGGTGACACAGCCTGGGACACGGGCGTGTCCCAGGGCGTGTCCTGCTTAGGTTGAGTGGTCGAGCGCGTGGTCGACGAATTTCGGTCGACGAAGTCTTCGGGAGGTACACGCCCTGTGACGCGGGCGTGTCGGTGGCGTGACCCAGGGCGTGTCCTCCCCTGGTCGACGATTCTCTCTCGAGTAGTTGAGGTCGACGAATACTCGAGAAAGAGGGTACACGGCCTGTGATACAGGCGTGTCACAGGGTGTGTCCCACTCATACTCGAGTAGCTCTCGTGTAGGTCGAAATGTACTCGAGTAGGTGGAAAATTACTCGAGTCGGGGGGGGGGGGGGGGGGGGTAACACGGGTGTGTCATCCCTGTGACACGGGCGTGTCCTATCTGGGTACTCGAGTAGTTGGTTTTCTCCCGAGTAAGTCCTCTCGAGTAGGTCTCGAGTGGGTTACACGCCCCGTGTCACAGGCGTGACTAGGCTGACACGGGCATGACATGGGCGTGTCATCTTGTCGTAGATAAGTCAGAATGAGTCGGTTCGTGTACCGCTTAAGGTATAGGCCCTATGATACGGGCGTGTCACAGGGCGTGTCGAGGCTGAAAGATGATTTTTCAGAGATTTTGTGGCCATTCATTTCCCTATCCTGAATCTAAGGGCTGGGCTTTGTCCAGGTGCTTATATGGCCGAGAGCTGAGAGCAATTCCCCTTTATCTTCATCTTCTTCTTCTCCATCTCATTTCAAGAGAGATAAAGAGAATGGGAGAGCAAGGGAAGGAAAGGAGAAAATAAGCTAGCTGCTGGAGGAGCTGCGGAGTGCGGATTGAAGATCCGAGAACGGATTCGTGAAGGCAAAGCCGAGGCGGTGACTTCCATCCGGCTACTTCATGGCGCCGAAGCGATCTTCAAGGGTAACGATCTCCTTCTTGGACATCGAAGTCCTCTCTTTATGTATGTGCGTGGAATCCTCCACCAAGAGGTGGATTTCAGAAGTGATTCCTTGGTTGAGTATGCATCTAGAGCCGGAAGTGTGGAGTACGGCATAGGCATGCTGTGTGAAGCACATCTGGATGGGTAGTCTGGATTGGTGATGATCATGTGTAAACTGGAGAAGACTCTGTGGATTTGATGCTGTGAAAGGTTTATGCTTTGATTGAATGGTTGTGTATGGATGAATGAATATTGGTTATGGATGTATTGAGGCTTTGGTTAAGCTCCTAGTTATGTTGAGAGATCAATGGGTAGCATGGCTGGGGGAAATGTGGAATGAACCTGGCGTGTTACACCATATGGTATGGGTTGATCTGGATTAGTGAGGATCGATGGGTGGCAATGTTTGGGAGGAAGTGAGGTGGACCCTACTTGCTGCACCACATAGTGTGGGTCGATCAGATATAGGTGAGGGGTCGATGGGTTGCAATGCCAGGGGAGCCTTGATAGACCTGGCTACCACACTACCTGGTATGGGTCTACATACTCTGGTTGTTTGTGAATGCTGCGAGGTAGTACCTCTAAGTGGTATGGACGGGATGTCGCCAATAGTGAGATTGGTGGTAGGATTGAACCGCTCAACCAACAAGTGAAGAGCCTCGATCGGCGGTGTATGAATGGTATATCCGGTACATCCAGAAGGTGCCCTGAGTACACGGAGCGTCTGGTGGAGACTGGCGTTTGTGATATGGACTGTGATTGATAGATTGATAGAAATGATGATGGCTATGCATACAGGGAAGGAACCACTGCCCCGGGTAAGGGGTAGGGTCGTTATAAGTGGTCAGCTAATGCTGACCGTTACTTTGTTTTCTGTTTGGATTGGATGGCTAATTGCAGGTGCTGCTGCTTGAATTGAAATGAGCGGAATGGAGGCTTGCTGCTACAGGCCCTTGAAGGCCGTGCGAAGAAACGTGGTTGGATTTCATGTGTGGCCGGCCTGCGTGCCGATGTACGAAAATGTATTTGTGCAAAGAGAAATCTGTAAGGCCTTAAGGCCAGTGTGTGTGAGTGGTATACATTCCTGATTTGGATATATAAATGTGAAGTTTATATAGTAGTGGACATTCTCTGAGTTGAGTTCATGTTAACGTAAAATGCTGCGCTAGAATGTTTTGAGATAGGATGCGAGTAGATTTTGATTTCCATAAGTAATTCCGCTGCTTGTCTTTGACATATGGCGTGGGGCCCCGGCCGGACCCACCGTTATATGCCATGTGACGAGTGGGGGCGTTATAAAGAGCGAGTCACCCTTTGGTGCGAAGGCAAAATTGGAAAGCCCAATGTTGCACCAAAGGGTGTTTTTCCTTATAGAATACTGTGCGGGCGTACGAGCGTACGGGCAAGGGTCAAGGATGCCCCAAATCTAAAAATGATCAACATGAAAGTTGTAGATCTCGGCGATAGGAACAACTTTCATGTTGATCACTTTTTTATTTGAAACCATCTTGGCCTTCGATTTGGGCCTCGAAATTGGGGGCGGCAAGAGTGCTACAGTAAAACCTCTCGCCGCCCCCGATTTCGAGGCCCAAATCGGAAGCAAAGACGGATCCAAATCAAAAAGTGATCACCATCAAAGTTGTTCGTCTGCCGAGATAGACAACTTTCATGTTTATCACTTTTCGTTTGGAGACATTATTGACCCCCCAAAAGTCTTGCTCGTACACCTGCACCGTATGTTTGCCATCGCCAAACCTTCTTTTTAGTCCCACACCGCCCGTTCAATTAGAAATTTCGGGTATATATTGATATTTCTGCAATTAGTGTTTGAAATATGGTGTGCTGGTAGGCTTGCGGGATTGCTAGCCGAATTGCGGCTTGGCTGGCTGAATGCGTGTGCTGGCGGCCTAGCAGACCTGATTGCATGGTCTTTTTTTAGCTTTACACCTTATATGGGTACAATCGTAATTTCACATAGGTTTAGGACCCTAGTAGTAGGTTTAGGAGCCCTAGTAAAATGTGGAGAGAGAGGGTTGGTTTGATCAGACTGCTGCTAATATAGTGGAAGAGATCAGACGGCCGTTGTTTTTCCCCCTGATTTCGAACTTAGGCTATTTTCAGATCTCAGTATTTCTTTTTAATATGGTATATATATATATATAATATATATACTATTCACCCCTAGTGTAAAGTAGATCTATCCCTCACTTTCAATTGGTATCAGAGGGTGGTTCTTTGGTTTTACAGAACACCTGAACTATAAGATCTGATAGATTTTATTTTTACCTAGAAATTTATCATGGCACAAAATAAGGAATATTCAAGCACTAGACCTCCTGTGTGCAATCTAAAAGGCAAGGATTAAGTTATACATGAACTCTATTGATGAAGATATCTACAACTCTATTTTGACAAGTCCACCTCTACTAGTGGCAACAACAAGTACCAGTGCTGTACCACCTCCAGAATGGACAGAAGCCCAAAATAAAGCTAAAATTTCTGATGCCAAGGCTATGAACATATTAGCCCAAACAATGTTAGATGACATTTTTTAGAAGGTTGTTGAATGCACCTCTGCTAAAGCTATCTGGGACTCCCTCAATACAATGGCTGCTGGATCTACTGATGAGAGAAAAGACAGAAGATCATACCTTACCTCTCAAAATGAGAACTTCAAAAAGGGAGAATCTGAATATGTTGCTGAAATGTACACAAGGATCAGTCTCATTATTAATGAACTGAAGACCTTGAAGAAGGACATCACATTGACAGAAGTCAATGATAAGATCCTCAAGTGTTTCCCTAGCACATGGGATTCAACGATCTGGCCAATCAAAGAAGCCAGAAGCTTAAATGAGATTATAATAGAAACCTTATTGGGGAAGCTCAAATCTTATGAGCAGCTCATCAGAACAAGGGAAGCTGAACAAAGGACTTCACCTGCAGTAAGGAAAGAGAAGAGCATTGCTTTCCAAGCAACAGAAGAAGCATAAGTTCTTCCAAAGAATGAAGATCTTATAGGTCTCTTGGCTAAGAAACACCCACCCAAGAAATTGTGTATTATGGTTGCAGGAAACCAGGACATATTCTTCCAGAATGTCCTGAGAATCAGAAGAAGGATAAGAAGAAAGAGAAAGAATCTAAGAAGCACTCCAACAAACCTTCTTCCAGCAAACACAAAAAAAGGAGAGAGGATTTGTTGCTGAAACTTGGAGTGAATCAGAGACTGAAACTTCATCCAGCTTAAGTGAAGATGAAGAATAAGCAAAGGCTAAAGAAGTATGCTTGATGGAAATCAATGCCTCATGCAGTAATTCTGATGCTGAATCTGAGTCTGAAGAGGATCATGTAATCTCTACCCTTGACTTTACTTCAGAATAATTTAAAAATGATTTTAAATTATTATGTAATGATTTGATAAAAACTGAGAGAGAATTAAAACTACTCACAGAGAAATTAATTGAATTAGATAAACTATCTTCTGAAAACATAAAACTTAACGATGATTTGAAAATTGCTTCTGAACAAATAGTATCTTTAAAAAACACATAATTTGAGGCTAAAAGGTTTGAAGAATCCCTTATCGGGAGAAGAATCAAACTGATGAATATCACAAGCACAATTAATGTCAGGCTAAATGACAAACTAGGCTTGGGAGCTTCATCAAGTCAACCTCATCTGTTATAGAAAAATATTTTATCTACACCTGTAAAATTTGTTTCTGTCAAAGGAAAAGAAGTATTACAAGTTACAGATAAAGCCACTGAAATTTTACAAAAGAATAACCAAAATCAAAGTAAAGAATTTTCAGAAAAATTATGTTCAAAATAATTTATCGAACCGAGCTCGACGAAATAATTATTATTCGTCGAATAGAGCTCGATGAACTATGAACACAAGACTTGAGTATAATTATTCAAATGGTGTTCGACGAAAGCAATATGATTCGTCGAACTGCGATCGACGAACGTGGAACATAGAAAATGGAGACTATTTTTCTATGAACAGAGCTTGACGAACTCAGCTCGACGAACTTAATATAATTCATCGAACCCTGCTTTTCAAAATAGAAATTTTAATTCTTTCCAAAAGTATAATCAAACTCAAAAATTTATAAATCCTTTTACTCAGGGGATTATCCCTCCTAGAAGATATCATCCACATGGTTATAAGGATCAACCAGAGTGTTCTTATATTTCAAATTATCTTGAAAAAAAATAGGAACCAAGGTAACCTGGATCAAGAACATCTAATTTTGTTCTGTGCAGGAAAGGAACTATCCAACCATAGAGGAATAATGATATTTGGATAGTGGATGCTCAAAGTTTATGATGGGAAGCAAAGCAAACCTGAGTGACTTCAAAGCTAAGCTTGGACATAAAGTCATTTTTGGAGACTTTAACTATGGATAGACAAAAGGCTATGACAATGTCAAGGTTGGAGCAGTTACCTTCAATAAGGTAGCTTATGTTAAAGGTCTAAGCATAACCTCATATCCATAAGTCAATTATGTG
The DNA here is from genome assembly GCA_039583875.1 of Platanthera guangdongensis. Taxonomy (NCBI): domain Eukaryota; kingdom Viridiplantae; phylum Streptophyta; class Magnoliopsida; order Asparagales; family Orchidaceae; genus Platanthera; species Platanthera guangdongensis. The sequence continues at coordinate 83,432,373 of CM077151.1, forward strand.
GTGAAGGTTATCAGGTATTTTTTTAACAAATCTTTATATTCTATTACATCTGATGATAACAAAATTGTCTTAACTAGAGTTAGACAAGGTAACATTTACTTAGGAAACTTTAACTCTGCAAAATTTGAACTTTGCATGTTCAATCATATAAGTAAAACAAATGAATTATTGCATAAAAGATTAGGTCGTATAAACCTTAGGACTATTGCTAAACTATCCAAGGACAACCTTATTAGAGGACTACCTTCTAGTTCTTAAAAGAAGGAAGGACTTTGTAGGGCTTATCAATTAGGCAAACAAACTAAAAATAGCTTTAAATCCATTTCTAAAAGTAATTCGCCCAGGATTTTGTATTTGCTACATATGGACCTTTTTGGACCTGTGACAGTACAAAGTTTGGGAGGAAAGCCATATACCTTAGTTATAGTAGATGATTTTTCACTTGGGTATTCTTTCTTAGAAACAAGTCAGATAACTTTAAAGTTCTTATAGAATTTTTTAGGAAGATCAAGATTGAGTACTCTACTCAGATTGCATTGATCAGAAGTGATCATGGCACTGAGTTTGAATCTCTTCTGATGAAAGAATTATATGAGAATAAAGGTATCAAGCATTGTTTTTCTGCTCCTAGAACTCCTCAACAAAATGGAGTAGCTGAAAGGAAAAATAGAACCCTAATTGAATCTGCTGGAACATTATTTACAGATGCTCACTTGCCCCTATCCTTTTGGGCAGAGGCAGTAAGCACAGCAAACTATATTATTAACAAAAGTATAATATATAAACTAAAGGGTAAGACTCCCTATGAATTACTTAAAAATAAGAAATCTAAATTAAACTATTTTAAATTTTTTTGGTTGTAAGTGTTACATTCATAACAATAATAAGAAACACTTAAGGAAATTTGAAGCCAAAGCTGCAGAAGGAATTTTCCTTAGATATTCACAAGTTAGCAAGGCTTATAGGGTCTTTAATAAATCCACCCTTAAAATGGAAGAATCTATACATGTTTTTTTTGATGAAACTAATATGTTTTACAAGGAGAGAGATATCTCTACCATAGAATCTTTTCAGGTACCAAATCTGTGTGAGAAAATGGATGATTTAATCCTAACACAAGAGGATACAATACATCCTTCTCAACAGATTGCTGATGATGTCAGTGATGAAGAAAATTCAGAAATGTATGCTGAAAATATTATGGATAATGAAATTCTACATGAGGAATTAGTACCACAAGTAGCTGTAGAACCAACTCTACCTGCTAATTTTGTCACACTTAGAGATCATCCTAGATCTCAAGTAATTGAAGACATATTAGCTGGTGTTCAAACAAGACATCAATTGAATCAGGATCAGATGTATGCTTGTTTCATTTCTCAGATTGAACCTCAATCTATCAAAGATGCAAAACAAGATCCCCACTGGATCATTGATATGCAAGAGGAACTCAATCAGTTTGAGAGATGAAGAGTTTGGGACTAAGTTCCAAGACCCAAAGACTATCCAGTCATTAGAACCAAATGGGTGTTCAGGAATAAGTTGGATGCTCAAGGAATCATTGTTAGAAATAAAGCAAGATTGGTAGCTCAAGGATATTCACAGGAGGAAGGCATAGACTATGATCAAACATTTGCTCCTGTTATAAGATTGGAGGCTATCAGAATCTTTCTTGCATTTGCAGCATTCAACAGATTCAAGGTGTATCAGATGGATGTGAAGAGTGCCTTTCTAAATGGAGAGCTCAAAGAGGAAGTTTTTGTAGAACAACCACCATATTTTATCTCTATAACTCATTCTAATCATGAGTTAGACTTAACAAAGCTCTTTATGGTCTTAAATAAGCTCCAATAGCTTGGTTTGAGACCCTTGCTAGTTTTCTTCTAGAAAATAAATTTAGTAGGGGCATAGTAGATAAAATATTGTTCTTTAGACATCGTAAATCTAAAATTTTGCTAGTACAAATATATGTAGAAGACATAATATTTGTTTCTACTGATTCCAAACTATGCAAAAAGTTTTCAGACCTAATGCATTCTAAGTTTAAAATGAGTAGCATGGGTGAGCTATCCTACATCCTTGGTTTACAAGTAAAACAAACTCCTGATGGTATTTTTATATCTCAATCAAAATACGCTAAAGTGCTAATTAAAAGATTTGGGATGTCAGATGTCTCGGCTATGAAAACACCCATTCCCTTTAATGCTGTAGTTGATAATGATGAATAGGGTAAACCTGTTGATCAGAAAACATATAGGACTATTGTTGGGTCCTTATTATATTTAACAACTAATAGATCATACATAATGTTTGCTACCTGTATTTGTGCTAAGTTTCAAGTAAATCCTAAAGAATCTCATCTAATTTTAGTAAAAAGAAATTTAAGATATATAAAGGGTTGCCCTAATCTAGGACTCTGGTATACTACTGAGTCAGAATTTGAATTAACTAGATTCTCAGATGCTGACTATATTGGATGCAGAATTGACAGAAAAAGCACATTATGAACTTGTCAGTTTCTTGGTGATAGGCTTGTGTCATGGTTTTCAAAGAAGCAAACTTATGTGTCTACTTCAACTGCTGAAGCTGAATACATTGCAGCTGGCAGTTATTGTTCACAGATTTTGTGGATTCAAAATCAGCTACTAGATTATGGATACAACTTAATAATTCAACAATATTTTGTGATAATACCAGTATAATATCAATTGCATAAAATCCAGTCCATCATAGTAGGACTGATCATATAGAAATAAGACATCACTTTCTTAGAGATAATGTAGACAAAAATAAAATTAATCTTATTTTCATTTCTACTGATTTACAAAGGGCAGATATTTTCACTAAACCCTTAGATGAAAAGAAACACAATTTCTTCTTAAATCAGTTAGGAATGATAAATGGAGAATCATTAATTTGATTTTTGTTCTGAGCTCGACAAATTGGACACCTTTCGTCGAACGAAGATTGACGAACTGTGAACTCTTCCTGAAATATTCGTCGAACGGAGTTCGACGAACTTTCTTTGAGAAACTTTCGTTGAATGGAGATCGACGAATTAGTTTCAAGTATTTTTCGTCGAACGGAGCTCGATGAAATATATTTCTTTCGCAAAACTTCTGTCGACCGGAGATCGACGAAATGTATTTCTTTTGAGAATTTTCATCGAACAAAAGTTCGAGGTTTTGTTTTCGTCTGACAGAGTTCGTCTTTTCAACTTCTGAAAACTTATATCTAGGTTTTCATCGAACTCTATCCCGCGCTTTCTCCATTTTCCCTTGCACTTGATCTTTCTATTTTGCAGGCAAATGATGATCTCTCAGGTGACTCTCTCTACCATGAAATTCAATGCAGGCTTCAACATAGACATTGAATCATTTAGACATTCTGATCAAATCTTCCAGGACATACTGAAACTATTTGAGGCTCAAAATCTGCGGTATTTATGATTATAAGGATCCATCTTCCAGTTGCAGAGATCAAAGAATGGGTACATACAACCAAGATTCAAGATACTTCAAATATTATTGGATTTATTTCAGGAAATCAAGTTCCTCTCACTCCTAAAATTCTTTCTGAAGTTTTTTATTTTGTTAATGGTGAAGATGACATAGAAGTATCTAGTCCTGAGTTTGATGAAATGCTAGATAGGTTGGGTCATTCACAAGGAAACCCTAACTATTTACTGAAAAAGAATTTTTCAATTGAATGTAAATTCTTAGCTGATATTGTTGGTAAGGTTCTGTTAGGCAAACATTCTACTCATGATTATATAACTAGGCACCAGTTTCTCTTGATGTGTGCCTTGGTTAATCAGAAATCAGTAAATTCGGGATCAATCTTAATTGATTCAACTAAGAAGAAGATTAATTAAAAGGATGTTGGTTATGGCAGAATCCCGAGGATATTCTTACAGGCTAAGTGTCCTGAACTTTTGGTCTCCCAGACCATTTATATTAATGCTTCAAAGAGGCTAACCTCTGCCCTCTTTGGAAGATGAAAGAGGGTAATCCATAAGCCATCTAGGCTACTTCTTCCAGGAATACTTCTGAAAGCACAAGGGATGTTTCAACCACTCTCACAATCTCAGAAGAGGTTCCAGCTCCTCCAAATTCTTCTCCTTTACCATCTCCACCTCATTCACCTAGGCAGCCATCTCCACCTTCTCATCTGCCTTCATTATCTGAACAAATTCCATTATCAACTCCACATGTTGAATACCCTATTCCTCAGTCACCACTACATCTCATGGAAGATATTCCATCCACATCAATCGATCCACATTCCCCAATTCATCAGTCACCACCTCAATCCCCACTACTTTCTTCTCCACCTCATTTTTATATTCTACATTCATCTCCACCACATTCAGTCCTACCTCTAATATCTCCATCACACTCACCTATCCAGGAGATAATTCCTGATGCCACTCCTGATGACATTCCTCCTGTCATCAACCCTACCTCCATTCTTCAAGCTTTCTATCTCTGCTCCAACAGTGATAACACTTTCATCCCTTCTTCTTCCAATCCATCCTCTGCATCTACTCAGGCTCCATCTGAGTTTATGTATGTGGATTTTTCATCCATTTCTTCTAGTATTCTTGAATTCATTACTCCCACTCTCAAGAAATTGATAGATGATGCAGTAGCTCCTCTAGTTGCTACTATCTCTGCCATATCTTCTTAGCTTGCCTCCTCCAATTTTGTCCCTTCTTTTGGGGGCCTAGATTCAGGTCTCTCTGGATCTAGGCAGGGGGAGATGTTTTATGAAGAAGCTCCTCTTACTGCAGTTCCAGTCCCAGCAACAACAACAGTTGTTTTTCAGGATATAGAAATGTTCAGTTCAGTTGAAGAAGCAGTAGCAGTAATTCCAGAAGTTGTTACTGTTGGTGATGCCTCTATTCATCCCACAGTCAACATGTATTCTTTATTATCTTGTTTTGATACTCTGTATAATGGTTTTTCAGTTTTTGAGCATGATCTTTCTAGATCCATAGTATGTTATACTGCCCGTGTTGATCTTTCCATTTTAGAACAGCTAAGGAACAACCTTAAAGATTTTTTTACCAGTAATAATCCAGTCTTTGAGACTGTAGTAGCTGATAATATATAGATATTATAGAGCAAGTTTCTTGCCCTCCCACTTTTGCATGGTATGAATCCCCATTGCCCAATTTTGATGATATTCTTTTTCAAGACATGGAACAAGAAGATGATAGTGTACATATACAAGTTGATACAGATATTGTTCATACACATCCAGAAGTTCAAGTTCTTGATCAGTCTTATTTGCTTAAGCAATTAGATGATTTATATGATCTGCCAGCAGAAGAGTCCAATGATGACTCAGAGTCAAATGACTCAGAAGATTTTGGATCTAAGAAAAGGAAATTAAAGAAGAAGGCCCCTGCAAAGGTTGCTCCTAAACCTTCTTCTAATGCAGATATTCCATACTATATTCTGCATGGAATACCCCTCACTCCAGACCTCCCCCATTGGATGAGGTTCTCTAAGAATGAGCAAAAGAACAGGAAGAAGATGAGGAGATACTCTCCACCTCCAAAAACTTGGAGAGGACCTCCTCCTCCTCCAATAGCAGGAGCAGCAGGAAATGTTTCTCATTCACAAAGGCCTACTTCTTCTCATTATTAAAGATCCACTCAAGATAGAAAGGATAGACCTTCAAGGTCAGGTTCTTAAAGCAGTCAGTAGCAGCAAACAAAGCAAAGCAGCCAGCTGTCAAGTCAAAGTAGTTCACAGTAATCAGATCAAGAGAGGCCTCGTTCACCAGTTTATGATCCAGAGATGGATCCAAATTTTAAAATGACAAGGTTTAATGAGCTTGTTGCTCTATCATAAATTAAGAAAGCTTGAGCAGAAGGAAAGGACACCTCTCAGTTCTCCACCGTGTCCTCTTATAGATAGAAGGAGCTTGACAAATATCAGGTAAAGAACTTGTTCAATGTCGACAAGTACAAGAGCTTGCATCTAGAGGCAATTATGCCAAGTAATACCTCTCTGAAGATCATTGGCTCTCAGGATTTAAAGATGAGCCAAAGGGAAGCTGCAAATCCAAACAGGAAGTTAATCTTAACTAAACCATCTGTAGATTCTCCCTCTGATGCTCCTAAGAAAGACACTTGATTTTTGATCTCATGTTTTAAAACTGTGTTTATGTTTTTGAACTCTCAAAGCACTTTATTTTATATCTGCTGAAAGTTTTTCTGCTATATATTTTTGGTTTTGTGTTTTTTCTATTGTAGATAGTATCCTCACCCAAATAGGGGGAGATTGTTGGAACCCTTTTACTGATTTGGGCTAGTATCACTATCATTTGTTTAGGATGATTAGTTTGACACAATATGTATAGTCTAGGGTCATAGATTATTCTTTCCAGGGTTGCTACTTCAGAAGAACTCCAGAGAAATGCAGTTAGACGAATGCAGAATTCAATTTGACGAAAGCTAAGCACAGTTCGACGATCGCCGAGCTCAGCTCGATGAACTCAGAGTTCTACCTTTGAGTTTAGCTCAACGAAAGCTGAGTTCCGTTCGATGAACTCTGACCTCAACTCTGCAGCTCAGCTCGACGATAGCCAAGCTCAGTTCGACAAATGTCATATTTAGCTCGACAAACTACAGGCTCTGATCGACGATTTCCAGGTTCAGTTCGACTAATTCTTTGCAGTGTTTAGGTAGTTATATTTATTCAAAGGCAGAATGATTTCAGGATTAATTTCAGTCAGTTATACTCTAGTATTTAATGCTAAATATTCTTAATGAATATAACCAATTGTAGCAGCAATAAATATGGAATTATCACAGCGTTATCATTCTAATTAATTACCAGGGCAGTTAAGGAATGGTTTTATTCCAAATATTTGAATCTAGCCGTTACAAATCTTCAAAGATTCTTCAGACGTTTCAAGGAATGTTTTTAAAAATCAAATGTTTGAATTCTTCTCAGAGAATATATATTGAAAAAATTGCTGGTTATTGTAAAATGGATTTTGGGGCTACTGACTGAGACACACACAAAGATTTTGGATAACTTGCTTCTGACTCTCCAAGTGACAATTAATTTCACATCAGTCTAAAATTTCAACTAGAGAGAAACAATATTCTTGAAGGCCTACAACTTGAAAAAAAGTATCCCTCTCCTGATCATAATCTCTATACAAATCAGGGAGAGCTTTTTACATCATCAATCCACTTAGTATTGTCAAAGACTCTTCATAGAGAAGACAACATCTTTTCTTTTAGTTTATTTCATAAACTGTGTACAGGGTTTTTAACTCCCTTCAAAAGCTATCTTTTGGTTCCTAAGTCACCTGATCAAAAGGTTTAAACTTGGTTTTTGGGCACCTGATCAAAAGCTCAAAGGGTTGCTAGATCTCCCTTAGAAATAGATCTTCTAGTGGCAGGGCACCTGATCAAAAACTTGTAGTGGATTCCTACCAGGGTGGTAGAAGAATGGATGTACCCAGATTTATTGCGGAACCACTATAAATTTCCTTGTATCATCTGTGATTGTTATTCTTCTTATTTGTGTGTTGTGTTTATTCTCTCTCTCTCTCTATATATATATATATAAACCAATACTTTAAACCACTATAAAAAACATTAAATTTTTTAATATACATTATTCACCCCCTCTAGTGTAAAGTAGATTTATCCCTCACTTTCAAGTACTATTAACAACGTCGTAGGGTTCGACACGGTCAATAATAGCCTCTTCCATAATTGGACTTCCTTCACTACTGCTGAAGCGGTGACTTCATCACCTGGGAGAACGCCTCCTTAATAGGAGTTGGCACAACACAGCAAGTACCTACATCACCGTACAAAACATTCTCAACAACAATGTCATAAACAAATGTAGTACTATGTACAGAAGAGGAAGAGACAATGCTCAGCGATAATTCGAGAACTGACTCCTCGGAATGAATTGATGTCATACATGACGACATATACACAGGGGAAGTCGGTATACCCATATCAGTGCATAGATCAACCGAACCTCCGATGTGCATATCTTCATCATTCCCTTCGAAGCTCAAAGGTGATACACACACAACAGAGGTAGAAGGTGTGCAACCCGAAGCAAGAATTGGGATGATCTGGATATCCGGCTCATCATCTTCATTAATCTGCCAACGGTACTCAACACAATCCTTCAGAGCACGATCCATGCTCCGACAAAACAAGCACTGCTTTGAATTTTTCCTTGGTCTGAATAGGGCTGGAGAAGAATTCAAAAATGGTATGTGCGAAGTAGCAGAGTAGCCATAGGACTTAGTTACAGTGTATGAGGTATCGTATGATGTCAGTGCCCGATACATTGAACCTTGAGAACTAGAGCCACCACTTCTCGATGGGCATCTATCACTAGCATGAGAAGTCTCTCCGCACCAATGGAATTAGATATTAAAGCTAGCCCACATGGTGCAAAGAGGGCCAGGATTCCCGGAGAAACAATTCTGAGTGCAATACTACTCCCAACAACAATCTATAAAAACAATATATAATTCGAAAACAACAAAAGGAAGACAACAAAATAAAAAATGACAACTAGATGTTTATAACTAACTATCTTAACAGATGTATCATGACAACAACTGTGTTCCCTGGCAGCGACGGAAAAAACTTGATGCACATTTGGCAAGTGCACCGGTCGCTCAAGTAATATAAAATGGGAGAATATCCCCAAGTATTGATCTCTTGTGAAAAGCAGAGTAAGCGCACAATTCAATTGCTTAGAAATTTAATTATAAAGGTTTACAAAAAATACAGGGCTTGGTTTTTGATGCGTGAACAAAAAGAAAACACTAAAATTGCTAGCGCGGGTCGCCTTCACTGCTTCGCAAGGGTGGATGCCCAGATGGGTGAGCTTGTGAAATGGAATGCAATGGATGAGGGTCGCAAGCAGCTCTTCGCAATGCACGCCACTAGCAATTGCTAGTGCGGCACCCACACAATGATGGGGGCGATGAGATGGAATGGAGATGCTCCTCACACAAATAAGACATAGAGCATTCATACAGACATGAACTATTGCAATAATACAAAATTAGGGTTCCTATAATTGTTGGGTTTCTATGAGAGGCACTTCATATGTGCGCAGTGGAATTAGGAAACCAGAAAACGCAAAGAGAAATGGATCTTGCGATGACCATTGATCAAGAAGTAAAAAAAACAACTTTATATAAAAGTATACCTTAGCGGGATTGAGTCTGCACTCAACCAAGGTGCTCCAAAAAGTAGGATTCCAGCCGGCAAGTGAGTCCACACAAAAACATATCTGCGACTCTATAGTGATCCACACAAACGGGAGAATGCCAATACTTCGTCAAATGAAATACAGGAAGGAGAATGGAAAGCTCTTTGCGTATTCCCAGACTGTTAGGTCTGCTCCAAAAGAGGTGGCGATGACAGGCACCAGAGTCGTGCTGAGCAACGACGACGAGATTAGGACTTTCAGAAATGGTTTCCGTCATCATTTTTACTCTCGGACTTAGCACAGTGCAGTATAGTAAAACCCTAATGCATCTTCTATTTATACCCAAAGGAATAAACAGCTGAAAATTGTGCGAACATAAACAAGTAGACCGGAAATTTGGAGTAACAAATTTTTTATAATACAAAAAAGGTATCAATTACAATGGTATAGCCTCCCTTTTATAGAATGGAGGAGATGAGAGAGATTACAATTAAGAAATGTGGGACTAAAAATTTACAAGTATATGCGGCTTTACAAATAGACAAATCGGACAGGTCGTGCGGTTAGACAAGCCGGCTAACCGCCCGACAACAATAGGAGGAGAGAATAATCGCCACAGAGAACAAGCCGTCACAGGAGACTGCTAGACCGCCTGGTCTCCAAGCCGTCTGAGACAAGCCGCTAGACCAGTGGAACACCAAACAACAACAGCCCGATAGACAGGCCAGCTAGATAAACCTCCAGACCACCCGGTCTCCGAACAGCAACAGACCGCCCGACCTCCATACTTCAACACTCCCCCTCAAGCTGGAGCATAGATATCAATCATGCCCAGCTTGTTGCAAATGTGGAAAAAGGAAGCGCACACCAGCTTGGTGAAGACGTCCGCCAACTCATTGTCGGAAGTCACGAATGGAGTACAAATCTATTTTTTCAAGATCTCTTCTCGAATAAAATAACATTCGACTTCTATGTGTTTTGTTCTCTCATGAAAGATCGGATTTTTGGAGATGTATATCACGGCCTTGTTATCACAGAACATAGGAAGAGGATAGTTGTAGACCTCTCCTAAGTCAAGCATGAGAGCCCGTAACCATTTCAACTCACACGTGGTCGACGCCATACTATGATATTCCGCTTCTGCACTAGACCTGGAGACACAGACTATTTCTTGCTCTTCCAACTCACAAGGTTGCCTCCAACAAACGTGTAGAAACCTGATGTTGACTTGCGGTCACCTTTATCATCAGCATAGCTCGAATTTGAGTATGCTTCAACCCTTAAGTGACCATTCTTCTGAAAAAGGAGTCCTTTCCCTGGTGCTACTTTAATATACTCCAATATCCTCAGGGTAGATTGTAGATAACACTCCCTAGGAGCTTGCATGAACTGACTCACCTTGCCAACAGCATAAGAGATGTCGGTTCTGGTTACCATGAGATAAATGAGTTTGCCAACCAGACACCGGTACCTCGTAAGATCGGATAGAAGAGGAGAGTCATTTGTTCAAGTTTTGTCTTCTCCAGCAGCCATGGGACAACGGGCAGGTTTAGCACCATTCAATCCTACCTCCTTTAGAAGATCAAGAGCATACTTCCGTTGGGAAAGGACCATGGAGTTGGGCTTCCTAGAGATTTCAATCCCCAGAAAGTATTTCGGGGAGCCCATATCCTTTGTGACCAGGTGTTGACGGAGGTGTTTCTTTGTCAGAGTTACCCCATCCTGGTCATCGCCAGTAAGAAGAATGTCATCAACATAAACCACAAGAACTACTAGACCAGAGGCAGTTTTCCGAACGAACAAGGAGTGATCGGTTGAACTTCTTGCAAAACCAATGGCCGCAACAATGCCGCTAAACTTGTCAAACCAGACACGAGGGCTCTGCTTGAGGCCATAGATAGCCTTCTTTAGCCGGCATACTCGTGTCTCCCCCTGAGCAACATACCCAGGAGGTTGCTCCATGTAAACATCTTACTGTAGATCACCGTAGAGAAAAACATTCTTAACATCCAGTTGCGAAATGGGCCAATCCCTATTGACAGCGATAGAGAGAAGGACCCGAATGGTGCTGAGACGAGCAACGAGAGAGAAGGTGTCGAAGTAATCAACACCATAGGTCTGAGTGAAGCCTTTGGCCACCAGGCGGGCCTTGTAGAGATCCATGCTGCCATCGGGATGGAATTTGACAACAAATACCCAGCGGCAACCAATGACATTTGTGCCGAAGGGAGGAGGACAGAGGGTCCATGTACCCTGTTTAGTGAGAGTAGAAATCTCCTCATCCATGGCAGGCTTCCAATGAGGAATAGTAAGGGCCTCCTGGTAGGAACGAGGGGTGGCAGTGGCCGAGATAGCTAGTGAAAAAGCTCTGCGAGAAGGGGTAAGACGATCATAGGAAACAACAGCATCAAGCGGGTGTTGGGTACATGCCCGAACCCCTTTATGAAGAGCAATGGGGAGATTCAGGTCAGCGGGTTCCTCAGTATCCGGAGCATCCGTGGTGGAGAGAGTTGGCCAGGGAGTAGAGAGAGATGGCAGCGGAGAGGTGGGAGATATCGCGGGATGTGGACATGCCAGAGGAGATGGTGGAGATGGTGGAGGTGGCGGAACGTCAGTAGGTGTAGAGGGAATGGATGGGTTGATATGAGAAGTAGGATCATCAGGAGCAGAGGAGGACACAGGAGAGAAGTAAGATGCATTTTCAAAGAAGGTGACATCTGTAGAGACGAACTGCTTGTGGGTAACAGGGTCAAAGCAACAATAACCTTTCTGAGTGGTAGAGTACCCCAGAAAGACACATTTAGTGGCTCATGGTGAGAGTTTATCACGGGTGGCAGCGGGAGAGTGCACAAAGGCGGTGCACCCAAAGATGCGCAGAGTAAGAGGAAACAGATTCTGGTTCGGATAAAGAATTGAGAATGGGGTGGCACCATTGAGAACTGTGGAGGGAATGCGATTGATGAGATAGCATGAGAGGAGGACAACATAGCCCCAATAGGAGCGAGGAATGTGCATGTGGGTCAGCAGAGTGCGAGCGACATCGAGGAGGTGACGGATTTTGCATTCCGCCACCCCATTTTGCTGTGAGGTGTAAACACAGCTAGTTTGATGAATAACACCATGTTTCATACAGAAAGAGGAGAAATTATGGCTAAGATATTCCTTAGCATTGTTAGAACGGAGGAGTTTAATAGAGGTATCAAACTGAGTCTTAATCATATAATAAAATGACGTCCAGACATAGAATAGTTCAGAGCGATCCTTTAAAAGATACACCCACGTACACCTAGAGAAGTCATCAATAAATGTGACAAAATATGAACTACCCCGATCGATGGTGAGGGTAGGAGCAGGACCCCATACGTCAGAGTGAACGAGATCGAATGGACGGGAAAAGCCACGACTTTGTGTTGGTGGGAAGGAGGAGCGGTGATGCTTGCCAAGCTGACATGTGTCACAGGTGAGAGGTGGATGATGTGGAAGAGGTGTGGTAGAAGATGGCGAATAAGCCGGGGAGGAGCATGACCAAGACAAAGATGCCATTGGAGAAGATCTGTAGAGGAGGAGGAGAAGGCGAATAGAGCAGAAACGTTGTCGAGGAAGTAGAGGCTGCCGCTCTCAGTCCTAGTAGCAATCGTCCGTTGGGAGTCCAGATCCTGAAAAGAACAAGTAGGAGTGAATGTGATGGAATACCGTAATTGCTTGCACAGAGAAGTAACCGATAATAAATTGCAAGGGAACTTGGGCACATAGAGGTTATCGGCCAGGCGAAGAGACAGAGTGACTTGAACCACTCTCGTCCCATTGACCGGAGAGGAAGAGCCATCTACAACAAAGACTGGGGGCAACCGATCATGTGTTTCTAGAAGAGAAAATACTGAGGATTGCCTGTCATATGATTTGTAGCACTAGAGTCGATCAACCATCTGCCATGAGTAACAACGTGGGCACTACCAGAAGATGTGACCACCGAGGCGGATTGTGTGGAGGCCATAGAAGAGAGACCGTACGAGCAACTAGGAGACCGCGCGAGAATAGCTGGAAGCGAAGAGAAAGAAGGCGCGGTGACAAGGGCAGAAAGACCAAGCCGGGCAACCAGCAAGCAGGGCGGCTAGGATGGTCGCACCAAGAAGAGAGCATATCAGAGGGAAAGAAGTCGCATGGCTAGAGATAAAACCGCGCAAACAGGATAGAGAGAGAAGACTGCGTGAACTGGGAGGAGTTCACGAGAAAGTCAAACAGGTCGTGCGAACAGAAAAGAAAACACACGAATATAAATTGGCCGCGCGAATACATATTGTGTCAAACTAATCATCCTAAACTAAACATTCCTGGAGTTCTTCTGCATTTCTATTTAAGCGCATATTTTAGCCTTCTTATGTGCTTTGCCCAAATTCAGCCCTGGCATTCCCGTTTTGCCCCAATTTTCCGCTCCACCTCAGGCCACCATCTCAAGGTGTTCTGTCCAAGCTTGTCTCACCAATCTCTTGCTAGAACTTCCTGTTGTCCTCCCTCATCCACAAGTCTCCAAGCTCCATTTTGAGGGATTTCTCGTCGCTCTTGAAGAGTTCTCCTGCGAAGGTTGTAATCAAAGGCTATTGACGAAGATGACGGGTGTATTGGAAGAAGGTGATAACTCTTTTGGACCCCGTACGACAGTCGAAGTCCGAGCACGGATGAGGCATGACAACCATCGAGTTCGGCCGTAAAACTTGGATGTGTCTTCGTGCTTCAGTTGTATTCTTCCCTCCTCTTCATTTGTAGTTGATTTATCTTTGGATATTTGGATATTTGTATGTGATTGTTGTTGGTGTTATCATGATGATCTAGAGGTAGTCAAATAGGTAGTTTCACTACCAACGTGATATGAGCCTACAGGGTCGCGCATAAGAGCATTTGGAGAAGTTGGAGGAATGGATTGTGTTGGTCTTACTCGTATATGATATGAGTGAAAGAACAAACACTTGACAGATATTTGAATTTGAGAAGGACAAGTCAATTCATTGAGACATCCCGAGACATCTCAACGAATTCGTAGAGACATCTCGAGACAGCTCGTGTCATCTCGACGAATTCATCGGATTATATCTTGTCATTTCGACGAATGTGTCAATGTCATCTCGATGAATTCGTCAAATCATCCCCGTTATTTCGAAAAATGTGTCTCGCGTCATCTCGAGGAATTTGTCGAGTTATCTCGTGTCATGTCGACGATTCGTCGAGTCATCTCGACGAACCTGTTTCGAGTAAATTCCTTTAGTTACTGGTCTGTAGATAGCGATGATTTTGGTTGAAGTATGGAGGTCGGGCGGTCTGTTGCTGTTCGAAGACCCGGCGGTCTGGCGGTTTATCTAGCTGGCATGTCTATCGTGCTGTTGCTGTTTGGTGTTCCAGCGGTCTGGCGGCTTGTCTCAGACGGCTTGGAGACCGGGTGGTCTAGCGGTCTCCTGTGACGGCTTGTTCTCTGTGGCGCTTATTCTCTCCTCCTGTTGTTGTCGGGCGGTTAGCCGGCTTGTCTAACCGCACGACCTGTCCAGTTTGTCTTTTTATAAAGCCGTATATACTTGTAAATTTTTAGTCCCACATTGCTTAATTATAATCTCTCTCATCTCCTCCATTCTATAAAAGGGAGGCTATACCATTGTAATTAATACCTTTTTTGGATTATAAAAATTTTGTTACTCCAAATTTCCGGTCTACTTGTTTCTGTTCGCACATGGTATCAAAGCCCTCGATCTTTTCCTCCTGATTCTGTGAGATTCCTCATTCCGCGCAACCTGTCAGCGCCGGCTTCCTTCTTCTTCTCGTACCCTGTTTGCGACTTGTTTCTTCGGCCTGTTTGCGCCTTTTCCGCGCGACTTGATCCTGTTCTCGCGATGTGTTTCTTCTCCTGCCGCGCCTGTTCGCGCGGCTTCTTTCTCCTCTTGGTCGCTGACCTTTGTGTGTACGACCTATCTCTTCTTTTTCTTCGCGACCTATTTTTGCGGTTGCTCTGCCTCCTCTCTCGCCACGGTCTCTCTGTATTCGCGCGGCCAATTTATATTCGTGTGTTTTCTTTTCTGTTCGCACGACCTGTTTGACTTTCTCGTGAACTCCTCCCAGTTCACGCAGTCTTCTCTCTCTATCCTGTTTGCGCGGTTTTATCTCTAGCCATGCGACTTCTTTCCCTCTGATATGCTCTCTTCTTGCTGCGGCCATCTTAGCCGCACGCCCTGCTTGCTGGTTGCCCGGCTTGGTCTTTCTGCCCTTGTCACCGCGCCTTCTTTCTCTTCGCTTCCAACTATTCTCGCGCGGTCTCCTAGTTGCTCGTACGGTCTCTCTTCTATGGCCTCCACACAATCCGCCTCGGTGGTCACATCTTCTGGTAGTGCCCACGTTGTTACTCATGGCAGATGGTTGATCGACTCTAGTGCTACAAATCATATGACAGGCAATCCTCAGTATTTTCTCTTCTAGAAACACATGATCGGTTGCCCCCAGTCTTTGTTGCAGATGGCTCTTCCTCTCCGATCAATGGGACGAGAGTGGTTCAAGTCACTCTGTCTCTTCGCCTGGCCGATAACCTCTATGTGCCCAAGTTCCCTTGTAATTTATTATCGGTTACTTCTCTGTGCAAGCAATTACGGTATTCCATCACATTCACTCCTACTTGTTCTTTTCAGGATCTGGACTCCCAACGGACGATTGCTACTAGGACTGAGAGCGGCAGCCTCTACTTCCTCGACAACGTTTCTGCTCTATCCGCCTTCTCCTCCTCCTCTACAGATCTTCTCCAATGGCATCTTTGTCTTGGTCATGCTCCTCCCCGGCTTCTTCGCCATCTTCTACCCCACCTCCTTCCACATCATCCACCTCTCACCTGTGATGCATGTCAGCTTGGCAAGCATCACCGCTCCTCCTTCCCACCAACACAAAGCCGTGGCTTTTCCTGTCCATTCGATCTCGTTCACTCTGACGTATGGGGTCCTGCTCCTACCCTCACCATCGATCGGGGTAGTTCATATTTTGTCACATTTATTGATGACTTCTCTAGGTGTACGTGGGTGTATCTTTTAAAGGATCGCTCCGAACTATTCTCTGTCTGGACGTCGTTTTATTATATGATTAAGACTCAATTTGATACCTCTATTAAACTCCTCCGTTCTAACAATGCTAAGGAATATCTTAGCCATAATTTCTCCTCTTTCTGTATGAAACATGGTGTTATTCATCAAACTAGCTGTGTTTACACCTCACAGCAAAATGGGGTGGCGGAACGCAAAATCCGTCACCTCCTCGATGTCGCTCGCACTCTGCTGACCCACATGCACGTTCCTCGCTCCTATTGGGGCTATGTTGTCCTCCTCTCATGCTATCTCATCAATCGCATTCCCTCCACAGTTCTCAATGGTGCCACCCCATTCTCAATTCTTTATCCGAACCAGAATCCGTTTCCTCTTACTCTGCGCATCTTTGGGTGCACCGCCTTTGTGCACTCTCCCGCTGCCACCCGTGATAAACTCTCACCATGAGCCACTAAATGTGTCTTTCTGGGGTACTCTACCACTCAGAAAGGTTATTGTTTCTTTGACCCTGTTACCCACAAGCAGTTCGTCTCTACAGATGTCACCTTCTTTGAAAATGCATCTTACTTCTCTCCTGTGTCCTCCTCTGCTCCTGATGATCCTACTTCTCATATCAACCCATCCATTCCCTCTACACCTACTGACGTTTCGCCACCTCCACCATCTCCACCATCTCCTCTGGCATGTCCACATCCCGCGATATCTCCCACCTCTCCGCTGCCATCTCTCTCTACTCCCGGGCCAACTCTCTCCACCACGGATGCTCCGGATACTGAGGAACCCGCTGACCTGAATCTCCCCATTGCTCTTCATAAAGGGGTTCAGGCATGTACCCAACACCCTCTTGATGCTATTGTTTCCTATGATCGTCTTACCCCTTCTCGCAGAGCTTTTTCACTAGCTATCTCGGCCACTGCCACCCCTCGTTCCTACCAGGAGGCCCTTACTATTCCTCATTGGAAGCCTGCCATGGATGAGGAGATTTCTACTCTCACTAAACAGGGTACATGGACCCTCTTTCCTCCTCCTTTAGGCAAAAATATCATTGGTTGCCGCTGGGTATTTGTTGTCAAATTCCATCCCGATGGCAGCGTGGATCTCTACAAGGCCCGCCTGGTGGCCAAAGGCTTCACTCAGACCTATGGTGTTGATTACTTCGACACCTTCTCTCCCGTTGCTCGTCTCAGCACCATTCGGGTCCTTCTCTCTATCGCTGTCAATAGGGATTGGCCCATTTCGCAACTGGATGTTAAGAATGTTTTTCTCTACGGTGATCTACAGTAAGATGTTTACATGGAGCAACCTCCTGGGTATGTTGCTCAGGGGGAGACACGAGTATGCCGGCTAAAGAAGGCTATCTATGGCCTCAAGCAGAGCCCTCGTGTCTGGTTTGACAAGTTTAGCGGCATTGTTGCGGCCATTGGTTTTGCAAGAAGTTCAACCGATCACTCCTTGTTCGTTCGGAAAACTGCCTCTAGTCTAGTAGTTCTTGTGGTTTATGTTGATGACATTCTTCTTACTGGCGATGACCAGGATGGGGTAACTCTGACAAAGAAACACCTCCGTCAACACCTGGTCACAAAGGATATGGGCTCCCCGAAATACTTTCTGGGGATTGAAATCTCTAGGAAGCCCAACTCCATGGTCCTTTCCCAACGGAAGTATGCTCTTGATCTTCTAAAGGAGGTAGGATTGAATGGTGCTAAACCTGCCCATTGTCCCATGGCTGCTGGAGAAGACAAAACTTGAACAAATGACTCTCCTCTTCTATCCGATCTTACGAGGTACCGGTGTCTGGTTGGCAAACTCATTTATCTCATGGTAACCAGAACCGACATCTCTTATGCTGTTGGCAAGGTGAGTCAGTTCATGCAAGCTCCTAGGGAGTGTTATCTATAATCTGCCCTGAGGATATTGGAGTATATTAAAGTAGCACCAGAGAAAGGACTCCTTTTTCAGAAGAATGGTCACTTAAGGGTTGAAGCATACTCAAATTCGAGCTATGCTGATGATAAAGGTGACCGCAAGTCAACATCAGGTTTCTACACGTTTGTTGGAGGCAACCTTGTGAGTTGGAAGAGCAAGAAATAGTCTGTGTCTCCAGGTCTAGTGCAGAAGCGGAATATCATAGTATGGCGTCGACCACGTGTGAGTTGAAATGGTTACGGGCTCTCATGCTTGACTTAGGAGAGGTCTACAACTATCCTCTTCCTATGTTCTGTGATAACAAGGCCGTGATATACATCTCCAAAAATCCGATCTTTCATGAGAGAACAAAACACATAGAAGTCGAATGTTATTTTATTCGGGAAGAGATCTTGAAGAAACAGATTTGTACTCCATTCATGACTTCCGACAATGAGTTGGCGGACGTCTTCACCAAGCTGGTGTGCGCTTCCTTTTTCCACATTTGCAACAAGCTGGGCATGATTGATATCTATGCTCCAGCTTGAGGGGGAGTGTTGAAGTATGGAGGTCGGGCGGTCTGTTGCTGTTCGGAGACCGGGCGGTCTGGAGGTTTATCTAGCCGGCCTGTCTGCCGGGCTGTTGCTGTTTGGTGTTCCAGTGGTCTAGCGGCTTGTCTCAGACGGCTTGGAGACCAGGCGGTCTAGCGGTCTCCTGTGACGGCTTGTTCTCTGTGGCGATTATTCTCTCCTCCTATTGTTGTCGGGCGGTTAGCCGGCTTGTCTAACCGCATGACCTGTCCGATTTGTCTATTTGTAAAGCCGCATATACTTGTAAATTTTTAGTCCCACATTTCTTAATTGTAATCTCTCTCATCTCCTCCATTCTATAAAAGGGAGGCAATACCATTGTAATTGATACCTTTTTTGTATTATAAAAAATTTGTTACTCCAAATTTCCGGTCTACTTGTTTATGTTCGCACAATTTTCAGCTGTTTATTCCTTTGGGTATAAATAGAAGATGCATTAGGGTTTTACTATACTGCACTGTGCTAAGTCCGAGAGTAAAAATGACGACGGAAACCATTTCTGAAAGTCCTAATCTCGTCGTCGTTGCTCAGCACGACTCTGGTGCCTGTCATCGCCACCTCTTTTGGAGCAGACCTAGCAGTCTGGGAATACACAAAGAGCTTTCCATTCTCCTTCCTGTATTTCATTTGATGAAGTATTGGCATTCTCCCGTTTGTGTGGATCACTATAGAGTCGCAGATATGTTTTTGTGTGGACTCACTTGCCGGCTGGAATCCTACTTTTTGGAGCACCTTGGTTGAGTGCAGACTCAATCCCGCTAAGGTATACTTTTATATAAAGTTGTTTTTTTACTTCTTGATCAATGGTCATCGCAAGATCCATTTCTCTTTGCGTTTTCTGGTTTCCTAATTCCACTGCGCACATATGAAGTGCCTCTCATAGAAACCCAACAATTATAGGAACCCTAATTTTGTATTATTGCAATAGTTCATGTCTGTATGAATGCTCTGTCTTATTTGTGTGAGGAGCATCTCCATTCCATCTCATCGCCCCCATCATTGTGTGGGTACCGCACTAGCAATTGCTAGTGGCGTTCATTGTGAAGAGCTGCTTGCGACCCTCATCTATTGCATTCCATTTCACAAGCTCACCCATCTGGGCATCCACCCTTGCGAAGCAGTGAAGGCAACCCACGCTAGCAATTTTAGTGTTTTCTTTTTGTTCACGCATCAAAAACCAAGCCCTGTATTTTTTGTAAACCTTTATAATTAAATTTCTAAGCAACTGAATTGTGCGCTCACTCTGCTTTTCACAAGAGATCAATACTTGGGGATATTCTCCCATTTTATATTACTTGAGCGACCGGTGCACTTGCCAAATGTGCATCAAGTTTTTTCCGTCGCTGCCAGGGAACACAGTTGTTGTCATGATACATCTGTTAAGATAGTTATAAACATCTAGTTGTTATTTTTTATTTTGTTGTCTTCCTTTTGTTGTTTTCGAATTATATATTGTTTTTATAGATTGTTGTTGGGAGTAGTATTGCACTCAGAATTGTTTCTCCGGGAATCCTGGCCCTCTTTGCACCATGTGGGCTAGCTTTAATATCTAATGCCATTGGTGCGGAGAGACTTCTCATGCTAGTGATAGATGCCCATCGGGAAGTGGTGGCTCTAGTTCTCAAGGTTCAATGTATCGGGCACTGACATCATACGATACCTCATACACTGTAACTAAGTCCTATGGCTACTCTGCTACTTCGCACATACCATTTTTGAATTCTTCTCCAGCCCTATTCGGACCAAGGAAAAATTCAAAGCAGTGCTTGTTTTGTCGGAGCATGGATCGTGCTCTGAAGGATTGTGTTGAGTACCGTTGGCAGATTAATGAAGATGATGAGCCGGATATCCAGATCATCCTAATTCTTGCTTCGGGTTGCACACCTTCTACCTCTGTTGTGTGTGTATCACCTTTGAGCTTCGAAGGGAATGATGAAGATATGCACACCGGAGGTTCGGTTGATCTATGCACTGATATGGGTGTACCGACTTCCCCTGTGTATATGTCGTCATGTATGACATCAATTCATTCCGAGGAGTCAGTTCTCGAATTATCGCTGAGCACTGTCTCTTCCTCTTCTGTACATAGTACTAC
Organism: Platanthera guangdongensis; assembly: GCA_039583875.1. Taxonomy (NCBI): domain Eukaryota; kingdom Viridiplantae; phylum Streptophyta; class Magnoliopsida; order Asparagales; family Orchidaceae; genus Platanthera; species Platanthera guangdongensis. Next base: position 83,453,248 of record CM077151.1, read on the forward strand.
ATTTGTTTATGACATTGTTGTTGAGAATGTTTTGTACGGTGATGTAGGTACTTGCTGTGTTGTGCCAACTCCTATTAAGGAGGCGTTCTCCCAGGTGAGGAAGTGACCGCTTCAGCAGTAGTGAAGGAAGTCCAATTATGGAAGAGGCTATTATTGACCGTGTCGAACCCTACGACGTTGTTGATAGTACTTGAAAGTGAGGGATAAATCTACTTTACACTAGAGGGGGGTGAATAATGTATATTAAAAATTTTAATTTTTTTTATAGTGGTTTAAAGTATTGGTATATATATATATATAGAGAGAGAGAGAGAGAGAATAAACACAACACACAAATAAGAAGAATAACAATCACAGATGACACAAGGAAATTTATAGTGGTTCCACAATAAATCTGGGTACATCCACTCTTCTACCACCCTGGTAGGAATCCACTACAAGTTTTTGATCAGGTGCCCTGCCACTAGAAGATCTATTTCTAAGGGAGATCTAGCAACCCTTTGAGCTTTTGATCAGGTGCCCAAAAACCAAGTTTAAACCTTTTGATCAGGTGACTTAGGAACCAAAAGATAGCTTTTGAAGGGAGTTAAAAACCCTGTACACAGTTTATGAAATAAACTAAAAGAAAAGATGTTGTCTTCTCTATCAAGAGTCTTTGAGAATACTAAGTGGATTGATGATGCAAAAAGCTCTCCCTGATTTGTATAGAGATTATGATCAGGAGAGGGATACTTTTTTTCAAGATGTAGGCCTTCAAGAATATTGTTTCTCTCTAGTTGAAATTTTAGACTGATGTGAAATTGATTGTCTCTTGGAGAGTCAGAAGCAAGTTATCCAAAATCTCTGTGTGTGTCTCAGTCAGTAGCCCCAAAATCCATTTTACAATAACCAGCAATTTTTTCAATATATATTCTCTGAGAAGAATTCAAACATTTGATTTTTAAAAACATTCCTTGAAACGTCTGAAGAATCTTTGAAGATTTGTAACGGCTAGATTCAAATATTTGGAATAAAACCATTCCTTAACTGCCCTGGTAATTAATTAGAATGATAACTCTGTGATAATTCCATATTTAATGCTGCTACAAATGGTTATATTCATTAAGAATATTTAGCATTAAATACTAGAGTATAACTGACTGAAATTAATCCTGAAATCATTCTGCCTTTGAATAAATATAACTACCTAAACACTGCAAAGAATTAGTCGAACTGAACCTATAAATCGTCGATCAGAGCCTGTAGTTTGTCGAGCTAAATATGACATTTGTCGAACTGAGCTTGGCTATCGTCGAGCTGAGCTGCAGAGTTGAGGTCAGAGTTCATCGACCGGAACTCAGCTTTCGTCGAGCTAAACTCAAAGGTAGAACTCTGAGTTCATCGAGCTGAGCTCGGCGATCGTCGAACTGTGCTTAGCTTTCGTCAAATTGAATTCTGCATTCGTCTAACTGCATTTCTCTGGAGTTCTTCTGAAGTAGCAACCCTGGAAAGAATAATCTATGACCCTTGACTATACATATTGTGTCAAACTAATCATCCTAAACAAATGATAGTGATATTTAAGTGCATATTTTAGCGCGGCCAATTTAAGGGCATATTGTTGGGTATTACATCCACACGAACCCAGATTTGATGAAGTCACCCTGGAACTAAGATGAATTAAGTTGTATTTGATGCTTGGGTTGAGTTATATGTTTGCAGGAATTTCACTGGGAAGTGTAGACCAATATCAGTCCACAGTGGGTCACCAAACACAGGAATTGTGCAATGTAATCCCTCATTACATAGTCCAAGGTGTTGACTCATGTGTGGTCTCTCTATTGGGATACACTTCATATTCAAGCTATTGGACCTTGGGAAAAGGATTGGAAGTTGACTACATTAGAAGAAAGAGCTTTCCAACAACAAAAATTCTCCAAGTCTTTTACTCGAGTAGGTCCATAACTACTCGTGTAGATTGGGTATAATTTACTTGAGTAAAGAAACCTTGTACTCGAGTACTTAAGTGTACCTCTCGTGTAGCTAAGTCATGTACTCGAGTAGACTTAGTCATATACTCGAGTAGCATGTTTATATACTCGAGTAGATCACTCATTATACCCGAGTATTAAAGGCTTCCCTCATCAAAATTATTCTAAGTCATGGACTCGAGTATAAACACTCATATACTCGAGTCAGTATACTCACATACTCGAGTAGATAGAATCATACTCAAGTAGTTCATTATACCTACTCGAGTAGATTGTGTTTCACTCGTGTACTTTGAAATTTTCCTAACTCCAGAATTTTCTAAGTCCTTTACTTGAGTAGAACTTTCATCTACTCGAGTAGATCACTTCCTCTCGAGTAGTTTAGTTCAAATACTCGAGTAGCTGCTTGCTGACATCTTCAGAACTTATTCTAAGTGTTCCACTCGAGTAGTCCTTCATGTACTCGAGTAGTTTATGTAATATAATCGAGTAGTTTTTCTTGTACTCGAGTAGTTCCTTTATGTACTCGAGTAGTTCTCTATACACACTCGAGTAGTTCTTTCTGCTTACTCGAGTAGTTGGTTTCTGCCTACGCAAGTAGCCTATCTTTATATACCCGAGTATGTTCTCCTTCATGTACTCGAGTGGTTATTCAACTACTCGAGTAGATCTTCTCTTACTCGTGTATATGGCTGAACTTTCCTGAAATTTGTCTAAGTCTTTTTTCTGACGGGATTTTCAAATCACGCGACATGATTGGTCCACGTGTACCTCATTATGACCGATTATGACCGTTATTCTCTCCTATATAAAGTCTTATCAGAAAATGACAAACCCTAAGTATTCTCCAAGCCTTCTTGTCATTTTATTTTGAGAAAGTTTTCAGCCGACTCCTCTGTCTGTTCTTCACGAAACGAAAGCCGCCGCCGCCACCATCTTCTCTGGCCACTGCTTCTAAGTTCAGAGGATTCATTCTGAAGAAAGTTACAGATCGAGATCGACATCACTGTTCATCTTCTCTCTCTGATTCTGTAAAAGCAAGAAGATCCAGATCTGGGCCGAGATTCTCTTCACCGATTTCTGATAGTGGTGCAAAGTCCATAAGAAGAAGTTTCTGGCCGGTTCATCAGATCTGATTGGATTTACTATTTGTATAATTTTTCCAAAACTTTATTAATCTTGTAGGAGAAAGTTTCTCCAAGTGTAGGAGTTTTTCACTCCGAGTTTATTGGAAGTGTTATCTTCCGAGGTGTAGATCCCTTTGTTTGGATCAAGTTTGTAGGAACTTTGTTCTGAGGGTAGGATCGATTTTTGATCTGAGGTAGTGGAGTAGCCGAGTCTAGTTGATTGCTAGATTGGTGAGGGAAAGTGGATGTACCCAAGGTCGGGGAATCACTATAAATCTTGTGTCGTCTGTGATATTGGTAGATAGTTATGTGCTGTGCTCTAATGTTTTTTATTCCGTTAAAGACGCACAACTCACCTATTCACCCCCCTCTAGGTGATTTAGGTTGACAACCATTATCTTTCATTTGGTATCAAAGCCAGGTTTATCGTCAAAAGGTTAACACCTTGATCAGATCCAAATCTGTTGTCTGAAAGATTCTACCATAAAATGGACAAGGGAAAAGATTTCGCCAAGCTTCCACTGTGCAACAAAAATAACTTTCCCATGTGGAAAGAAAGGATAAAATTTTTCATGGAAGCTGTAGATCCAAGGATCTTCATGATCGTTGAAGAAGGTCCTTTCGTTCCCATGACTGTGTCCACTATCGACCCTACAAAGAAAGTTCCCAAAAAGCTGATGGATCTCGACAAAGACGAGATTGCACTTGTCTCCCTCGACAAGAAAGCTAAGAACATTATAGCAAGTTCAGTCGATGACTCGATGCTGCAGAATTTGATTCACTGTCAATCGACTAAGGAGATGTGGCATTCCTTAGTCACTTTGATGGAAGGAACTGAAGAAGTAAGGGATGATCGGAGATCCCTTCTCAACCAAAAATATGAAGCATTCCGACAAGGGAGCAAGGAAACAATTGCCGACACATTTGAAAACTTCTTCAAAATTGTGAATCTCCTAAAGGTGTATGGCCATGTCTTCACCAACGGAGAACTGAATGACAAATTCTTGAGATCCCTAACCAAGGAATGGGATAACAAGGTATGCGCCATCAGGGAGTTCAGGAAGCTAGCTGAAACAGACCCGCAAAATCTCTTTGGAAAGCTTATGTCTTATGAACTCCAAATCAATACAAGAAAAGCTGAAGAAGAGAAAGGCAAGTCTGCTCTAAAGGAGAAATCTGCCGCTCTGAAGGCAGACACCTCCAAAAAGACTAAGGCTGCCTCCCCCGCTCCAGCTCCAGAAGTTGATGAAGAAGAAGAAACATCATAGCCTAGCACCTCAGGCTCTGAACTATCTGAAGAAGAGTTCTCCTTACTCTCAAGGCAATTCAAGAAGTTTCTTAATAAAAAGAAACAATAGAAAGGCAAAGATGCCTCATACAGAAGATCGCGGCGCGATGGCGATCGACAAAGAAAAGGCTCAAGCAGCCACGAAAGGTACAATACTAAACAGAACAAATACGTTTCAACTGACATCATTTGCTATTGCTATAATAAGCCAGGTCACGTCATTGCTGACTGCCTTCATAATAAGAAGGAGGGTGGTAGAAGAGAAGACAAGAAATCCTCACATAATAAGAAGAGGAAAGAGAAAAGCCTCATAGACAAAAAGTGCAAGACTCTTAGCGACTCCAACTCATATGAGTCAAACAAAGAAGAAGAAGCTTACTTTGGGATAATGGCTCAAACAGATGATGAACAAGAGCCCCAGTTCACTATAAAGGTAAACTCTCATACCCCTCTTTCAGATTCTGAAGTCTCTGAACATGATTGCGAGGGTAGCTCCTCTGACGATGAGTCAGAATTAATGGCCCAGTACAAGGAGTTAATCATGGCCTACGACAAATGTCGTCGAGTCGTGAAGACTCAGGCTAAAGAGATCAAATCTCTAAAAGCTGAAGAGAGCATCTTGAGAGAGAAAGTCGCAAAGACTGACTCCCTCGAAGAAAACTTCAATAATGCTATTGAAGAATATAACAAGACTCTTGAGCACCTTGACCTTAAGGAGAAGATCATCAAATTATTGGAAGCCGAATTTGCGACTGAAAGGAAACTTGTTGAGAGTTTCTCGAAGCCCAAAACAATTCTTCCATTCGTTGCTGAATTCTCAACAAAGGCCAAGGGAGCTAGAGTAGGCCATGAAGAAGCTCCTAGTAAATCCTCTAGGATAAATAAGAATCAATGGAAAAATAAGGCCGCCAAAAAGTCCACAGCCGAAGAAAAGGGAAAAGCCCCTCAAAATCAAACTACATTCAAAAAGGTCATATTTCCATCAAATGAGTTTGATTTTGACTCATCCTACGGGCACTTTGCTAGGCCTACCTATGTATAGCCAAAGTCCCGCTATCAAGGATGGGCTCGACCCCGAAACTTTGGCGAGAGTGTCTTTAAGGCACCTTATGAAGAAGTAATTCTTCAGAGCTATGGCCCTTTCAATCATGGGCATAACTTCAAGAAGACACCAAAGACAAAGCCTGTTGTAGAGAAGCCATGTGATTGCCATCATCATGAGGCATCTTCCTCCAAGAATGCTACCCCTGCTAGACCAAAATTCCAAAAGGTCAAGCAGAAGATCTTGAGGCAATGGTACAACAGATTTGACTGTTGGTGCTGTGGCAAGGTTGGTCACTTCGCCATAGATTGTTTGTTCAATTCCAGAAATGCTGCAAGCCCTCATGTCAGCAATATGAGAAAGACAGCTCATAATGCTAACACTCGTAGGGGGAGTATTCTAACCCGAGACCAAGGACCCAAACGTGTTTGGGTTCCTAAGGCAAATTGATTATGATTGCAGGGATATCCAAAGGCCAATAAAACACCCATCTGGTACTTGGACAGTGGATGCTCTCGGCATATGATCGGGACTAGAAGCCTCATTCAGAACTTTACTCCAGTCGTGAACGGACCAAAGGTCATCTTTGGAGGTTCAGACCATGGAATTACTAGAGGCTATGATATGATTACTAACAGCAATGTATCCTTCTCGGATGTGGTCTATATCGAAGGATTGGAACACAATCTCATTAGCATAAGCCAACTCTGCGATAAAGGATACATAGTTGAGTTCCATACTGATAAGTGCTTGATAAAATCCATTGACAATATGGAAACGATTCTATCCGACACTTGAAGCAGGAATATTTTCTGTTTAAATTTCATCTGTATAGATTTCTCTACACCAGTGTGTCTTTTAGCAAAAGATAGTGCTTCTCTTGGTGACCAATGGCACAAGAGACTAGCACATATTAATTTCAAAACCATTAATAAACTATTTTCAATGAACTTAGTACGTGATGTCCCAAATATCAAATGCGTCAAAGAGAGGCCTTGTCATGCATGCGTAAAAGGCAAGCAAACAAGGGCTACCTTTAAAAGCATTATTAGCAAAGACTCTAACAGATGTCTCCATCTACTGCACATGGACTTGTTTGGTCCACTGCAAATTAGAAGTTTGGGAGGTAAGGACTATACATTGGTAATTGTTGATGACTTCTCGCACTTTGCGTGGGTGTTCTTTCTGAAATACAAGTCAGATACCTTCGACATCTTTACTAACTTTGTCAGGCAAGTACAGAATGAATACAACTGCTCCATAGTCAAAATCAGAAGTGACAACAGAACAGAGTTCAAATCTGGGGCCATGATAGAATTTTGTGAAAGCTTAGGTATCTTTCATGAGTTTTCTTCTCCTCGTACTCCACAACAGAATGGAGTGGCTGAGAGAAGGAACAGAACACTCATAGAGGCCTGCAGGACCATGTTGAGTGATGCTTCACTACCGGAGTACTTTTGGGCTGAAGCCGTCAACACTGCATGCCACGTGCAAAATCGAGCACTCATAAACAAATACCACAATAAGACACCTTACGAACTTCTGAAAGGCAGGAAACCAACGGTCTCATACTTTAGAATCTTTGGTTATAAATGCTTCATACATAACAATGGTAAGTATCATACCACCAAGTTCAGCGAAAAGAGCTTTGAAGGTATTTTTTTAGGCTATAGTAGCCATAGTAAGGCATATAGGATATTTAATAGAAAAACCCTGGTGGTGGAAGAATCGATACATGTTGTATTTGATGAGACGAGCTTGTTACAAAGCAATCTGTCTAGTGTGCTCATTGAAGATGCATGTGAAAAGCTAAAAGAAACTAGCTTGGATGATCCGTCCGAAGACAAAGGCGAGAAATTCATTAAGATCACCACTCCAACTCCTATTGGAGAGGCTGATGATCAAAATGAAGAGATCATCCAGGATGAAGAAATCACTTCAGTGATTGAAGATACTCGAGATGCAAGAACTCTAGAGCTCAGACATCTGAAGGATCACCCCATGGACCAGATCATAGGAGATCCCCGGGATGGTGTCAGAACTCGAAGAGGTACAACTAATGAGAATCTTCATTTGAGTTTTCTCTCACAGGTTGAACCAAAGAAATTTGAGGAAGCAAACTCAGACGCATCATGGATAATGGCAATGGAAGAAGAGCTAAATCAGTTCAAGCGCTGCAATATGTGGATACTTGTTCCAAGAATCAAAGGAAAGAACATCATTGGAAAAAAATGGGTTTACAGGAACAAGATAGACGAAGACGGAACTATCATAAAGAACAAGGCCAGACTCGTCGCAAAAGGTTATCGTCAAGAAGAAGGAATCGACTTCGACCAGACATATGCTCCAGTGGCGAGGCTGGAGGCAATAAGGTTGTTCCTAGCATATGCTGCTTTCAAAGGCTTCACCGTCTATCAGATGGACGTGAATTCGGCCTTCCTAAATGGTAACATAAAGGAGGAAGTGTATGTGGAACAACCTCCAGGTTTCGTTGATCCTAACTTTACTGATCATGTCTATTTTATGCACAAGGCCTTATATGGTCTGAAATAAGCTTCTAGAGCTTGGTATGAAATGTTGTCTACCTTTCTACTTGAGAACAAGTTCACAAGGGGAAAGATAGACAAGACATTATTTCTTAGGGAAATAAAAGGCAAGATTTTGCTAGTGCAAATCTATGTCGACGACATCATTTTTGGCTCTACAGATGACAACCTCTGCAAAAAATTCTCAAAACTTATGCAAGGGAAGTTTGAAATGAGCAGTATGGGCGAGCTGAAGTATTTCTTAGGGCTTCAGGTAAAACAATCTGAAGATGGAATTTTCATCTCACAGACCAAGTTCACCAAAGAGCTAATTAAGAAATTCGGAATGGAGAACGCAACCTCTATGAGGACACTAATGCGCTCAACTATGTCTCTGCACAAGGATGAAAAAGGAAAACCTTTTGATTAAACCAAGTACAGAAGCATAATTAGATCCTTGCTCTACCTTACTGCCAGTAGACCTGACATAATGTTTTCAACATGTGTCTGTGCTAGATTTCAGGTGAACTCTAAGGAATCTCATTACACTGCTGCAAAGCGGATCCTGAGATACCTTAAAGGCACACCAAATCTTGGCTTATGGTACCCAAGAAGTAATGACAGCGAACTAATTGGATTTTCAGATGCAGATTTTGCAGGTAGAAAAGACGACCGGAAAAGTACCTCAGGGACTTGCCAATTCTTCGGAAGAAGGCTAATCTCCTGGAGTAGCAAGAAGCAGAACTATGTCGCAATCTCAACGGACGAGTCAGAGTATATCTCTGCAGGCAGTTGTTGGGCACAGTTGCTATGGATAAAGAATCAGTTCGAGTACTACAACCTACAGTTCAAGGATATTCCTTTGTTTTGCGACTCTTCCAGTGCAATTGCAATAGCCAACAATCCAGTCTCTCACAGCCGGACAAAGCACATCGAGCTAAGTTATCACTTCATCCGGGAACATGTGGAGCATGGAGACATAGATCTCCAATATGTGCCTATAGATAGGCAAGTTGCAGATAACTTCAAAAAGTCGCTGGACGAGACCAAGTTCTCGTTCTTCAAGACTGAGCTTGGGATGCTCAACAAAGATGACTAAAGAAGGCTGGATGACTAAGAAGCAAGTAATTCCAAGGGGTTAGTCAAAATCTACATTTTTTGGATTTTTTCAAGTTTGACTCGAGAAGCATAAGACATACTCGAGTATGTTAATTCACCTGCTCGAGTCACTGCAGACCTACTCGTGTAACTACTAACATACTCGAGTACGTTAATCTACCTACGCGAGTACTCCTCTCTACTTACCCGAATATAAGAGTGTGCGTACTCGAGTACCTACTTACCTACTCGAGTAAATCACTTACCCACTCGAGTAAGTCACTTACCTACTCGAGTAAGTCACTTACCTACTCGAGTAAGTCACTTACCTACTCGAGTAAGTCACTTACCTACTCGAGAACTTTCTGCAGACCGACTCGAGTAATTTTTGAAGATCTACTCGAGTAACCTCTTACCTACTCGCGTAGTCTATATCTTTCTCGTGTAGTGTTTCCCAGATTTTGAAAGTTTTTCTATTCGCCACCCAAGGCTAAATGCCGCCTCTTCCCTCTCTTTAGTTAATTTCCTTCAAATTAATTAGATGTAAGTTAGGGTTATATATATGAATTTCCGAAAAACCCAACCTACACGAAATCATTTCATTCTCTTGAGTACCCTCTGCTACTTCGCCTACTCTGCCGCTTCGCCTACTCTCCTCCGCCGCTGTTGCAGAGCCGCTTCCCTCCTCACCACTTCCAGTCACCGCAGCCATGGCCGCTTCTTCCAAGATAGGCATCGGATCAGAACTCGTCACCGCTGGTATTGCTGAGCTCTCATATGACTTCCACAACCTTCTCATCCTTCTCGACACCGCCGGCCTCCCCTTTATCCTCCAGGAACCCTGCCGAATTTTATTCAAAGAAGTTGCTGAATTCTTCTCAAACCTGAAGGTCAAGCGTCATGGACGTGTCCTAAAATCAAAAGTGAAAGGCGTGAAAATCAAGCTCACCAAGACCTCTGTCTCTCAGCTTCTCCGACTGCTGCTTGTAGATGAAGAAGATGAATTAGATGATGAAGACTCTGACAGAACAGCCCTTTTTTGTGGCATTTTTTCTGAAGCTCAGTATATTAAAAGGTCAGATATGAACGCTGAAGGAAAATTTCTAGTTGATACTATTGGCAAGATTCTGCTGTGCAAGACCAACTCCATAAGGGACATTCCTCTATATTTCTTCGACATAATGCAAGTAATTGTCTGCCACAAGAAATACCAATTTGGTATGCTGATTCTGGATAAAATAAAGGACAGTTTAAAATCTCCCAACTACACCAGAATTATATCTCTGCTCCTCCATGAAACAAATCTTGAGGTCTTCAACTTCTCCAAAGGGACCCCTCTTCACCACATGAAGAAGGTATCCATCTCTCGCATTCAGAGATGAGATATCAAGCTAAAGAATTCTGCCCAAGCTGCAAAGATCTCAGAAGCTCCAGAAGATCCAGCTATAGAGGACATGACTCCATCTCCCTCTCCTCATCATGTGGCCAGCTCCTCTGGTGCACTAACTGAGGGGGAGCCGGCTCCTTCTATCCAAGTCAGGCAGCCCTCTCCTTAACCAGCACTCTCTTCCCTCCCTCATACTCCAGGCAGTCCAGCCACTCCTTCAGATTAGTTACATCAAGAATCTCTTCTGTCCACAGCTGCTGCCATAGATGCTATGATTGCAGAGCTTTCTGAAGAAGTGATGCCCATTCCTCCTCTATATCCTCCAGCTCCAACCTCTGAATGTCACAAGGACTTTTCTCCAGCACAGTCTCTTGCCCTTTCTCTAGCCAGGACTCCAACACCATCTCCAGATCCCCCAAAAGACAAGAAAGACACCATTCTTATTTCTGATGAGCCTTCTCCTGAGCCAGCTGAGGCCCCTCTCAGAAATCTAGAATTCTCTCTTCCTCAGGATACAGAAGAAGGGGTTGCTCTCACTCCTACCACCAGAGCTCACAGCTCTGTGATAATTGAAGAAATAGCTCCTTGGGTAACTCCTTCTCTACCTACTGTTGTTCCCTCTACTGCTGTTCTAGTCCCTTCCTCCTCAGATTTGCTGCAACATATTGCACTTCTTCTTCAAGAACAGAGAAATTATTTTGACACCGCCCTAAAGATAGTCACTGACAAGGTCACTACCCTTGAGACTGAGATGAGCAGAGGCTTTGCTGAAATTCAGCATAACACTGACAAGCTCAAGTTTTTTTTTCAACTTGGTGGCAAAGCCCTTGACCACACTATCACTAGTGTTGGCAATGTTATGGAACAAGGTGCCACCCTGGCAAACAATCAGATAGAGCTAGACAAGAGGAATGAAGCTAACAAAATGAAAATCTATGAAGAAGTGGATATTTTCAAAGATGATGTTATAGCCCAGCTATCTGTTGAAATCAAAAAGGGGGAGGGTTTGATAAAAGAACTCAAAGAACAGGTAGAAAAATTTGCTGCTCAGAAGACAGATATATGGGATGCTCATGTGAAGACCATTCATGCTGATGTGCTAGCCCAGATACAGAGTGTCAAATTTCACACCTATGACACTGCTGTCTGGATGCACAATCAGATTTTGCCAGACCTTGCAGTTGATCCCAACATCATTCCCCATCATCTCAACCCTCTAGCTACAGATGTCACTGCCCCAGCTGTTCCTCTGCAACCCTCTTTCTCTTCCAGGCCTGGAGACACAGTTGACCCTCCAGACTCCTATGCTCCAGAAGACCCTGCTAATATCTTCCTTCAAACTCCTCCAGAGATCAGAACCTACAAGAAGAAAAGGAAGTATGGTGAAGGCCCCTCTGCTAGCAGGACTGCTCCTTCCAAACCCACTGAACATGCTGAAGCTTGGTCTTTAACTTCCAAGTCTCTAATTTTGGACACACTCAGACTAGTTATGGATCTTAATGAGAATAGGAACATTCATTACAGTTCCCAGGAATGGAAGCTATATGAAAAATCTATGCTAAAAAGGAAGATCCATGACAGAGAGTTTGGGAGAAATAATCCTGCTTCTCCTCCAAGGACTCCTACATATTTCCCTAAGCCTTTCAGCTATCTAAGAAGACAGCAAGAAAAGATGGAAAAGCAGCAAGCCCAAACCTAAAATAAAAGATGTTGAGAGATTGAAATGAAAAATTGTAGACTTGATGTTTTTGGAAATTTACATATATGCAATTCTAAATTTCTGTCTAATTATCTTTTTCATTGTCTATTGCTTACCTGCTCATATTTTTCTACTTAGTTTCTTTTATGTCTATAATTCTCCTTAGTGTAAAGGATTCTGATTTCAACAAATAGGGGGAGATTGTTGGGTTTTATATCCACACGAACACAGATTTGATGAAGTCACCCTGGAACTAAGATGAATTAAGTTGTATTTGATAATTGGTTTGAGTTATATGTTTTCAGGAATTTCACTGGGAAGTGTAGACCAATGTCAGTCCATAGTGGGTCACCAAACACAGGAACTGTGCAATGTAATCCCTCATTGCATATTCCAAGGTGTTGACTCATGTGTGGTCTCTCTATTGGGATACACTTCATATTTAAGCTATTGGACCTTGGGAAAAGGATTGGAAGTTGACTACATTAGAAGAAAGAGCTTTCCAACAACAAAAATTCTCCAAGTCTTTTACTCGAGTAGGTCCATAACTACTCGAGTAGATTGGGTATAATTTACTCGAGTAAAGAAACATTGTACTCGAGTACTTAAGTGTACCTCTCGTGTAGCTAAGTCATGTACTCGAGTAGACTTAGTAATATACTCGAGTAGCATGTTTATATACTCGAGTAGATCACTCATTATACCCGAGTATTAAAGGCTTCTCTCATCTAAATTATTCTAAGTCATGGACTCGAGTATAAACACTCATATACTCGAGTAAGTATACTCACATACTCGAGTAGATAGAATCATACTCGAGTAGTTCATTATACCTACTCGAGTAGATCGTGTTTCACTCGTGTACTTTGAAATTTTCCTAACTCCAGAATTTTCTAAGTCCTTTACTCGAGTAGAACTTTCACCTACTCGAGTAGATCACTTCCTCTCGAGTAGTTTAGTTCAACTACTCGAGTAGCTGCTTGCTGACATCTTCAGAATTTATTCTAAGTGTTCCACTAGAGTAGTCCTTCATGTACTCGAGTAGTTTATGTAATATACTCGAGTAGTTTTTCTTGTACTCGAGTAGTTCCTTTATGTACTCGAGTAGTTCTCTATATACACTCGAGTAGTTCTTTCTGCTTACTCGAGTAGTTGGTTTTTGCCTACTCGAGTAGCCTATCTTTATATACTCGAGTATGTTCTCCTTCATGTACTCGAGTGGTTATTCAACTACTCGAGTAGATCTTCTCTTACTCGTGTATATGGCTGAACTTTCCTGAAATTTGTCTAAGTCTTTTTTCTGACGGGATTTTCAAATCACGCGACATGATTGGTCCACGTGTACCTCATTATGACCGATTATGACCGTTATTCTCTCCTATATAAAGTCTTATCAGAAAATGACAAACCCTAAGTATTCTCCAAGCCTTCTTGTCATTTTATTTTGAGAAAGTTTTCAGCCGACTCCTCTGTCTGTTCTTCACGAAATGGAAGCCGCCGCCGCCACCATCTTCTCCAGCCACTGCTTCTAAGTTCAGAGGATTCATTCTGAAGAAAGTTACAGATCGAGATCGACATCACTGTTCATCTTCTCTCTCCAATTCTGTAAAAGCAAGAAGATCCAGATCTGGGCCGAGATTCTCTTCACCGATTTCTGATAGTGCTGCAAAGTCCATAAGAAGAAGTTTCTGGCCGGTTCATCAGATCTGATTGGATTTACTGTTTGTATAATTTTTCCAAAACTTTATTAATCTTGTAGGAGAAACTTTCTCCGAGTGTAAGAGTTTTTCACTCCGATTTTGTAGGAAGTGTTATCTTTCGAGGTGTAGATCCCTTTGTTTGGATCAAGTTTGTAGGAAATTTGTTCCGAGGGTAGGATCGATTTTTGATCCGAGGTAGTGGAGTAGCCGAGTCTAGTTGATTGCTAGATCGGTGAGGGAAAGTGGATGTACCCAAGGTCGGGGAACCACTATAAATCTTGTGTCGTCTGTGATATTGGTAGATAGTTCTGCGCTGTGCTCTAATTTTTTTATTCCGCAAAAGACGCACAACTTACCTATTCACCCCCCTCTATGTATTTAGATTGACAACCGTTTTCTTTCAATTGGTATCAAAGCCAGGTTTATCGTCAAAAGGTTAACACCTTGATCAGATCCAAATCTGTTGTCTGAAAGATTCTACCATAAAATGGACAAGGGCAAAGATTTCGCCAAGCTTCCATTGTGCAACAAAAATAACTTTCCCATGTGGAAAGAAAGGATAAAATTTTTCATGGAAGCTGTGGATCCAAGGATCTTCATGATCGTTGAAGAAGGTCCTTACGTTCCCATGACTGTGTCCACTATCGACCCTACCAAGAAAGTTCCCAAAAAGCTGATGGATCTCGACAAAGACGAGATTGCACTTGTCTCCCTCGACAAGAAAGCTAAGAACATTATAGCAAGTGCAGTCGATGACTCGATGCTGCAGAATTTGATTCACTGTCAATCGACATGACACGGATGGGGCAAAACGGGAACGCCAGGGCTGAATTTGGGCAAAGCACATAAGAAGGCTAAAATATGCGCTTAAATAGAAATCTGTGAGAAAATTGGTCAAGCAAAGTCGAACGCACGGTCGTGTGTTCAAACAATGTGATGTTTATAAAATATAACCAAGCCAGGCGAATAATTCGCCGGTGCAATTTTCCGTCACTCATGATTGCATCAATCGCGCATGAACAGAAACACACGGGTAGAGACAGAACTAATAAAATTAAGTCAAACATGAGACCCCTGCAATTTTCCTCTCGCACAGTTGAAATCAACCATGCGTAAAGAAAACACACGGGCCAAAAAAATTACCAAAAGTTTGGAGAAGCAGGTACCCCGTGCGATTTTGTTCTCACATGGGTGAAATCAACCATGCACGTCCAAAATGCACGGTAGCGATAGAACCCTCATTTCAGCACAAAGGTCACGCAGGGAAAACATCTGTGCACAAAAGAAAAATGCACGACCGTGCGATTCCCTAGAATTCTCAAATTGGGTTAGACACACCACCCTATTGTGTACATTGGAAACAATGTACTTGATTTGAAGAAGCCCTTTCAACTCAACGATATACACAGGTTTGTATTTGATGTATGTTTTAGTTCATGCATGCAGGTTAGTCTATGTCATGTTGATAGGACATGTGGTCCAAGTGACATTGACAGGTGGACTCATAGAAGCTGACTAGAAAGACAAAAAATTGACTAAGTCCATAGGAGTCAAGTTAATCCAGTTCACTCAATGTCATACAGCTAACAGTGCTGAGTGAAGTCAAGACAGGCAAAGCAAAAAATAACTAAGTACAAAAGTGTCAACACACTTCACAACTATGTCGACACCTTTGTAGGAAAAGTGACGACAGATCAAGTCAGCTGTGTCGAGACAATTCAGTTATCTTGACACATTGAAGATTCAAGACAGTTTTGTCGAGACAAGTCAGTTATCTCGACACCTTGAAGGATCAAGTCAGCTGTGTTGAGACAATTTAGTTATCTCGACGCCTTGAAGATTAAGTCAGCAGTGTCGAGACAAGTCAAATATCTCGACACCTTAAAGCTCAGGACAGTAGTGTTGAGACAATACAACTGTCTCAACACAATGAAGAGCTGAAGTGAAGACTTAAATATGTCGACACCTAGCAGTCGGTAGTGTCGAGATAATTCAACTGTCTCAACACAGTGAAGACTTAAAGATGTCGATAGTAGCAGACACTTCTGCCAAGTGTAACGCCCCCACCTGTCACATGACATATAACGGTAGGTCCGGTCGGGGCCCCATGCCATATAACATAGACAAGCGAAGGAATTATGTGTGGAAATCAAACTCTACGCGTATCCTTAACTCATTCCATTCTAGCGCAACATTTTTATGTTAGCATGAACTCAAACCCGAATGTCCACCAATATATAAATCCCACATTTAGATATAACAACACTAGGAATGTATACAACCCACACACCCTGGCCTTATGGCCTTACAGGTTCCTCTTTTACACATCAATAGTTTCGTACATCGGCACGCAGGCCGGCCACACATGAAATCCAAACACAACTCTTTGCATGGCCTTCAAGGGCCAATAATAGCAAGCTAGAAATTCCACTTATTCAAGCCGCGACACCTGCAATTAACCATCCAAGCCAACACAGAAAACAAAGAAACGGTTAGCATTTGGCTGACCCATTATAACGACCCTACCCCCTACCCGGGGTAGTGGTTCCTTCCCTGTATGCAGTGCTCTCATCTATCATCAAGTATCATCAATCATCATTTGTCTATTATTTGCTAGCAAACACATCACATCACAAACGTTGGAATCCACCAGACGTTCCGTGCACTCAGGGCACCTTCTTGGCGTATTGGAATCCACCAGTCATACACCGCTGATCAGAGGTTTTAACTTGTTGGTTGACTGGCCCTAGTCCACCAGTCTCGCAAGCTGGCGACATCCTGCCCAAACCACTCAGAGGTACAACCTCACAGCATCCAATAACACCCAGAGAAGATCGACCCACACCATGTGGTGTAGCAAGCCGGGTTTATCCAAGCTCCCCATACATGACTACCCATCGACCCCCTTCCTATTCCGATCGACCCACCCATGTGGTGCAGCAAGCCGTGTTTAACTCGGCTCCCCAGGCATTGCCACCAATCGATTCCTACCTAACTAGATCAACCCACCCTATTGGTATAACAGGCCGGGTTTATCTCGAGCTCCCCAGGCGTGCTACCAATTGATCATTTCATAACCAGGAGCTTCATCAAATCCTCCTCACATTCAGCAGCACATTCATACATTCATCACAACATAAATCCATTTGCATCTCATCAAATCCACGGAGTCTTCTCCGGTTTACCGAGGAACATCACCAATCCAGACTACCGGTCCAGATGGGCTTCACACAACATGCCTATGCCGTACTCCATATTTCTGGCTCTAAATGCAGACTCAACAAAGGAATCACTTCACGGATATCCACCTCTTGGTGGAGGATTCCAAGCACATGCATAATGGAAGGACTTCAATGTCCAAGAAGGAGATCGTTACCCTTGAAGATCGCTTCGGTGCCATGAAGTAGCCGGATGGAAATAACCGCCTCGGCACTGCCTTCACGAATCCGCTCTCGGATATTCGCTCCGCACTCCGTAGCTCCTACAGCAACTGGTCATCTCCTCCCTTCCCTCTTGCCATAGGCCTTTCTTCCTCCCTTTCTTGTAATAAAATGAAGAAGAAGAAGAAGAAAAGAGGGTTATATCCCTGTTTTCTCGGCCTTCATAATACCTGGACAAAGCCCAACCACTGGATCCAGGAAGAGGGAAACAAATGGCTCAGATTCGGCCAGAAAAGCTTGAACACGGCCTGACACGCCCTGTGACACGCCCGTGTCACAGGCCGTGTCCCTCTAAGCGGCAGTCAACCGACACAATCCAGCCAATACACGGCCATGTGACACGCCCGTGTCACGAGCCGTGTCCACAACATGCCCTCAGACACGCCCGTGTCTGAGGCCGTGTGCATCAACAAAATAATCCCAAAACAACCCGAGACTTCACACGGCCTGGCACACGCCCGTGTTCTTGGTCGTGTGCACCTGGACACACCCGTGTCCCGCAAACACGCCCTAGAGCAAGACGTCGAGCTAAGTTTGATGACCACTGACACGCCCTGTGACACGCCCGTGTCACAGGCCGTGTCCTCACTCGATACTCGACACTCGACGATTGTCGAGCAAAATTCGTCAACCTCACGACTCGACACAACCCAGGCCTGACACGCCCTGGGACACGCCCGTGTCCCAGGCCGTGTCACCCCTACCTTAACCCAAATTAGCCCAAAATGACCCAGAACTTCGGGGTGTTACAATCCTCCCCTCCTTCAAATAATTTCGTTCTCGAAATTTGACTCCAAGCAGCCAATCAGCCACAAAACAATTGATTACGCACATTTGTGAGTCGTATTCCAAGCCGCACATACGAACAAACATACAACACAAACAAACATCCCTAACTTCCACTTGTGCATAGTTAACCACAAAATACATCAAAACAAGACATCATGATTGCAAGTGCACCACATTTTTGACAGATATGTACACCATCTTTTATACACATAGTTTGCATACACAACACTGGACAATTCAACAAGTTAATCTTCAGTCATAGCATCGAAGTGATATCACACTTCACTTCCGCCCAGCCTCCCGATTTTGAAATTCGCGATTAAGAGACAAATTAAACACCCGGGGCTGAATTTCACAAACTGAGCTCTGCGGCTCTTGCACTTCCATAGCA
Source organism: Platanthera guangdongensis (assembly GCA_039583875.1). Taxonomy (NCBI): domain Eukaryota; kingdom Viridiplantae; phylum Streptophyta; class Magnoliopsida; order Asparagales; family Orchidaceae; genus Platanthera; species Platanthera guangdongensis. Next base: position 83,471,704 of record CM077151.1, read on the forward strand.
TGAAAGCGAGGTTGCGTCCGAGGTGCAGATGATTCGGCCACTGCTTTACCCTTTTCTTCATATGATGCACCTGCCTTTTTCTCACTCCCTGGAGGGGCATTCCAACAAAATTTTGCGATGTGTCCTCGCTACCCACATTTATAGAATATACGTGTATCAACACGTCCAGGCCCATAAGTCACCCCCGAAGAAACAGTCGACGAAGCTTATTCCACCGTCCTAAATCTTTTCTTCTCTCGTCGTCGAAACTCCAATTAATCCGATTGCGGCACTTTAAACTCTGGCTTTTCCGCTGCCAGTCGCTTATTGTCTTGTACGCGTTTCATATCCTTCTCCAAAGCACGGGCTGTATCGACCAATGCTTGGAAGCCTTGGCTCACCGAACTCGGGAGTGCCAACCTCAATTCATCCCGCAATCCTTCATAAAACCGATTTGTCTTTCGCGCTTCCTCCGCAAAGGTAGATCCCGCATATCTCCCCAATCTCGTAAACTCATGCAGGTAGGTATCAATATCTCGCTCACCCTGCACCAGACGTAAAAACTCATTTTCCATCGCAATCCGTTGCGACACTGGCACATACTTGGCTAAAAATATTCGAGAGAATTCATCCATTGAAACTTCCGTTAAACCTCTACCTGCCAAATGATGCACTTCAATTTCATCCCACCACAATCTTGCATCGCCTTCCAACAGAAAAGTGGCCAACGTCACGTTCTGCTCCTCTACCATCCTGATTGTGGTTAGAATCCTTTTTACCCTTGCCAACCAATCCTCTGCCTGCGTTGGTGAAAGCGCTCCACCAAATGAATGTGGATGGAAGTGCATAAAACGTGTCAATGAGTCCTCACTTGCTTGCGCTTCCACCACTACTGAAGCATGCTCTTGCCTTGCACCAGGCCTTGCTTGTCCAGTTGGTTGTTCCTGTAACACTGCAAGCACTGTCTCCGTTACCACCCGTATGGCCTCTGCCGAGGGAGGCATACGCGCTTGCATGGGTGCTGCACTCTCATCAGACCGCAGGGGCTCAGACGGTCCAGCTCCATCCCTCGCCACCTATCAATGTACAGAACACCATTAAAACTTCCAATCATAACGGTACTGCTACATTGACTACACACTCACGCACATCATGTGCATGACATACAATCCTAGTGGACATTCATGAGTTCAATTATGTTCTCTCCTCCCAAACAATCTCAACCTGTCTCTGATACCACTTTGTAACGCCCCCACCTGTCACATGACATATAACGGTGGGTCCGGTCGGGGCCCCATGCCATATAACATAGACAAGCGAAGGAATTATGTGTGGAAATCAAACTCTACGCGTATCCTTAACTCATTCCATTCTAGCGCAACATTTCTATGTTAGCATGAACTCAAACCAGAATGTCCACCAATATATAAATCCCACATTTAGATATAACAACACTAGGAATGTATACAACCCACACGCCCTGGCCTTATGGCCTTACAGGTTCCTCTTTTACACATCAATAGTTTCGTACATCGGCACGCAGGCCGGCCACACATGAAATCCAAACACAACTCTTCGCATGGCCTTCAAGGGCCAATAGCAGCAAGCTAGCCATTCCACTTATTCAAGCCGTGGCACCTGCAATTAACCATCCAAGCCAACACAGAAAACAAAGTAACGGTCAGCATTTGGCTGACCCATTATAACGACCCTACCCCTTACCCGGGGTAGTGGTTCCTTCCCTGTATGCAGTGCTCTCATCTATCATCAAGTATCATCAATCATCATTTGTCTATTATTTTATAGCAAACACATCACATCACAAACGCTGGAATCCACTAGACATTCCGTGCACTCAGGGCACCTTCTTGGCGTACCGAAATCCACCAGTCATACACCGCTGATTAGAGGTTTTAACTTGTTGGTTGACTGGCCCTAGTCCACCAGTATCGCAAGCTGGCGACATCCCGCCCAAACCACTCAGAGGTACAACCTCACAACATCCAATAACAACCAGAGCAGATCGACCCACACCATGTGGTGTAGCAAGCCGGGTTTATCCAAGCTCCCCAGACATGACTACCCATCGACCCCCCTCCTATTTCGATCAACCCACCCATGTGGTGCAGCAAGCCGGGTTTAACTCGGCTCCCCAGGCATTGCCACCAATCGATCCCTACCTAACTAGATCAACCCACCCTAGTGGTGTAATAGGCCGGGTTTATCTCGAGCTCCCCAAGCGTGCTACCAATTGATCATTTCATAACCAGGAGCTTCATCAAAGCCTCCTCACATTCAGCAGCACATCCATATATTCATCACAACAAAAATCCATTTGCATCTCATCAAATCCACAGAGACTTCTCTGGTTTACCCAGGAACATCACCAATCCAGACTACCGGTCCAGATGGGCTTCACACAGCATGTCTATGTTGTACTCCATATTTCCAGCTCTAAATGCAGACTCAACAAAGGAATCACTTCACGGATATCCACCTCTTGGTGGAGGATTCCAAGCACATGCATAATGGAAGGACTTCGATGTCCAAGAAGGAGATCGTTACCCTTGAAGATCGCTTCGGTGCCATGAAGTAGCCGGATGGAAATCACCGCCTTGGCTCTACCTTCACGAATCCGCTCTCGGATCTTCGCTCCGCACTCCGCAGCTCCTACAACAGCTGGTCGTCTCCTCCCTTCCCTCTTGCCTTAGGCCTTTCTTCCTCCCTTTCTTGGAATAAAATGAAGAATAAGAAGAAGAAAAGAGGGTTATATCCCTTTTTTCTCGGCCTTCACAATACCTAGACAAAGCCCAACCACTGGATCCAGGAAGAGGGAAGCAAACGGCTCAGATTTGGCCAGAAAAGCTTGAACACGGCCTGATACGCCCTGTGACACTCCCGTGTCACAGGCTGTGTCCCTCTAAGCGGTAGTCAACCGACTCAATCCAGCCAATACACGGCCGTGTGACACGCCCGTGTCACGAGTCGTGTCCACGACACGCCCTCAGACACGCCCGTGTCTGAGGCCGTGTGCATCAACAAGATAATCCCAAAACAACCCGAGACTTCACACGGCCTGGCACACGACCGTGTTCCTGGCCGTGTGCACCTGGACACACCTATGTCCCGCAAACACGCCCTAGAGCAAGATGTCGAGCTGAGTTCGACGCCCACTGACACGCCTTGTGACACGCCCGTGTTACAGGCCGTGTCCTCACTCGACACTCGACACTCGACGATTGTCGAGCAAAATTCGTCGACCTCACGACTCGACACAACCCAGGCCTGACACGCCCTGGGACACGCCCATGTCCCAGGCCGTGTCACCCCTGCCTGAACCCAAATTAGCCCAAAATGACCCAGAACTTCGGGGTGTTACATCAAGACTGCTAAGATGTCTCGACACTTACCAGTTTACACTAAGTATTATTGTGTCGAGACACTTGGAACATCTCGACACTTATAATTCTGAAGATACACAGAGTCAACACAGAAGTGTCAAGTCAATTCAAAAATGTAACATCAACTACAGTAACGTGATATCTCATCAGAAATTATTTGAAGGAGTACTTGAAGTATGATGGTGTAATAATGATGTCATCAATCAGAAGCCAACAACCCGTGAGGGCTATAAATAGAGGGGACGTCTACACAGAAAAGAACAATCAGAAGAATCACACAATTAATCATTTTCTCTCATTCTGAGGAGGGCAACAACCCCAAGAAGAAGGAAGACAAAGATCTTCAAGAAAATCTTCTGATTCTTTCAACAAGTTGATCAGAGGATTAAGTTGGATATATTCTACAAGTTCTTCAAGAAAATCAAGTCGGTCAACATCAAGAACTTGCAGATCCAGTGAAGAATCATTTCAGCCAGTTTGCTTTTCAAGAATCTATCCTGTGCCGCTGAATTGAAGAATCTGAATTCTCAGATAAGTCAGATTACAGAGTTGCTGTTTTTGGAGATTTCTTTCTTTCTTATTTACCTCTTAATTTTGTAAGATCTCTTTGAGATCTGAGTGGGTAGGATATAAATTCTCTGAGTTGTAAGCCTGATTTATAAAGGCTAAGGTAGGGTTCTTGAGGGACCTGAGGTAGGAAATTTGTGTGGGATCACTGAGGTGTAAGCCTGTGTTATAAAGGCTGAGGTAGTGTTCTTGAGGGACCTGAAGTAGTAGATTGGGTGGATCTCTGAGGTAGGACTAGTGGGTCTGAGTTGTAGGTTTCTTAACAGAAACTGAGCCTGTAAGATCTATTGATCTAAATTGAAGAGGAGGAGATACAACATTATCTAGCACATTGCTAGTGAGGAAGAAGGGGGAAGTGGATGTACCATAGATAGGAGAGCCACTATAAAAGTTTTGTGTACTCTGTGGATTACATGTGTTGTGTTCTTGTGAAAATTTAATTTCAAGTATCTGTTGAAATATAAAGTATAAGTGATAGAATTTTAAAGACACCTATTTACCCCTCCCCCCTCTAGGTGATTAACTACCTATAGATTTGTCTTTCAAGTTATATCAGAGGGAGGTTATTCAAAGAAAGACCTAATAGTCAAGAAAAGATCTTAAGGGTGGTTAATACATTTCTGATTTCATAGCTTCAGAATCTCACAGAGAACTCAGTTCTATGAAGCTTCCTATTTGTACAAAGTATAATTTTGCTATTTGGGAGCAAAGGGTGAAATTGTTAATGGAGGCATCAGATCCAAGAATCTTTATCACTGTACAAGAAGGACCATATATTACCATGAAAGTATCTTTCTTAGATGCAAATGTGCAAACCCTAAGAGTCTATCTGAGATGACAAAAGATGAGGTGGTTCTTGTCATCATGGATAAAAGAGCACCAAACATAATTGTCAGTGCAATAGATAATTCAACCTTTCAGAACTTAGTCCACTGTAAAATATCCAAGGAGATGTGGGACACTCTCATAGTCTATATGGAAGTCACAGAAGAAGTCACAGATGACAGAAAGTCTCTACTCAACCAACAATATGAGGTATTCAAGCAAGGGAAGACTAATTCTACAGAACTTTATTATGAAAAGTTCTTTAAAATAGTCAATGACTTAAAGAATTACGGCAGACAATTTTCAAACTATGAGCTTAATGACAAGTTTCTGAGATCCCTAAACAAAGAATGGGACATAAAGATTTGTGATGTAAGAGAAATGGGGAATCTGAGGAACATGTTACCCCAAGATTTGTATGGGAAGTTGTTGTCACATGAGCTTCAGTTAAATTCCAGAAAAGATGAAGCTGAATCTGTCAGAAGTTCAAATCAGACTAGATCTGTGGCTTTCAAAACAGACACATCAAAGAAGGCTAGAAGAGAAATTCCATCATCACCAAGAAGGGATGAAGATACAGCTAGAACTGAAACCAGTTCTTCATCAGAAGAATTGTTAGATGATGAATTGACACTATTCACCAGGCAATTCAAGAAGATGATGAGAAGAAGGAAGCAATGGAACAAGAAGAAATCACAAGGACCAAGTTCCAGCAAAAGCAAAGACAAACATAGAAACAACTCTGTGGTCAGGTATGATTCAAACCAGAAAAAACAAATTAAGACTGACATTATTTGTTATTGTTGTAACAGGTCTGCACATATCATTGATGACTGTCCAGTAAAGAGAAAGGAGAACAGGAAGTCTAAGGAAAAGAAGTTCTACAAAGATAAAAAGTCAGAAAACTGTCTAATGGAAAAGAAGCCAAAGACCTTATCAAAGAGTGATTTAGATTCAACTGAATCAGATGAAGAACATGCTCATATTGGAATGTTCTCCTATGAAGAGGAATTCATCAAAGAGGTCATATATAAGGGAAATAACTCCACAACTTCATCACATCATGGTGACTCTGAATATTATATGGAGGTTAACTTGATGGCACTGTCTGATAATCTAGAAATAGAAATTATTGAATGTCAGGATACTCAGGTAATCTTTGACAATTCTATTTATTATACAACTTCTATTCATGAGACTGTGGATGAGTTAGACTCATATGACTCAAAGTTTGATTCACATAAGTCCAACTCTGAGACTGAACTGCAGCAGCTCACAATTAAATTTGAAAAACTGTTGGAAGCTCTTGAAAAGAGCAAGAAGCTTGTTAAAGAACAAGCCATAGAGATTGCATCACTAAGAGGTCTTGAGTACCATCATAAGATGGATACTCATAAGATTGGTCTTCAAAGTTCAAAGTTGGCTAAGCTAACTAAGATCATTGATGATCAAATCATGTTGCTAAAACAAAAAGATGCAACCATTTAGGTGTTAGAACTCAAATTCCAGAATGAGAAAAGACTTGTTAAGTTGTTTTCTAAACCTAAGATTGTGATCCCCATTATAAATACCTTCTCAAGAACTCCTGGAAGTGGACTTGTTTATGTTAAACCTAAGTGAAGGAGAGGCAAAAAGCTGATAGGACAAACCAGTCATGCCACAACCTGTGTTTCAGACTAAGGGAAAAGAAATCCAAAATTCTGGACCAGTAGGACCAAACACATATATTGTTGGGTATCGTATCCACAATAACCCAGATTTGATGAAGTCACCCTTGAACTAAGATGAATTAAGTTGTATTTGATGTGTTGTTTGAGTTATGTGTTTGCAGGACTAAATTTCCAAGTGTAGACCAATGTCAGTCTATAATGGGTCACCAAACACAGGACCATACAATGTAATCCCTCATTATGTGATCCATGGTGTTGAATGATTTGTAGCCTCTCTATTGGGATGCACTTCATGTTTGAAGTACTAGGATTGATTGGAGAAAGAAGTGTTGCTGATTTTATTGAAGAAAGGAAAATTCTCTTGAAGGAAAATTTTTCTAAGTCTTTCACTCGAGTAGAAGTTTAAGTACTCGAGTTGAACACTTAGTAAATACTAGAGTAAGTCTGTCTGTACTCGAGTAAGGGAAATGATTCTCGAGTAGTCTGAACATAGCTCTCGAGTGGCCAAGTCCATTACTCGACTAGATTTTCTCTTATTCTCGAGTTAACGGATTTTCCTCTCATAAAATATTCTAAGTCTTTTACTCTAGTAGTCATGTTAACCACTCGAGTAGATAAGTCCTTTGTGTCGAGTGAAAGAAGGACAGTTCTCGTGTTGTTTTTACCCCACTCGAGTAGTCAAGTTGATGTACTCGAGTAGTCTTTCTACTACTCGAGTAGCCCAGCTCCAATACTTGAGTTACCGACTTTTAGCTCTCAGAATTCTTCTAAGTCCTATACTCGAGTAGCAGAATTCCTTTACTCGAGTAGTTAATCTACTTCTCGAGCAGTCCAGTTTCAGTACTCGAGTTACCAGAATTCATATCCTAAAAAATTCGCTAAGTCTTTCTCTCGAGTAATCCTTCTAGTACTCGAGTAGTTAATCTCCACGTCTCGTGTAATACTTCTAGCATCCGAGTGTTTCTTATCTCACTCGAGTGATTACGAATTTTGTTCAGAATTTCCTCAAGGACTTCTTCTCGAGCAGTCTATTTTTATCCTCTCGAGTAGCTCATCTTTTACTCGAGTAAATCAGAAATCTTTTCCAGAATTTTGCTAAGTCCATAACCGATGGGATTTTCAAATGTTATGATGTGATTGGTCCACGTGTACATCATTAATGCTAATTATGACCGTTTGGGAGATCTTATATAAGGCCTTGTCAAATCGTTTAACCCTAACAACAAGCTGTCAAGAAATATTCACAAGTTTTCTGAATCTTATTTTCTCTATCCAAAAACAGAAGCCGCCGCCGCCGATCTTCGTGCAGATCGCCTAGGGTTTTCATCCAAGAAGATTCAGATCAAGGTTGACTTACAAATCGAGATTGCTCTTCAACTCCTCATCATCTCTCGGATCTTGTAAGTCAAAGAAATTTCAGATCCAGATCTTGCCGAGTTTCTTCTTCAAATTATTCTAATAAAGCCGCAAAGTTCAAAAGAAGAAGACTTTGCCCGAGATTTTCAAATCTGAGAAATATTCTGTTTGTATTTCATATTTTCTCCATTTATTCTTGTAGGAGATTCCTCTCCGAGTGTAGGAGCTTTTGTCTCTGAGTTGTAGGAAGTTTTTATCTTCCGAGTGTAGATCCGTGTTGTGGATCGAGATTATAGGAACTTTGTTCCGAGGCATAGGATTGGTTTTCAATCCGAGATAGTGGAGTAGCTGAGTCTAGTGCTTTGCTAGATCGGTGAGGGAAAGTGGATGTACCCAAGGTTGGGGAACCACTATAAGTCTCTGTGTCCTCTGTGATTGCTTGGTAGATTTCTGTGTGCATAAATTTTTAAATTTTTATTCCGCAAAAAGACGCACAACTCACTTATTCACCCCCTCTAGGTGATTTAGGTAGACAACTGAATAACTTTCAATTGGTATTAGAGGTAGGTTGATCAGTAAAAGGTTAACACCTTGATCAGATCTTACTTAAGTTGTCTTTTGAGATTATACAAGCATGGACAAAGCTAAAGATTTTGCCAAACTTCCCTTGTGCACAAAGAATAACTTTCCCATGTGGAAAGAGAGAATTAGATTCTTCATGGAAGCTGTGGATCCAAGGATCTTCATGATCGTTGAAGAAGGTCCTTACGTTCTGATGACCGTCTCCACTATAGATCCAATAAAGAAAGTTCCTAAGAAATTGATAGAGCTCGACAAAGATGAGATTGCACTTGTGTCTTTAGATAAGAAGGCCAAGAATATTATAACAAGTGCAGTTGATGATTGCATGTTGCAAAACCTGATCCACTGCCAGTCTGCTAAGGAGATGTGGTAGTCCCTCATCACTTTGATGGAAGGCACAAAAGAGGTTAGGGATTATAGAAGATCCCTTCTTAGTCAGAAATATGAAGCCTTCCGACAAGGACCCAAGGATACCATTGCAGATATGTTTGAAAACTTCTTCAATATAGTCAACGACCTAAGAGACTACGGCCGAGTCTTCACAAACGGAGAACTGGATGACAAGTTCTTGAGATCCCTAACTAAGGAATGGGATAATAAGGTCTGTGCTATCCGGGAATTTGGAAAGCTAGCTGAGACAGTCCCGCAGAATCTCTTCGGGAAGCTTATGTCATACGAGCTGCAACTCAACACAAGAAAAGCTGAAGAAGAGAAGAGCAGGTCCTCATCCAAGGAGAAGTCTGTTGCTCTCAAGGCAGACACCTCAAGGAAGTCCAAGGCTGCCTCTCCTGCCCCAGCACAAGAAGTAAGTGAAGAAGAAACCTAAGAGCGAAGTACCTCAGGCTTAGAGCTATCTGAAAGAGAGTTCTCTCTACTCCCACGATAGTTCAAGAAGTTCTTGAACAAAAAGGAGCAATGGAAACGCATGGATGCCTCCTACAGTAGATCATGACATGATGGTGATCGACACAGAAAAGGCTCAAGCAGCCATGACAGGTATACTACTAAACCTAACAAACATATTTCCACTGATATCGTTTGTTATTACTGTAATAAGCCAGGTCATGTCATCGCTGACTGCCCCCACAAGAAGGAGGGTGGAAGAAGAGAAGAAAAGAAATCTTCTTACAATAAGAAGAAAATAGAAAAGAGCCTAATAGCCAAGAAGGGCAAAACTCTTAGCGACTCCGACTCATCTGATTCGAGTGAAGAAGAAGGAGCCTACTTTGGGTTTATAGCTCAGACTGATGACGAACAAGAGCCCCAGTTCACTAGGAAGGTAAACTCTCACACTCCTCTTTTTGAATCCGATGTTTCTGAACATGATCATGAGGACAACTCTTCTGACGATGAGTCTGAACTCATGGCCCAGTACAAGGAGTTAATCAAGGCTTACGACAAATGTCGATGAGTCGTGAAAACTCAAGCTAAAGAGATAAAGTCTCTGAAGGCTGAAGAGAGCACCTTGAGAGAGGAAGTCGCTAAGACCGACTCACTCAGATAAAACTTCAATGCTGCCATTGAAGAATATAACAAGGCTCTCGAGCACCTAGACCTTAAGGAGAAAATCATAAAAGAACAGGAAGCAAAACTTGAAGCAAAAAGAAACTTGTTGAAAGTTTCTCGAAGCCGAAGACTGTTCTTCCCTTCGTTGCTGAATTCTCAGCCAAGGCCAAAGGTGCTGGGCTAGGCCATGTTGAAGCTCCTAGTAAATCTTCTAGGAGGAATAAGGTTCAGAGAAAGAATAAGGCGGCCAAAAAGGCTTTGGCCAAAGAAAAGGGGAAAGCCCCTCAAGATCAGATCTCTTTCAAGAAGGTTACATTTCCATCAAATGAGTTCGATCTTGACTCATCCTACGGTCACTTGACTAGGCCTACTTATGTAGAATCCAATTCTCGTTACCAAGGATGGACTCGCCCCCGAAACTTTGGTGAGAGTGTCTTTAAGGCACCTTATGAGGAATTTATTCTTCAGAGCTATGGCCCTTATAATCATGGTCATAACATCAAGAAAGTACCAAAGGTAAAGCCTATTGTGGAAAGGCCATTGAAGGAGAAGAAATCATGTGATTGCTATCACCATGAAGCTTCTTCCTCCAAGAATGTTGCACCTACTAGACTACCATCTCAAAAGGTCAAGTAGGAGAACTTAAGGAAAAGATACAACAGGTTTGACTGTTGGTGCTGTGGAAAAATTGGTCACTTTACCATCGACTGCTGGTTTAATTCCAGGAATTTTGCAACTCCTCAAGTTGGCAATATGATAAAGACCACTCATAATGCTAATACTCGTAGGGGGAGTATTCTAACAAGAGACCAAAGACCCAAATGTGTTTGGGTTCTTAAGGCAAATTGATTTATAATTGCAGGTATGTCCAAAGGCCACCAAAACGTCTATCTGGTATTTGGACAGTGGATGCTCTCGGCACATGACCGGGACAAGAACCCTTCTTCAGAACTATTCTCCAGTCTTGAACGGGCCAAAGGTCATCTTTGGAGGTTCAGACCAAGGAATTACTAAAGTCTATGGTATGATCTCTAACGGTAGAGTATCCTTCTCAGATGTGGCTTATGTTGAAGGATTGGAACACAATCTCATAAGCAAAAGTCAACTTTGCGATAAAGGATATATTGTTGAATTTCATGCTGGTAAGTGCTTGATAAAATCAGTTGACAATATGGAAACGATTCTATCAGGCACTCGAAGCAGAAATATATTTTGTTTAAATTTCATTTGTATAGACTCTTCTATACCAGTGTGTTTTATGGCTAATGATAGCGCGTCTCTTGGTGACCAATGACACAAGAGATTAGCACATATTAATTTCAAAACCATTAATAAATTATTTTCACTGAATTTAGTACGTGATGCCCCAAATGTCAAGTACGTCAAAGATAGACCTTGTCACACATGTGTAAAAGGCAAGCAAATAAGGGCTATCTTTAAAAGCGTTATCGGCAAATATTCTAATAGATGTCTACATCTACTTCATATGGACTTGTTCGGTCCACTACAAGTTAGAAGTTTGGGAGGTAAGGATTATACGTTAGTTATCGTTGATGATTACTCGCACTTTACGTGGGTGTTCTTTCTAAAACACAAGTCAGATACCTTTGACATCTTTACAAATTTTGTCAGGCAGGTCCAGAATGAATACAACTGTTATGTAGTTAAGATAAGAATTGACAATAGAACAGAGTTCAAGTATGGGGCCATGACAGAATTCTGTGAAAGCCTAGGCATCTTTCGTGAGTTTTCCTCTCCTCGAACTCCTTAACAGAATGGAGTAGCTGAGAGAAGGAATAGAACACTCATAGAGGCCTGCATGACCATGTTGAGTGATGCTTCACTTCTGGAATACTTCTGGACTGAAGCCGTCAACACTGCATGCCATGTGCAAAATCGAGCACTCATAAATTAGAATCACAATAAGACACCTTATGAACTTCTAAAGGGCAGGAAACCGACTGTTTCATATTTTAGAATTTTTGGCTGTAAGTGCTTCATCCTTAACAATGGCAAGTATCATACTACCAAATTCAGCGAAAAGAGGTTTGAAGGTATTTTTGTAGGGTATAGTAGCCATAGTAAGGATTATAAGATATTTAATTGAAAAACTCTGGTCGTAGAAGAATCTATACATGTTGTATTTGATGAGACGAGCTTGCTGCAAGACAACTCTTCTAGTGTGTTCATTGAAGATGTAGGTACAAAGTTGAATGAACTTAACTTGGAAGAACCTACTGAAGAAAAAGGTGAAAAGTTCATCTAAATCACCACTCCAACCCCTATTGGAGAGTTTGATGATCAAGATGAAGAAATCGTCCAAGTTGATGAAGTCACTCCTGTGATTGAAGAAGAAGTTCCAGATGCAAGGACTCTAGAGCTCAGACATCTAAAGGATCACCCAATGGACCAAATCATAGGAGATCCCCGGGATGGTGTCAGAACTCGTAGAGGTACAACTAACGAGAATTTATATTTGAGTTTTCTCTCATAAGTTGAACCGAAAAAGTTTGAGGAAGCAAGCTCAGACGCATCGTGGATAATGGCGATGGAAGAAGAACTAAATCAGTTCAAGCGCTATCAAGTATGGAAACTTGTTCCTAGACCCAAAGGTAAGAATATCATTGGGACAAAATGGGTCTTCAGGAACAAGATGGACGAGGATGGAACGATCATAAAGAACAATGCTAGACTTGTTGCCAAAGGATATCGTCAAGAAGAAAGAATCGACTTTGACTAGATGTACGCTCCAGTGGCAATGCTAGAGGCAATCAAGTTATTTCTAGCATATGCCGCTCTTAAGGGCTTCACTGTCTATCAGATGGACGTGAAGTCTGCCTTACTTAATGGTGACATAAAGAAAGAGGTGTATGTGGAACAACCTCCAGGTTTCGTTGATTCTAACTTTCCTGATTATGTTTATCTATTATCTAAAGCTTTATATGGATTGAAACAAGATCCTTGAGCTTGGTATGAGACGTTGTCTACCTTTCTTCTTGAGAATAAGTTCATAAGGGAAAAGATAGATAAGATATTATTTCATAGGGAAATAAAAGGCAATATTTTGCTAGTGCAAATCTATGTCGACGACATTATTTTCGGCTCTACTGACGACAACCTCTGCAAGAAGTTTTCAAAAATTATGCAAGGGAAGTTTGAAATGAGCATTATGGGTGAGCTAAAGTATTTCTTAGGGCTTTAGTTAAAACAATCTGAAGATGGAATTGTCATCTCGCATACTAAGTTTACCAAAGAGCTAATTAAGAAATTCGGAATGGAGAACGCAACCACTATGAGGACTCTAATGGGTTCAAATGTGTCTCTGGACAAGGATGAGAAAGGGAAACTTTTTGATGAAACCAAGTATAGAAGCATAATTGGATCCTTGCTCTACTATACTGCTAATAGACCTGACATAATGTTCTCAACATGTGTATGTGCTAGATTTCAAGTGAACCCCAAGGAATCTCACTACACTGCTGCAATGCGGATCTTGAGATACCTTAAAGGTACACCAAATTTTGTCTTATAGTACCCAAGAAGTAATGATAGCGAGTTAATTGGTTTTTCAGATGCAGATTTTGTAGGTAGCAAAGACAACAGGAAGAGCACTTCCGGGACTTGCCAATTCCTTGGAAGAAGGCTCATATCCTGGAGTAGTGAGAAGTAGAACTATGTTGCAATCTCAACTGATGAGTCAGAGTTTATATCTGCAGGCAGTTGTTGTGCACAGTTGCTATGGATAAAGAACCAGTTTGAATAATATAACATGAAGTTTCAGAACATTCCATTATTTTGCGACTCTTCCAGCGCAATTGCAATAGCCAATAACCTAGTCTCTCACAACTGGACAAAGCACATAGAGTTGCAGTACCACTTCATACGGGAGCATGTAGAGCATGGGGACATAGATCTACAATATGTCCCTATAGACAGGTAGATTGCAGACATCTTCACGAAGCTGCTGGACGAGGACAAGTTCTCGTTCTTCAAAACAGAACTTGGAATGCTCAACAAAGAAGATTAAAGAAGATTGACTCACAGAAAGGCTCAGAGATCAAGAAATCTGTCAAAAGCTAAAAATTTTCAAATTCAGACTTTATGACTCGAGTAAGACAAAGACCACTCGAGTAAGAAGTCACTCGAGTACCTCTTTGAACTACTCGAGCACTCCGCCAGCCACTCTAGTAGACCTACTCGAGTATTAAGTTGCCACTCGAGACATATAATGACATCACTCTAGTACTTCCAGTTTTTCTCACTCGAGTACTATCATCTTTTCACTCAAGTACTGCCGATCCACTCGAGTATCAGGAGGTCTATTTCTCAACTTCAATTCAAATTTTTTTATTCGCAACCTGAGGCTTATACCGCTTCTTTCCAAGGTATGTTAGCTTAATTTAGTTCTTAATTATCGATAAATTAGGGTTATATAAATAGAAAAGTACGGATTTATTTTTCTATATGACTCAAAACTCTCTCACTCGAGTAAGATGAAAAACTCTTCGCCTTCCGCCGTCTGTCTAAGAGCTTGCATCGACTTCTTCCCCGCTCCAGATTTCTCTCTCTCTCAAGATTATGGCACCTACTTCCAAGATTGGAATCAGCTCTGAGCTCGTCACCGCAGGGATTTCCGAACTATCTGACGATTTCAGCAATCTCCTCATCCTCCTCGACACAGCCGGCTTGACGTTTGTTCTACATCAACCGTGCAAGATTCTCTTTCCAGAGGTTGAATAATTTTTCAAGAACATTAAGGTAAAGAGAAATGGGACAGTTCTTAAGTCCAAAGTTAAGGGTATCAAGGTTAAGCTTACAGAAAACTCTATCTCAAATCTTCTGCGGCTACCAGTCATTGATGAAGAAGATCATCTTAGTCCTAAAGATCCTGACAGAGCATATATGTTCCGTCGATTATCACCTGAAGTCCTCACCATTCAACGGTCAGAGTTCAATCCAGAGAGCAAATTTCTTGTGGATTTTATTGGAAAAATCCTCCTGTGCAAAACCAGTTCAATCAGAGACATTTCTCTTAACATGTTTGACATCATGACAACAATTATCTGCAGGAAGAAATATCAGTTTGTTATGTTGATTCTAGACAAGATCAGTGAGAGCATCAAGCCTCCAAATTATGCCAGGATCATCTCTTTGATGTTGCATGAGATCAATCCTGAGGTTTTCAACTTCTCCAAAGGCATAATTCTACATCACATGAAGAAAGTATCAATATCCTCCATTCAGAGATGGGATTTAAAACTGCTGAACCCTGCCTAGTCTGCCACAGTCCATGATCTCCCTACTGTAGAGGACAGGACCCTATCTCCCTCTCCACCTCATATAGCCAGCACATCTGGTGCAGCTGCTGAGGGGGAGACTACTCCTTTTATTCCAGAAAACAAAGTACCTTCTCCACCTGCTGCCACTTCTCTCCCTCCATCTACTCCTGTAGAAACACCATCAGATGCTCAGGTCCAAGAAAATATTCTATCTACATAAGAAGCAATCAATCAAATGATTGAAGAGTTAACTACTAATGAACCTCTTCATCCCCTCCAACCAGAACAACCAGCTAAACCATCCAAGCAACAAACATCAGTACCATCACCCACTCATACTCTTTCTCCCAGTTCTCCTATTCCATCTCTTGAATCCCCTGTTCACCACTCTCCTGCTGCTGAATAAGAGCAGGTTGAGATTATTTTGATTTCTGATGATAAAGAGCCATCCCCATAACTAGTTGAAGCTCCACTGAAGAGCTTAGATTTTCCCCTACCCAGCTTCATTAATGATGAAGGTGATGCCATGATTAATACTACTAGAGCTAAGAGCTCAGTCTCCATTGAAGAAGTCATTACATGGTCTACTCCTCTTCCTCCAGTTCCTTCTACTACTGCTACTCCTCCTACTGCTGCAAATGATGTTGGTAAGATTGAATAGATGATACTTGAATAGAGAAAGTACTTTGATGAATCTCTCAAAGTTGTTCAACATAAAGTTACTGCTCTTGAGAAAGAGATGAGCAAAGTATTTGCTGAGATTCAGCACAATATTGATGAATTGAGACAGCTATTCAAGATTGGTGGAAAAGCTCTGGACCACACAATCACTAGTGTTAGTCATGTCATGGATCAAGTTGTTACTGTTGCCAACAACCAGATTAAGTTAGAAAAGAAAGACCAAGAGCACATATTAAAGATCTTTGAAGAGGTAAGGACTTTCAAAGAAGAATGCTATAAGCACTCTATCTGTAGAAGTCAGAAAGGGGAGAATTTAGTCAAGGAATACTTAGAGAAATCAGATGCCAACAAGCAAACACTCTCGGAAGAAAGATGAAAGAAATTCATGATGATGTGCTAGGTCAGATCCAAAGTGTAAAATTCCATACTTATGATACAGCTGTATGGATGCATAACCAGATACTCCCTGACTTTCCAGCAGATCCAAATGTTATTCCTCATCATTTGAATCCCCTAGCTCCAGCTCCAGTTCCTCAACCTTCCTTCTCTCCAATACCTGAAGCCTTTGAAGGCCCTTCTCCAGAATCTTATACTCAGGTTTGGGAGGTTGATCCAACAGACATTTTTCTTCAAGCTCCTCCAGAAATTCACATTCCAAAGAAGAGAAGATATGGTGATGGAGCCTCTGCCAGTAGGTCTATTCCAGTTCCATATTCAGAGAAAAGGAAAACTCCAGAATTTGCAGAAATTTGGTCTCCTACTTCAAAGTCACCCATTCTGGATACTCTAAAGTTAGTCTTGGACTTCAATAAAAATAGACATGATCATTACAGTCCCCAAGAATGGGACTTGTATGAGAAGTCAATAACAAAGAGAAGACTGTATGATAGAGAACATGGAAGAAATAACCCTGCTGCTCCTCCAAGGCCTCCCAAGTATTATCCAAAACCTTACGGTTATCAGAGGAGACAACAAGAGAAGAAGGATAAACAGCAACATCAAGTCTAAGCATGACGAGAGTTATGAGAGTGGGGATAAGAATTTTGTAGAAATGGCTTTTTGATAATTTTATTTATATAATTCATAATTTTGTTAATCCACTCTTTGCTTTTAATCCATATGCTTATTGTTTTGATTTCTATCCTGCATATCTAGTTCTTTATTTATCTATATAATTCACCTTAGTGTAGAGGGTTCTGACTTCTACAAAATAGGAAGAGATTATTGGGTATCGTATCCACAATAACCAAGATTTGATGAAGTCACCCTTGAACTAAGATGAATTAAGTTGTATTTGATGTGTTGTTTGAGTTATGTGTTTGCAGGACTAAATTGCCAAGTATAGACCAATGTTAGTCTACAATGGGTCACCAAATACAGGACCATATAATGTAATCCCTCATTGTGTGATCCATAGTGTTGACTCATGTGTAGCCGCTCTATTGGGATACACTTCATGTTTCAAGCACTAGGATTGATTGGAGAAAGAAGTGTTGCTGATTTTATTGAAGAAAGGAAAATTCTCTTGAAGGAAATTTTTTCTAAGTCATTCACTTGAGTAGAAGTTTAAGTACTCAAGTTGAATACTTATTATATACTCGAGTAAGTCTGTCTGTACTCGAATAAGGGAAATGGCTCTCGAGTATTTTGAACATAGCTCTTGAGTGGCCAAGTCCATTACTCGAGTAGATTTTCTCTTATTCTCGAGTTAACAGATTTTCCTCTCAGAAAATATTCTAAGTCTTTTACTCGAGTAGTCATGTTAACCACTCGAGTAGATAATTCCTTTGTCTCGAGTGACAGAAGGAAAGTTCTCGTGTTGTATTTACCCCACTCGAGTAGTCAAGTTGATGTACTCGAGTAGTCTTTCTACTACTCGAGTAGCCCAGCTCCAATACTTGAGTTACCAACTTTTAACTCTCAGAATTTTTTTTAAGTCATATACTCGAGTAGCAGAATTCCTTTACTCGAGTTGTTAATCTACTTCTCGAGTAGTCCAGTTTCAGTACTCGAGTTACCAGAATTCATCTCCCAGAAAATTTGCTAAGAATTTCTCTCGAGTAATCCTTCTAGTACTCGAGTAGTTCATCTCCATGTCTCGTGTAATACTTCTAGCACTCGAGTGTTTATTATCTCACCCGAGTGATTAAGAATTTTTTTCAAAATTTCCTCAAGGACTTCTTCTCGAGTAGTCTGTTTCTATCCTCTCGAGTAATCATATTTATACTCGAGTAGCTCATATTTTACTCAAGTAAATCAGAAATATTTTCCAGAATTTTGCTAAGTCCATAACCGACGAGATTTTCAAATGTTGTGACGTAATTGGTCCACTAACTAGGGTAATTGACCCACCATATATAGCCAAGGTCATGTCTGTGTCCTAGAGTTTAGGCTGAGTCCTTAGATTCAACCTTGCATGGACCAGCCTACTGAAGACTGCAAAAGACTCAGACTTCGAAGAAAATCAAGTTCAGGAAGTGAGTTCGACTTTCGTCGAACTCAGCTCGATGAAAGTCGTGCTCCGCTCGACTACCTCAGAGTAAATTCTCTAAGTTTAGCTCGATGATATTCTAGCTCAGGTCGACGAATTCTGTAAGTTCAACTTCAACTCTTTTAGTCCAGAATACTTTTTCTGAACTTAGGTCGATGAAGTTATATTATCAGCTTGACTAACTTGGAGCACAACATTGGGAAGTTTTTCACAGAAAGCAGTTAGCTGATCTCAGGTCGACGAACTTGGTTCTCAAGTCGACAAACAAACTTTCTCAGGTCGACGAACATGATTTCTCATCTTGACGAACTTGGATCTCAGGTCGACGAAATCTGTTCTTTGGTCGACGTTTTCTGTGCAGTTCCAAACTTGGAATTTCCCTTATTTTGTCCTTATTATATAGTAGTAATTCTTGAGTAATTAATGCTTATATTCTCTGAATATAGCCGTTAGTGGCAGCATTGATAATGGTATTCATCAGGAATATTACTTGCTGTTTTAATGGGACAATTGGGGAAATTCTTTAATGGAGATATTCTCTCTAGCCGCATTACATTCTAAATGCAGTCAGCATTCAATACAAAAAAGGGATTTTAAAATTCAAAGGAGAATTAGACATAGATATATAAAAAGAATTTTTTCTTTCAGTCGATGGAGAGACAGATCACAAAAAATCATTAAAGAAAAGGAATTCTGCTCTGTCTTCATCAAGTGTTCTCTATCCAGCAAGCTTCCAAGAGACAATCAACTTTAATCTGTCTACAACTTTCTGGAGAAAGTTTTAGAAGACCTACTCACCCTGCAAAGCTCTCAATCTTCCTGAACAGAACTTCATCTCAGGGGGAGCTTTGACACAATCAAGGATCCACAAGACTTCTCAGTTGTTTTGTGAAAAGAGAAGACAACTTATAGTTTTATTTGTTTCACCCCATTGTACACAGGGTTCTAGCTCCCTTCAAAAGTTAAACACTTGGTTGCTGATCTACCTGAAGCAAGTCTCCTGATCAAAATACTTGATTTGGTTTTTAGGCACCTGATCAAAATCCTGAAGGGTTTCCTGATCTACCTGAAGTAGATCTTGTGGTGATAGGCACCTGAGTAAAAACCTGATTGGTGATAGGGCACCTGATCAAAAACCTGAGTGGATTCCTACCAGGGTGGTAGAAGAGTGGATGTACCCAAGTTTTAGGGGAATCACTATAAAATTCTTATATCGTCTATGATGCTATCTTATTCTTTACTGTGTGCTGCTTGTTGTCTTGCTCAGTTTTATTTTTGCACCTATCTATTTACACATATAAGTATCACTATTTTAACTCTTAAATAAAAATCTAATAAGATTTTAAAATACTCTATTCACCCCCCCCCCTAGAGTTAAACAGTTAAACCAGGGGTGGTATCTTTTATACCATCCTTCAATTGGTATCAAAGCCTTGGTTTTCTTTGGTTTCACAGATTCACATCTGAACCAAGATTCTTATTAGATTGTTTTTCTCTTCTCTAATTTTTTCTATTATTATAGCAATGGCACCGAATAAAGATTATGCTAGCACCAGACATCCAGTCTGCAACTTGAACAAATTTGCAATCTGGAAGGCAAGAATCAAGCTTTACATGAACTCTATTGATGAGGATATTTTCAATTCTATTTTGACAGGTCCTACTCAACTAACATCATCTACATCTACAGCAACTTCTAGCACTCATGTAGTTCCACCATATCAGATGACATTTTTCAAAAGGTGGATGAATCCACTTCTGCCAAAGAAATCTGGGACTCTCTAAACCAGACGGTGCCAGGCTCAGCAGATGAAAGAATGGACAGAAGATCCCTCCTAATATCTCAATATGAGAACTTCACGAAGGAGGAATCTGAAAGAGTGGCTGAAATGTATAATGGACTTAATGTTAACATCAATGAACTAAAGACCCTAGATAAAGATATCTCCTTAACTGAGATTAATGACAAAATCCTGATGTGCTTCCCCAGCACTTGGGATTCCAGGATGTGGCCAATTAAGGAAGCCAGAAGTTTGAATGAGATGTCCACTGAGTCTCTTCTAGGAAAGCTCAAATCCTATGAGTAGTTAATCAAGACTAGAGGGGCTGCTGAACTGAAGGCCTCAACGTCTTTAAGGAAGGAGCACAATATTGCCTTCAAAGCAATAGAAGAATCAGAAACCCTTACTGCCAATGAAGGGCTGGTGAGTTTGTTGACCAAAAGGTTTTACAAACTAGCCAAGAAAGGCTTCAGGAGAAGACCATCCAAGAGTGATGATAAACCTAAGTATGACAGAACTCCTACCAAGGAGATTGTCTGCTTTGGATGCAGAAAGCCTGGGCACATTCTTCCTGAATGCCCAGAAGCTCAGAAAAGAGATAGAAGAAAAGAGAAAGAGAACAAGAAGAATTCAAGCAGGCACTCAAGTAAACACTCCTCCAGCAAATATAAAAGAAAGGAAAAAAGGATTCATTGCTGAAAGTTGGAGTGATACTGATGAAGAGACAGCATATTCCAGCTCTAGTGAAGATGAAGAAGAAGCCAAGGCAAGAGAAGTTTGCCTCATGGCAATCAATGCCTCATGCAGCAGGCCTGATACTGAAGATCAAGCAGAAAGTCATTCTGAGGAATTAGAAGAGGAATAAGAGACAGAAGAGGATCAGGTAATCTCTTCTTTTGATTTTAATTCCATTGGTTTTAAAATGAATTCAAGGCCTTATGTAATGACCTAATCAAATCTAAAAAAGAAATCAAAATGCTAAGAGATAGGCAAGCTGAATTTGATAATTTATTTGCTGAAAATACTAAGCTCAAGGATGATTTAGTTTTAGCAAATGAACAAATTATTTCACTAAAAACAGAATTATGTGAGGCAAGACAACTTGAGGAATCTCTCAATGGGAGAAGCCTTAAGCTGATGTACATCACAAGTACAGTCAATGTCAGACTAAATGGCAAACTGGGCTTAGGTGCTTCATCAAGCTTACCTCCCATACTTAAGAAAAATATATTATCAACCCCCATAAAATTTTTTTCAGATAAGGGAAAAGAAGTAATAAATAATAAGCAACTCACAAAAGATTCACTTAACTCTAAAAATAAAAAAATAGAAACAAGAAAAATCTAAGTAAAAACAAAGTTCAACAGATTTCGTCGAACTTAGGTCGACGAAATGTGACTAGTTCGTCGAACTCCGATCGACGATCTTTGAACGTCAAACATTAGCCATAATAATTTGTCTTACTGTGATCGACGAACCGTGTATCATTCTTCGAGCAGAGATCGATGAACTTGGGGCACAGAAAATAAATATATTCATTCTTTGAGCAGAGATCGACGATCTCATCACATTTCGTCGAACTCCGATCCACGAACTTACAACATTTCGTCGAACCCAGTCAGACTTAATAAAAATATTACCTTTAACAGGAACTTTAATCAACATAGAAAACCTTTTAATCCATTTGCTAATTGGGAAATTCCACCTAGGAGATACCATCCTTTAGGATATAAATCTCAACCTGAATTTTCTGTTACATCCAGTTTTTCAAATCAGAATAATAAAGAGCCCAAGGTAATCTGGGTCAAGAACAACTAATTTTTCCCCTTGCAGATAAAGTGTTGTCCAACTTTAAAACAACAATGGTATCTGGACAGTGGATGCTCCAAGCATATGAATGGCAGCAAGGACAACTTAAATAATTACAAGTCCAAGTTAGGACCAAAGGTGATCTTTGGTGACTCAAATTGTGGACAGTATGAAGGCTTTGGAGAAGTTAAGATTGGAGCAGTTACCTTCAAAAACGTTATATATGTAAGTTGACTGAAACATAACCTCATCTCCATAAGTCAACTATGTGATGAAGGTTATTATTTCTACTAAAGAAAACCAAACTGTTTTAATTGGAAATAGACAAGGCAACATATATATAGTTGATTTTCATTCTGCAACATTAGATATATGTTTACTTAATCTTGTTAGCAATCAAAATGATTTATGGCATACAAGATTAGGACATGTTAATATGAAAACTATTGCTAGGTTATCTAAAGACAACCTTGCTAGAGGATTGCCTTCTGGTCCCTACGAGAAGGAAGGCCTTTACAGGGCTTATAAATTATGCAAGCAAACTAAATCTAGCTTTAAATCAGTTAATAAGAGTGATTCACCTAGGATTTTGTACTTGCTACACATGGACCTTTTTGGCCCTATTGTTGTATAAAGCATGAGAGGGAAATCTTATACTCTAGTTATTGTAGATAACTTCTCAAGATTCACCTGGGTGTTCTTTCTGAGATCTAAGTCAGATACATTCAAGATTCTTACAGGTTTTCTCAAGACCATATAGATTGAGTACTCTACTCGAGTTGTATTGATCAGAAGTGATCATGGTACTGAGTTTGAGTCTCTTCTTATTTATGAGTTCTGTGAGAAGGAAGGTATAAGACATTACTTCTCAGCTCCTAGAACTCCTCAACAAAATGGGGTAGATGAAATGAATAACAGAACCCTAATTGAAGTTGCAGGCACATTACTTATAGATGCTTACATTCCCTTATCCATTTGGATAGAGGCTGTGAGCACAACAAACTATGTACTGAACAGAAGCCTAATACATAAACTTAAGAATAAGACTCCCTATGAATTGCTTAAAAGGAAGAAACCTAAAATCAACTATTTTAAAATATTTGGTTGCATATGCTATATTCATATCAATGACAAGAAATATACTAGAAAGTTTGAAGCTAAGGCTGAAGAGGGAATTTTTCTAGGATATTCCCAAGTCAGCAAAGCGTATAGGGTGTTTAATAAATCTACCTTAAAAATTGAAGAATCTATACATGTGACTTTTGATGAAGCTAACATGTCTTATAAGGAGAAAGAAATTTCTTCTAATAGCACTTTGCAGGTACCTCACTTGTGTGAGAGAGTGGATGATCTAAGCCTCACCCAAGAGGTTCCAATACATCACTCTCCACAAGTTGAAGAAGAAAGTGAAGAAGAAAGTATAGAGGTGACTGAACCCTTTCCAACAGCTAATGAAATTCCACAAGAGGAATTTATTCCCCAAGCTGTTGCCCAACCAGCTCCTCCCACTGATTTTATCACACTTAGAGATCATCCTAGATCTCAAGTGATTGGAGATATTTCAGCTGGTGTGCAAACATGGCATCAACTCAACCCTGACTTGATGTTTGCTTGTTTCCTCTCTCAACATGAGCCCCAATCCATTAAAGTTGTAGAGCAAGATCCCCACTAGATCATTACAATGCAAGAGTAGCTCAATCAATTTGAGAGATGTAGAGTTTGGGAATTGGTTCCTAGACCCAAAGACTATCCAGTCATTGGAACCAAATGGGTATTCAGAAATAAGTTGGATATAGAAGGCAACATTATGAGGAATAAGGCAAGGCTAGTAGCTCAATGCTATAGGTAAGAGGAAGGCATTGACTATGATCAGACATTTGCTCCTGTTTCAAGGCTTGAAGCTATAAGAATCTTCCTTGCATATGATGCATTCAAAAAGTTCAAGGTCTATCAAATGGATGTTAAACATGCTTTTCTAAATGGAGAACTCAAAGAAGAAGTTTATGTTGAGCAACCTCTAGGTTTTATCTCTCCAACTTATCCCTCTTATGCCTTTAGATTGCATAAATCTCTCTATAGTTTAAAGCAATCTCCAAGAGCTTGGTATGAGACCTTAGCTAGCTTCTTGTTAGAGCATAGGTTTTCTAGAGGCATTATAGAAAGGACTCTTTCTATTTAGCATCATAAAGATAAAATCTTATTAGTACAAATTTATGTAGATGATATTATCTTTGGCTCAACTGATCCCAAACTATGCAAAAGGTTCTCTAACCTTATGCATTCAAAGTTTGAGATGATTTGCATGGGTGAACTTTCATATTTCCTTGGTCTCCAAGTGAAACAATCATCTGATGTTATCTTCATCTCCTAATCTAAATATGCTAAGGAGCTTATTAAGAGATTTGGCATGTGTGATGCCTCGGCAATGAAGACACCCATGGCTGCAAATGTTGTGATAGATTCTGATGAGCATGGAAAATCTGTTGATCAGAAGTTGTATAGGGCTATTGTTGGGTCCTTATTATATCTCACAGCAAGTAGGCCAGATATCATGTTTGCTACATGCATTTGTTCTAGGTTCCAAGTGAACCCTAAAAAATCTCACTATATTTTGCTAAAAAAGATTTTGAGATATATAAAGGGTTGTCCAAATCTAGGACTTCTATATCCATCAGAGTCAGAATTTGACTTAACTGGATTTTCAGATGCTGATTATGCTAGATGTAGAGTGGACAAAAAAAGCACAACAGGAACATGTCAGTTCCTTGGTGAAAGGCTAGTGTCCTAGTTCTATAAAAAGCAAACCTCTGTGTCCACATCCACTGCAGAAGCAGAATATATAGCTGATGGTAGTTGTTGCTCACAAGTTTTGTGGATACAAAACCAACTACTGGATTATGGATACAACTTAAATAATTCAACTATATATTGTGATAGTACCGATGCTATATCCATAGCACAAAATCCAGTGCATCATAGTAGGAACAAGCATATAGAAATAAAACATCATTTCATTAGAGATTGTGTAGACAAAATGAAAATTAATCTTGTCTTTATTTCCACTGATTTACAAAGGGCAGACATCTTCACCAAGCCATTGGATGAGAAGAAATATCTGTTTTTCTTAAATCAGCTTAGGAATGATCAATGGAGATGAGTTAATTTAAATTTTGTATGTGGTCGACGATTTTTTGACAGTTCGTCGAATGGAGATCGACGATCTGTGAACTCCTCGTGAAGAGATCGTCGAACGGAGTTCGACGATCACTTCTTAGTGAAACAGTTTTCATCGAACGGAGCTCGATGATTCCCGCTTCAGTGAATTTTTTGTCGAACTGAGATCGACGATTTATTCGTCTTCTTCAGACTGAGATCGACGAACTCATTTTCTATTAAAGTACTTCATCAAACTCAGATCGAAGATCTTTTCTTTTTTCGTCGAACGGAGTCTACCAGTTCATATTCTGAAAACCTTATATCTAGGTTTTCTACGACCTCCATCCCGCGCTTTCAGTTCCTTTGCACTTGATCTTTGTTTCTCTCTTGTAGGTGCACTCATGGAGATTCCGGCAAGCGCTCTTTCCATAATGAAATTTTACATGGGCTTCGATATAGACTTCGAATCTTTTCAACATTCTGACCAAATATTTGTATACAATCTAGAACAGTTTGCAAATCACAATCTGAAGCAGTTTATGACCCACCACATCAAGATTGCAATGACAGAGATCAAAGAATGGGTCTTTACATCCTCAACTTCTGGAGATAATATGACAGGAATAATTTCTAGTAATCAAGTCTCCCTCTCCCTACTGTACTAACCGAAATTTTCGGTCTACAAAATGGTGATGATCAGATAGAAATGGACTCTGAGGAATATACCAATATGTTAATCAAAATAGGTCATTCTGGAGATAAACCTAACAAGATGCTGAAGAAGAACTTGTCTGCTGAATACAAGTTCTTAGGAGATGTAGTCGGGAAGGTGCTGCTGGGCAAACACACAGCACATGACTACATCACCAGGCACCAGTTCTTGGTGATGGGTGCCTTGGTTGATAAGAAAGGAATAAACTGGGGTAAGATGTTGTTTGATCTTGATTAAAAAGAAGAATAACAAGAAAGAGGTATGTTTTGGATGGGTTTTGGGGATTTTACTGCAGGAAAAGGCATCTGAACATCTAGTTTCCACAACAGTATTCAGCATTGCCTCCAAAAGGCTAATCTCTGTCATGTTTGGTAGATGGGAGAGGAGAATCACAAAGCCATCCCAGGATTTCTCCTCCTCCAGGCCTAGTTCTGAGGGCACTAGGACTGTCACAGCCACTCCCCACCCTAGTGTTGAAGCAGTTCATCTTCCACCACCTCCTTCATCAACATTTCTTCCAACAATAACTCCTTCGTCTCGCCAGCCATCTTCACTTCCTCCTCTGCGACCACCAGCTATTTCAATCCATTCATCAACGCATCTCTCAATACCTCCTCAATCTCCACAGCATATCACACCTCCTCAATCTCCACTACCATCCCACCTTTAGGACATAAACACTAAATCATTCTTGTCATCCCCCACCTTTAATCTGCTCACATCATTACCATCTACACCCACCTCACCTATCCATGACATTTCCAGTCCCACACCATCTCCCAGATCATCTCCATAGGATGACATCATATAAGATGTCACTCGTTCTGCTCCTCCATCTGTATCCACTAAAAATCCTCCTGAGTTTATGGATTCTGTTTCTCCCTCCCTGTCTACCATCCTGGAGCACGTCAACTCCAGTGATTAGGACTCTTATAGTAGAGGCTATTACACCTCTTGCTAATTCCATTTCTTCTCTTACTGCCCTAATTGCTGCTTCATCTATCCCTACTTCTTCTACTAGGGGCCTGATTCTAGCTCCCATTGAAATCAGGCAGGGGGAGATGCTCAGTGAATAATCAACTCCAGTTTCAGCAGCATCAACAGAAGACATAGATACAAATATCTATATGTTTATAGATATAGCAGTCACAGACATTGATATGCTCTGCACAGATACAACAATAGAAACTACAGAAGAAATAAATGTTGGTGATTGCATTGTACATCCCACAGTTGATTTGTTTAGTGTGTTAAATTCTATTGATACAATTTATTTAAGTTCTCTTCCATTTATCTGCCTAAAGTCCTCCTTGGTTATTGTACCTTACACAGCCCCAATAAGTCCCACAGTTGCCAAGCAACTTAAGCATAATTTTGCAGTTACTGAGAGTCAAACAATATCCCCTTCCAAAAGATATCTCTTCTCTAGAGGCTGTCTCAGCTCCTACTTATAAGATGGATGACAGTCCTCTTCTAGATTTGGATGAAATCATCATGGCAGATATAGAAGCAGAAAAGTTATCAGTTGCTGAACCTATCCCTAAAATAGTTGCTCCAGCTCTAGAACCTCTAGTACAGCCTTAGGCTGAAAAGCAAATTGACAAAGTTCTTCTGAAAGCTCTGGAAGATTTATATGATAATACTCAAGGATCCTCCTCTGATAAAGATGGTGGTGATGATAATGATGATTCTGATGATAGTCCCTCTGCCAAGAAGAAAGTTTTAAAGAAAAGAAAGGCTCCTCTAGTTGCTGCTCCCAATCCAAATCCAACTCATAATACTCCTTATTATATTTTGTAGAAAATCACTCCTTACCCTAGGATGGCAGCCTGGATATGACTGTCTAAAAATGTGCAGAAAGCAAAGAAGAAAAGCAGGAGATATTCTCCTCCTCCTCAGGGGAACATGAAAGGTCCTCCTCCACCTGCTGCTGGTGCTTCAGGCAATACTTCTCAAAGGCCTACCTCATATGCTCAAACCTACCAAAACATTAAGGTAGATCCTCATCATATCAAGGAAGCAGCGAGCAGAGGTACTCTTCAAGCAGACAGTGACATCAATAACCTCAACATCCTCAACAACTGCAACAACAGCAACATCCTCAGCAATAGCAACAGCAAGCTCCTGAACCACAAAAAGCTGACAGTCCTAAAAGGCCAGAGTCACCTACAATTCCCTTTTTGGATCCAGAGACAGAGATAATTGCTAGAATGGCCAGGTTCCAGGAACTTGTTGGACTTTCATTAATAAACAAGTCTAAAGCTGAAGGAAAAGATCCCTTCTCAATAT
The DNA here is from genome assembly GCA_039583875.1 of Platanthera guangdongensis. Taxonomy (NCBI): domain Eukaryota; kingdom Viridiplantae; phylum Streptophyta; class Magnoliopsida; order Asparagales; family Orchidaceae; genus Platanthera; species Platanthera guangdongensis. Next base: position 83,499,788 of record CM077151.1, read on the forward strand.
TCTACAATGTCCAAATACAGAAAAGAAGAATTAAAAAGGTGTGACAAAGCTAACAAATTCTTTAATGTTGATGCTTATATGAACCTACATCCAGAGGCTATTGTGCCTAGAGCTACATCTCTAAATATTATTGGAGCTGCTGATATGACAATGTCCAAGAAGCAAGAAGCAAATCTAAATAAAGAAATCAAGTTTACACAGCCAGCTGACCAGGAGAAATATGACAAGCTAAAGGAGAAGATGAAGAAAAAGAAATGAGAATTTTTTGTTTAGTCTTTGTTTTTCTAAAAACTCTTTATATGAACTGTCACAAAGCTACTTTGTAAATATCTGCTGCATGTTTTAATTTTTTCTGCCAGATATATTTCTTCCTACTTTGTGAATGTTTTCATTTCATTTGTATTATTGACCTCACCCAAATAAGGGCAGATTGTTGGATCCTTAGTTTGATTTGGGCTAGGTTCACTAACTATGATAATTGACCCACCATGTATAGCCAGGGTCATGTTTGTGTCCCATAGTTTAGGCTAAGTCCTTAGATTCAACCTTGCATGGAAAAGCCTACAGAAGACTGCAGAAGATTCATACTTAGAAGAAAATATAGTTCAAGAAGTTGAGTTCGACGTTCGTCGAACTCAGCTCGATGAAAGTCGTGCTCCGCTCGACGATCTCAGAGTAAATTCTCTGAGTTCAGCTCGACAATATTCGAGCTCAGGTCGACGAATTCTGGAAGTTCAACTTCAACTAATTTAGTCCAGAATAATTTCTCTGAACTCAGGTCGACGAAGTTATATTATCAGCTCGACGAACTTGGAGCACAACATTTGGAAGTTTTTCACAGAAAGCAGTTAGCTGATCTTAGGTTGACGAACTTGGTTCTCAGGGCGACGAACATACTTTCTCAGGTCGACGAACATGATTTCTCAGCTAGACGAACTTGGTTCTCAGGTCGACGAACATACTTTCTCAGGTCGACGAACATGATTTCTCAGCTCGACGAACGTGGTTCTCAGGTCGACGAAATCTGTTCTCTAGTCGATGTTTCCTGTGCAGTTCCAGACTTCGAATTTCCCTTATTTTGTCCTTATTCTATAGCAGTAATTCCTGAGTAATTAATACTTATATTCTCTGAATATAGCCATTATTGGCAGCATTGATTATGCTCTTTATCAGGAATATTACTTACTATTTTTAATGGGACAGTTGGGGAATTTCTTTAATGCAGATATTCTCTCCAGCCGCATTACCTTCTCCAGTCAGTCAGCATTCAATGCAAAAAAAGGGATTTCAAAATTCAAAGGAGAATTAGACAAAGATATATAAAAAAAATTTCTCTTTCAGTCGATAGAGAGACAGAGATCACAATAAATCATTAAAGAAAAGGAATTATGATCTGTCTTCATCAAGTGTTCTCCATCCAGCAAGCTTCCAAGAGACAATCAACTTCAATCTATCTACAGCTTTATGGAGAAATTTTTAGAAGGCCTACTCACCCTGCAAAGCTCTCAATCTTCCTAAGCAGAACTTCATCTCAGGGGGAGCTTTGACACAATCAAGGATCCACAATTCTTCTCAGTTATTTTGTGAAAAGAGAAGACAACTTCTAGTTTTATTTGTTTCACCCCATTGTACGCAGGGTTCTAGCTCCCTTCAAAAGTTAAACACTTGGTTTCAAGTCTCCTGATCAAAAGACTTGATTTGGTTTTTAGGCATCTGATCAAAAGCCTGAAGGATTTCCTGATCTACCTAAAGCAGATCTTGTGGTGACAGGCACCTGAGCAGAAACCTGATTGGTGATAGGGCACCTAATCAAAAACCTGAGTGGATTCCAACCAGGGTAGTAGAAGAGTGGATGTACTCAAGTTTTAGGGGAATCACTATAAAATTCTTGTGTCTTCTGTGATGCTATCTTATTCTTTACTGTGTGCTGCTTGCTGTCTACCTTAGTTTTATTTTTGCACCTATCTGTTTACACAAATAAGTATCACTATTTTAACTCTGAAATAAAAATCTAATAAGATTTTTGAATACTCTATTCACCCCCCTCCCCCTCTGGAGTAAAATAGTCCAACCAGGGGTGGAATCTTTCTTACCATCCTTCAAGGGAGATCTTATATAAGGTCTTGTCAAATCGTTTAACCCTAACAATAAGCTGTCAAGAAAATATTCTTAAGTTTTCTGAATCCTATTTTCTCTGTTGAAAAATGGATGCTGCTATTGAATTTTCTCAAAGTGGTTAGCAAGGTAGCCCAAATGCCAAATTAATACCTTCGGCACTACCCAGTTCACACTTTGAACCAGCGGGAAACCAAGGAACAAGGTTAACACCAACAAACAATGGAAGCACAAGCAGATCTTTTATACATTCCACTTCTTTACAAGGCGAGGTATACGTAGTGAGACATGATTTCGCTAGTACACAAGCTATCACAGAAAGTTACACAAAAAGGCTGGGCGGACAGCACCGGAATTCGCCGAGACCGCCGAGGTCGCCAAGCCCGCCGAAGCCGCCCGAGCTATGCTACAATCCGCCGAATAAACACGTAGTCCGCCGAAGCCGCGAGGCCGCGCGGACACACTATTATTCGCCTCCTGCTGAGGAACTGAGGAACAGACCGCCGCCTACCCGCCTGAGACCGGCGGACAGGTTATTGGAACATTCAAAGTTGAAGCAGAGCACTGACAAGCCGCAGAGCGACCTGCTAAATCCGCAGAGACCGCACACTTCCAAGTACTTGGCTGAAGTCAAAGCCAAACTCCTGGCTCCTTGAAGCTACCCGCGCGACCTGCACACAGCAAACCGTCAGCCCTGAATCAATCCACGCGGACAGAAAACTGAGACCGCTAGAAAAACTCCGTGCACCGAGTCCGCAAGGACTTAGCCGAATACCAAGGAATAAACCGCCAGGAGCAAGGCAACTTTGGCGAACCCACATCAGTCCGCCCAAGCTATGTGGATAAGGAATCAGCCCACAAACCCTTCAACCACTACAGGACAGCAACCCCCTTCAGTGGCTGTCCGCACACACCAGAGACAGTCCACATGGAGCAAGACTCAAGCCTCCATCCGCTACAAGTCCACGACCAAAGGTAGAGTTAGCAACAGTCTGCCCGGTCAACAGCGGACTTGGTGGATACTGCAGACACCCTGGTCATGGCACAGAGTGTGACCAAGTCCAAAACCACCAAAGGCCTAATGCGAGCATGGCGGACATAAACTCCCGTCCGCCAACCATCAAGCAGGCCGCCACACTCCTCTTATGTAAAGGCTGAGTCCGCAAGAACCTCGCAACCTATCCAACGCAATGGCCACCTGCCGGACTCCACACACCAGTCTGCCAAAGTCCTCCACAGCAAAGCACCTACTGTATTACCAGAGCTCAGCAAGGCCACAACCAAGCTCTAAGCCCAGTCGCAAACAACACACACCGCGGACACGTCAGTCCGCCAGCTTCCCGCGGACATGAGCCAAACCGCCGATTACACAAGCTTGCAACGCGGCCACTGAGCAATGCACCAGTCCTCCAGCCTCTATCCGCTCAGGCCGCTCCTTGGCTAAACCAATCAGCCAACGCCTTATCCGCAGATAACAGGCCGCACAGTCCGCGGACTTCAACCGTACACCCCGCTCAGAACAGCCGGCTTCCACTAGACTTATCACCAGGCCGCAGTCCGCCCAGTCCGCCTAGTCCGCCGACGCTGTCCGCCCAGGCCGCTCGGCCTGTCCCATCAACCACTTCCACTTCACAAATTTCAACACTCCCCCTTGAAGTGAGAAGTGGTGACCAAGCCAAGCAAGCTGCACAACCGCTCAAAGGGCCCCTTCGACAGTGGCTTCGTGAAGATGTCAGCAAGACTGTCTTCACTCCAAACATGCCCTACCAACAGAGATCCCTCCAACACCTTCTCCCGTATGAAGTGGTGATCGATCTCAATATGCTTGGTCCTGGCATGACACACTGGATTGTTTACCAGCTTGAGAGCACTCTCATTGTACCCCGGTGTAAAGTTGGCCCTTGCACTTCTTCATGAACATCCTCTATAAGCCTCCTCAACAAAATGGCTTCCCGAGCAGCCAAGGCCGAAGCTTTATACTCTGCCTCCGTAGTTGAGACTGACACCGAGTCCTGTTTCTTGCTACACCACGAGATGCTAGCTGAACCGCAAGTGAACACATAACATGAAGTTGACCTCCGATCATCCGAATCACCACGATAGTCAGCATCCGTGTACCCAAGCAAGACAAAATCTGAGTCCCTTCTATAGAGAAGTCCCATGTCAGAAGTTGACTTGACATACTTCAGAATATGCTTTGCTGCCACTAGATGAGATTGCCTTGGTTCAGCCATAAACCGACTTACTCGGCCAACAGCGTAAGCAATGTCTGGCCTTGTAATCGTTAGGTTGATCAAGCTCCCAACAAGAGCTCTGAACACCAAGGGATCATGAAGAACCCTTCCCTCATCTCGTCGAAGTTTCAGCCCATGTTCTAGTGGAGTAGAGCACTTCTTCCCTTCGCCCATGCCGAACCGCTTCATAATGCGATCTGCATACCCATTTTGGCAAATGAGAAACCCGCACTCCTTCCTCTCCACCTCAAGACCGAGAAAGTGATGAAGCTCTCCAAAGTCTTTCATCTCGAAGCGTATAGCAAGCTCTGCCCTGAGCCTTGCTACTTCCCCCTCCGAATTCCATGTGATGATCATGTCATCCACATATAGCATGACCAAGACAAGTAGCTCCCCCTTCTTCTTGATGAACAAGCTTGAATCCGAGTTGGAAGCAAGGTATCCATAAAATTGCAAGTACTTTGCAATCTTCCCATACCAAGCTCTAGGAGCTTGCTTCAACCCGTAGAGAGCCTTCCTGAGTTTGCAGACATAGTCCGGATGATCTTCAGAAATAAATCCAAATGGCTGATCCATGAAGATGTCCTTATCAATTTCTCTGTAAAGAAAGTCATTCTTTACATCAAGCTGCCACATCCTCCATCCCTTGCTTACAGCCAAGGCGATCACCACTTTAACTGAAGTCATCTTTGCAACCATACTAAATGTCTCCTCATAGTCTTCTCCATACTGTTGTGGGAATCCTCGAGCGACCAGGCGAGCTTTGAACCTATCAATGCTCCCATCAGCCTTCTTCTTCAACTTATACACCCACTTGAAAGTAACCGGAGTAATGTCATCAACCTTGGGCACAAGGTCCCAGGTTTCATTCTTCTTGAGGGCAGCAATCTCCTCCTTCATGGCATCTTCCCACTCCTTAACTCCAGTGGCCTCGTTGAAGTTTGCAGGCTCTCGCTCATCCAGAGGACCTACAAAGAAGCAGGAGATAAAGCTCACTGCATTTCCATCACAGTACCAAGCCGGAGGCTTAACAATACTCTTCGATCTCCGAAGGGTCAGCTCCTTGCTCACTGCTTCCGTTGCTTCTTCGGGCTCAACTCCTACTTGGGGCAAGATTTGAGCAGTGCTCCCCCTGCTTCCTGAGCTAGAAGGCTCAGCCTCGGAGTTAGAAGCAATAGGAGCTGCAGGTGAAACAGCAAGCTCCTCTTCTAGGCCATCAGCAGCTACCACCGGTGCTTCATCAACCTTGCGACTTACGGTTAGCTCAACCGAGCCACCTCCATACGACGTCAGCTCGTCAAAGGCAACATCTCTTGACACCATGAACTTCTTCATCGCAGGATCCATGCATTTCCATACCTTCTTCCGCTCATCATAGCCAACAAATACAAGCTTCCTTGCCTTTGCATCCAGCTTGGTCCGTGAGACATCCGGGACATGAACATAGCAGGTTGAACCGAACACCCTAAGGTGTCCCACACTCGGCTTCTCCTTCAGCAACAGCTCAAAAAGAGTCTTCATGTTGATCGGGCTGAGCGGCATCCTGTTGATGACATAAGCAGCACAAGACATCCCCTCCGCCCAAAAGGACCTTGGAATGTCTTTCGCATGAAGCCAGCATTTGCAGGTCTCCGTCAGATGACGGATCTTCCGCTCCGCTACCACATTTTGTTGTGGAGTGTGAGCACAAGTAAGCTCTCGTTGGATCACGTGCTTCCTGCAGAAGTTAGAAAACTCGGAGGAGATAAACTCACCACTGTTGTACGTTCTAAGCTTCTTGATCTGCAAGCCAAGACGGACTTCTAGCAACTCCTTGAACTCCACAAACAAATGGAAGGCTTCTGACTTCTTCTTCTTCAAGAAGTACACCCAAGTATACCTTGAGTAGTCATCAATCAAGACAAGCATATATCTACTTCCACCAAGGCTGGCAGTGACCATTGGTCCCATCTGGTCGCCATGAATGCACTCCAATCGTTGCTTGCTCCTTGTTTGTGATTTATCAAACGGAAGGCGATGTGCCTTATAGTATTGACAGCCCGCGCAAACATGCCCTTCACCAAAGGAGGATAACTTAGGCAGACCTCTCACCAAACTTCTACTAGCCATCGCCTTTATCTTGTCCATGCCTACATGCCCCAGCCTCTCATGCCAGATAGCAGTGCTATCATTGGCTCTCATTCGATCAACATAAGAATTTTTGGCAAGAACAAACAAGTTCTTAACCCTCCTTCCTAAATGAGCAACATCAGCCTTAACCGCTGAAATGTTGCGAAGGAACCTCACGTCTGTTGGCCCAAACAGAACATGATACCCAACGTCCACCGCATTGGTCACCGAGAAGAGGTTCTTCTTCATGCCCGATACCTGATACACACTCCATAACGTGAGTGGCCCCTGATCACTACCCAAAGACACAACCCCCTCTTTCTATACTGCATAAACAGTATTATCAGCAGTGATAATAGCTTCATTACCTTTGTATGCTTGCATGGAGGTGAATTCGTCTTGTCTCCGGTGAGGTGATGACCACACCCGGAGTCCACGATCCACTCGATGTTGAAGTCCTCAGCAGACAAGGCATGGACACAAGTGCCTGTCATGAAAGCTCCGCCCCATTCTGCTCCATCACTCCTCGAGAAAGACTCCTCCTTTCCAGCAGCATGCCCAGGATGCAGTTTGACCTTCCAGTCCCGCTTGAAGTGCCCTCGCTGATGACACCGGTAGCACTTCAGGTTCTTCTTCCAGTCCTTAGGAGCATTGCTCCTCTCCGGCTGATAAGACGTTTGTTGGAACACCCTATTACTGATTTGGGCAAGGATCACTATGTCCTTAGGAAAATTATTTTGACCTCCTTGTATAGTTTTTAAGGTCAATTAGATTGAGTCGAAGGGTTAGAATTTAGGCTTGAAAGCTGCCCCCAAGACCCTCAGATCAGATATTCAAATTTAGGAGACTAAGTCATTTTCGTCGAGCTCAGGTCGACGAATCGTTGAACTCAGTTCGACTATCTCTAAGCTCAGTTCAACGAGTCATCGAACGCCGTTCAACGATCTTCGAGCTCAGATCAATGTTTATGTCTCTAACTGTTTTCCCAGTCTCTGAGCTCAGGTCGACGATAGTTGAGCTCAGATCGACGATTTCTATTTCCAGTCTAGTTTCAAGTCTCTGAGCTCAGATCGACGATAGTTGAGCTCAGGTCGACGATTTTCTGGAGAGATCGACGATTCTCAAGATTCAAATTCAGACAGTTATGGAATTCTATCTTATTTATTCCCAACATTTATTTAAGGATCTTGTAGTCGTTTCAATTAATCCGGAGCAAGTTTCAAGGGAGATTTAAAGGAATGTTTTCTAGTACTTTCCTCCAGAGACAAAATTCATTTAAGGAAGTCATTAATGAGTGGCTAACGGCTATCTTGGAGACAGAGAATCAATTCATTCTTTTCAGATCTAAGGAATAAAAGAGGATATTATTTTGCTACTCCTAACAGTAACACACAGAAAGAGAACAGTCACAGACAGACACACAGACAGAATTCATTCAGAACACACACCACTGAATGAGATCAACATATAGAAAAGAAGATTTTCTAGATCTATTTTGACTCAAGTGTTCAGAGGCTTCATCCATCAAGACTCCATACACTACATATTTCAGCAACTGCTGGAATCATCCTTTACTGGAGATCTCATCTACTAAAGGCCTATCACCCTAGTGCAAAGCTTCTTTTCCTGAACAACTTCCAGATCTCAGGGGGAGCTTTGACAACATCATCCACTAGTCCTCTCTCTGATTGTTGACATATAAGAACATCTCACCTCTTTCCTTTTCTGCTGTAAAAGGGTTTCTCAAAACTCCCTTCAAAAGTTTTGTGCTGGTTTCTGAGACCTTGTCAAAACTCAGTGGTGGGAAGACACCTGATAAAAAAATCTAGTTTGGTTTTTGAGCACCTTATCAAAAGCTCATTGGTGCCCAGGACACCTGATTAACTCATCCTGCAGTGGATTCCTACCTAGGGTGGTAGAAGAGT